>OZ010596.1:33649955-34242455 GCA_963932145.1 Acanthosepion lycidas
CAGCATCTCCTTTTCTGACCAGGGGGCCTTAAAATAATCTGAGTGCCAGACCTTGGAAATTCTCTCCCCAGTACTGGCTTAGAGCCTTGTTTTTCTTTATGCACCTTTGTTAATGCGTGAGATAAGAAAGGCAACAATTTCTCTTCTTCCATTTCTTGTAAGGAAAAATAAATTCTTTTGCACAAAAAATAAGTTATTGTGAAAGAAATTTCTTTTAAAGTTAATCATAAATATCTTTAGCATTTAAAACTACCATATTAGAAAATGTATACATCATCAGCATTTAAAACTATCACAATTTGAAAACCTTCTTCTACAGCCAGCAGTTTCTGTTACTCTGTGTGACATATCACCCTCTTCTGCTGTCTAACTTCTTTCTGGCTTGAAATTTGATTACATTCTGAAAATTATCTGCTGGCCATTCTCTTTTTATAAGAAGTGAAGGAGATACAGACAGACCTTCACTTCAAATTTACATGTGTGTAAGAACACACTTTTGATTGGATAATAAATAGAAATATTTTTTTTTTTTTTTTAATTTAAAAAATGAAACTGAAACAATCCACTTTGACCGAAATAAGTTTGGCGATTCTTTAACAGCCAATTGTAAAAATAGAAATTTTTACAGACACTAATGTAACAATTTTTTATAAATTGTTTGGCTTTCTTTACAGATGGTAGATCTAGTTTTACACTAGTTTTTAAAGAAAAAACAGTGATGTCTATAGAAACACATATCCTCTAAATAAAAGTAATAAGAAATAAAATTATTCCATGATTTTACTTCTTATTTATAAGATTTACTTATATTTTTCTTTAATCCATTCATTAATTATTCATTATAC
Organism: Acanthosepion lycidas; assembly: GCA_963932145.1. Taxonomy (NCBI): domain Eukaryota; kingdom Metazoa; phylum Mollusca; class Cephalopoda; order Sepiida; family Sepiidae; genus Acanthosepion; species Acanthosepion lycidas. Next base: position 33,650,801 of record OZ010596.1, read on the forward strand.
TGTTCCTCCAATACAATGTCCAAGAGCCACTCAAAGCAGAGTTACTGAGCAAAATTGCTGTAAGGAAGGAAGAAAAAGAGATTAAGAAGTTCACATTATGAGCACATATAAGATAGATATTGGTTGACCCAGAAATTGAAGAGACCAAGATTGTAGTTGTTAGGGGTGCATTCTCTTGGGATTCTGCTGTCTGAAGTGGAACTTGCTCTTTATCAAAGGAACATGAAGAGAACAGAGATGATGTGCCACTGTGAATATGGCATGGCAGGTTCAAGCTGTGAAGGTCTGAACTGGTGGAACTATCTAATGTAACATATGCCATAGTAATAGAGGTAAGAGGCTAACAATGGTTCGTCTGTGGAATAAAGGTTGCAGGATGGAGAGCAATTCATCACTTGCAAGGCTGCATAATTGCTTTTGAACTCTGTCTAGGCTGGACCATTAATACTGGGAAGCACAAGACCAGATATGGCAGCCTTAAGCAATTGATAACAAGCTAGTTTTTCTAAAGAGTATGAGCTGGATTTGATTTTTATGATGGTTGATGCAATGCTTTCTATTACGATGACTTTTCTGTAGGTCTAAAGTGTGTTGCATATCTGTGTGAGTTCCTAAGTTGTCTTCTGTGGCATTTATGTTGCTTTAATGCAGGTTATATCATCAAAAGTAGGTAAATCAAGTCATATATGTTGAATTATATAAGTGTTGATATTGGTTTGATATCCGCATCTATCAGCTTGTATATATTTACAATAGCCTGTTCCATTTGAAATAGTGAAAGTGTTGGGATCTCTTCTATTGTGTGTGTGGACAAGGCATTAGTCAGCAGCTACTGGCTGTCTTTCTTCCATTGTGTGTGTATACACGTGTAGATCAAACCAGCCTCAGAAATTCTTCTAAGTACCAAGAAGCAGTAGGTTTCTATTTTTATATCTATAAGGAGATTCAAAATTTGATTTCACATAGAGGTGTGAACTTCTTGAATACCAGGTTTTCATTAGTTAGAAAATGATTTCACACTGGCTCAAGAAGAGAGAAAGGATTCTAAAATTGTGAACTAAATGAGTATAATAACAAAGAATATCTATAGATCAAGGAACATTTCTAAATATTTGAATAGTTTTGTTATTATATGCCTTGCTATTCAAACCAGCATGTCCATCTTGGTTATCACTCAGCGTTTCATGGTGGCCTCTTATCACAACTTCTTTGAAGAAGGCCAAGGGTACAACAGCTGAAACATTGTATATATAACAATTAATATGAGCATGTTCTGAATAGGAAAGTGTATAATAATTTGAAAGAACAAAGACCACATAATGACTGAGATTGATGCATATTCATTTTTCTTCACTGCCTACAACAAATGTTCAATTACAGAATTTCAAATCCTATTTTACCTTCCAGTCATCTTTGAAGAAGGCTAGGGGGTATAACAGTTGAAATGTTCTAAGCATAGCAACCAAGATGATCATGATTTTCTGAATAGCAAAGCATATAATAATGATAATTCCTCATCTCGAACATTCCAACCACCATTGTGAGCATAACAATCAAGATGTGCATATTGGTCTGAATAGCAAAGCATATAATGATGATAATTTGTCATCTCAGAAATTTCAACAAAAATAGATTCATGCTTGATTTGTCAATATCTGTCAACTGAGTTTGTTAATTATATCTTTTTACATCTTGCAGCATGGTTCTAGATCTGAGTTTTTTTAACCAGTATTCCCCATAACCCTAGGGTTCTACAAGAGGTCACTAAGTGATCCAAGAGAAACAGTGATAAATAGATTAAATGTATTTTTAGTAATTTTTATTTAGCTTTATATTCATAATTTCACTATACATGTACAGCATATTGTTGGAAAATCATAATAAATTATAATGATATTGGTTATTTATGTTTAATTTTTTGTTTGTGTTTACAGATTTTTTTGTGAATGAAAACCTCAGTCTGAGGTATTATAAATGAACAATGTTTTTTTTTTTTTATTTTGCATTGCCAATAAATTTGACAAAAATGGTGGTCATTTTTTTTCCTTAAACCAGAAAAAAAAATATTTACTATGTGAACTGCAATAAAAAAAAAATTAAGGGATAGATATTAATAATGGTATATAACAATTTTTATGCAGGGATTCAATGAGACATGAAAACTTTTTCAAGAGTTTCACAAGAGTAAAATGTTTGAGAAACATGGATCTAGCTCTTCATCAAGCTTTCCTTAGAACAAGACAGTCAAATTGGAGAAAAATTGTCTAATATTAGGATAAAAAGATTAAGTGAAGATGGGTCGGCCTACATTGAAAATCTGTATTTAAAATCTTGCTTATTATTTTAAATGAATAACCCAAGTCTGAATACTGATATTTTTTTTAAAAAAAATAAACTTCCTCCGCTACAAGGCTCGAGAGCCACTCAAGATAGAGGGTTAATATTAAAATGGTTAAATGAATGGGATGATGAAGAGACTCTAAGCAACAGAAATGTGGTTCTACAAAAGGATACTGAAAATACCATGAACTGAACATGTAAGCAACAACAAAGTTCTAGCGACAACACTAACAAAAATGACATTTATATTTAATATCAAGAAGAGACCGTTGAAATTTCTAGGGCACATAATGAGGAAAGAGGGCTTAGAAAATTTGATACTCACAGGACAGATTGAAGGTAAGTGAGACGGAAGAAAGCAATGTATAACCTACCTGGCGAGCTTGAATGGATGGTAGCGCAGGGTTTGGAAGACCTGGCAAAAAGACAAAATTTATTAAGAGCTACAAAGGACAGGAAATTGTGGAGAGCCATGATCACCAATGTCCAGAAGGGACACAGCACATAGAAGAAGATATGAATGAAAGAGAATGTGATTTTTACCCACCACATAGAACCCTCCCTGCCTCCTATTAGAATATCTGATGCTCAACTCCACGAGAGCATCTCTCTGCAACTGCTTGGTATCACACTGTCCACTGGCCAGAGATGGAACAAATACATTGAATCAATAGCTTCATCTACTGCAAGGAAAGTTGGTTCTCTGTGTCGTGCCAGAAAGTTTTTCTTGGCAGAGTCCATCCTTCAAATCTAAATCAACCATTCACCCTTGCATGGATTACTACTGTCATATATGGTCTGGAGCCACTGCTGTTCATTTTAAGGTCCTCAACAAAATCCGGAGACAGATATGCAATGTGATTGGCCCTGATCTGGCATCTCATTTTCAGTCACTCTCTCACAGACATGCCATTATTTCCCTCTGTCTTTTCTACAAATACTTTCACAGTAACTGCTCTAATGCTAGTTCCCAAACTGCATGAATTTAAATGTGCTACTAGGTTGGCATCTCAGTCCCACCCTTTCACTGTCAAAACTGTTAAATGTAGCCATCTCTTCTACTCCAATAGCTTCATGTCTCACACTTCCTGTCTTTGAAACTCCATTCCTCTTACTTGCTTCCCTGATAGCTATAATCTCCAAATATTCAAATGCAATGTCAATCAACATCTCCAGATGCCTTGATCTATTCCTCATCCTTCTCTTCATCATGTCTCTTTATTCTTGCTCCCACTCTCTGTAACCCCTTGCTTGGGTAAAATACTTTAAATAAAAATTAGAACATGGAGAAAATGAAGGTGATTGGACACCATGGTGTGCAGCAAAGTGTCTTAACTGTGAAGGTCTGAACTGGCGGAACTAAAGAATGGAGCTCATTTGAACATTTGCCATAGAAGTAACAATAGAATAGTGATAAGTTTGCAGTCTGTATAGGGAATAGGTTCCCTGCCTCCAAAACCACATAAACAATTTTGAACTCAGAGTTATATGACTATTACAGCTGCCATGAGACAGATAAAATATTGACTAAATTCAGCTTTTTTCTAACATGATTAATAAAGAGAACACCTAGTGACTATTAAACTTAATTTGGTTGTCAGTGAACTTGCTACCAATTACTCGAAAAAATCAATTTGCAAGTACTTCTTTAACAGAACACCAGAAAGAACAGGATTAAAAAGGAAAAAAAAATGTTAGAGGAATTTCATAACAAATACACATGGTTAGGAATCATATTGCAATATATTTTTTTTTACACAGAAACAGCCATAGGTATTTGACATTAAAGAAATCCTATGAAATGTCAATCCTCTCTGAAATTGTTTTTTGTTTGACAGCTTTGAAAACAGATGTCAAGTTTATACAATTTAAACATTTACTAAGTCATGTTCCTACTTCACCCACTACACCTTTTTTGGGCCAGAATTTTTATATTAGGTAAATGAAGAGCATTTCTAACACATTTTCATGTTGCTATAAAAATTAAGACTTGCCAACTATACAAATGTCTGTTCCTAAAAAAAATACAGTAACTCTAAGACTTCTACAGAAAATCAAGAGGCAAGCACAAAGCAATTAATGGATGGTTTAATTCTTCATTTTCTTCAAGGTATAATTTATTTCAACACTCACTATTTTTCTTCTCCTTTAGTTTTCATCACCTTGGCAATGTTTCCCAAATTCTTATGGAACTTGTTGAGATTCAGTTCAATAAAAAAAACATTTTTGTGTTTAAAAACTGAATTTTTATTAAGTCAAAATGAAAGTAGATACAGCTGTACTCAATTTTTTTAATACAAATCTCCAACAGTCTCTCACTTTGTTGATGGCAAGATGATTAAATTTTGAATCAACAAAATTATAGTATTTTAAATGAATAAACATTTATTTGAAAATATATTCCATTTAAATACAGGATTCATAAAAATGACATTAAATTACCACCAATTTTGCCTTGTAACCTTTTCCTGTTACTCAAAGAAAAATGAATCCTTGTGAGACAGAGGTTGATTTCCGTATCATTCAAGTTGATATGCTTGTACATTTGTGTGTATGCATATATATATTTTAATTCAATGACAGGTCTAAAATTATTTCTACAAAATTTAAAAAAAAAACTTTAAAAATGAATTTTATTTACTAATGAATAATTTCCAAAAAGTTCAATAAAATCCTATTATCATCTATTTTATTTTTTGGTTTTAAAAATTAAAAAGTTTATGCCAAGAAATTAGTCATACTTTCTTCTCATTTGATTAAATTCACTTTTTGAGGTCATTAAATTTTTAAAAAATTTAACTTAAATTCATTTTATCAGCATAATAAACTGGACATATACTTTGCGGTCATTTCCATGCTGTCAGGTTCTAGGTGCCAATAAAATATGAATAGACTGATATCAGTAAAGAGAAGCAGTTAATTATCAATAAAATAATAAAGCTTTCTCATTGTAGTTAAGGAAAGAAGAGTTCTTTCTTTTTTTTTTTTCATTCACAACCATACACCCCTCTAACCAAAGTGACAATTTGATGAAAATGATGCTGTTGATAAGTGTATTTTTGTTTTTTGGGTTTTTTTTTTTTGGGGGGGGGGGTATCTACAACTTTAGAATTTTATAGCACAACCAGGTTAGTTGTTGTCCAGAATAAGTGGGAGAGGAATCTATTATTCTAATGTCATTTAAAACTCAGTCAAAATTGTGTATATATGTTGTGTTTGGGCATGCTTATTTCTGTCAATTAAGAATGAACACGCAATTCAAGCCTTTATACATTTTATTCACTATTGAATAACAATAGATATAAATGACGACCAGTGGACTACTGGTAGATTAATAGTTCCTGACAGGGAACATGAGAGAAAGTGTAACTGCTCTCTTGAAACCCCCTTTTCTTCTTTGTTGTCCTAGAGAGTTCTGATTAAGGGGCATAACTTGGTTCCCATCTAGGGAGCAAGTTAGCTCCCTTGTTATGATGTCTGTCCTAACAATGTATATAAAATGGCACAAGCAGATGTGAGTCAAGCATGCATAACACAGGCATACATATGTACGAGGGCCAGCTGAAATTTCATAGGCTGACCAAGATAATCTCATGGAATGTAGCCAAATAAAGTTTATTTTTCAGCACAGTCTCCTTGCCGTCCACATATTTCTTCCATCAGTATTACACTGCTTGGATCCCAATGGTGATGAAGATTTATCCTGTTGATCAAAAAAGTCATCAACAGCAAATATGTCATCATCACAGCAATACTGGTTCCCAACCAAGTGTTTTTCATGTTGGGGAACAGATAGTCAAATAAGGAGAATAGGGCAGATGATCAACCAGTTCAAAGTCAGTCACACACAATAGCTATTGAAACCAAAATTTTGTGTGCTGGAGCATTGTTCTACTGAAACAAGACCCCTTTCGCCAGTTTTCCTGAGTGTTTGGTCTTGATAGCCTTTCATAACTGCCTCGGCAAATTATTCTCCATTGATAATGTAGCCTTTCTGAAAATAGTCAATAAACACAATGCCTTTTGCATCCCCAAAAACTGGTGTCATCAACTTCTCTGCAGATGAAGCAACCTTGGCCTTCTTTAGAGTAGGTGAGGAGAGATGTTTCCACTGCATGGATTGCCTTTGGCTCAAAGTAATGAACCCAACACCCATCCTGGGTTAGGAAACAGTCGAGGAAACCAGCTGGATTTGGCTGAAACCATGTCAGATTTTTGTGTGATATGACCAGGTATCCGAAGACATGGCATCCACCAAGCAGAAACATTCTTCATGCCAAGTTCATTGGGCAGAATGTTCTCAACTCTTTCACAGGATATGGTAATAGCATTAGCTATTTGGTTTATAGTCCAACGCCTGCCATCCATTACCATGTCCATCCTGGGTATGATGATAAATTAAATCCAACAGCAAGAGGTTTTGAGGAGCATGGAACAACCTCTTAATTGCTGGTGTTTCCAGATTCACCCTGACCCAGGGTGGTAGCACCTGTTAGTGTCCCAGCTATGGGCAAATAGTTAACTCCCAAACTGGGGTCAAAACACTATAAAAGTGGAAAAGTAGGTTTTAATTCCAGAAATACTTTGTAAAAAAATTATTACCAGCAATAAATTTTTGAAAAAAATATTACCCGAGATAGATTTTTGAAGGAAAAAAATATTATCAGGAATACATTTTTGGAAAATATTACCAACAACAAAAAAAAAAATTGTTAGCATCAAATAACCCATTATGGTTGATATGAGGTTTGATAAAACAAACCAAACTATTACTATATGGTAAACACAATCAATGTTTTCCTTATTGGTAGCAGTTGCAGGATGTCCTGACCTTAGGTTATCTTCAAGACTCTCCTTTCTCCTCCTAAATTCAGCTTCCCACTTTTGCACTGCATCATCCCCTTAATGTAGTAACCATGTCATCTTGAATCTCCTTGAGTGCTAAACCCTTTTTCTGCAAAGTTCCATTGCAGATACTGTGATGACAGAAAATCAACTCTTTTGTAATATAGATTTCTATATGCATTTGCAAACCCTTGGTAAAATTTATAAAATCACCAGGCTTAGAGAATATTCATCCAATTTTTTTCTTTTTTATTTTATTGTAGATAAACAAATCACATGTAAAACAATTTTTGTTTAACAGTTAAAAATTCTGATTTCATGAAACATACATCAAACATGTTATTACTTTTAACTAATAGAATATCTTTTTCAGATCAAACAGAAAAATTTATGGAAGCATAAAAAGGAAATAATAATCATATTCGGGCTTTTATGATGACCTGAATTCTTTGAGACACATTCTTTACTAATGAAAAATAATATTCTCCATCAAGCTGGTTCCAAATTTCTTGAATATCAGTTGATAGATCAGCTTTACAAGAGAAAGCTTCATCATGAACCTTTTTTTTTTTTTTTTTTTTTTTTTTTTTTAATTTTCATCATAAATGTTCATTTGGACTGAATCCAGCCTCTTTGCAATCCATGTCATTGAGTAGATGTGTCTTTCCTGAAGAAAAACTTTAGAATTCTTTGCTTTATGGCAAGAGCATTATCATCCTCAAAATGCACTTCATCACTAAACTGTTTTTCTATCAATGGGATGAAAAAGTTACCTTGACTTCAATGTATATCTCTCTATTGACTGTAGAGGCTTGTAATTGTCATCTCCCCCCCGGTCCTCCCCTTATCATAAATTGCTGATAACACTTTCTGATCTGTGAGGTTTTACTTTTGTCATAGGAGTAAACATCCTTAAAAATGAGCTACAGGAGTAAACATCCTTGAAAATGAAGTAATTAAACTAGTATATCCAGCAAATTTTATAAACAAATTAAAGTCATCCCTTCAGATCCACAGGTTTTTGTACTCATGAACTCAACCAACTCTAAGTGAAAAAAAAATTTGAAAAAATGACAAGAAAGTTCCATAAAACAAAACTCAAATTTTCCACAAGTTGTGCACTATGCAGAATCCATTTGAATGTAGTGATAGTTAAGCATTACCTTGCTGCAGCCATCCACCATTTAACAGATCCACTTTTTCCAAGACTTAAGCATCATCTGTTTTGGGTCACATTTGTTCATTGTTTGCACATGCACTTTGTTTTCAGTTTTTTCTTATCTGAAATTGGGATGGAAAATTAGTTGATTTGTTTTGTAGATTTTTAAAATTAAAGTGTTTTTTTTCTTTTGCCTATAAATTGTCTAATGCTAATCATTTTTTTCTTGTTTGCAGGCAAATAACTTTTCACTTATATTCCAAGTTCCATTGAGTGTGTACAAGTCTTTAATGAGGTGTGTCAGAAAAGAAACAGAATTGAAGTCACACAAAATTTGTCAAATCCAAGCTACAAGTTTCCCCTTTGAAATTTCCCCCTTGAATCTAATACACTTACCGATCTTTCTCCACCATACCTCTATTCATTGCTCAAAGAATTCTGGGATTCTCCACAGCCCTCACAGTGGCTCCCACGTTAAGAAAACTGGTCCATTTGATGAATATTGATGTGCTGGAGAAACCTCCCTACTCACCTGACCTGGTTCCATGCAATTTTTTCCTTTTCTGCCAGATCAATGGGGCTTATCAAGGGGATCTGTTTTCCAGACATAGGAACCATCAAGAGAGCCATAACAGAGCTGCAGAGAATCCCAGGTGAATCCTTTCAAGACTGCCTGATGGTGTAGTGAAGGATGGGAAAGTGTGTTAAACTTGAGGGGTTAATTTTGAAGTGGGGAACTTGTAGATTGGATTTGACTTGAATTTTTGTGACTTCAGTCTTGTTTCTTTTCTGATATTACAAGTTTTTGCCAGTCTTTCTTCTAACTAATGACACAAAGATTTCAATGATAAAATTTACTTTTATACAAATGTTAGTTTTCCACTGTTTATACCATTGTTTATACCTACAGTATAACAATTATTTATATTGTATTTGTATTGTATTTGTATTGTATTTGGTATTATATGCAATCTAGAGATGATTCAAAGTATATGGAAGGATATTAGTAGGTTATATGCAGATATTACATTATTTTATATAAGTAGGTAGGGCCTCTCCAGAGATTTCTTAAATCAATTTCTAACAGAAACTGAAGGATGACTACATAATCTATTCATCTTACCTAGTATTGAGGTGTACTTTGTCCAGATAATGTTCACTTTTCTCGACTGGTTTTGTTTTTAGCTCTTATGGAGGGGAAGGATGCCCATCTGTTTATTCGTTAGATTGGCTTCATACTAAGATTAGAGATGATTTGCAAGTAACGACATGTAGTAGAATGGATGGGACAATGTAATATATTATGTAGTAACCTATAGATTAGATGGTACCAGGCAATGTGGTTTATATATATATATATATAATAACCTCTACAAAACCAAAATATCAACCTGAAAACTCAAGTCATATTCTTAAATAACCTCATCAAATAAAGACTTTTATATAGATACCATGCATGGTGCCAAACCTGTTCAGAAATATCTAAACTGTCAGCTAAAAAGCAACAGCCTCCTATGATAAATGGTTAAAAAAGGATCTGAGTGAGTGAAGACTGATGCTCTTGGCAAAGGTCATCCCTCTTTGAACATTGTGGAGTGGTTCTACAGATACACAAAGAACTGTACAGAAACCACATCACTTGAGGACTACCAAGTGCAGCAATAACTAAAATGGATAGCACATGTAACTTGAAGAAAAAAAAAATGACAGCATAATCAAGATGTTGACATTCCACACTTCTTCAAATAAAAGGTTAGGAAGGAAACACCCATCAATATGGGAAAGAGTGATAACAGCTACTGGACTCGAAAAAAAAAACTGTTTTTCTAAAAAAAAAAAAAAAAAAAAAATTGTTTTAGAAGATTCTATAAATTTCAATATTTCAAAAGCAATACTGGTGCTCAGTCAATGAATGACAAATTTTTCCTTGTAGGGAAATGGTTAATATGACCATTAACATAAATTGGATGGTACCAGACAATCAAACACAGATTTTGTTTCTGAGTTTTTAGAATTTCTGCTCTTTTACAGAAATCATTAATTTCTAACTTTGTGTAGTGTTTGTTTTCTTAAGAGCTATCCTGTTGTTTTTTTTTTTGTTTTTTTTTTTCTTCCTCCTTCATTTGGTATTAATGTGACTGTCTTATGAGAAAACAAATTAACTGCAGAATTCAATGCTAGAATTGTCTGGTATTTGATTCATTATATTGAACTGGTAATTAATATTTAAGACATTTAACTTACCTTCTTCTTTCACATCTTAAATCAACTAAAAATGATTAAAAAAAAAAAAAAAAAAAAAATGATAAATTCCAATAAAAATATTTTATTAAATCCACAAATTTTTAAGATACATAAAGTTATCTAATTTAAGTAAATTATATGTCAGTTAATCTAAAATCACAACAGATTCAGTTTTAATTTAATATGAAATTTAGGAATATTTTCATTTTTAAAATAATGTTAAATGTATTTTGTGCTGACTGACAAACCAATCTTACTAGTTATTCATTCTGTGAACATTTCTGTTCAACCTATAAGATTGTTGGTGTACAAGAGCATTTCTTAGAGTGTCAGGAATTAGTTCATTATGCTCATCTCCTCTTTAAGTAACATGCAACAGATTATACTGGGTTATATGATACCCACAACAAGGAGTACTCCCTGACTTGGCCTAGAATAATTACTAAAACTGACCAAAAACATTGAACACTCATTAATGCTTAAAACTGATTAGCAAACTTACATTTAAGTGAGTGTTAACTCAGGTGTTTAGCCTTTTAAAGATAATTGATGAATTTAATGCCATCTTATTTTGAAATGAAAATAAGTCTTAAGAAATAGAATATTTAATTTGAAAATTTATGTATGCCATTTTAAGAACAAGTTAATAATACAACTATGATAAAAATTAAAATCTTGTCCTGATTCATGAATCATTTCATCACACCTAAAATTATTCAGTGGGCTGTAATATGGTTTGCTAAAGATTATCCTTCATCAGCTCTAATAGACTGGTACTACACAATCACAAAGAACTTTGCCAAATAACATAAACCAAATCATTTGAAGACTTCCAGCAATGGCAATAACTAAAATGGATAGCACATATAACTAGAAAAAAAAATGATGATATAATTGAGAGGAAGACTTTCTACACTTCGGAAGGAAACTCCCATCAATATGAGAAAGAGCAATGACAGTGGACTTCAAATTCCTATTTTTCTGATAAAAATGTTTTAAGAGAAAGATTTTATAAATTTTACAACCAGAAATAGAAATAATTTCAAGAGCAGTACAAACAGTAGCAACTGCTGCAAAACTAAAAACCATTTAGAAAGGCAAGTACATATACTTGAAATTAAAGATCAGACTTGTAGATATTGGCCTTCTCAGTCTTTCTATATGTTGGCAAATTTTGAACATTAACAGTAGAATTATAGTGAAGAATCCCAGCATTAGAAATGAGATACTACAGAAAAATCCCAGTCATCTCCTACATAGACAACATCACAAAAATCAATTTTGAAACCCATTCTATTTCCATCTGCAAAAGCAAGAATATCTGCCTTTAGTGTGTATTGGCCTTCTTAGTCTTTCTGTATGCCTGTGAATCTTGGATATTACAGATAACTGCTAATCCTACACTTGAACAGTTTAAGATTGTTGTGATCAAGAATTGGTTCCGCAAACAGCAGTTTGTAGGAAGAAGCTGCTTAAGTGGAACTTGCATCTCACCAATGGAATACAAAAGGAATGGGAGTGGTTTGCTACAATGTGCATGACATGATGAATCTTAGCCATGAAAATTAGAACTGGTGGAACTAAGGAATGTAGTTCATCTGAACAGTTTCCATGGAAATAGTGATAGTGCAACGAGAAGATTGCAATGTTTTGTCTGTGAGAATGGGATTTCATGGATCAGGGGAATAATTAAAAATGTGAAAATGCTTTTGAACTGGAGTTGTACATAAAATCCATCTCTCTAAAGATGCTGGAAAAATGGTCGGTTCCCTGTACAAGTTCCACTTAAGGTCTAGGTTGAGCAATAGTTCCTTAAGATACAGGGCCTCCCCAAGAGGAAACCTGCTATTGTGATAGGTGAAAATTCAGTGTCTGCTCAGCAATGATGGAATGTCACTAGTTTGGTTTTTGGAAGCATTGAATGTGACCAGTCAGATTTTTTCAGAGGAGAGATCGGCTTTCTTCTAGAGTTTTGGAGGTGCACTCGTATATCATAGTATCATTAGCATAGATATTCATAGATGCTACAGAACCATTTTAGGCATCTTGTATGTGGACCATATCACAAATGGTACAGTACATGATACCTGTTCTACTGGGCTTAAGGTAGAAAGATAAATTATATAAGACTGATCATTGAAGAAATCAAATCAATACAAAGACAACACAAGACATGGTAAACCCAACAACTTTTTTTCAAAACTCCTGCCTCACCCTATTTTGCTCTCAGCATTCCTGAGTGGGAATGGAAGTGCTTAAAATCATAATCAACATTATTGATGTTGTTTTAAACAACACCAGCAGACAAGTAGCAGACCCATTGGAAGATGTCGTATCCACGATCAAGAAGAGAAATTTGAAATGCTATAGACATTTCATAAAAGCAAATGATCTTTCCTCTGCCATCCTGCAAGGTTGTACCTTAGGCAAAAGACAATGTCGAATGTCATTGATTGAACTGGAAGATCATTCACAGAAACTTGGTTGTTGGCATTAAACCAAGACATAAGGAAGGAGCTAGCCAGGTGCTCAGCAGCACAAAGACCCTTCAACCACACCCAGTTATGGGACTGATGATAACAATTTACAGTCAGAGATGACCTGGCCAATTTTCAATCCTCTCTGTATTGTGTCACACTTTTGTCTTTGCTTTATTATAGTGTCTGATAGAAACTCTAAGACTTGCTTCACAGTTTTAGCTTTCCCTCACATGAAACATGTTTTAACTTTTATTGCTCAACCTCTTCTCTTTTGGTTCTTTTTTGATATTTTTTATCGATAAACACTTCAGCTGATGTAAGTCGTCATTCATTGTCTTGTCTTTTATTCTGCCAGTATTTATTTGTCTCTTTAGCAGCAGCTGCATAATGTTATCATTCTTATTGAATTTCTTCACTCCTTTACATAAAAGAATTCTCTTTTGTCATTGATGCGTTTCAGTTTTAGTAGAATGTTTCTGGCCACGGCTTTCAAAGTTAATTAGCACGTATCCTTCCTCATCTTCCTTCCATTTTGCTAAAAAGCAAACTGCTAATGTCTTTTCTGTCCAAATGTCTGGGTATGACAATAAGCTACATCTGGCAGCAAGGCCTTTGATCAGGAGGTTTTGAGGAGTGTGGAACCACCTCTTAATTCCTGTTGTTTGCAGGTCTACCCTGACCCTGGGTGGTAGCACCTGTTAGGGTCCCAGTTATGGGCAAATAGTTAACCCCCAAACTGGGGTCAAAACACTATGAAAGTATATAAATTTTCATAGTTAAAAAAATACCAGCAATACATTTTTTAAATGAAATTACTAATGCTCTCAAGGAAATTAAATTTCAGCATTAAATGACCCATAAGGAGTTGATATGCCGCTAAACAAACAAACATACTAAGTCCCCGACTCCTCCTGTTTTTCTGTCCAAATTTTACATCATTTACAGTCATAATAATGTCTTCATTTTTGTTGGCTTATGGTCATATCACATTGAAACCCCAGTTCCTGTACAATCACCAAATTTATACTACATCAAGCCTGGTCAGTACCTAGATGGGTAACTGCTCAGATATATACCACGTGCTGTAAGCTTGGATGTGCGGGTCATGTAATGCATAATAGCTTGAACTTGTTCATCAGAGAGCTGAATTCCAAATCCCATTGGTTTTGTTATTCACTTACATGTAAATACACTTGGGAAAGGTATGGATTTATCTATTCTCCTGCAGATATGTGTTAATTAGTAAGATGTATATCAATAAATCAAAATTATCTCAAAAAAAAAATTCTTACAATCTAAAAATATTTTCTGGCTTCTATAAATCTGCAAATAGTTGATAAGTCGTAGAAAATGAATCAATCAAATCGTCTTTGTTGTTGTTATCGTAACATTTCAGCCATCATGCTCTTCATATATCTATCGATTAAGGTAACCTTCAAGGAATTTTGAACTCAACCATTTACTTAAAGTATAGGTGTAGATTATTCTTGTTCCATAGTTCAAGTTGAGGGATATCTTGTTTCATTCTTGCTCAGTTATTGCTTGCCTTATTTTCACTGAGTCTACTATCTAGCCCAGGGATTGAACTCACAATTTCTGTGTCATTAAATTCACAAACCTACACTTTAATGGGTGAAATAAAATAGACTAAGACTCTGTGAAAACGTGGAGAGGAATAACTGAGCATTCCTAACATAAGAACAAAATGAGAAATTCATAGCCAGGGAAATGAATACAAGTTAACCCTGTTGATTAAATAAAGTGTTTAACTTAAAATTCCCTGAAGGTTACCTAGTTTAGCAAACGCCTGAAGAAGGCTGAAGGGCGCAACAGATAAAATGTTGTGAGAATAACAACAAAGATGAGGACATTAATCTGAATGTAAATAATGCTAATACATTTTTTTATTCATAAAATAATACCTCCTTGGTTATTAATCTCTGAGTTTTAGCATCAAATTTTGTTCATAGTAACTGTAAAACAGTATATACTTTAATCATTTCAACTCACATAGATAGGTTTGCCTACCACCTGGAACAAAATCCTTCCTTGTCATTTGAACAGGAGTAGAGGTTTATACCTCATTTCTTCTTTTAGTATCAGGGTTCTGGTTCCTTCTAGAGTTTTCTCATTTTCTTTCATTTACAGTAACCCCTTGCATCTTAGTGGCATTATCACCTAGTTTGGAATGAAATGATTAAAAATAAACCTAACTTTAGTATTATTGATATTTCCTAATATGGCTGAATGCAATCTACAGGCATAAAAAACACTAAATTTAGCATCGGATCCTCCTGTTAATTGCTGCTGCTATGTTCAATTGTAGTAGATGTATCATCTAATTTATTAACCAATGAAAGCATTTTAGTCGCCAAATTTTCTGAGCCCACTTTCAAATCCAAAAATATATAAATAACCAGATATCAGGTAGTAAATCTTTTGCATTTGACAGCAGTCATAATGCCAATATAGTGTAGATGTTGAAGTCAATAACTGGTTAACTTCAGCAACCAGTAAGTCATTCCTACTACTACTACTCCTTATGAGGAAAATACCTTTCTCACTTAGTCCTACACCATGGACTCTAAAAAAAACAAAAAAAACATGCTTTTCTACAAAAAAAAAAAAAAAAAAATAGACCAATTCTTCTTTAACTCTGTCCATGATCACTTTAAATGTATATATATTGTCATTGTTATAAAACTCATTTGTTATTTATTTGGTCTGCCTTTTTCTTCATTCAAAATCATGTTGTGTTAATTCCTTTTAGTTTTTTATGGCATCTCATATTTAGAAAACTTGTATTTTTTTTACTTTTGTTATTTATCTGAAGAATTGGTTCATTCCTGAATTAACTTTTCAGCAATCTTTAACCCTCTTGCTCACCAAAAAAAATGGTGTGTCAAAAGGACAATTTTTTCTTGACACCACCATTATTTTAACAACCTTCAATCATCAGCAATGTTTATTGTTTTAAAAAACAAAGATTAGAATTGTAATAAAACCTAAATATATGAAAGTAAATTTATACATTTTCTTTGTTCTTGAGAATTTATAACAAAAATAGTAAACGCTGTTTATTTATTAGATTGTTTATTGGAATGGTTGGCAAAATATTGGCTAATTGCCAATTAATCCAAACTTTATAAAATGGCAAATAGTAAGGATTTCCTTATAGTTGGTTCACATAGTTTAATAATTTACTAATTGTTTATAAATTTACAAACTGTTTTCATATTTCTTTATAAATTAGTAAATGATAAATATTGTATCGCATTGGTTTTAATTGTAGAATGTTGTAGATATAAAATTATTCTTTTAAACAAAATCTAATAAATAATGTTTAATAATTTTGTCAATTCTCAAAAATAAAAAAATTTATAAATTCACTTTCAGCATTAGGTTTTATTACAATTCTGATCATTGCTTTTTAAAACAACAAATATTGCCAAGGGAGTGAAGGTAGTTAAAATAATAGCAGTGTCAAGGGAAAAACTGTCCATTTAAGTGATGTAAAATAGTTCAATTTCAGCAAGTGATTGACATTTATAGTTGCTAGCACTACTTGATCAAGAAATGATGATAAATTGAAACATTTTAGCATTGTTGTTAATACATCAAGACATGCATTTCAAACAGAAGAGTGTTTTTTTTGTTTTTTTTTTATCTATCTTTTGCCCCATGACATGACTGAATAATCTGAGACACTTCAATTTTCAAAGTCTTTTCTTCTGTATTTCAATACTGTATTTGACGGCCTACAGGATACATAGCTTATAAACCTATTTTGAGGACTGCTGTTCAAGACTACTTATCCATACCTCATAGCTGTCCATCTCTGGTTTAAGTAAATGGCCTCCTCTCAACAAACATTTCCTAATTATGTTGATGACTTTCTGTGCCAAATTCAGTCCAAGTCCCAACCTAAAGTAGTACCATTCTGCATTTGTAATTCATCGTCAGTCATGAACTGGATATACCAGAATTAAGCAAATATGAAAATTTAAATATCTGGGAAGTGTTTTAGCTGGACAGAAAATGTGACAACAAAATTTGAATGGAACAGTGAAACATGCCTTCCAAAAGCCAAGCAAAGTATTAAGAAACAGGAAAATTTCATAAGAAACAAAGAAAAGAGTAGTGAACTGCTATGTAACATCAGTACTCTTATATGGCAGTGAATGCTGGACAATCTCCTCACAAATGAAGAGAAGACTTGAGACAAGAGATGTAGTTCTACAGAAGGATGCTGAGAATACCATGGATAGAGTGTGTAGGCAACAAGGAAGTTTTAAGGAAAATAGAAATTAAAAAGCAATTATATATAAAATCAGAAAGTGAGAGTTGAAATTTCCAAGACACATAATGAGAATTTGAAGAATTTTACACTCGCGTGACATATTGAAGGTAAGATGGATATAGGAAAGCGATGAGTAACCTACCTAACAAGCTGTGTAAATGGATAGCAGAACAGGGATTAGGAGAGTGATGGTGAAAATGTAAATCTTACTGAGAAATAGGAAGCTGAGAAGAACCATGATCACCCAGGTCCTGAAGGGATATGGTAGATAGAAGAATTTACTAATGGTTATTTCAGCTGCATGAAGCTGTAGTTGGTCTGATTTCAAATCAACAGTTGTCAAAGTCCCTATTATTTGTCTCTATTTGTACAAGATCTCTCTATATCTATGGTCTCCTCTTGAGTGACATAATTGTGATATTATTCACCCTTATGTTTTGATGTTTGAGACATGTTGGGAAATATTCAGCAGACACAGAAACCTAATCACTTAGATGTTAGATTGTAATTCTTTTTTTCATATAAAATCTGGTCACATGGGTTTTATGCCCAAAATAATTGTATAGAATTTGTGGCCAATAAAAAAAATGTTATGATTTGCCATTATCAAAACTATTTTTTGATAATGGCAAATCATAACTTTTTTATTGACCACAAATTCTATACAATTATTTTGTGCATAAAACCCATGTGACCAGATTTTATATGAAAAAAAGAATTATAATGATGTTACAAACTTTAACAGAAATGTGTGATGGATGAATACATTTAAAAAAAAAATATATTCCATTTACAACTTTAGTCAAATCTGAATAAATATTACTGAAAAATTATTTTCTTACACTTCTCATCTCTGGAACACTCTGCCAATTTCTTGCTTTCTTGCCACCTACAATTTTAAAGAATTTAAATGTAACATCAGTCAGTATCTTTTGTCATTGTGAATCCTGTTCTTTTATTATCCTTTCCTCACTTCTCCTGACTAAAGACTTCTCATTCACTTTCACTCCCTGCAACACTTGTCCCCGTGACATTATTACCTTGCTTGGGTTGAAATGATTAAAAAAAAAAAATTGTTACTTCTCAATCAAAATAAATAAATTTACTACCAATTCAATACCTGTGTACTTAGTGAAATTTCAGAGCCAAACTGACACCACCCACCAGCCAGGTGTTTGGTATCTTACTTGGTACTTTCACCAAGTATGAACTTATTTACTTGTCCCAAGTACACCAACTGCAGGATTCATCTCTATAACATGGAAAATTGAACATGAGAATATGACCAATTAAATATACAGGTGGTGTTTTACTAAAATATCCTGAAAATATTTTAGTACATGTGTATGAAAATAAAATTACCAGACAGTGGTATCATGAAATTTCTTTGAAGGTATTTGGTGTTTTGGCCTCCAACTCACAGATCATGTGATCAGTACTTCTGTAGTGATAGAGAAATAAATAAATAATAATAAGTTTAAAATTTCACCATCTCTAAAATTAGATGGATAATCAGAATTGCCAGGCCCCATTGCCATATTTCGACAAACCAAACAGAAAGCATTCACAACCAGAATATAAGAAATAAACAAATAATAACAATGTTATACTCCAAGCCAAATCTCATTGCAATTCATGAGCCCTTCTTCAGTCAGAAACTAGAATGGCCTGCAGGTCATCTCAAGGTCACTGACTGGCAGATGTATTGGCAAGCAGTCACATGACTTGCAATTAAGCTTTGGAAGGCATTGCAAACCAAAGGCATGGATGTCTTTTCAATCCATCAACATGATATATATACAAGCCACATGCCACAAAAAAGGCATTCTCATCTCACCAGTGGCTTCTTCGCTCAACTTGTCCCACAAGAATATATCCCCTTGACAGCCAGGCTGTCCTGCCATCTGCTACTATTACTTCCAGACTTCCCTTCTGCACCACTCACATGAAACTGAAACTTGAGCATCATTCTGCCATCTTCCCATTCCAACTTTTCATCCAAACAACTTCAACCATAAAAATCACAGAACTCTTTGTTGAATGGACTCTTATTTTCTGTATTGACTCCTGGTTACCATTGTGTATATAACTTTCCTTGATTTTTTTTTTTTTTTTTTTTTCTTAAAAATATATATTCAACTTTAGTCTGGTGTTCGTCTTTTTCCTTGCTACCATATGCTTATTATAACAAGGAGTCCAAAATTTTCACTACTTTTAAAATAGTTCAACCAACCAATTGGAAAGCTTTTACAACCATGATATAAGGCCACAAACCAATGAGAATCAAAGTGCCTTTCCTGAAGTGGATCTATAGATGTGTATATAATCAGATAGAAAATCAACCAAAATGAGAATCAATAAATAAATTTAATCCATTTTCCGATGTTGTGGTCATCATAACATATCCAGAAATTAAATACATTTGCATGACTAGTTGGCAATTTTAGACAACTAAATGCACTTGCTACATTAAAGACATCTACCCTTTCATTCTCCACTTCATTAGATTGTTTATTTACACTATTATTATTTATTGGAATGATTGTCAGAACATTAGCTAATTGTCAATTGATTGAAATTTTATAAAATGGTAAATAAGGATTTCCTTATAGTTGGTTCATATATTTTAAAAATTTAGTGAATGTTTATAAATTTATGAATAAAAATTTTTCATATTTATTTCATTATAAATTGATAAATGATAAATATTGCATTAGTTTTAATGCAATTGTATTAGTTTTTAGAATTTTGTAAATAAACAATCTATTAGTGTTTAATATTTTTTTTGTCAATTTTCAAGAATAAAAATATGTATAAATTCTTCATATATTTAAGTTTTATTACAATTCTAATCATCACTTACTTTTTAGAACAATAAACATTGCCGAGGAGTGAAGGTAGTTAAAATAATAGCAGTGTCAAGTGAAAAGCTGTCCTTTTGACACTCCCTATTTTACAAGCATGAAGGTCTAACGTTGCCAAATTTTGAATATTACAATCATATAAATCTGTCTAAAATTCAATAAACTATAGACACTCATTTCTTTTACATGCTGTGTCCCTTCAGTACATGGGCAATCATGGCACACCACAATTTCCTATTTTTTTTTTTGCTATCTCTCCTAATCCCTGTTCTACCAACCATCCACACAAGTTTGCTTGGTAGGTTATGTACTGCTTTCCTCTGTCTCTCTAGCCTTCAATATACCCTCTGAGTATCAAATTTTCTAGGCTCTCTTTCTTTATTATGTACCCTGAAATTTCAACTATCTCTTTTTGATGTTAAGTATAAGTGTCCGTTTTGTTTCCATTTCCTCCAAAGTTTAAATGGTGCTCACATGTTCAGTCCATGACATTCTCATCATTCTTCTGTAGAACCACATTTCTGTTTCTTCAAGTTTCTTCTTCATCCATGAGGAGATTGTTCAGCATTCAGTTCCATACAGGGGAACTGATATTGTATAATGGTTCAATACTCCTTTCTTTGTTTCTAATGAAATTTTCCTGTTTGTTAATCCTTAGCATTTAGAAGGCATCAATTGCTATCCCAATGTGCCTTCAGATTTCAATGTCTCATTTTTCCATCCTCTTAAATTGTTGCACTTGATTTTAGTATCTCAAATTTGTAATTTGCATGTTAGACTGTTCCTTTTGCTTGACAACCATACATTCTTTCTTCTTACAATTGATGTTTAGTCTTTTCTTCTCCCTTTCCTTCAGTGCATTCTCTGGTGGAGTTCTTGTAGTTTCCTTTCTATGTCTGCTATCAACACTGTGTCATCTGCATATCTAATGTTAAGATTATGGCAGTAATAATGAATCCTGGTAGGACTTCTGCTTTTAGGGCATATAATGAGGAAGGAGGGCTTGGAAAATCTGATACTCTTGGGACAAGAGGGAGAGAGGAAAACAATGCATATCATACTTAATAAGCTTGAGTAAATGGATGGTGAAACAAGGATTAGGAGAAATAACAGAAAAACAAAGTTTATTAAGAGCTACAAAGGGATAAAAAATTGTGGAAAGCCATGATCACCTATGTTCCGAGGCGTCATGGCACATAAAGACAAAGGTAGGACTTCTAATTCTCTTGGGATGCCTTCACTGTAAAGCTTGACAAATCTGTTAAGACACAGCTTTGTCATATTTCCCTTATGTTTTTATATTTACTGAATTCATTTTCTATCCATATGCAGCTGGTTTACTCCTAGTATAAATTCTGGATAATTCTAATATCCTTCCCAAATAAATCAAGCTTACTAAGCAGTTCAAACTATTCATTATGATGCACTTTATAACACTTTTACATAATCTATGAAATGTAGGTATACATCTTGTTGCATTTTTATTGCTCTTTTTGATATAATTCTCAACATATATATTGCATTCCTTATTCCAGTGTCTTATTGTTGTGTTCTATTTTGGTCTAATTCTGCTGCATGCTCTATTCATTAAAATTCAGATAAGTTTTATTATGTGGCTCATTAGGCTGGTTGTCCATTGAGATTTGTTTTTGTTTGTCCCTGGATTCTTAGGCAGTGCTATGACAATGGATCTACTTAGATCTTCAAGTATAACACCATTGTTGTAAATTTCATTTATTATGTCTGTAATTTTGTCAATGTCCAAATCATCTAAAGCTTTCAGCATCTCTCTTACAATTTCATCTGTTTCTGCTGCTTTGTGCTTGTTCAATTTGAACAGTGCTGATTTCAATTTAGATTTTAATATTTCTGGCCTTTTGATATTTCTGTGTATTGCTGGTTGTCATTTTTCATCATAGAAGAACTCTCCAATGTATTCATTCCAGCTCTGGAAGATGTGTCTTAGGGGTGAAATGATTGATAAAAAAAACAAAAAAAACTCAATATAATCAGAAGGCATGAACAACAAAAAAAAAACAAAGAAGGCAAGCAAATACTGAAGGCCAGAATATCTAAAGATTATTTGTTTTGGAGACTGTTTACTTTTGCCAAGACACTTACATGCTCAAGTGTGATATAGCAATCAGGCTTCTAAAATATAACATTTTCTTGTGTATTTGATCTGAATTCTGATTTTAAAAATTCTTTTTATTTTTTATTTTTATTTTAATGTGTTTTAAAACAAAGAGAAGAAAACAAAAGAAAGAAAATCTTATAGTTACTATAGATGAAAAATTGAAAAGAGACAATACAGATTAAGTCTTTACAGCCCTCCCTTTGCAAAGAGAGTGACTTTTACATCTGAATATAGTTTGTTTATATACATATATTGCTATACAATGGAACCTCGGTTCACAAATTTAATTTGTTCCTGAAGCCCATTCGTAACCTGAAATGTTTAACCAAAACTATTTCTCCAATAGGAAGCAATGTAAAATAGATTAATCTGTTCCTGGTCCCAAGATGAATGCTTATTTAAACTTTTGCAAAAATACTTTGTGCACAAGTTTATACACAAAACTAATGAAAATCATTAAATCTAAGGAAAAAAATAAAGCCAATACTAAGTAGATAAAATGTAGACGAAAACTTTAATTTCACCATACCTTTATGTAGGAGAGCTGTTGGCGTAAATGGAAAGGGAAGGAAAGAGATGTCATTGTTTGGGAAAGGGAAGGAAAGATATGATCATCAGTTTATTTATAAGAATAGTATAGATTGTTGATTTTGCCATACTAAACTGAGTAGGAAGAGACAATATCATCAACAATTGTTTTCTCTCGACTTTTCCAGTATCACTGCTAGCTTTCTTTGGATCCATGAATAAGGACTAATAAAGAGAAAAAAAATGGCACAATACAATGAAATTGGAAAAGAAAAGCGCAACACAACACATGAATGTATAAAATACAGCGGTCAACTCAGAAATTATTCCATTCGGGTTAACTTGGTTCGGCAATGCTGTTCAAGAACCAAAATTTTTTCAAAAACCGGGGCATTTTCATCTCAAATTTTCTGTTCAAAAACTAATTTGTTTGACATGTGAGATGTTCAAGAACTGAAGTTTCTCTGTATTATTAATATATGTGTATACATGAATTTCCCCTTATTTTAGTCACTGTTAAGTCTTTAAACAAGCTCTGAAGAATGAGGAAGAAAAACCAATCATTGTTTGTACTGAATACAGTGCTCAATATGCTGAGGAGAGTCACATATAGTATAATCTTATGTTTTTTAGATCTTATTAAAAACATGACACATATAACTAAAAGTTTCAGGGTAAAATTGAGAACATGATATAATCCGTCTGTGCTTTGATATAACTTATTGTCATATGCTTAATACAGATGGGAAGATGGAATTGACTTCATTTTAAACATCTGATGATTGGTTCTATCAAAATGCTGACTAATTTTTTTTTTTTTTTTTTTTTTTTTTAAGCATTTCACCCCTAGCAAGGCGGGAAGCCACTAGTACGCAAGGGGTTACAGAGGATTTGGAGCGAGAGCAGATAGTAATGATAGAGGAGAGGATGAGGAGAAGGATAGTGGATAGCTCAAGGCAACTGGTGATATCGACTGACATTACATTTGAATAGTTGGAGATTAAAGTTATCAGGGAAACAGGAATAGGGAAGGGAGTTCCACAGGCGAGAGGTGTGAGACATGAAGCTATTGGAGTAGAAGAGGCGACTACATTTAAGTTTCAACAGTGAAAGGGTGAGAGCAGGGTACCAGCCTTGTAGGACGCTTGAATTTGCGAAGTCTTGGAACCAGTGAAAACAGCTCATCAGAGCAATTACTATGAAAGTATTTGTAAAAAAAAAAGACAGAGAGGCGACGACATGTCTGTAAGAGAGCGACTGCAGACGAGATGCCAGATCGGGGCCAGTTATATTGCATATCCGTCTCTGGATCTTGTCAAGAACCCCAAGGCAAACAGAAGGTGCACCAGGCCATATATGGCAGCAATACTCCATGCAAGGGCGAATGGTTGATTTGTATTAGGTTGGTGCAAAAATAATGTCGTTTTCTCACATATGTTACTATGTGAGAAAACGACATTATTTTTGCACCAACTTAATAGATTTGAAGGATTGATTCCGGGGAGAAAAATTTCCTGGCGCGGCACAGGGAGCCAACTTTCCTTGCGGTGGACGAAGCAATTGACTCAATGAATTTGTCAGGTCAGTAGACAACGTGGAACCGAGCAGCTGCAGGGAGGCGCTTTCAGGAAGTTGAGCGTCAGACATTCTAATGGGGAGCAGGGAAGGTTCTCTGCGGTGATTAATAACGTGAATTATTTTACCATGAACCATTTAGTTACAAGTATGCTTAGGTTTTTAATAAGATGTAAAGAAGTTAACTATTATCAAATTCTACAAAGTTTTCAGTAGCTCCCCATATACCAGTTGAAGAAAAGCATTATTTTTTTAGAAGTTTAATGAAGAGAAAAAGAGAAAATAATAAATGCTGTCTGTTGTGTTATGTTTCATTGGATTCTGGATCTTAGTTGATCTCTAACAAAAAAGAAAAAAAAGCTTGTTTCTATTTTGAACTTGACTACTTGATGGGATTATTTTTCCTTTTTGGGGTGGGTAGATTAACTTTTAATCTAGTGGATGTGTCACTAATGTAAATATTAGTGCAATAAGCCAGAACCATTATACATTTATTTCTATAATCAATTGAATCCATTACGGTTTTGGGGAGTATCCAAAATAATGCATTAATAATTTTGGATTTTTAGCTAATGACATTTTTGTTACTATTTTTTTAACAACATAACAGTTTGTGTCATATTTTACTGTAATCTGAATCAGTCAGCTTCCAAAGAACTAAAAGAAAATTGGTCTATTGGCTTCATGTTTCCTATTATAATTCTCAGTCTTCAGCTTCTCAAGAAACAAAAGAAAATTGCACTATTGGCTTCATGTTCTCTTATAATTTTCTTGTACACTTCTGTAATTGCATATTTCCCAACTTTGTCTAAATGAAGAATTGTGACTGAATTCAGACTAGAATTCACACTGCATTTTCAAACCATCTTCAGGTGTCGAATCTTGCATGTTTCATCTGGCAAATCTTTAAATTTCATTCAAGCCTTCATTTTTTTTTTTAAATTTATAAAATCATTTCAATGAAAACAATTTACAATATAAAATCACCATTGCTCGGATTTGCATATGTAATCTATCTTAACTGAAGTAATGGTAAAACTTTGATAATAATGAGATAAAAAAAAAAAAAAGAAAAAAAAAGATAACCTTGGGTGTGATTAAAAGATTAGAAGATGCAGCAACATTCGCCTGAAGATGGTTGGTGAATTCATTGGCAGAAGCATTGCATTATAAACAGCGACAAGGATACTAGTTTGAATAGTTCATAGATTGCTGCTTACCAGTGTTGTTGGTGATGTAAACTTAAGTGCTCTGAAAGAATTCAACATCTTACTGCTTTATAGACAGCAGCTCCAGTCAGTGCAAAAATCTTCTTTCATGTTTATGCATGGCTAAATTAATCGTTAATATCTAATGTGAATTGTACTCAGCATCTACTTAAGGTGTAAATTTGCAACCAAATATCAAATGTTTTCTTGGAACGTAGTTTAGCATTTAATAGTCAAGTCCTTGTCATTTATATAGAGAAGGCCTGATGTTACCTTTCACCATCCCTTTTGCCACTGAATGTCACTTTGTGCTTCTTGCTTAATCTTGCCACGCACTTAGAAATGAGCTTCCGCTCACATTTGCACTCACTGCTGAACATTGCTTTACAGGTCAAAGTTGCATTCCTCTTACAGCTGAGTGCATTATGGAGAAACAAGGAAAACAAAAAAGAGAAAAGGAGTCCTTCAGGCAAACGAATCCAATTTTTGTAAGAGGCAACGTTATCTTCTTCATATCAACACTAATCAATTTTTAGTTTCTCCATTGAAAATTCTATGCATATAAAAAAAAAAAAAAAGATAATTCAGTTTTTCTAACTTCAGTTTTATTTTACTTTTGTTTTCTTTTTTAAATTTATTTTTATTTTAATGTCACGTCTCTTCAGGACACAGATGAACATTTCTCACCACAGATTCCTTTTCTTTATTCTCTGTCAATTGCCATGACTTCTTGGGAAAGATAGTAGAGTGGTTTCCCATTGCCTTCTCCAAAGATTCCTTTTCTTTTATTATCTGTAAAGTGGCATGACTTCTTGGGAAAGATAGGAATGCAGTTTCCCATTGCCTTCTCTACAGATTCCTTTTCTTTATTATCTGTGAATTGGCATGACTTCTTGGGAAAGATTATGGCGAGATTTCCCATTGCTTGTGAATTCTCCTGACTGGCAGCTACCCAAGGCTAGAGAATCTAGTTTACTCTGCTATTTAACCCATAGCTTGAGAGAGAAGAGACGGATTCATGTCTTTCCAAAGGGAATCGGTACAACAGTGAATGCAACAGTCTAGGCCAGAATTTGAACATGGCTCACCAATTCCCCTTTTTGCTCTTATAAATTACCCTTTCTGCACATCTTTGTGATCTAAAAGTTTGATGCTAAACCAAAATGTAATTTTTCTAGATTGAAAAATCAGTGTGCGATTGGATAAAAGAATTATCTGATAAAAAAGAAAAAACAAATTCCTGGAATGAAAAATCATTTTTTTCATTGAAGTCACTAATCAATTTTTAGTTTCTCCATTGAAAATTCTATGCATATAAAAATAGTAAAATATTAATCTCTCGAAGAAAATTCCCTACCCCCTATGCCCCAGAAATTGAGAGAGAAAAAAAACAAATAATTGTAACGTCTAAAAAGAGGGCACAAAGTTTTATGATATAACACTCCTACATTTTCAAACTCTTCATTAATCAACCTCATAGTTTTCATCAACCCATCATGAAAATTGTTCTTATAGCTGGAAAAATTAGATAATTATATCTTAAAGCAAAAAAAAAATTTTAAATTGTTTTATTCAGCTTTACAAAAGCTACCATTTTCACCAAAGATTTTTTCCTAATACAGACCAAATGCAATTCGTTGTTTCAATTATGTTTCTCCGTTTCTTAATTTCCAGGAATCTGATGAGATTTCCGTTGATAGCTTTGTCCCTTCCAAGAAAAATACACCACCAGGTACAGGCTGCTTCTTCAAAGATGGGCAGAGAAAAACAGGTATGGTCTTATGCTAATATAAAAATGTAAATGTCATGTTACCTGTTTCTGTATGAAGTAGACATGGTGACCAGAACAATTATTTAATAATAAATATTTGATTAATTTTGTTTATTAGCAGAAATCTGTTTATATTTATGATGAAGAAATGATTGATAAAAGAGTTCACGTGGCAAAACAGAACCCAGATATCAATAGAACACACATGAAGTCAAGGGAACCCTAAATGATTTTATGAGTCTGGTGATTTTGAAACCAGTAGTAAAGTCTATGAAGTAAGATCTTCAAGCAGCAACCTAGTTGACCAAAAGTGAATAAAAATAAATGAAAATTTTAGAGAACAAGTGTCACTTGGTTGGAAGTTAGAAAATTCCACTTGCAGGCATATATAAACAGTCACAGTTTAGAATAGAAAACAGTTCTGATGCTGCCTGGTAATTACTGACCACCAGTAAGAGTTCTGGACTTTCCATTAGAGTAGGCAAGTTACAAACCATGCATTATGAGGTGGGCAAAGAGGTGGAGGAGAGTCCTTGCTGAAGAGAAAAACTGATCTGTTAGTCTGTTATGTCAGATAAGTAGCAGAAGTTGTACCAACAAGTCTTTTCCAGTTTGTGTTCACACTAACGCTAACAAGAATTGAGACATGACAAGAGGTGATTCATCTGGTCAGTGAAAAACTGAGTGTGTGACCTATTGGATGTTCACAAACATAGTTTAGGATTACCTTATCTTTTCTGCCAGGGTACTTTTCCTAATTACTGCTAGGTGCTGTTTGTACTGTTTGTTTAGACAAATATGGAACTGAAGAATTCATGATTGAATTCAATCATTTCCCCAAAAAGTGTTCAAATGTGATGAGACAGGCTTCTTTTGAAAAAAAAATACCAGATAGGACCTATATTATGCAGGAGGAAAAGGCAATGCCAGTACACAAGCCTATGCAAGATAGGCTAACATTTTTTGCTATGTAGGTGGGTATTCTAAACTTAAGCTGGAACAGCAACAAACAACAGCTGAGGAGATAGCTTCAGAGGAGGAGAGAGGGGAGAATGTGCCTTCTTCAGTGATTAAGAACATTTTTTCAAAAGGAGTGAGGTTGTAGTGAGTGCAAAATAATAAGTCCTTTCACCCACTCCCTTCAGATTGAAGAAAAAAAAGAAATTTTCAAGCTTATGTGAAATTTTTTTGACCAATGAAAACCTTGTCTTCACAGAAATTAGCCGGTCAGCTTAGGCAGAAAAGAAAATAGTGAGCCTATACAAAATTATTTTTATATAAAATGTGGAGAAAAATTAAGGAGAGATGAGTATCTGAAACCACTTGAAAGGTTTTGGTCAGTTCCCCATGGCCTGTGTTGAAGTTGTTGCCATTTTAAAATTACTCACCAATATATTATCAGCATCTAACAGTACATGCCACTTCAAAGGATTTTCTCTCAGCAATCAAAGAAAGAAATTTCCAACCTTCTTCATTTACTTTTGAACATGAGCAAACCATATATCCCTTCACCGAGCAACAAACACTCTTAGCATTGTCTTAAACAATTTTTTTCTATTATTTTGTGTTGGATCATTTAATCTGTTGTATGAACATTTCCTCTTCATGACAAAAACTACTGACTCTCAGAATTCTGATTTATTTTCCTGAAATTAACTACTGATGCTACTTCAAGCATGTAAATTTGTGAATAAATTCCTTATCTTGTTTTGTTAAAATTACCCGTGTATTTCCTCATCATTATCATCCTGTTGGGGTAGAAGACTCAGAGCTTACATAGATCAGTATGCCAAACCTTGTCAAACAT
This sequence comes from Acanthosepion lycidas, assembly GCA_963932145.1. NCBI lineage: Eukaryota > Metazoa > Mollusca > Cephalopoda > Sepiida > Sepiidae > Acanthosepion > Acanthosepion lycidas. The sequence goes on from OZ010596.1 coordinate 33,680,059, forward strand.
CATCAAGTCATTTAGAGCCACAGGTCGAGTGTCACCATTATTATTAAGGACTTGATATACATATTCAGTGATGGCCGTTAGCACATCAGTGATATCCCTGGCAAAACAGAAGCCATAGGGTGATGTGCAAAGTTTTGTTGAAAAATATCACCCTAACAAAGTTGTTGCAAGACGTGTTGTAAACGTGTTTGGTGTTAATGCCTTATCATATTTCAGGCAAATTTTAAAGCAGAAATAAAAAATCTCTGGATAGGTTTTTAGTGACAGAGATTCAGTCAATCTCAAGCAGGTTGTAGTGGTACAGAGAGACAAAGAAAATAACCACAGAAAGAAATTTACCTGAAGTCTTAATGGAGAGGGATCCCCCTTCTAAACATCTCTTATTCCTCTTCCCTCCTCACTGTCTTACATTTGCCAACAAGAGTCTTCAATAAAGGTAAAGTGAAGTTAAATGTTCATTTTTCCATTTGTTATTTATATTTATTTCTTGTTTTCTGCATGCAAAACTATAGTTATTCTGTATAAAATGTATTTTTTGTTAATATTTTTGGGTGTGTGGAATGAATTAATTGGATTTACATTATTTCTTATCGAAATATTATGCCGGTTTTTTGTGTATTTCTGTTTTCAGCTGACTTTCTGGAATGGATTGTGGTTGATAACCAAGGATCTACTGTAATTCATAGCAGTAATAATTCTAGTTTCTATATAGAAATTAGTTACATGGAACTTTTTTTATTAAAATATAAAAACATCCATTCTAATGTGATTTTTAATGCATTCATAGTGAATTCATTGTAATATGATTTGAATTCAAATTGAATTCTCCTTTTATGTGCCATTTATGGCTCTCAACAATTTCCCATTCTTTGTAGCTCTTAATAATTTTTTTTTTTTTTTTTTGTCATCTCTCCTGAAATCTGTTTTACTATCTATTTACTCAGGCTTGCTAGGTAGGTTATGCATTGTTTTCCCCTACCTCTCTTGCCTTCAATATGTCCTGTGAGTATCAAATTTTTCAAACCCACTTTCCTCATTATGTTCAACTATCTCTGATTCAAATTATAAGGGTCCTTTTTGTTTCCATTTTTTTCTAAAACTTTGTTGCTCACATGTTCAGTGCATGGTATTGTGACACTATTTAGCTATGGTAATTGGCTAACTAATTAAGCACAGAAATTAAAACTAGAAAGAGCTATAATGAAAGACAGATCGAGCAACATTTTTTTTTTTTTTAACAAAAAAAAATGAATGAGAAAAGATTTTATTTCATTTACAAGGAAAGATACTTTTTTCGCAGAAGACAGAAAATCTGTGAGAGAAAACCAGGTTTCAGATTCTGTCAGATTTAATTACTGTCATGATCAGATAGTGACACAACAAGGAAAACAGAATTCTAAAAGACCGAGAAGGAATTTCAGTGAGACCACCCTAAAAGAATAGCCACTAATTATCTTTCAGAGATATCATTTAGTTTTGGTTCTTGTGTCCAGCGAGGAGACCCATCTGTTGTATGTCCGGATCTTGACATGAGAAAAGAGTCAAGAAGGGGATCATTGTTATTGTCAGACATGGTGACTCGAAAATGAGCATCTGGTGACACAAAATTTTAAGACACAAGAAAAATAAAGAATTTGTTTATCAAGTAAAAACTACTACCCAGTTTGAAGGTTGACTAGCAGTGATTAATGAGTTGGTGGAGATTCTGCAAAGTGGATTCTGGGTGGCTCAGGATAAGATAAAAATTTAATTATGGCCACGTGGGATTCATAAGAATTCTGGCTGATAAGAAAGAAAGAAAGAAAAGAAAAGAATTTTTTTTTCTGGACAATAATTTTAAGAAGGCCAAGTCTAGCCACACCCACGCTGCCAAGCAATCATTGGCTGAGTGGTGGCGTGAGTGATAGGCGAAGGTGAATGTATGAGAAAGGCAGGGAAGTTGACACCTACTAAGAGGATTGGTATGAGATACCAATATGAGAAAGAAAGTCTAGGAGGATAATTCTCCTCCGACCTCTCCTCATGGACGAGGGAGAAAACCCCTGAAAGGGAAAGTGATTAGCTTCCAAAGATGGGAAGTAATAAATTTTCCTGTTCTGGGGGCAAAGAAAATTTTGGGTTGGGAATTAAGAATTGACAAAGAACCCAAACCACGACAGGCCCCAACCCGTTTTGGTCGCTGTCCATATAAATGAACGTCTCCAAGCATTCAGAGTTGTTGGGTTGGAGATCGGAGATGCAGAAAGAGATCGACAGAGAGCTGTTGTGCTCGGAGAATAGCGCCTCACAGGAGCTGACCGAGATTTCCACATCCTTTTCGACTTAGTCTTCCTACCAAAAGCAAGTTTTTATTGATGAATGACTTAAGATATCATAACTCGCTTAAGAAACGCAAAAAGTGTCACGAACCCATAGAAACGGGCTGGGAGAGAAACACACTCCTGTATTCAATAGATAGATAAAGATAATTGTTATTTCTCAACATATCCGAACCTCGTGAGTTTGTCTTATTATTTTTCTTTTACTTACACTTGTGCAGTATCACCTTTACCCCAGATTCGGCTTGCACTATGGCTCGACACCTGATTGATTTCATCTACCTAAGATCAAAGTCACGTGGGTAGGTTAGACTTGAGATCAAAGCAGTTACTTTGGTGACCAGGCATTGGAGGCGAGCTGAGAATGACAAAGTTGGTATCGAACCGGAAACCACCAGATCGACCGGGACACAGGCTGGTGGCAGTGACGAGTCAACCCCAAATGCTGGTCAAAGAAATCTTACAGCTTCACACCACAACTGGGAATTGACCGACAGCGCAGCATCAGATATTGACGTCATGACCAGTTGACGTCACATATTGGCACTGGACTGTGACCGCAACTACCAGTGTGTGTCACAGTATTCACAGCATCCATCTGTAGAACCATATTTCTGCTATCTGAAATCTCTTCTTCATCTATGAGGAGAGTGTCCAGTATTCACTGTGAAGGAGGACTGATATTACGTAACAGTTCAGTACTCTTTGCTTTGTTTCTAACAAAACTTTTCTGTTTCTTAATACATTACTTTGTGAAAACATTCTCTGGATGACTTATATGCACTACCCTTTCCAGTTTTGATAGTTCAAAAGTGTTTCCACGTCCTTGTGGGTGATTATTTTGCACTCTGGAAACACTTCCCCACATATGAAATGTTGCAAGCCTTCTCCTACTCTATCACTATTTCTATGGAAAATGTTCAGACAAACTACATTGCTTAGTTCCACCCTCATTCTCTTCATAATCAATTGGTGAGGTGTAAGTTCCACTCAAGCTGTTTCTTCCCATGAACCACTAATTTGTGGAACTGACTCCCAAGAGGATGCTTCTTTGATCTTCACAATCTTAACTGGTTCAAGTTTTGGGTTATTGTTTATCAAACTGTGCTTCTTACTTCTTACTCTGTAACCTTCTATCTTGAGTGGCTCTTGGGCTTTGTACAGAGTGAACATTATTGTAAAACAAAAAAAAATGAAAGATAGACATGCTTCTTTGAGCATCATAAAGAAATCACTAGAATTAGGTGTAATAAGCATCCATGTTTTGCAATCAAAGGCTATGAAGCCCAACTGTAACTAACTGAAAACACATCAATACTGAGTATTAATATTTAATTTAATATTGTATTTAAGACAGTGTAGTAAACAATTGCATAGAAGCAAGCAAGTCAAAGTGGCTTGCATCTGATGCAAAGGAAAATAAGTTTCTTACCTCAATACATGACATGTAGCAGCAGCATTTTGTTCCATCTCCCCTCCCCACTTTAGATTATTTTAGAAGTGTATATTCTGTAACTTTTGCTTAACTGTGACTTTTGTACAGCTTAGTGTGGTTTGACCAATATCACTTCATGTGCTGATTGCTCCAACTGAAGGATGCCATTTGACTGGGTAACTGAGGACAAAGCGACAATGCTAATTGGTCAGTCAGTCATATTGTTGGTATGATAAAAGAAGGCTGAAGCATTGAGAAGCAGAGCGATTTTTACATTGGTGACATGTGTGGGAAATCAAGAACAGTAGAGTGAAAAGGAAGTTTTTGGTGTTGTACGAGTGATGTCAGAGGAATACAAGCTCATTTAACTCCAGACAGTAAAAGAATTCTTTATAATCTGATGTGTTTAATAAGACAAACTGTAATTAAATTTACTTGCCATAAATTTGTGATCCAAGGAGAAGGAATGAAATGTATAAGTAGGAAATGTCTATTTTATAATCCCTGCCATTTACAGCTGACATGAAGTGGAAAAGACTATAGTGAATCCATTGCTAGGTCAGCTGCTAGAAAATTTGGTTCACTATGTCATTGCAGAGAATCTTTCTCTCCAGAATTACATATCTATGTCTACCATTCATCCATGCTTAGAATATTGCTGCCACATATGGTCCAGCGCTCCTGCTATTTGCCTAAAGCTCCTCGATATGATCCAAAGAAGAATTGGCAATATTTTTGGTCCTGATCTGGTGGTTCAGCTTCAATGACTTGCCCACCACTGTAAAGTTGCCTCTCTGTACCTTTACTATAAATAATTTCATGGTAATTGTCGGGATGAGCTCTTCGCTATGGTACCTAGACTTTTTGAATTTAAGCGCAGTACTAGACTGGTATCAAGATTTCATCAATTTACAGTTGAGTTGGCTAGATTTAGCTGTAAGTTTTATGCTAACAGTTTCTTTTCTTTCCAGTCAACTTTAATCTGCAAAAATTTAAATGCAATTTTAATCAGTATATACTGTCCTCCTGATTACCCTTTTCTCTTCCCACTCATTATTAATGTTTCTGTTCCTAATTCTTCCACACCGTGTAACCTCTTGTGTCTTAGTGGTCTTACTATCTTACATGGGTGAAACCCTCTCCAAAAAAAAAAAGGACAGAAAATTTATTATTACCATTATTCCTGTGTATCAAGTTTAATTTTCAATATGAATATTTATACTGACGTTGGTCAGTGTTCATATTTACAGTAACTGTATAAATATATAAAAAGTTCTCAGCTTGTGACAGAAGCAATTCCCTCCCCAAATTTTGATGTTTGTTGGTCAGATTTAGCTTGTGTGTCTATACACACACACACACACACACACACACACATATATATATATATATATATAGAGAGAGAGAGAGACACATTCACACAGATACACATTGTGTTTATGTTTCAGGTACAAAACTGAAGTTAGCAAATATAGATTTGAAAAATTGATTGATTTTCTACACCCATTGCAGGTTATTTAAAGCCAGAAAATATGTTTAGGTTGTAAGAATACTTTTTGGGAGATAATAATGGTTTAGAGATACAAGTTTTACTAATTAACCCATAGCTGGGGGAAGAAAAGGTGGATTCATGTTTCCCAACTGTATTTGCATGTAACTGAATATAATGAACCCAATGGAAATTGGAACTCGACTCCGATTAAACAATCCCAAGCTATTGTCGATTACACCCACTTCACATCCAAGCTTGCAGCACCTGATATTCCCAAGCAATCACCCATCTAGGTACTATGTTCAACATTGCTTAACTTTGGTGAACATACAGGAACCAGTGTTTCAATATGATGTGGCCATAAGCCAGATTCTAAAAAGTCCCAACCAGAGATGTGCATTACTTAAACTAGATAATTGAGCTTTTCTTTACTATGGTGGCTTCTCCTGGCCAAATTGGTAATGGCATACTTCAGCTATAGGAGTAGTTTCCCTGATGGAAAAAGGGGATACATGCTCGACTTCTGTTGAGACATGTTTTTTCTTTAGTAAGACTACTCAATATAAATTTGATATCTGGTTGATATAGACATTCAATGCATTAGTTGCTTACCATAAAGAGTTTTATCATAATTTTGATTTTAAAAAATGCTACTTTGATTAAAGAGAAAATATTTACTAAGTTAAAAATGTATAAAAAATGTTTTAATTGCAAGATCATCCACAGAAAATTCACATCCAGGTTCTTCACCTTTTTTGGCAGATCTTCTATGTCACTATGTCGGATATTTAATAATGAAAGTGATAAAAACACAAAAAGATACTAAATGAAATTGGCTAAACTATATGCCCAAATGCATTGAAAAAAATTTATAATTTAAATGAAAAATTCTGTGTAATCATATCAACATAAACATCACTTTATTTTGAAGTCCTAAGTGATGAAATATGTCACGGGAAAAAATGCTTTCACTTTGTCATTGTAGTGAGAAAATAAACGCAGATGTAAATTAACTAAAGCTTTATTCAACTTAGAATGAAGTGTGTCCTATTGGACTTACTTAAATATAGAATATGTATATGGGGAGATAATCCATACTACAGTCATATATGTATATTTAGGCAGCATATCTTCATTCAAGCATGTTTGGTTGAATAATCTGGATATATTATATCTAGGTTATTCAACCAAATATTTATATATATATATAAATATAAAACTTTCCTCTAGACTCTAAATTTAAGTGCAGTGCTAGACTGGTATCAAGATTTCATCAATTTACAGTTGAGTTGGCTAGATGTAACCATAAGTTCTATGCTAACAGTTTCTTCTCTCTCACAAAAATTTCTGTCAGCTTCTTGCTTTCCAGTTAAGTTTGACCTAAAAAAATTTAAATACAAAGTCAATCATTATCTTCTGTCTTTTTATTGTTCTTCTTGCTCCTTAATAATGTTCTTTCTTTTTCTTATATTCTTTCAAACTCTGTAACACTCTGCATCTTAGTGACTTTGTTGCATTGCTTGGGGTGAAATGATTGAAAAATAATAATCATATATATCATATTGATTCATAATACCCGTGCTATATTATGTCAACTTAGTTTCCTCCTTGCCTCATAGACCGTTGGCTTGTGTCATATCAGAGTGGTCCAGGTTCAACTCTCAGAGTCAGTAGAGAATGCACACTGCTGATGAGTCCCAAAAAGAATGAAACAGCATCCGGGCTTTTCTGCATATGTGTGCATTGAGGATTCCAGTTTTAGACATGATGAATCATTATGAAAATTATACAAAATCCCCAAATTACTAATATATATATATATATATATATATATTGAGGAGAATTGTTCAGTGAAATTACTTTTTTAAGACAAATATTTTTCCTTTCTTGATATTAATAAAATAAATTTTAGTTTTGCATTGAATGGTTTCAAATGGTAACTATTACTATAAAAGATAAATCATATAACAGAAAATAGATCAAAAACTGCATTCTCTATAAAGAACAGACTGTGTTGTTAGAACCTTTGATTAAACAATAAGCATGCATCACTAATATGATGACTCTACATGAAGCAGTTTGGTTTTTACAAAAATCTCTTCCATAGTGTAGCAAACACTCTACCCAGTTTTAATAAACAAACAGCTCTTTCCCATTGTAACAAACAAGCAAGCAAACAAACATATCTTGGCAATTCTAACAAACAACTCTTCCAAATTATATAAATTCTAAATTGAAGAGAATATAACTTATAAATTACCTGTTTGGCTGTTGGTTTAAATTTATCATAAACATTTTCTTGTTTGGCTTGTTTAAAAAGCATATTTCTATTTTTGATATACTTGTAAATCATACTCAAGTCAAATAAAACTATGTTTAATATTTTTCTAATGATGGAAATAACCCCAGCATTTGAAGTAATTCTTGCAATTGTGGTTTTGTTTGGTTTGTTAAAAACATTTTTCATTTTCTTTATCAACTATGAAGATTTTACATTTTTAACAAGTTTTACAGTTCATCATCAATACTTGCTGTTTCTACCTGCAGCCAATCATAAGCTAACATGACTTATTTCCTACCAATGTTTAAAAATGTTTTCACGTAAATAAAACCTGTAGATCTCAGTCACTACCATCCTTCTACAAACCTCAGGGACTGGAGCTACAGAATCGGAAACAAAGAACTGTACCAAGTAATAAAAAACACATCACTTGAGGATTTTCAATAACAACAACAAAAATAGTTAGCATATGTGACTTGAAGAGAAAGTAATGACATAATCAAGATGTTGACATTCCACACTATTTAAAACAAAAGGTGAGGAAGGAAACCCCCATCACAATGGAAAGAGCAATAACTGTTACTGGATTCAAGAAACCTATTTTCCTGAGAAATTATTTTAAAAGATGTTATAAATTTCAACTGAAAATAGCACTGGCTGCTTGGTGAATGAAAGTCAAAATGTTTCCTGATAAGGAAACAGCTAATATTGCTATTAACATTCTTTACTTTTCCAGGCATCTACCCTCAAGGCACAATTTAGCAAGCCCTGTATCCAGATGGTTTGAAGGATTTGTTACAGATGGTATTGAAGAGTGATGGCAAAATGGTTAGATTTCAAAGCTATATGTTTCATATAATTGTGGAATGTTTCAATTTGAACTGAAAGTTTTGGGGACAATTTCACACAATGCAAACCATATAAAACAACTGTGAAAAATGTGTACATAGCATTAATTTGTTGAAAAACCTATTTGACAAATTTATTTTCCAAAATGTCTGATTCTTTAAAATTTTAGTTGAAGCTCTTAACTGCAATGTATTCTTTTTTTTTATGTAATCTTTCACAGACTGCATAGAATTTGTTCTTTTTCTTTTTTTTTCTTTCAAGATTTTGTGCTGGTTTATGTAGAAAAAAAAGGCCGGATGCAGTCTTCCATGAGCCAATTTAATGCCTACAGAAAGAAATTTATTACAAACTTAATTAAAGCTGGACTTGAAAAAGAGGAGGTAAGAGCAAAATATTTTTCAAAATTTATCTTTTTCTGCTTTAAAAGAAATGTCTTTACAAAACAAAATGTCAAAAATCAAAAATCAACTTTTACAATTCAAAGAACATTTGCACACTTTTTATTCAGAGCAGATAAATTTTTTCTTAGAGAAACTTTCTAACAATTGCTTTATGACAGTATTGGAAATTTTTGGACACCTAAGTTATTTTTGTTTATTGATTTTCGTTTTTTTACACTATTAATGCCATAGAATTAAAACCTACCGTTGCACATAAGGTGTGCATATATATATATATATATATATATAACAAAAAGCCAGAGTATTGGTAAAACCAATAGAAATCCTGCCAGATGACCCAAAGCAAACTAACTACCAGTAAAACAAAAAAAAAAAAATGATAAAAAACAGGAAAATGAAATATAAACTAAGTAAACAAAACCAAAGGACAAATTCCTTCCTAAACTAATAAAAAGTTATCTATGTCTAAGTTACCAAGACAGAGCAATTACACAGCATCACGATTTGGAAAGAGACAAACTTTGGGCCACTACTTAAGTTTCAAGCTATCACAATCATCAGGTGACCCCCCCCCTATACACACACACACACACACACACACTTATATAACAAAAATTGTATTTCAACAAGAAACAGTCAACCAGGTTGTTTTTGGAATATATTGTTTTTAAGTCCAGCAGTTTTTGTAATTGTAATGCTTGATGTTTTACTAATTAGCTACCTCAATAATTAAATGCATAAGGTTTCTTACAGGAACATTTTTATAGTACATGAAATAAAGGTGGTAAGAGAGCATGCACAAAATAACTGGCTAAGTGATTTGTAATGCAAGATATTATTTATTAAAACGAGATTAACAAAAGGAAAGTTTCTAACAAGAGTTTCTTTTGTTAGACATAAAATTGTATACACAACGAAATGTTCAATGTAGTGATCTGAATAGAGAAATAGTACAGTGAATAGAGTAGAGAATAGCAATCCATATAGTAATAGAGGATAGAACAGGAATTTGATCATTTAGACGTCACAAGACTTCCTACTTGTATGCGTTTCCTCTACAGTCATGTGGTCTACTTAAATCAATAACAGGATTGCCTGTGTTTACTCGCTAGCAATCTATGTTCAAACTCAAGTGTCAGCAACGACACTTTATTGCTATATAAGAAACACCAAAAATAATCATGTGCAGCCAAATACATGACATTTCTCAGATAGTGGGAGGACTTCTGTTATAAAGATAAACTTAAGCATAATCCCTCTCTGATCCTTTGAGGAAGTGACCTCTGATCATGTCATGTGGAGGAGTGTGGGCATGCAGAAGGAATTATAACTTTGGAAAGGTCACTAATTGAACATCTAATATTAAGAATAAAAAAAAAATTCCTGGCAGAATTTCTAATATCACAATGTGGATTATCTAATAACAAAAGTGATGGAAAGAAAAAGAATCTAAAGGAAATCAGCTTGATTTAATAAAAAAAAAAAAGTCAGAATTCCCAACATTCCTTGTTCATGTACATGTGTAGTCGCACTAACATAACAAATTTGGTCCAATGAAGCCCTAAAGGACAAAATACATCACAAGAACTTTTTTCACTTTTCCATACATTTTTTCCCCAGTATACACTATAGTTCAAAAGTATGAAGCCACCCCCAGAATTAGCATGAGATGAACTTGACAGAAGAGTGAAAAAAAAAAAAAAAAAATAGTTCTTAGTCATTGAAAAAAGAATGGAATCAATTATCAGACTTGTACTTTGAAAAACTTTTGCAACAAATGCCCAAAATTTGTGCTGCAGTAATCAAGGCAAAAGGAGGACATTTTGATGAGAGTAAAATTTAATCATAAAATACTATTTTTCTTTTAGTCGTAATAAAATTTTTAAGAAAAAATCATGTGTAATAATTTTCTCTTATTTAAAGTACAGAACAACTACATTTTAAGCCAATTTAAAAAAATTACCAGGGGTTTCCTCAAACTTTTGAACTGTAGTGTGCATACACACACACACACACACTTATAAAATAAGTTTGTGCGTGTGAAGATCATGAAACAAAGTGGAAAATTTATTAATGTTACATTTCACAGGAGAGCAGCTGCTCTCTTCAGCTTCCTCAAGTTAAAATGAAAGAAAGACAAAACTGTGTGAAGAAAATGCCTTGGGATCTCTGAGGATAAGTGGGAATCATGAATCAAATTACATTACCTTATCACCTTCCAATATCCAGTCATAAGAGAGTGCCTGTTTCTTTGTTTTATCTATATTAGAGCCGTTTGGTACTGTTGGGGTGTGTGTGTGTGTGTGTGTGTGTATATATATATATATATATATATATATATATATACACTGTACAGCACTCACTGCAAAAAAAAAAATTCAAAATCTTTTAAGCTATTATCCTTATAGAAAAGAAACCACCTACATTAAACACATGCGACAGTATTTTAAAGTGTGTATGAACAGATAATCAGATCATTAGAATAGGGACAATTGATCATTAAAATAGAGTCATTTGTTGGGAAATTTGCCTTCTCAAAAAATGTTATTACCTCTTTGTTTTTGCAGGAAGTGGTTGAAAAGGAAAATAATCTTCACTATATTAAATTACATGCACCATGGGATGTGTTATGCTATTACGCGGAGGATTTATCTTTTCGAGCACCTCTGCAGGTATGTCTGACGTTTGCTTGTTTTCTTGTTTTTTTTTTCTCTCCAATGAAAATTCATAGCATGAATAATATATCTGACTTGAGTTACTATTCAAATGTTATATTCTGAAAAAGTGGTTTTGCTTTTTTTTATTTTATATTAATAATATTCTCGGACTTTGCAAAGGCATAAAATATTAGGTTGGTGCAAAAATAATATCGTTTTTTGACGTTAAAAAATACGTCAAAAAACGATATTATTTTTGCACCAACCTAATAATATAAAGTGATAATAAATAAAGATTTAAAAAAAAAAACACTATTGCAAAGACAATATTTACGCTCTGCCAACAGTCTTTGCACACAAACATACACACAGACATATGGCCATATCATGTTGGAACATTAGTTCTCATCCGATTACAGAAGTCAAACAATGTCAAGCTTGTTCAGTACTTAGATGGGTGACTGCTTGGGAATATAAGGTGCTGTAAGCTTGGATGTACGAGTGGTGTAATGGATAACAGCTCAGAATTAGAAATCAGAGTGCCAAGTTTTGCCAGATTTGTTTGTTATATTCACTTACATGCAAATACCATTGGGAAAGATATGAATCCACTTTTCTACCCAGCTATAGGTTAAGTAGTACTTGCATCAGTAAAGCATTATTATCTCCAAAATATTCTTACAATCCAAAAATATTTTCTGGCTTTAAGTAACCTGAAAAAGGTTGATAAACTGTAAAAAAAAAAAAAAATACACATACAATCTTATGTTAAAGTTGTTGTGTTATTTTTGTCTTGCTAAAGCAAATATGTAATAAAATTAAGTGAGGCGTGTCTGATTTGATCTTCTGACATGGAGCCTACTAGATCAGTAGCATGCAATCATTTCGCTGCTAAAATTTATGGATTAAATTAGCTTTGAAATATTAATGGAAATTTTCTCGTCTTTTTTTTTCTATAAGTTACTTGTATTTATTTTTTTTTTTTTTTCAAATATGGATGAATTCAACTAAAATTACATTTTCTTTCAATTTTTATTACATATTTTAACAAGATCACTATAGGAATAAGATTCTTTTTTCATATAAAGTAGTTCTAATTCAAAAATTTATTAAAAAAAAAAAAAAAATTTTCATTATTTTGAAAACCACTGTTAGTTAATTTCATCTGTTTCCATAAAAATTCAAATTTATCCATGAATTTTTTTTCACAGATAACTCCTTCCTTGTCTTTTGAACAGGAGTAGATATTTATCTTTTGTTTCCTATTTAGGATTGAGTTTCCAGTTCCTTCTTCTAAAGTCTTCTCATTTTCTTTCACCCTGAATAACCTCTTGCATCTTAGTGGCATTATTGCCTTGCTTGGTATGAAATGATTAAAAAAGAAAATTGAAGTGCTGAATAATTCTCAGCTTAACCAAGATGTTTGGTCATACTTTGGGTAGTGGGTTAGGCCATGAAGTGTGTGTGTGTGAACAATAATACCCTTTAGAAAGGCATAAAATCATTTCTCCCTGAGCTCTATCACATTATCAGATATCTTGACAAAAAAACACATCTACTCTTTAGTATGCCACAGTGGTTGTTAGAGAAAAGTGAATGAATGATTACTTGTGCAAATTATTTAGCCGGCCAGGCAGTAGCAACATTAAAAAGCTATTACATCCATATCCACCCTCGACGGAGCTCAGTCATTTTTATATACAATCCTTGCAGTCTGTCCCATAGCCAGACATCTTGAAAAAAATTAGGAAGCGGTTTTATACAGTTGACAGTTTAGCTACATCTGAATGGTTTGGCACCATATATGGCATCCATATGAAAGTCTTGATCTGATGAGGATATTTAAGAACATGACTCGAATTTTCAGGTTAATGTTTTAGTTTTGTAGCAATTTGCTGTGTTGGATGAAATTAACCCTATTGCGGCCTATTCTGTGTTCACTTTCCTTATCTCCTATATTCAATTTGTTATAATTGATCCATGTATAAAACAAAGTCAGGAAAATCAAAGATAAACAGAATATACATTCTTGATTGAAATTTCATTTTGTAATGAGTCTTTTTTTTAATGATGCAATCAATATTCAATTTCTCTTTTCAGGTCCAACCTAGTCAAAATGTTAACTGGTCTGCTGAGGTGCTCCAAACATTGAAAATTCCAAACATCATGGAACAAAATGTACCAAATCAACCAAAGTCTTATTACACTTGTGCATTTAAAGTTAGTAAAATAGACAGGTGAGTATTTGTAAACTTATTTGTTCCCAATCATAATTTAGGGTGTGTCGTGTTTCAGTCTTTCATGTGCAACATATTAATGCCTCCTCTTCAAATATTCTCAAATAAATCTTGAACAAGGACAAGTGTTGATCTAAGGTGTAATTCTGCATCTGCTGGGGGTGGGTGGGGTACTGCTGATAGCTGATGAGGCCAATGCCAAATATCAAAAGTATGATGAGGATAAATATTCTCTGAAAATTTTTATGGCTCTATCTCACCTCCTCTCGACACTTTTTTTTTTGCTGTTTACAAGAAAATGAGATGGCATAGAAAAAAATTCCTCTATGTTATAGATATGATAAAAAAAACATACGTATACACACATACTTCTTTCTCAGGTATTAGAAAAACGGTGCTCAATGTTATATAACAGAGCTATTAAGTATATTTGTGTAAATATATACAATATCCAACATTGATAGCATGACCCAGAGTTTCATGCAAATGTGCAATCTTCAGGTGCAGAATACTGACCACTAATGGTCAGTGAGTATTCTGCACCTGAAGATTGCACATTTACATGAAACTCTAAGTCATGTTATCGATATTGGATATTATGTATATTCACTATAATATATATATATATATATATATATATATATATATATATATATATATATATATATATATATTTGCTGCTACTCCAAGATTTTTGACATGTCATTGCACAATAGTAACTTGACAAACTTAGGCATGTGGTTTTATATATATATATATAATATTTGTGGTCAATATATATATATATATATATATATATATATATATAAATTCCCAAGAGGATAGAATCCAGGACAGAGTAAGAATATGATATAAAAGGCTTTTGAATTTGCAGGTCTGATGAATTGGATCGTGATTACAATTCCAATGTAATAAATTATAACCATTGAATATTAGTGTTTGAGCCTTTTATTTTATATTTATATATATATATATACACACACACAGAAACACATGTATGCGTATATACACTGTTTCCTTATAATGTAAATTACCAAAGAATTAACTATCCAAAACCAATGTTTACAAATAACATTTGAAGTAAAACAAATTAATTATTAGACATGGTTAATTCAGATTTAATTTTATAGTTTTTGTGTTTAGCTTTATCGCATTTCAAGCATATAGACAAATACTGTACTCGGATAACTTGGTCAGTACACCAATGCAGATATGATAATAATAGCATGATGTGCAAATTATTAATTGGGGAAAAATCAAGCAGTGACCATGAGGCTACACAGATATAGCCAGAGAGATTGTTGGTATTTCACTCATATAAGCTTGTTTGGAAAGATAAGTAATTTCCGTTGTAGAAAAAAAAAAGTATAATTCAGTGACATAACATGGCGTGAGAAAAAAGAACAAAATCAAACTTTTGAGATTCAAACCTTTTATAACAGAAGAATAAGGAGAAAGGAGGTTTACAATAATGGTGTTGCAAAAAAATGGTATTTTGAAGACTTGTCACAGAAAAAACATCCTGTTAACAGTTCTTTGTGATCTTGTGATTCCTTGCTGTTGTGTTGGTGGTTAGCGATGTCTTGGCATCCAGACTTCCTGAGGATTGAGAAGATATTTCTTCATGTGTAGTGGGTGCTACAATCCAAGATTCCACAAATTTGGAATAGTCCGCATAATGTAAATACTGTACATAATACCTCATCTCAGAAATATAGACAGACTCTAAGAGGTTAGAGGTAGAAACTTATAATCGATACCAGATTTTAGAAACTTATTAATATTGGATTTTTTATTTATATTCAGACTATTGTCCTCATTTTTTTGTTATTATCACAACATTTCATCTGATGTGCCCTCTGGCCTTCCCCAGGTGTCTATTAATCTCTGAACTGAACCCTTTATTTAATCTACAACTGTAGACAGGTTTCCTTCAACTGCTCATGTTTAGAGTTATTCTCTAGTTCTTATTTAGTATGGAGGGAAATGGGTAGTCATCAGCCCTTGTGGAATGAAGTGAAAATACTGGACAAGGAAGAAAACTGGTGAATTAGATATTTGAAAGAATCTCATTAGTAGGCCTAGCATAGAAATAAATACAAGATGGGAGTCAGAAATTCCAGTAACTGGATTTTTTATTATAGGATTTTTAGAATTTTTTTTATTTTAACTTTTATAATTGATACCAACTTTGTTGATGAGTCTTAATTTATTCATACATTATAGGTAGAAACCTATAATACCAGATTTTTTATAAAGCTATTCTTAATATGAATTTTTTTTAAACGCCTCTAACTACAGCTAGATTTTTAATTTTTATAATTAATACCATATTTTATAGTGGGCATTAATCAGTGCTTGTGCAAGGGTCTTGTTGGGCCTCCACCAAATGTAATATTCCCCTCCCCCCCACTCTACATCTCGATTTTCAGAAGTTGGTATTCATATAAAATACAAATATTATTGCAATCTTATTATGTACAATAATGGATCATATGCAATATAGGTGAGCAATTCAACTTGAAAAATTGAAAATAAATACAATGTATCTAAATACAATTTAGAGACATGTCATAATAGATCATTCCATCTTAAATAAATCAATGTTCTGCGTCAATTTTTATCATCAATTTGAGATTTTTCTTGTAAAATAGCTGAAGAATTTTAGCATATTCAACATCATGGGTAATGAATAGTGAATTTTATATAGTATTCTTTTTTGAGAATTAGCATGAGCAAAACAAATTCGTGGATTTAAAAAAAAAAAAACCACAATGATGTCAAAATTTGAAGAAAAAATATTATCCTTTAATAGTCAGTTATGCTTAGTTTAATTTGTAACATATATAAGTGTAAATAGAAAAAAAGCAAATCTTGATAAGATAGCTAGGATCACAAAGCACTACCAGTACCCTCAATCATGCTTGCCCACTCAACAAGTCATGAGGTTTGCGGGTAGTACATGCCAGCTCTGGCATTAATGTATGTTTACCACAGTTTTTTTTTTGTTTTTTTTTTTTTTAAAACTCGTTCAGTTGTAATGCAGTTGAATGCATATTGGCTTTTCAGGGTTTTGGATCCTTGCTGGGTTCCCTAAATGTTCCTGCTAAAAAAAACATGTCTAAGAGACACTGGTGATTGAATCAAGCTTCTAAGTTCTTGCAGAATTGCTGATTTTAGCTTTTTTGCTAAAATTTGTCAAAGTTTGCCTTTTCTGTACTGTACTTATCAGTAAGACAGAATTCTTCAAGAAATCAGTCTTTGAAAATGAATGTATCCATGGAAAGGAAAATTCTGATTTACAATGATCTTCACTGAACTTGCATCTACCAAAAGAAAAGTTTTATAAACTTCTTAAGAATACATTTGTTTTTTTTTTCTATATGCTAATATTTATATTTATGCTAATTTATTAATTATATTTATACTAATTTGTTATATTTATGCACAAAATCTGCATTTTAGTAAATTGCTTTGATTTGATACAAGGAATTGTCTGTTTCTTCTCAAGGTTTTTGGGTAACCATGACAGACAAAACTACTTCACCAACAACCAAAGAAGCCGTGTTATTTGGGAGATCCTAAATGCAACTGTTTATGGCAAGAAGAAGAAAGCAGAGATAGGCATTGCACGACTTCTTGAGGAAGAAATCTTCATTGGAGCCTATCCGCTGCACGATGTAAACGTTCTTTGATTTCTGTTGAATTTGTTTCTTTTCTTTTGTAAAAAGGATTTTTCTATTTCTGTATAAAATATAAGGAGGAAGTTAATATTTTAATTCTGTACCAGTTCCTTTTTCATTGATTACAGATTGTAAAGCAGCTCTTGCAAACAAAAATGTCTTACTCCTTGTTTCAGTGAAAGTCTATTTGTTTTTCTTGAGTATCAAACTGATCGAGTTGCTGCAGATTTTCCATTTTTGAAATCCTCCTCCTTAAATTCTATTTCTCTACCGGATGTAGGTGATCATGGCTCTCTATATTTTCCTTTCTTTTTTAATTTTTTTTTTGTTTTGATATCTCTAAACTATGCATTGCCGTAATTGTTTTGGGGAAAGAATTTTTCTTTTTTGTTTTTTTTGTGTCACCCCAAGCAAGACAGTACAGTCACTAACATGCAAGGAGGTTACATAGTGTGGGGGAATTAGGAACAGAAACATTAGTAATGAGTAGAAAGAGAAAAGAGCATTCAGGAAGACAGTAGATAGTGATTGGCATTGCAGTTAAATTCTTTCAGATTAAAGTTGGCTGGAAAGCATGGATCCAGAAGGGAGTTTCACAAGTGAAAAGTGTGAGAAAAGAAACTGTTAGCATAGAAGTTATGGGTACATCTAGCAAGCTCAACTGTAAATTGATGCAATCTCACTGCCAGTCTAGCATTGCGCTCAAATTTATGCAGTCTAGGTACCATAGCAAAAAGCTCATCCAAACAGTTACCATGAAAGTATTTATAAAATAGGGCACAGAAAGGCAAACTTACAGTGGTGGGCAAGTGGCTGAAGCTGAGACACCAGATCAAGACCAATAATATTGCTGATTCTTCTTTGGATCTTATCAAGGAGCTCCAGAGAACATAGCAGGGACACCAAGTCAT
The DNA here is from genome assembly GCA_963932145.1 of Acanthosepion lycidas. NCBI lineage: Eukaryota > Metazoa > Mollusca > Cephalopoda > Sepiida > Sepiidae > Acanthosepion > Acanthosepion lycidas. The sequence continues at coordinate 33,698,323 of OZ010596.1, forward strand.
ATATGATAGTATTTTTGTGGAAATAACTGTCTTGGTATTTGTCAACAACACTTACGAACACTAGGATAACAGTCTTTTGTATTCTGCACTTTTACAATTCATTTCAATATATATATATATTTGTAAATATTTATTAGTGCATTTTGGTCACGTAAATACCTATTAGCACATTTTCGTCATATAAATATTTATTAGTGCATTTTGGTCATTTAAATATTTATTAGTGGATGTGCAGATAGTCTAATAGTTATCTGTGCAGAAAGTAACTACTGGTGTGCTTTTTATTCAAATTCTGATGTTGTTTTGCTCTTTTAGCACTAATGTCCTTTGAAAAGGCATGAACCTGTCTTCCTTGAGCAATGGCTTAAATAACAGGATTGACTCTTATAGCCAATGAGAAATACAATTGTGAATTCAGAACCAACCTGAAGAGGGATCAGCTACATTAGACCATCTTGTCAAAATGGTGGAATTCTTTTTGGAGAGTTTAGATCTATAAATTATAATTTACTAGTTGTATCTGGGAAAATTTCATGGTTTTCTGATTTTCATTTTTTGATGACTTTTCTTTCTTAAGTTAATTATTGAAGAAACTTTTGTGAGTGTCACGAACATAAAATAGCCGTGGAATTTTCTCGATTGCATTGTTAAGTATTTGATCTTAACAAAATATTGCAGTAACAATCATAAATTTGAATGCAGGTCATTATTTCAAAGTCACAGGGTACAAATGAAAGTATTTAAAATTAACAAGGTTTTTAATTTCACTGAAGAAGACATTAAATGCAGGGAGGCATTATTATTTCCTCTATCTTTTCTTTTTTTCTTATATATGCTGTCCTTACTAGAAAGAGCTATAACAGTTACTGGACTTGAGAAACCTAAAAATTGCAAAACTGTTTTAAAAGAAATATTTCATAAATTTCAGCCAACAGCACTAGCTGTTCAGTCAATGAATGTGGAATGTTTCTGTATAAGGAAACATTTAATATTACCATAAGCATTATTTTCAGAATGAAGATAATATATAACCCACACCCTCTTAACACTCTTCTCTCCCATCTCTTTCTCTTTTTCTTCCTCTCAGTTGCTAGCTTCATTGAGTGACCCAGACCTTCCAGGTCATCCAATTTTCTTTTCCCTCCTCAGTTGAGGTTGGTGTGTCATCTCGATAGTTAATTCGGCTTTCCCAAAATCTTACAATATTGGTATTGGTGGTAAAGTATAGTCTGCACAATGTATTTGTGTGTTTGTTGCGGGTCCTGTATCGATGCAGTGCCGGCCTACTAAAAGATGGCCTTGTGCCAGACACTACAAACAACTACTGGACCCACAAACAAAGTAAAAAAAACGAAAAAATATACAAACATATATTGCGTGATCTTTTCTTTCAAAATATCCCAATTTCCTAGGTGAGGAAAGAGGAATAAGGTCGCTTATCACGTGCACAAAAATGAGAAAAAGGGTAGACAAGAGGAATGACTGAAGCAAGTCTGATAAAACACACGAATATAAAATTTATTATTTATGTTTAACAAGTATTTAGTCTCGTGAGTGGAGACAATAGGTAGAATTACTGAAACTTGCAAAAGGAACGATAAGGCAGTGACAAATAGTTCATCAAATTTCCGCGCCAGAATGAAATTCAAGATGGCTAAGGCGGGAAAAAGTTAATCAGTAGGAAAGTTCTGGAAGGATGTCTGCTTGAATCATAATGAACGTGAATGCAACAAGGAATAGAAATACTCACTGCGAATTATTGTAATGTGTGTGTGTGTAATGTGATATTTTTAAGGTACTGGTTCATAATGGTTAGAGTTCAAAGAAATATGAGAAGTTCTCATTCTTCGTGGTTGCAGGTTTCAAGTTCCCTGGTTATGTACGAAGGCAGGCTCGAACAAGAGGTTCGCCTCCGGACAAGAAATTAGTCATCGGAAAAGGTGGCATGATGACAGTGTAGTAAGTGCTAAGTTTCTCTGATAGGAACAGAGGAAAGTTCAAACAATATGTTAGCCTTAGGTCGATGAATTAGTCATCGGAAAAGGTGTGAGACGACCGTATTGTAGAGTTCTGGTAGTGAGTAGAGGAAAGCTCGAAAATTGTTCGCTTCAAGACGAAAGGTTAGTCTTGGGAAAAATGTATGATAACGACAGTGTATCTGTCTCTACTCGCATCAAGACGAGGAATTAGCTTGGAAAGGCGTGAGGCGACCATGTTGTAGAACTCTGGTAGTGAGTAGAGGAAAGTTCGAAAGTTGTTCGCTTCAAGACGAAAAGTTAGTCTTGGGAAAAAAATGTATGATAACAACAGTGTATCTGTCTCTACATTTCGCTTAAAGACAAAAAGTTAGTCTTGGGGAAAAAATGTATGATAACGACAGTGTATCTGTCTCTTTTCTAGCGGATATAGGAGGAAGGTTCAACATGTTTACATTAGGTCGAGGAATTAGTCTTGGAAAAAAAAGTATCGCCGACAGTGCTGCAGTCTCAACATTTTCGAGTAGAAAACGGAGGAAAGGTCATACGAGTCGTTTGCATCAAGACCAGATAAAAACCAATGTAAAAGTGTGCAGGGCTCAACACTCTCTAGTTTAAAAGCGGAGGAAGGTTCGAACTGGTTGTTTGAAGAAAAGTATTGAACACACGACATGTTGAAGGTTTAAGATATTCCGGCTCGTTTATGGGTTAAGAACACGGAATAAATGAGTTGTCCTCATAGCTTGAGAATTCGAGGAGCAACTGCTTGTTCAAAGAAAAACGCACGGGAAAAAATTCAAATTCTGTTAAATATCAGCAGCAGTCAGCTCACTTACTGGCGAAAACGCTTACTGCTATTATTAGCTGAAAGTGAGAGGAAGGGATGAAGACTCGCGCGCGCGTCACAAAGGAGGTGGAAATACTGTGGTATTCCACATGTTGACTCATAATACATTGTGTGTTTTGGGGCACACAGCATCAACTAAAACAATCTTCAACCTTGGAAATTAGACAAAATTCATATGCCTTTGTTTAAAAGAATTTTCTATAGGGATATATGCATTTTGGATGAATTGTATAATGTAAACAAAACCCCACAGATTGGGATCTTAGGTATGAAACAGATACCTAATATTGCAGTAACAATCATAAGTATGAATGCAAGTCATTATTTAGAAGTAACAGGGTACAAATGAAAGTATTTAAAATTAACAAATTTTTCATTTCACTGAAGAAGACATTAAATGCATGGGAGCATTATTATTTTCTCTATCTTTTCTTTTTTTCTTATGTATGCTTTTTTTCTCACTAAAACAAAACAGTATCTCTGATACAACTTTTTCTTCTGCCTTTCCTTCTTTGTTTAAAAGAATTTGGGCCACTCTTTTCTGTAAGAATATATATGTTTTGAACAGATAGTATGAATGTATACAATCCCCAATTTTAATTTCTAAGGACCAAAAAATTTGGACAAGACATTGATCATGTCTTCTTAATGGTGGGAAGTGGATAGGATGGGGAACCTTGGTCTTGCTCAATTTTACTGAATCTTGGCTTGTTAATTTGGAGTTTATTTTCTTTGGACCTGTTTTTAAATTAATTTTATTGTTCAAAAATTAATTTTTAACTCGTTCCTTTTTTTATTTTTTACTTTTTTTTTTTTCTCAACCATTCAACCTATTTTTCTAAGAATTTTAATAATTATTACCCAAGTAGTAGTCCCTCCAAATCACCATCCTGCAATTTCATGCAGTTAAATGTTTGAACAGGGTCAGTGCTTTGTTATAAATATATGAATAATATAATAAGCATTGCCAATGGTTTTACAATATGTTTTGAAAATCAGGACCAAATGACCCCAGGAAAATGTTTTGCAACATACTTTTGTCATTATTTTGTGATTCTGTTTGTCAAAGTAAAAAATTTTTGTCTCTCTTGTATATTATTCTAGCAATTTTTGTTTTTCAGGGACCGTATGAAATACCTAAAAATTCCCTAACACATACGCGGCTTAATCCTCGGCAAACCCTTTGTAAATATTGGGCTCGATGGGGCTGTTGGCACAAGTATCAACCATTGGACCATATTAGAGAATACTTTGGTGAAAAAATAGCCATATATTTTGCCTGGCTAGGTATGATAGCCATTCATTTGCTTTAAATCTAATTCTGTTTGTTTTTTTTTCTCTTTTAATATTTGTGAAGGAAAAAAATCTGTATAAATTAAGATTTAATAAAAGTAACAAATTAGACAGATTCAAAATTTAGCAGACATTATTAGAAAATATTTTATTAATTAATCACTTTGAAACAAAATTTTAAAAAAAATCTTTTCATTGAAAATTATTAATAAGCCTTGATATCTATACTTAAAAATTTTAATTAACTTTTATTTTATGGAGGAAGAGGAAAAATTTACATAGCATTTAAAACATCAAATTATTAATCTGCAAAGCTTCAACTTTTAAGTTATTAGAAAATTTATAATCTTCAAGTAACATGTCAAATTAAGTCATGTTTCTGTTAAATATTTGTACATTTTGTGTCTACTACTATGTTTGAACACCAGTAATAAATAAAGGACAAAATATCAAGTATACAGTTGGCATGATAGTCCTAATAGCAAATAGATGTAATAATTAGAATTGAAGTGGAGTCATTAAGATATCTTTCTTTGTTGAATCTCATGTTGCACAAAAAAAACTGTCTTCATAAAAAGAAACTGAACTGGGGAAAAAAAAAACATTTTTTGTAAAACACCATCTATTTTTGAATATAAAAATTTTGGATTCACACTTCATCGGCTTTTCTTTTCCATTTTATTCTCTTGTGGATGAATTGAATATTTTTACAAGGATAATTTTCTCCCTTCCGCTCCATCAACCTTCCACACTCTAATTTTAAAAGTTTGGCATCTGGAAAGTATCTACTTACCAATTTTTAAATTCATAATGTAGTAAAATCAAAATCCATATGCAAAGTGGGCAAACCTTTTTAAAAAAACATATTACCTATTATAATAGAATTTTATAATATGATATACTATATTCTCTTATATATGAGGGATATTTTTTGAATGGATTCTTTACTTAACATTTCTTATTACTATAAATGTTAGTTTTTAGGTGGTATATGTATTCGAGTTGCTATTCCTTTTTTTAAAATTTTTTTTAAACAATGAAGTTAATAACAACTGGTATAAGTTGACAAATCCTACTAAAGACACAACATTGCAAGCCAACCACTACTCTCTCACTATTTACATGGCAAATTTTTAATCAGCCCCATTCTTTAGTTTCAACAGTTCAGATCTTTACAGCTAAGACATGCCATGCTATATCCGTGAAATGAAATCACATTCATTTTCTCTGTATTCCAATTGTAAGGAGGAAGTTCCACTCGGTTAGCTTTTACCCAAGAAGTGCTACTTTTGTGAAACAAACTTCTGTGAGGATGCATTCCTAATTCTACAATTTTAACCACTTCAAGTCAAGGTTTAATCGTTATTTGTCTTAGTTATCCTCATAATCTTCACTTCTAATCACCTTCTTTTACATTCATATCATGCACCTCATTCCATAACTTTCTACCTTGAGTGGCCCTTGAGCCTTCTATTGAGTGGACTTTAATAAAAAAATTAAAAAAATTAAAAAAAGTCCTGACATGTTGTCAATCTAACAAAATTAAGGCACCAGTGATATGGTTGGGTTGTATCACTCCATCCCACCAAATAGTCCTGACTTGACTCCTTTGGAGAATCATCCGTTTGATCCTGTTATGTACCACTTAACCAGGAAGCAGTTTCATATAGATGATGCTTTTGTTGCAGAACTGAAAGTTTGGAACCAATGGCTTGATGCTATATTCTTCAAGGAGGGTCCTCATGCGCTTATGCACTAATGGAACAATCTCAATAGTGACTATTTGGAAAAGCAGCCCAATAGTGCACAATGTTTTATTTATATTTTTTTATATACTTAAGCTCACTCAATACAAATCCAAGAGTCACTCAAGGTAGAGGGTTACAGAGTGAGATTGTTGTAAGAGCATAAGGGAGAGGGTAGGAGGAATTAAGAAGAGCATATTAAGAGGACATGTTGGATAGACATTGGTTGAAAGAAGGAGACTGTTGAGAATTAGATGTAGAATCCCGAAATTTGTGTGTTCATTTTGGCATGCTTTGTGCATTTCTTCTATTGAAACTGCTCAAATTGAAGAACATACATTATTTTTTCAATGTCATATGCAACAGATAGTATAAAGTTGTGAAGTTTGGTTCAGTTGAAGAGGCAAGCAATTGAAATTAGGTCTAATGCTTTCAAGTTTTCACCACTTCATTGTCTTAGTTTAGTGGACATAAACATTGGTTAAGTAGCTCTACTTACCTGACAGTTGTGTGATTGTGGGGTCAATCACATAATACCAGCAGGTATAGCCACATGTTCACAAGAATAAAAACATACCAGGAAATAAAGCTAAAAAGCATGTTAAATTGTAAATTAAAATCATATAATTTTATTTATTTTTTGTATATTGGTGTGTGTGTGTGTATTTTAGTTATATATGTTTTAAGGTTTGATATAATAGAGGAAGAAGGTCACTTTGCTTTATAACAAGCACCGAGGAGATGGATATCATGACCCTCCAAGGGTCCATAGCGAAGTATCCATTTTCAGGCAGAAAAAGTTTTTTGGTGCATGCTGGGATAACTTTTATTATTTTAGTTTTATTTATTTTATTTTAAACAAAGTGTTGTTGGTTTTATTTTATTATATTTATTATTATTTTATATTTTTATTCCTTAATAATAATGTCCCTACATGTTCTATTTCTGGGTCAGGTCGGGTAAAAATCATTTGTATGTGGTTCAGTGGAAGAGAGAAGTGATATCACAGGGACAAATTTATAAAGTATTAACTGACATGAGTTATCTCCCCTAGAATAAAGAGCAGAATGAGAACTCCCTCATGAATTGAATAAAGGATTTGGTTCAAAATTCCTGGAAGGTCACCAACTACATATAACACACATACACCTGAAGAAAGGTAGAGAGGACAACATCTGAAACAGTGTGACAGTAACAGTCAAGATAAGGTCACTAGTCTGAGTAAATTAATGTATAATAATAGTATTTAGTTTTATTTACATTTGGAATATTGTCCATGTTTTGTTGTTATTATTACAATGTTTCAGCCATTGTACCCTTTGGCCTTCTTCAAGTGCTTGTTGATCTAAGTAACTTACAGGGAATTTTGAATTGAATCTATTATTTTATCTATGGGAAGCTTATTCTTCCATTATCTATGTTGTAGCGGAACTGAAAGGCAGCAGTCTGTGGATTCTGCTGAACTGCCTACAGTTCTACGTTCTAAGAGGCAATGAGTGGCATGCATAATATGTAAGTAGAATAGGGGACGCTTATGAAAATGTAGCAACAGTCCCTGGCAAAATGAAATACTGGACGAACGAGGAAAGAAAAGAATGGCCTACCTTGGAAACGTCCACGAATCTGTGCATAATGTGAAGTCCGGTTGCTCGATGGTGAAAAAAGAATCAAAGTGGCAGCATCCATGATTTATGACAGGTGGTCTCGAACGACTAACACGAAATCTCATTGGCTAGTGATTTGTATGTAAATTATGGTCGGTCCTCGGCTGTATAAAGTGAGCCATCTTTTGGGAGAGACAGAGGCATTCTTGGTAGCGAGAAGCGAAGGCTGGGTGTGCGACCCAATTTTGCTGTCTCTATGTGGCCTGTTGAATTGTTACGTCGGACAGTCATTGAACTGGATTTTGGTTACAAGTGTTGCAGTTGAGAGACGAATCTGTTGCAGACTTATTCCTACCAGGAATTGACACTCATTATTTGTTTTCTTTTGCTTTTTCTTTTCTTTACCAACACACGTGTCTAAGGATATCTTGTCTTGGTCTTATTTAGTACTGCTCATTATACTACTCCCATGTTTCCATTTAATCTAAGTCTGCATTACCCAGCCGAAGGATTGAAATCATAATTACTATGTCACCAAATTCATGAACCAATACATTAATCTACTATGTCTAGACAAGATATCCCAAGATCTGGTCAGCAGAACAACAACAATCTAGGCCCATAGATTGAATAATCCACCAGGGGACAATAGCTATATCAGTCTGAGTATAAATAATAAAACCACTAAGACACAAAGGTTTACTGATTGTGAAAGAATAAGAAAAAGAGAAATGTTATTCTAAAGCAAGAACAATAAAAGAACAGGAATTAAAAAAAAAACAATATAACAATTGATATTACATTTAAATTTTTGAAGATCAAAATTGACTAAGAAGCAAGATGGAAGAGTTTCACAAGCAAGAAATGAGATAGAAGAAACTTTTAGCATAGAACTGAGGGTTACATCTAGCCATTTCAACTGTAAAATTATGAAACCTTGTTGCCAATCTTGTACTGCACTTAAATTCATAAAGTCTAAGTGCCATAGAGGAATGTTCATCAGAGCAATTAGCATGAAAGTATTTATATAAAAAGCACAGGGAAACTACATTATAATGGTGAGAAAATGACTGAAGCCAAGATGCCAGGTCAGGACCAACAATGTTGTGGATTCTTCTTTGGATTTTATCAAAAATCTCTATAGTCAAAGCACCTGACCATATGTGGAAGCATTATTCAAAGAATGGATGAATAGTAGGCATATAAATACTTAAGATAGATTCTGGAGAGAAAAATTGTCTAGCATGATACAGTGAACCAACTTTTGTACCAGAAAACCTAGCAATTAATTCAATATAATCTTTCCACTTGATGTCATCAGAGAATGTTATCCCAAGAAGGTGCAACAAGTCACTCTTCTGATGGAAGGCAGAAAAAGGTCTGTCAGGTGATTAATATAGATAAATTTCATTTTGGAGGAGTTAAAATTAACAAGCCATTCTTTGCCCCAGTTAACAGTAGACTGTCTGGAAATTAAGACAAAGTACTGACTTTTGTCTGAGATATTGAAATGTGTTGACTATTGGCATGTGCTTGGGGAGGGGATGAAGTAAGTTTCAGCCAATCCATTTGCCAGATGCAATGTTTATAACATTCCACCAAAATTTGTTTTAGCAGATTTCTATGATTTTTATAGTAAATAGATTAAAAAATATAGCTTGTTCATCAAAAATGAAGAAACAAGAAAAAAAAAAAAATTTACAATTTAAATAAGTAATAAATAATATATATTTAATTTTCAGGATTTTATACTGCCTGGTTGCACCCAGCTGCTGTGGTTGGAGTGTTGGTCTTCTTATTTGGAGTCTTTTCTATGTCTAATAATATGCCCGCGTAAGTAGAAAACATCATCATAATTATCTTAATTATCAGTTTAGTTAATTTGAATCGTTCAGTAGAATGAAACTTACTTTGTAATCATCAAAACCAAAATCTTTATGAAAAGAAATATTATTCTTATATGTTCACATACCACACACACACACATATATATAATAGGATAAAGAACAAATAGGAAGCAGATCTTAATATAACATGTTTCACTTTATTAAAGCTTCATTATGTTGTATTTGGCTATTTCTTATTGGTTAAATACATGCCACATGTAATGAAGTAACAGATAATATTCAAATAAGTGTAAGAAAACATTCTGGATGCTAAAGTGTGTAAGAGTTAGTGAGATGCTACAGGATGTTTTGAAAAGTTTTGTTTGGTAAGATTTTTTCATTAAAGTACATTTTGTGTGTGTGTATATATATATATATATATATATATATATATATATATACACACACACACACACATACATACTTTAATGAAAAATCTTATCAAACAAAATTTTTCAAAACATCCTGTAGCATCTCACTAACTCTTACACACTTTAGCATCCAGAATGTTTTCTTACACTTATTTGAATATTATCTGTTACTTCATTACGCATGACACATATCTAACCAATAAGAACTAAGCAAACACAACATACCATTAATCTGCATCTCTTTGATTTTCATCATTTTTATGATTTCTATTTAGATCTCTGATGAAGCTTTAATAAAGTGGAACATGTTAGATTGAAATCTGTTTCCTAATTGTTCTTTATCCAATCATTTTGTTTCATTCCTATCCATACTCTCTCTCTAATATATATATATATATATATATATATACGAAGCACAGGTCAAGTCACTATTCAAGTTTGCTGCTCTTTGTTGAATGTTGATGTTGTGAACCGTTTTTTGCTCTGTCTAGATTGTCTAGGTTATTTAGTAGTATTCAATATAGAGCAGCAAACTTGAGTAGCAACTTGACCTGTGCTTCCTCTCTCTCTCTCTCTCTCTATATATATATATATATATATATATATATATATATATATATATAATATGGTTGATTGATGATAGTTATCTCAAAATTAAATTTTGGAAAAACTACCTAAAGAGTAACTTGTTATAAAATTGAACATATAACCCATTGTCTGCACCAGAGGTAGTTTTGCCCAACACTGTAAAATGTTACAAAACTAAAACATTAATCTAAAAACTAGTCATGTTTTCATATGGATGTCATGCAAGGCTCCAAACATGTTCAGAAATATCTAAACTGTCAGCCATATACAATCACTATCTCAGATCAATGGTTAAACATGGCTTTGAGTGAATGAAGCTTGTAGCTCTTAATGAGGACCATTCTTCTTTGAAATTTGGGAACTGTCACTACAGAATCACAAAGAAATAATGGTACCAAATAACAGAAACCACATCATTTGAGGATTTTCAAAAACTGCAACAATTGATCACATGTAACTTGAACAGAAAATAATTTCATAATGAAGTTGTTGACATTCTATACTACAGCAAACAAAAGGTTAGAAAGGAAGTATCCCATCAATACTGGAAAGAGCAATAACAGTGGACTTGAAAAACCTACTGACAGTCACACTGGCTGCCCAGTCAATGAATGCTGAATGTTTCCTTATAAGGAAATGGCTAATATTATTATTACCATTTTCTTACCAAATGTTTCTCATCTTTCTTTAGTTGTAAAGCATTTATCATATTGCATTGTAAATTTCTTAAATATTTTTTATTTCTTTTTTTTTTTTTTTTTTTTTGCCAGGAAAGAGGTTTGCTCAAGTGGAAAAGAGTTCAAAATGTGTCCATTGTGTGATGAAAACATTGGTTGTCAGTACTGGTACCTCTCTGATGTTTGCATGTACGTTAAAATATCTTACCTCTTTGATCATCCTGGAACGGTATTCTATGCTGTCTTTGTGTCCTTCTGGGGTAAGTACCTCCCTAAAAATCTGTCTGAATCTTTTGAGCTACAAATACTGCTTCATTAGATGCTAATATAAATCTTAGGCATTACTTAAATGTATTGGTCCATTCATAACAAATAAGGAAAAATTGTGGGGTGGGGACAATGTTTGTAGATTTGCATTCTTTAGACCTTCTCCAAATTGCAACATTTTTTTTATCAATTTGAAAGGGGGGGGTCCTGATTATAATATCATTACAGTGCCAAATTGATCACTGATTTTTACAGAGTTATTGGACTTAACTATTTTGCATATGAAAACAGAACAAAGAGTGTATACATTTTTAATTAAAGAACAAATATATGTATCTTCATAAAATTACATATCTGTTTATGCTTTATTTAGGATATATAATTATAAGCCTCAAATGTTTGTCCATATACTTCCCAAAAAAAAACCATAAAAAAAAAGTTTTTAAAAATGTTATAAAAGATTTTAAAAAATTCAGAAAATTAAAAAAAATATGCAGATATCAATGATGTTAGCACATTTTCAAACTTGGCATTTATAAATAACAGCTAAATGATTTATCCTAAGGCCAATAACTATTGTAGGAATGTTATGAATTGTCATTTGTGACACTGAAGCAGTGAAGTGGTTAAACATTAAATGTAAGTAGAGAAAGAGAGTTAACCCAAAATTAAATATAAGCTGAAAAAAAATAAAAAGTAGACATTTTCCTTGGTGAAAATGGGACGTCTGGATTTTTTCTCTCCTAAAAGTTTATTTTTCTTATCTATTGAGAATCTGTCATGCAGACAAAAACAGATTTGGAGAAATAGCTTTATCTCTTTATCTCTTTCTTAAGAAATTAGGAAAACACATATATTTTTTTGTTAATGAAAACAGAGAAAAAAAAAACTTTTTTCTTAGGGTTGAAGTTATGAAAATCAATCGTGTCATACTAAGAAAGTGATCTGAACATAACTCAGAGCAAGACAGAAGGGTTAATGAATAGAACGATGGACAGACCAAGAGAAAGAAGGAAGATTTTTCTTTTACAAAAGAGAAAAGCTTCTCTAAAACCAGAAGAATTACTTCTTAAGGAAAGGCGATATTACCACAAGAAGCCATGTGGTGATCTGTAAGCTGACGGCTGATTAATGACCCAGCTCCAAAGTACTGGTTATAAAAACACAATATAAATAGGGCAGATAAGATTTGATCTGTAACCAAATCTTGAGAATAGTTTCTTTTTGGTTGGAGTGCAATGACCATGGCAGGTTTGGGGGAATGGCTGGCCAGAGGAACCACCTGGTAAATTTCTGATTTTTAAGCAAAACCAGACTGAGAAAATTTTGCATAAGTGAAATTTGAAATGATAATTTTTAATTAATGACCATAAGTTAAGCCATGCCATACGATCAGGAGCTAGATTGGCTGAAGGGTAGCCAAGGTGGCAGGTGCAGGTGAAATACCGAAAAAGGAATTACCCACACCCATTTGGAAGTGTTGGTGTTAGATGCCAATAAGAGGAGGAGTAAGTTATCAGGGTAAATTGATACTCATGACCGCTACCCATAGGAAAAGGGGATCTCTCCTATTTTGGAGATGTAATTAATTTTCCAGAGCCAGAAAACAAATGGGGTCTTGATGGAAGATAGGGCAAACACTGAGTCACCTAACCACATCATGCCCCATGCCAATTTTAGGTGAATGTCAATAAATGCAAGGAATCAAAGTGGCCGAGACAGTTTTTGCTGACGCTGAGACGAGAGATGATCGTGTTGCCTGATATCAAGTGACTGCCTGCCTGAAGGGAACTTCCAACATAAGCCTTATGCCAGACTTAACCAAACCAGCTGAAGTGTCATGCTCAACTTATGAAGTGGGTTGAATTGGGTCGAGTCAATAATTTTCTGCATGAAGAACTGATAAATTCTAATGTCAAGATGAACCAAGCACTGTACAAAAGAACGTATATAAAAGAATTTATTTTTTTATTCAAGTTATTTTTTTTTTCTCACTTGCATCTTCATTCTGCCCGAACCAACCCAATACAATGACTCATGACAACGATTTGATCTTTGCCAGACTTATATGATCAAAACTAAACACAATGTGGGATAGGGCACGGTTTAGATTGAAGCAATCAACTCATCGATCAGCTGTGGACATTCAAACTGCCAGCCAAGGAGGCAACAAAAGTGTCGTCCTAAGACCCTGAAGACTGGACCACTAAACATGGTTACACCACCAGGTGTAGGTGGCGTTCAGAAATGTCTAAACTGTTATCTCAGATAAAAAATTAAAAATTTAATAATTGAAAAATTTAAAAATTAAAAGAAAATGGTTTAAAATAGATTTCCTTTTCCACAATTGTTTGCATAATTAATTATTTGATGTTAATTTCTATATTCATTTGTATTGAATTTTTTTATTATTATTATTGGCAGCCGTAACGTTTTTGGAGTACTGGAAGCGGAAAAATGCAAGGTTGGCACATCACTGGGATGTTTTGGGATTTGAAGAGGAACAGGTTTGTATCAAATTGAATATAAATTTTATTTTAATTATATTTAAAATAGAAGAACAATCCTTGACTCTCAGTTTCATAAGTGGAGAAGGATAGAAAGAAAAGACTGTTTGTCAGTCTTCTCATTGGATTTCTGGTTTGATCTTCATTATTGATACCAGAGGATCTCTCTAAGTCTGACAAACTGATGAGAAATATTTTAGTATGATTGCAGCTCAATAAATTTGTACAGATAGCTTTTGGAAAATTTCTAAATCTCCCAGTCAAGCCAATGTGATATGAAGATTTATTTCATTAATCTATTATGAGAAAAGATGTAAATAGTAGCAAAGATGTTCTAAGTGTAACTAAACTATACTTTGACAGGTCTTGTCAGGTCAAGACTTTCATATGGATATCATACATATTTTTTTTTAATCGAGTTCACCCCAAACAAGGTAGTAAAGCCACGACACAAGGGGTTACAGTATGTGGAAGAATTAGAAAAGAGAATCATTACTAAGGAGCAATAAAAAAAGATGAGTAATCAGCAGGACAGTAGATAGTGATTGACATTGCATTTAAATTTTTGAAGATTAAAGTTGGCTGGAAAGCATGCAGCCAGAAGCGAAAAGTGTAAGAAAAGAAACTGTTAGCATAGAACTTACATCTAGCCAATTCAACTGTGAATTGATGAGACCTTGTTGACAATCTAGTACTGTGCTCAAATTCATAAAGTGTGGGTACCATAGAGAAGAACTCATCCAGACAGATGCTATGAAAGTATTTATAGAGAAGGTACAGGGAAGCTAAATTATGGCAGTGGGAAAGTGACTGAAGCCAAGATACCAAAACAGGACCAATAATATTGCTGATTTTTATTTAGATTTTATCAAGGATCTCTAGATATATAGAAGGAGCACCAGACCACATGTGGAAGCAATATTCTAAGCATGAATGAATGGTAGACTTATAGATATGTAAGATAGATTCTGGAGAGAAAAATTGTCTAGCATGACACAGTGAACCAACTTTCTTAGCAGCAGACCTAGCAATGGATTCATTATAGTCTTTTCACTTCATGTCTGCTGAGAACATTAGCCTGAGAAAGTGTAACAAATCACTCTCCTTGGGGTTAGCATCAGCCATGCTGATGGAAAGCAGAAAGAAGTCTTAATAGTGAGCAGTTTAGTTTTAGTGCCAAAATTGTTCAGAAATGGCAAAACTGTCGGTTGTATACAAACTGCTTTCACAAATCAATTGTGTTAAAAATGGCTTTGAGTGAATGAAGCCTGTATCTCTTAGCAAGGAGCATCCTTCTTCACATCTTATGGACTGGTGCTATTGGATTGCAAACAAATAACTGTGCCAAAAAAAAAAAAAAAAACTACATTATCTGATGACTACCAACAACAGCAACACCTAAAATGGATATCACATGCAACTCAGAGAAAACAGTGACATAATCAAAATGTTGACATTCTGCACTATTTTAAACAAAAGGTTAGGAAGGAAAGCCCCATCAATACTAGGAAGTGCAATAACACTTACTGGACTTGAGAAACCTATTTTCTTGAAAAACTGTTTTAAGATAAATGTTTTATAAATTTCAACAGTGGCACTGGTTGCTCTGTTAATAAATACCAAATGTTTCCTTATAAGGAAATGGGTAATATTACCATTACATTACACAAATTTATATAAAATTTATTGACTTGAAATTATAATTGTTTTTTAAATTTATTTATTTTTAATTGTTTCACCCCAAGTAAGGTGATAATGTCACTAAGATGCAAGGGGCTACTGAAAGTGACAGAAGATAAGAAAACATTAGTGAGGAGAAATAAAAGAACAGAATTCAAGAAGAGAAGATTGCGATTGATGCTGCATTTAAACTTTTGAAGATTGTAAATGATAAGAAAGCAAGAAGCCAGAAGAGAGTTCCACAAGCAAGAATTGCAAGAAAAGAAACTATTAAAATAGAACTTATGGTTACATTTAGCTATTTCAACAGTAAAATGATGAGACCTAGTTGCCAATCTAGTGCTACCTTTAAAATCATGCAGTCTAGGTACCAAGGAGTAAAGCTCATCATAACCAATTATCATGAAAATATTTATAGAAAAAGAAAAAAAGGAAAATTACATCACTGCAATAAAAAAGTAACTGAAGTCAAGATGCCAGGTCAGGATCATTAACATTACAAATACTTATTTGGATTTTATTAAGTATCTCAAGACCAGACCAGACCAGACGTGGTAACAATATTCAAGTGACAGATAAATGGTAGATTTCTAAGCATGCAAGCTGGATTCTGACAAGAAAAAATTGTCTAGCATCATACAATGAACCAACTTTCCTAGCAGGAGATCTAGCAATTGATTCAATATAATCATAGTTTGTTTCAGATTCAATATAATCATTCCATTTCATGCCATTGGAAAACATGAGACCGAGAAGGTGCAATGTTGCTCTCCTGGATGTTGGCATTAAACATGCTGATAGCAGGCAAAAACGGTTCTCTAAGACTAAAAAACAGCAGTTTCATTTTGGAGGTGTTTATAAACCAGTTTTACTTGATCAGATTTATTAAGACATGGGTAATAATTGTCATCAGCGTAAATACCGAGTTGGAAACTGATGACATCAAGGAGGTCATTGATTTTAAATAAAATGTTTGTATGCTGGCTGATTTCAATAGCTGTGATTATATAATGAGGGGCCGATTAAATGATATCACAAGACTCAAATCTTTGTTATATAACATTTTATTTGCTCAAAAATTTCATCAGTTACTCTCAGCCAATCTTTGGTATGTGTGCAGCCCTGGATGCCTATCATTTAATACACAGACTTTACATCCTCTGTCTGCAATGTATGAGAGACTTCCTGAGGTTATCATTTCTATATTCATCTAACATTTTCACTCTCACACTTGCAATACCCGAAGTAAATGTGGGGGGCGGGGTCACATACTTCTGAATTTAATGACTGGAATGGATCCCAAGTCAACCCTCTGATGTGCCTGGCTTCTTTGATGTTTGGAATGAATTTGAGGCCAAGCCTATTCCACAATTATAATAAAAAAAGCTTCCTTTAAATTTTAAATAATTAGATTACCTGAATGAATGCCAATATGTAAATTCAGCATTGTATGAATTTTTAATATTTTCTTTTTGTAATCGTTGTTTAATGTTCTAAATGTATGCATGGTTGCATGAGAGAACAAATGAAACAAGAAATACTACTGGTGAAGCAAAAAGAAGAGAAGACAAGAATTGTTACTACAAAATTCTTTGTATTGCTGATATAGAGGATAAAGGTGGAATCACTCCTTGTGGACGAGTGAGCAGCCTGGAATTGATATATTGCATTGGGTTGGTTGACCAAGGTCAATGGTGGTGATGTTGATGGCTTGCCCCTCATCTGCTGACTGCTACAGTATTGTGAGTGATGTTCTTAAAAGCAGATGGGGTGGATCCTGACTCTTTTTTTGCCATGCCTTTTGTTTTAGTTGGAATCTTTGTAATTGGTTCCTTTTATAGTATACTTTATATTTATTGAGGGGATTAAATTTGTGAGGCAGTCGTGATGGCTCGAATCTCCTGTGCAAAGAGCAACTTTTTATTTTTATTTTTGCCTTCTGAATGTTCACATCCGGCCATCTTGTAGAGTGAATCAGAAAGAGGTCTAATTTGAAACAGAGTAAAACATTAATGAAATTAAGAGGTCTTACATGATTGATTATATTTTTTTATCTTTTTTATTTAATTTAATATATTTTTTTTTTTTTTAAATCCAGGAGCGTCCAAGGCCTGAATATGCAGCAAAAGCCAAAATGATGGAGAAGAATCCTATAACTGGCATCAAAGAACCCTACTTTCCCCCCAAAGAACGGTTACCAAGGATTCTGTCAGGCATGGCCATTATCATAATAATGGTAAGTCAAGAGAAAAAAATATTTAAGATTTTTATAAACAAGATTTAGAGGAGGCACGGTGGAGTAATGGTTGGTGCCTCGAATTGAGGAATTGGAGAGCCAAGTTTGAATTCCTGTCAAATCCATTACATTCACTTACGTGCTAATACCCTTGGGAAAGGTATGAATCCTCTTCTCCCTCCAGCTATGGTTAAATAGCAAATGGACAGAATGGGTTCTATAGTCTTGGATGGCATCTGGTATACTGCAGAAAGAAACGGCAACCTACTGCAGGGAAAAAATCTGCCTCGTCAATTATGTATTGAAAGATACATCATCACCTAAGTGTGTACCATGCATGGCACATAAATGACTAATAAACAAGATTATATTATTTTAATGTCATTTGGTGTCAAGTATTTTTTTTCTTTACAGTACGGTTCACTCTGTACAAGGCTCAGGGGCCACTCAAGGTAGAGGGTTATATTAAGGGGTATTTTATATGGATAGGGGTGGAAGATAATGGTTAACGCTAGACTGGAACTGGTTAAGATTGTAGAGATTGGAGGGAAACATTCTTTTGGGTGTCTATTCTACAGAGCATTGGTTTGCAGAAAGAAGCTGTTAATATTTGCACATTTCAAATGCAGTCATCATCAGTTATTGTATATTTAAAAGAGTTTGGTCAGTCAATCAATCAATTTGTGCTTCTGATAACGAAATCAGATGATGGAAACATTGAGTTTGAAATAGTTTAAATCTGTTTTCAGAACATTAAGGAAATCAAATAATTTTTGCTTAAATGTATTATTTCAATGTGTTGCTATCATATCTCTTTCCAGCTTTGATAGATTTCAAAAGCATCTATGCGACCTTGTGGGAGATGGATTGTTTTCCTAGGGACAAAACATTACAAGCCTCTCGCTACTCAATCATTATTTCTATGGAAAATGTTCTGACAAGCTACATACATTTGTTCTAGCGATTTCGACCTTCACAGCTAAAACGCATCATGTTGCATACACTTGGATAAATCAACCCCAATCCCTTTGTACTCCATCAATAAGAAGGAAGTTTAATTCGAGAAGATGCTTTTCCGGATACTACAAACTTAACCTCTTCACATTTAGGGTCAACCGTTATGTATTCTCATGATCTGTTCTTCTTACCTCTTCCTCTTATATTCATACATCCTCATTCAGTAACACTATATTAAGTGGCTCTTGGGCCTTGTATTGGGGAATAGTTAGCGTGTGCGCGCGTATATATATATATATATATATATATATATATATATATATATATATACACACACACATACACAGTACAATTCAAAAATTTGAGGAAACCCCTAGTAATTTTTTAAATTGGGCCCCAAAAGTAGTTGTTTTTTTTTCTTTTTTTATTTTAAATAAGAGAAAATTATTATACTTGGTTAAAAAATAAAATGAGACCTGATTTTGTATTTTATTAATGACACAAAGGAAAAAAGCATTTTATGACAAAATTTTGCTCTCATCAAAATATCCATCCTCCTTTAGCCTTGATTACTGCAGCAAAATTGCAAAAATTTCTCAAAGTATATGTTCAATAATTAATTCTATTCTTTCTTCAATGGTTCTAAGAGCTCGTTCACATTTTTCTTTTTTTCACTCTTCTGTCAAGTTCATCCCACATTAATTCTCACGTTAATTCTGGAGTTGCTTCAAACTTTGAACTGTAATATATATATATATATATATATATATATATATATATATATATATATAAGTGAACATTGAAGTTAGCATCCAGAGGTGATAGTCTGTTTCATGCTAAATAATTTTGTCATGGTCTGATCTCTGAGTGCTGACTTTAATGTCCTCTTTTATATTTACAAATGCTCTACCCCTGATGTTGAGCACTTTAAACCATAAATATAGCATATCTTAAAACTACATTTTATATATATAATCTCCTTCTGAGCTTTTGTGTATGGCACTACCCACATAACCTTCTCTTGACATAAATTCAGAAAATTATTATGCAAATGACTCTAACAAGATATTTGGGTAACGCCCTTGATACAATGTTACCTGAAGTAATAATTAAAGATGTGGTTTCCCCCAGCATGTAAGTATTGCCAGATTGTAAAATGCTGATTTCACCAGACAGTGGATGCCTTGAAAATGTGGGCAAAGTATTTTTTCCTATACTAATCATCTTATTTAAAGAAAGTTATAATTATTTTTAAAACATATTAAAAATGGAAGATAAAAGATGAATCGCCCACAAGTACACTTAGGACAGGTATTAATCCACCTGTTCTTTCCTCCCAAGCTATGGGTTAATTAGTAGAACTTGTATCAGTAAAATCATTATTATCAAAAAAAATTATTACAACTGAAAAAATATTTTCGGGCTTTAAATAACCTGTAAATGATTGATGAACCATAAAAAAAAAGCAATCACTCCAAATACAAATCTTACTATCGTTTAAATAAAATATCACTATAGGTGTAAACATTCTGAAAGCAAAGGAAATATTTGTTGCAGATTACTTCCACAATGCAGAGAACAAATTACTGTAAGTTCAGACTCAAATATCAAGGGCAGAAAGAAATGCCAAAAACTTGATTCACAGGTACTATCTCACAAATCACAATGCATGTAACCAGTCAGAAAAATAACTCGCTCTCCGATGAAGACAGTAGCCAAAATACACAAATTTTTCTTTTTTTTTTTTTTTTTCAATTCGAGAACACCAACTGCTTTTATCGGCCGAGCATTTTTTCCATTCATCAACAACTGGGAGAGGACACCCAATTTTTGCATATCAAACTACTTTTATAGCGACTCCTGTGATGGACTTGTTTTTTAATTGAAATATTCTGTCTTCAGCATGTCATGTGGAATACGTGCCATTTTGTTTTTTTTTTTTTGGTAAGTAATTTTCTTTTTTGACACATTTCGCCATTTTCTTCGCTATAATAGGTTAAATGACTTATAGCTGGAGGGAAAAGAGGAGGATTTATACCTTTCTCAACAGTATTTATGTATAAATGAATGTAGCAAACTCAGCTGGAATTCAAACTCAGCTCTCAGATGTTTCATTTGACATTTGAATAAAACAATTGTCTGTCTGCAAAATGATTTGGTATTTCAACATTTATTTCAGTTTGGTATATCAGGTACAAAAATGAGTCATTTTTTTTTCTTTTTCCTTTAAAACTATTTTGTATTTACATTATTTACATGTGGATTATTGTCCTAATCTTTGTTGTTGTTATCAAAACTTTTCAATTATTGTGCCCTCTGGCTTTCTATCATGTGCTTGTTGATCCATAAATTTCAAACTGAACCCATTATTTAATCTATAGGCGTAGATTGTTCTTATTCCACTGCTCATGTCTAGTTGTTTAGTACTGTTCAGTTATTGCTCACCTCATTTCCCCTGAATCTACACACTGCCTAACCCAAGGATTGAAACCACAATTACTATGTTATGAAATTCATAAACCAATGGTTTATTTCACTAGACTATTGTCCTATAATACAATTCTGAGTAGAGTGGATTAAAGTGTTAGCATGTTAATTTGATGACAAAGTAATTGTAAGTTCAGTCCCTGTTCTGGACAGTATTCACTTGCACTTAATGGAAACAGGGTGAACAATAACTGATCAGTACTAAATAAGAACTAGATATGATATCCTAGAATGAGAACACTCAGCCTCCGTAGATTAAAAGGATTCAGTCCAAAATTCCCTGAAGTTTACCTGGATTGACAAGCCGAAATGTTATGATAATGATGACAAAGATGAAGACATTAGTCCTTATATAAAAAAAAAATAAATAAATAACACCCCATCCCAGAAATTCAGACAGAAACTATTTTGTTTATTATTTTGGCTTCATTCTGACTCCACTACTAACTTCAAAGA
The DNA here is from genome assembly GCA_963932145.1 of Acanthosepion lycidas. Taxonomy (NCBI): domain Eukaryota; kingdom Metazoa; phylum Mollusca; class Cephalopoda; order Sepiida; family Sepiidae; genus Acanthosepion; species Acanthosepion lycidas. Next base: position 33,719,900 of record OZ010596.1, read on the forward strand.
AATAATTGATTTTCTTCTCAAAGAGTTGGTCTTAATTCAGTCTAGCATACATAATTCTAAGCCTTGATTCCTGATTATCTTTATCTTAATTCTTTCAGATTGTCCTTGTTTTGATCTTCATCATGGCTGTCATCATATACCGAGCATTAATCAGTATCCCATTGTTCCAAAACAAGAATCTGAGGTCAAACGCTGCTTTGATTGCTAGCATTTCAGCAGCAATGGTCAACCTGATGTTTATCATGGCTCTTGGCAAAATCTATGAAAAGTTAGCTCTAAAACTCACTCAATGGGGTAAGTGAGTTGTCATGTGCATGCAAGATGAAAGAGGGTCATTTTTTTTTTTATTAAGAGAAGGTGATGATGTGTCTGAGTTTTATTTATGCAATGAATTATAATGTCTTATTTACCCTATGATAAAGATTTTAACTGTTCCCTTAAGATTGCATAGAATAGCAATTATCCATATGAAAAGTGGAATCTGAGCAGAGATCAAGTTCTGACAGTCTGTTGCATTCTCTTCATACCAATCTCTTTGAGAAATCATGAATCCGTTTCCTCTCCTCCTGTCAGCTATGGATTAAATAAGCAGAACAGACTCGGCTCTCGAGCCTTGGATGACAACCAGTAGAGAAGAACTATTTTGGATTCAAAAACTGAAGAAGCAAACTACTCCATTATTTTTCCCAAGAAGTCATGGCAGTTCACAGATAATAAAGAAAAAGAATCTTGGAAAAGGACTACTCTGAATTCAAAACTGCGGAGAAGGCAACAAGAAACCACTTCACCATCTTTCCCAAGAAGCCATAACAGAAAAGGCCTCTGTAGAGAAACATGAAAAGTTAAGTCGTCAAAAGAATATGACATTTAAAAGAAAAAAGAAAGACCCCTTCAGGATGTAAGTGTTTAGGGTCCTTTCTACCTTCCTTGTCTTTAATATCTTTAAACTGTGCATTGCCAAAAACTATTCAACATTAATAATCAATATGATTTTTATCAAGTCCCTTGGCAAAAGTTATGAAATGTTAGCTTTAAAACTTAGTGGGTGAATGAATTGTCATGTGGGTAAAAGATGGAAGATTTATAAATACAAAGTGAAGAAGTGTTTAATTTTTAATTATGCAATGAATTAGCAACGGTTGGCCACTCGTATCTGAGTATGCCTGCCTACTAGGGTGGCAAGTCAATCTCTGTTGCAGGCACCTGCTCAGGCACATCTGTGTTTGTTCAGCACCCAAAGAGCCTACCTATGGTTCATACTGCAACTATGCTCAGCTGACCTTAATTACAGTTTCTGAAAGACAGTGCATTATCTAGCATGATCAACAGTCTGAACAAGACCAGTACGCTCAAAGCCTCAGTCACAATGACTTGCGACTTTGTTCTCGCACAACCATTGATGGCTCCCAAATAGTTCCATCTATCCAATTTCACTTACAAGGCTTAGTTCAACCTGTGATATGGTTTTTCAGGCATTTTCCAAAGATGCCAAATGCTTTGATTGTCTACTCAGACCGATAATATCATGAAGTCACATTCCTGACAAATCAACCATGATGAGATTCGAACCGAGGTCTCATGGTCAGAAAGCAAATGTTCTAACCGCTCAGCCCCATGTCCATTGCAATGAATTAAAAGGACTTGTTTACCATATGAGAAAGGCTTTAATTATTCACTCACCCTTAAGTGCCATGCCCCACTTCAGTATGTAAGTAGTTACAGTTTTGGCCAGGTTCTTTGTCTTTATTCTCAACGCTGTGAATAACCAAAAACTATTCATGACAAAAATAGTGGAGTGGTTTCCCATTCCCTTCTCCATGGTTTTGAATTCAGAGTTGTCCTTGACTGGTTAGCAACTAAGGCTAGAGAAGTGGTTCTCAACTGGGGTCCATGTAACATTACTAAGGGTCCAAAAAATAGCAAACTGAGGGTCCACGGTAACATTTTAGTGGTCCATAGAGCAATTTCACTTCAGAACGGTCATTACAACTGAGAATTAGAATTTCCACAGTAATTTACACCATATTAAAATACTAAAAATAGAAAAACAACTCTAAAACTAGCAAAAAACAAGATCAAGTGATATAAATTAGTGCCCCTTTTACTCTAGCAGATGTTTTGATTATAAAAGTTGAATAAAACTGAGGAGGATATATAAAGGAAGGATTATATATATATATATATATATATATATATATATATAAAGAAAATAATATAAAGATTATATAAATTAATTAAAATATATTAATAAGTAATAATTTTAAAAATTAATAAAATATTAATACATAAATTAATATAAAAAAAATAAAATATTAATACATAAATTAATATAAAAAAAATAAAATATTAATAATAAAATTAATTTAATATGTAATTATATAAGGATTATTTATAAAGGAAGCATATACATTTACTATTTCTCTAATCCAATTCTTAAACTTATCTATAAGTAAAAAAAATAAGATTTTTTTTTTTTATTTGAATAGTTATGGGGGTCCACCAAAAAAATTAATAGTAAAAGTGGTCCATGGGTAAAAAAAAAAAAAAAAGGTTGAGAATCACTAGACTAGAGAGTCAGTCTTTGCTATTTTGCTCAAACTTCCATCAGAAGTGGTGGATTTATGCCTTTCCCAAGAGTTTTAGTGTAAAGTGAATACAAATTGTCCCAGCTGTAATTTGAACTTGGCCTGCCAAGTTCCATTTTCCATACTGTTAACTGTTAGGTCCTTAACGGTTTTGTAAACATTCTTTTTTTTTTTTTTTTTTTTTTTTTTTTCAAACCCTGTCACTTATTTTGCAATGTTTATTTTTACTATTATCTATAGCTGATCATTTTCTTACTTTTTTTTTTTTTTTTTTTTTTTTTTTAAATCATTTCACCCCAACCAAGGCAATAAAGCCAGTAAAATACAAGGGGTGTGTACAGAGTGTTAAAGAATATGGGGAAAAAGAAAAATATTATTAAGGAAAGAGAATGAATTAAGATGACAGAAGATAACAATTGACATTGCATTTAAATTTTTGAAGATCAAAGATTACTGGGAAGCTTGAAGCCAGAAGAGAGTTCCGCATATGAAAAATAATGAATCATTGCTGCTTAAAGTCTAGGCATAAAAGAAATTTTGTAACCATTTATACAATTGTTTTTACAGTAACAATAATAGATCTTAGAAATATTTGATTATTTTCTATTTAATATATATGTATTAGTGCCACTTGAAAGAAATGGTCATTGTTATTGTGAAAAAGATTTAAAATAAGCCTATTAAATCTACATCCAAGCACCAATTTATGAGTAGATTTTCCTAATAAGGAATGCAAAAAAAAATGGATACCTACCAAGTCATAGTGAAGTGTTTCTTTATTTAGAGATAAAAAAAAATGTCACAAATGACATTATTGCTATTTTTAAGTTTGCAAACTGCATTTGTTGGTGTTTTTCTGTATGAAAGACAACAACAACTTAGGAAACCTGGTTGACAGTTGTTTATTCCAAGTTTGTATATTCAAAAATGCATATGTCCACATCTCACAATGAGCTCTCATTGTTTATTTCACACTACATCAGACTCATTCAGTATCAAGTCCTATATCAAGGGGCGTAACTCGTGGTTACTAGCTCAGGTGCATATGCTATTAGGTTGGTGCAAAAATAATGACGTAACAATGTCGTTTTTTGACGTTAAAAATAGGTAAAAAAACGACATTATTACGTCATTATTTTTGCACCAACCTAATATATTAGGTATTTATAAATACTATATTAAAACTGATACAAAATATATTAGTAGAAAAGCTTTTCCAGTTTATTTCAAATGTTATTTGTCTTGGAAAATATAAATATATACAAAAAAAACGTGATTTGGGGAATAAAAAGATACAAAGCAAATTATCCATAATAAGAGTCTGAAATACATTTTTTTTTTAATGACTTATAAGACATTTTATGCTTATAAATTTTGTTGTCAATATTAAATTGATATCAAATTAGAAGTCTTTGTTTTTTGTGGTTTTTTTTTAAATCGACTGATTCACTAACATTTTGTATATTTTTTTTTTTTTTTTTTTTTTTTAAGAAATGCATCGGACACAAACAGAATTTGAAGATCAGCTCATTTTTAAAGTGTTCCTCTTTCAGTTTGTCAACTTTTATTCATCCATTTTCTACATTGCTTTTTTCAAAGGCAGGTATGTATGCATCCACCAGAGAAGTTTATATTAAGATTCTGTTCATTAAATAAAATATATAATGCTACTGAAGAAATATTTATGTAATTCATATACACTGCTGTTTTCCATTTTATAAAAATTGGTTTTGGTGTATTTTGGGTTTTTTCTTTAGTCATTTTTATCTCCTCTTTATTGGATAAAATGTTAAGTCATTTGTAGCATCAAACTTAGCAATGCTTTTTGACTGATGTTAGTCATTTGTCATTTACTAAATAATGAAGCATATCATTATAACAATTTTTCTCAGGTATTACAGGAGTTTTGAAATAATGTTATAAAAAGTTGAAGGATTGAAATCAATGATTTCTTTATTGTTGCCAGACAATATTTCTTCTTTCTCTCAGCTTTGAAACATAGTCTAATGTTCTAATTATGGGTGTGTGGGTGGTGCAGTGTTTAGCAGATTGAAATGAGAAATCAACAAGCCAAGTTTGAATTCCTGTCAAGTTACATTTACTTTTGGAAAAGAAATATTGCAAGCAAATCACCAATCTTAATGTAGCTATTCAAGAAAAACAACCAATTTTAGCAAAAAGAAAAGGTGTTATTTTCCACCATGGCAATACAAGACCACATGTTGCAAAACAGGCCTTGTGAAAGCTTGAAGAATTGAAATGGGAAACCCTTCACTCAGCCACCATATTCTCCTGATTTAGCTCCTTCAGATTTTCATTTGTTCTGGCCTATATAGAATAATTTAATTGACAAATAATTTGATACTGTACATTCAATCAAAAACTACCTTCCAACAAAAAACACAATTTCTAAAAAAATGGAATCAACAATCTTGTGGAATGATGAGACAGTTGTTAAAAACAATAAAGACTATATACTTGAGTAATATTTTTTTTTTGTGAGTATATAAAATTTTGTTTTTAATTTTCTAATTAGGCATAAACTTTTTCAATGATCTAATATTTATCAGATATATATATATATATATTATACATAAAAAGACAATCTCTGATAAAAACTGAAGAACTGAGCTACAAAAAAATAGAAAATGACTTCTATTTTCTCAACATTTAAAACAATTTTTAATGCCATATTCCTTCAGGACATATAGGCAGTCATGGCTCTCCAGTTTTCCTGCCTTTAATATCCCTGAATATCATTCTTGGGGAAAGATAGTGGATTAGTTTCCTGTTGCCTTCTTTATGGCATGGAATTCACAGTTGTGCTTTTCTTGGACTTGGTTACCACCCAAGGCTAGAGATTCCAGTCTACACGGCTATTTAATCCATAGCCAGGAGGAGGACAAATGGATTCATGCTTTTTCCAAGGGCAATAGTGCAAAAGTGAACATAAGAATCAGGCAGAATTTGAACTTGGATTGCCAATTCCATTTCCAATGCTGATAACAATTATGCTACCCACACATTCCCTCTTTCTTTTTTTCTTTTTTCTTTTTTTTTAATACTCTTTTCATACCAGTTTTTAACTTTCACTTTACTATTCTCTCATGTTTCTTGTTTGCAGGTTTGTTGGCTACCCAGGAAATTACAAAAAATTCTTTGGACTAAGAAATGAAGAGGTAAGATTCTGCCTCAGACTCTCTTTATGCAATATTTTTATAGCCGATATATATTATGAAATGGATTAAGTCTAACAATTATTTAATATATTTTCTACTTGTACGTTATTTTTAATAGATACAATTTATTTAAGTAAATAAATGCTCTGTTTTTTGGGGTTTTTTTTTAAAATAAATGGTATTAATTACATTTAACAGCATGAATCTTCAAGACATTTTGTAGAAAATACATATTCTCTGACAGGAATCAAACCTGTGTTCTATACACAAATGTAATTTGATCAGATGTGCTATACCACTCAGCTACAGAGAGTGTCTGGTTAGCAAAGTTTAAATTACTGTTTAAAAACAGCAAATCTTCGATCTTTCTTACTCATGAAATATACCTTAATGTAAACATTGACAACATTTTGAAATGGATTAAGTTCAATTATTTAATATATTTTCTGTTTATACATTATTTTTAATAGATATAATTTATTGAAGTAAATGCTCTGTTTTTTTTGTTTTTTTTTTTTTTAAATAAACAGTATTCATTACATTTACCAACTAGAACTGTCAGTGAATACATACTTTCTACAAAATTTCTTGAACATTCAGGCCAGTAAATGTAATTAATGCTATTTATTTAAAAGAAAAAAACCAGAGCATTTACTTAAATAGGCAATATATGAAAAAATTTTGTCGAATTAGGGGATTAGTGAAAAGACACCTTCCAAAAACCAAGCAAAGTATTAAGAAACAGGAAAATTTCTTTAGAAACAGAAAAGAATGCTAAACTGCTATGTAATTTCAATCCTCCTATATGGCAGTGTGAATGCTGGACAATTTCCTTGAAAAGGAGAGTTGAAGCAACATAGATCTGGTTCTACAGCATAATGCTGGGAATACCATGAACGGAGCATGTGAGAAACAAGAAAATTTTAAGGAAAATGAAAACAAAAATAACACTTATACATAGAATCAGAAAGAGATAATTGAAGTCTTTGGGACACATAATGAAGAAAGAGGCCTTGGAAAATTAACACTCACAGGGTAGACTGAAGGCAATATGATCAAAGGGAAACAGCATGTAACCTAGCTAATGAGCTTGTTTAAATGGATAGCAGAACAGGGAATGGGGAAAGATAGTAAAAAAAAAAAAAAAAAGCATTGCCATGAGCTACAAAGGATAGGAAGTTGTGGAGAGCCCTGATCAATCACCTCTTGAAGGGACATGTCAAATAAAAGAAGTGTCTCAATTATAATCAACACACACATTTTTTGAAAATTGGTCATGCATATGAAAATAATTTACTTAAAATAATTCCCACTTTTGATTTTCTTTTTTTTTTCTTAGACTTGCTGAGATTAAACAAGGTTTTCAGTATTTTCTAAACTAAACTCATATATGTATATATAAAACATTGTTCTTCAATTTGTCATAATGATAAACAAAGTTCAAATTTCAAAGTATGAGCTGACATCAACACAAAAGAAAAGCCTTCATGTCACATACTCTATGTGGTCAGTCTCTCCTATATTTTATAATAACTAAAAGTACAAGTATTTTCCAATATTCTGAACATTGGGACAAAAAAAGCATTTCAGTATGAAGTTTCCCTCGTAGTTCAAGTTTTTTTTTTCAAAATCAGAAATCAATGATTTTGACAGTCTTTACATAGTTTATGTTACAGGTAGTGGACATGTGGCTGAGTGGTTTGAATGTTAGCATTCCAACCATGAGATCACAGTTCAAATCTCACTATGATCAATTTGTCAAGGAGGTGAATTTTTGATAATATTAGTATTATCATGCAGACATATGAAAATCATACCATGGGTTGACCTAAGCCTTGTTAGTGAAATTGGTTAGATATAAATAATGATCAAAAGTCATCATGAGCAAGTGTTGGGCTGTACTAGCCTTGTTCAGATTGTGGATCAGGCTAGATTATATACTCTCTCCCTAACTAGAATCCACACATCATAGTTTCAGTATAAACTACAGGTTACCTCTGTGGGTTCCTGTGTAGGAACAACAGGAATTAACTAACCCCCTAGTAGACAGGCATATTTAAATACAAGCAGCCATTATAAATAATGTTAGTTATGTGATCGATACCCTTTGACACAAACTTTAAAGACTTTTGCCTTTGCATACACTATAGGCCAAAGATTTGGAGCCATGCTTTGATTTCAAAAACTTGAAGGTTGCATGCCTTTTTCAAAACTAATTCATTACCTGACTTCATACCAGAGGGGCTTTCTCTTCCTGAAAGGTTTTATCAAATATTCAATAATAACAAAACCAATTACAGTGAAGAGTTTCCTTCAGATTTTAGCTCTTTTTGCATATCTGCTGACTAATGATAATCTTAGAGCTGATGGATTTTAAATTTTAGGCAATCCACTCTCTAAAAAATGGATGTCATGCACTAATGAGTCAAATAGTTTCAGCATCCTAGCTTAGTAGGAGTTGATTAACCAAAGAAGGTGTGAAAGTTACTAATTATTAAATCTGAAGGGTGGCCCCAAACTTTTGGTCTATAGTATACACATCTAGAAAGTATTAACACATTGGGTTCTTCATGTGCCTACACCTTTCCAGAAGGAAACCCACAATCATTTACTCATTTGTGTCAAGAAAAGCAAGAGAACATTTTTTCCAAATTACACAGAGTGAAATATAAATTCAATTTAATTCAAACAAAAGACACATATCCAAAACTCTGCTGACAAGGTGATGCTTACTTAGCCTTTTGGGAGAAAAATGGTGCAGCACTTGTGAAGAATCACCTAAAAAGTGAAGTTTGCTGCTTTTTTCAAAACTAATTTACAACTAATTTACTTCAGGCCAGAGGGACTTTCTCTTCTTGAAGGGTTTTATTATATATTCAATAATAATAACAACAACAACAAAAGTAACCCATTACTGCTTAAATTTTCTTTAAAATTTTAGCTCTTTTTGCCTAATCCACCTTACTGACTAATGATAAATGTAATGTAAAATCTTAAATTTTAGATAACCCTCCTCTCTAAAAGATTCACTAATGGGTTAAATAGTTTCAGCATCCTGGCTTAGGAGTTAATTAAACTAAAGAAGGTATGCAATTTACTAATTATTAAATCTTGGTGGGGCACCCCAAAACATTTGGTTAGTCATGTACGTACATGTGCCTCCTCAGCAATCAGTGAAGTTTGTCTGCTTTTCTTTCCACCTTTTCTGCTTGCTTCCTTTTCGAGTATTAACATCACTTCTGGTTTTTACATTGAATATTTTAGTGTAGTAATGGGGGATGCCTGATGGAACTTGCTCAACAGCTCAGTGTCATTATGATTGGAAAACAAATTATTAACAACATTCAGGAAGTTGTGGTTCCGTAAGTGATTTTTATAATTAAAATATTTTGTTTCATTTCTTTTCTTTTTATTTTTAACTTTGTCACTTATTTGTTAATATTCAATGAATTGTTTGGATAATCTTTAGTTTTGTTGCTTCACAATGTTTCAGACATTTTATTCTCTGATCTTCAAAAGGAATTTTTACTTATTCTGATTAATTACTTTCATGGCAATGATACCAAATGAAAAAAAAAAGTTATTTTTTTTTTTAAATACACAATTTCTTTTAATAAGTAAGATAGAATTTTGATCAGTACACAGGTCACTTAATTTTTGCACAAGAATTAGTACTTAAGTTGCTTTAATATTTTAGGCTTTGGTCTAAGTAGAATAGAAAGACATTTCAATGTAACTAAACTAGAACTGGTACAATTCATTTTTTTTCTTTTAAGATATTGTTGTAACCTAAAAAGGTTTACTGAATGAGGAATAACCAAAATGGAAGCTGGATATGAAATGGTAATCTTTATAATATCAACAAAATATAATACTCACCAGCGGTGTGAAGTAGGTAAACCAATGCTAGTAGTGATTTACTTAGACAGCATATTACCCCCACTTACAACAGTATCCAATGTATTTGAGAATTGGGACATACCCATTAGTGTTCATAGGTAAGGTATATAACAGATATATTTTAAATTATTCTGATGTTTTCAAGTTAAATCTTTCATTTCTGCTTTTAGCAAGTTGAAAACCTACTGGCATCAATTCCAAGTAAAAATGGGCGATGATTTCAAATCCCAGTGTGATAATGATTTTTCTTTAATCCAACATGAAGGCTTATTTCAAGAATATCTGGAAATGGGTAAGTACTGTTGCATTAGGTTTGTGGTCATCATTTGTAATTGAGATGATGTTGTGAATTGATGAACAAAAAAAAAATACAAGTATTAAATTGTTTGAGAAAACAAACAAGAAAATGGAACAAAATAAGATAGTTTTATTACGTTTTTTATTATACTGAAACTTTTTTTGCATAGAGAATGCTCAAGGGTAGTTCCTGAAGGAAAATATAAATTCAAATGAATGTTCTTATGATGGTCTCTGTAAAAGAAAATAAAGAAATGGTTGAACGTACTCAGTTGGTGAGTAAAAGAGTGAATGCGATGTCTTGTCTAAGCCATGTGCATCTGTTCTTGGAATGTTGAGTTTAACATTCTACTTTAGTATGAAACAGGGCTAGCCTCATGAGATTTGCACTCTACAGCTCTTTTTTATGCATGCCCAACAATTGAAAAGGGGTTGCTGCTGCTGATAGTTTTCAATGCATGCATGTCTGGCAAAAAAGGTATGACATTTGCTACATCATAATGTGGTGACATACTGAACCTGTTCTAAATAAAACGATCATAATTTGCAATGCTGCATTGTAAGTCATTTAATACAGTTTGTGCATACGTCTGTCATTATCACTATACATTAAATTGACACATTTTGTGGGAAGGTAACAGGGAGGGTTATTGAAAAACGAGAATTTGTTCTTTTAAATAAATACATAACAAAGCAACATTAGAACGTTCCCTGCAGAAGGAGCAGCTTAAAGTAAGAATAAGTTGTGAACATATGCCAAGGTCCCTTGGGCAGTTTGTCACTGGCTGATCAGCTTCTGCCCTGAGCCACATTTTGATTCCTATTTGTATTAATGTAAACAAAACTGGGGAAATGCCCAGAGTCTGTTTAACAAAGAAACTGAAGGATAAATCTCAAATATGACCATTTTTAAAAATTGCATTGATGAGAAAGACAAGAAGTCTGTTTGTTCTGATAAGCATGAATAGGTGCACTGTCTGGGGATAGGTAAGTGGTACTTGGGATATCTTTGCTGATACTTCTATCTTCTCTCACAACAGACTATCAGACCAAATTTTCCCTTCAGCCAATGAGAATTCTCTCTTCATCTGTACCTCTCTCTTCTTACTCTAACCATAACTCTGACAGTGATTCTTCTATCTAGAATGCAACATGATTATATAAGCCCATGACCGGAATTCCCTACCTTTCGACCAAGTGTCACTTCATCTTGAAAGTTTTTATTTAATAATGTACGCATTTTAATTTTCTCTATTTATAAACCTTTGGTGGTGGTTTTGAAATTTTCACATCTCAATTTTATGAACACAGCTCTTGATCCACATGAAATCATTTAGAGTCCACTTGTCAACATGTATGTCCTCCTCAATCAAGGAGTGATCTATTGTGCCAACTATATTTGTTGTCATTTTCTGAGACCTTCCTGGCACATACCACTATTCTGTCTAACATAAACTCTGGTCTGTAGTGTACTGCTACATTTCCCGCAACTCCTTTAGGACATGCTCTTTAGGCCATCCTCTAAAAATGAATGCTATTCCACTTTTATGTGCTGTGTCCCTTCAGGACGTGGGAAATCATAGCCCTCCACAACTTCCTGTCTTATGTAGCCTTTAGTAAAGTTTCTTTTTGCTATCTCTCCTAATCTCTGTTCTACCAACCATTTACATGCTCAGTAGGGTAGGTAGGTTGGTGATGTGTTGCTTTTCTCTATCCCCCTCTTGCCTTCAATATGTCTTGTGAGTTTCAAATTTTCCAAGCTTTCTTTCCTCATTATGTGCCCTAGAAATTTCAAATATCTCTTTCTGATGCAAAGTATGTGATCCTTTTGTTTCCATTTTCCCTAAAAACTTTGTCGTTGCTTACATGTTCTATCCATGATATTCTCAGCATCCTTCTATAGAACCACATTTCTGTTGATTCAAGTCTCTTCTTCATCTATGAGGAAATGCTCCTGGAGTACATATATTACATATAGTCCAGTACTCTTTTATTTGCTTTCAATGAGATTTTCTTGTTTCTTAATACATTGCTTTTTACTGACAACCATGCATTCCGTCGTCTTGCAAATGATATCATCATATTATTATTTATGCTTATGCACGTGTGTGTGTGTTGAATGCAGTGACATGCAGAGGTTTGAATGTTTGTTGATGTCTGGAGCCAACTCCTTGACTTCTATGCCCCTAAGACTCAAGTAGGGTTGGCCTATAGGGCCTAGTACTGAGAAATGAAGACATTTGAAATATGTAAAAACAGATGAAACATGAAATAAACACTTTATTCAAATAAAATATAAAATAAATTTTTATTTCACTCTATGATTGACTGTCCTCTCAATATGGATGCCTGGGGTCATTGCACTCTCTGCCCCACTTCTGCATGCTACTGGACATGGCACATAGAAGAAGTAACACTCCCAACCTCACAATGTGCCTCAATTTGGGCAAAGTACGAGGCTGAATATATCTTGGAATAAAATGAATTTAACTTAATTATGGGTATCGTTTTATCACCTTCAAGGTTTATGCCAAATAATAAAGTGTTTTCTTGGGTCAAAATGTAATGTGTAATTAGTAAACTAGCGATAGTGGGAAGAAAGTAGAATTACTAGTATGTGTCACATAACTATTAGAATAATCCAGAATATATACTGGGAGCAAATCACCTGTATATTTTTATTTTACTCTTTGATTGGATGCCCTCCCAATATGGATACCCAGGCAGAGGGTGCAACAGCCCCAGGCATCCATGTTAGGAGAGCATCCAATGAAAGAGTGAAATAAAAATTTAGTTTTCAAAAGCCATCACATCCTCTGCATGCTACTGGTTGAATGCTATGGTTATTTCACCTTTTCATTATTTTCATGTCTCCTTTCTTTTTTTTTTCTAGTCCCTTTTGGATCTGAATTATTTCACATTTATATTTCAGTTTTACAATTTGGATTCATAACAATTTTTGTGGCTGCTTTTCCATTGGCTCCACTATTTGCCTTGATCAATAACTGGGTTGAAATACGACTTGATGCTCAAAAGTTTGTAAAGGAGACTCGGCGTCCAGTAGCTGAGAGAGCTGAAGACATCGGCGTATGGTTCAAAATCCTGGAATCTTTATCTTGTTTGGCTGTAATAAGTAATGTAAGTGAATATTTTTATTATATGTCTGTTTTTTTGTTTATTAAATGCTGCAACCATTCAGAAAAATCCTGAGCATGACAATAAATTACATCTGGCAAGAAGGACTCTGATCAGGAGGCTTTGAGGAGCATGAAACCACTTCTCACTTGCTGTTGTTCCTAGGTCTACCCTGACCTGGGTTAGGGTGGACCTGTTGGAGTCTCAGCTATGGACAAATAGTGAACCCCCAAACTGGAGTCAAAAACATTGTGAAAGCATAAAAATATATTTTTAAACATTTCCATCAATAGATTTTAATAATAAAAAAAATTACCAAAGCTCCAAAGGAAATTAAATTTTGGTATTAAATGACCCATAAGGAGTTGATATGCCATTAAACAAATCAAACCAATCCATTCAGGATATAGGTGATAGTAGCTCCCCACAACTTACTTTTCTTTAATATCTGAATTTTTTTTAGGAAATGGCATCTGACGCAGGCATATTTTAAATATCTAGATAAAACAAGAGAAAAAAGACTGTCATTTAATGTAAAAAAAAACAAAACAGAAAGATTAAAAAAAAAAGAAAAAAATGGTAGTTTATCAGTTGTCACTCATCAGAATTCGATTAAGGAATAAAATAGTAAATGTACATACTAACTAAAAAGATAAAGAAAAAAACTAATATAACGTTATTAGTAATTGCTTCTGTTTACTCAGGGAAAACTGCCTGGACTTAATGAAAATTGTCTGAAGGACTGTAAGATGGAAAGCAGAAAAATATACTGGTTTCCCATTGTCTTCTCCACAGTTTTGAATGTAAAATAGGCCAACTCCTAAATCGTCTGTCACCCAAGTTTAATGAGCTCATCCTCCTCCCTTGTTATTTAACCTATACCTGAAAGAAGATAGATTCATGTCTTTCCCAAGGGTATTAATGTGAAAGCGAATGCAACAGACTAGACCAGTATTTGAATTTGGCTTGTTGATTCCACTTTCCATGACAGTAACCATTACACTACTTGTGCTATAGATGGTGACATAATCATGAGAAACAAACACTAAAATGTTTCAATACCAACCAGTTGACAAGTATTTCTGTTGATTAGAATCCATTTTTTGGAACAATAATTGTATGGGAAAGAAAGATAATTTGTCCTTTGAGATTCTGTGAGAATTGCAAAATAAAATCCTTATTTTTGCCTTCATAAATTCCATCATAGGACGAAGCATGTCAGCTAACACACACACACACACACATATATATATATATATATATATATATATATATATATATATATATAACAATTATAAATCTCATAACACATTAGGATCATAAGGGTACCACATGTACTTCAGGCATTGCACCAGTGGGTTTTCCTGGTAAACTAGTCGAGGCTGGTTTGAATTCAGTTTTCCTTCAACTAGACTGGTTGTCATCTAAGGCTATAGGACCCAGTTTGTCCTGCTATTTTACCCATAGCTGGTGGGAAAAAGAGATGGATTCATACCTTTTCAAAGGGTATTAGCATGTAAGTGAATGTAAGGAACTTGACTAGAATTTGAACTATTCTTTCCAATTCCTGAATACAACCCATTATCCATTACTCTGCTATATAAATGAGTGGAAACTGAGGTCAAAACCTAGTGGCAACAATTTATAAACTCTATCCTAGATATTGAGCACTTTTACCCTTAAATGTAGCATACCTTAAAATTATATACCCTTCCACTCCAAATATTATTTTATGGATACCTATGTTTGAGCATTGTTTTTTTGTTTTTTTTTGTTTTTTTTAATCAGTGGGAATTACATTTACCAGCCTGCAAATTTGTGCGATATCTGTGCCTCCCTTTGTAGGAGAAATCACTGCCTTTAAACCACTCACCTACAAAGAGCATGTTGAATTACCCTTTTTAAGAATGCACATCATTCTCATTCAAGCATGAGCATCCACAACAAAACTTTGGAGTACTTTACATAACTCTCTACCTCGAATGGCTCTTGGGCCTTGTACAAGGTGAACATCATTATAATATATATATATACACACACACACACAAGTTTTATTTATCAATTTTTAACTTTTTGGAGAATATAACTTATTTATTGGAAGTTATTTGTATTTTTGACTCTTGTATGAAAAATAATGTGTTCATTAATTTGTTAGTATGTTTTATTTAATTATCAAATTTAAGGGAATGTACTTGTTTAAGTGTTTCTCCTAGTTTATAAATTTACAGCTTATAGTTTGTGTGTGTATGTATATATATATATATATATATATATATATATATATATATATATAATGAAAAACAAACCACTTTAAGGTACCATTACGATAATTTATTTCACCTAAATCCTTTTTTAAGGATTCAGGATCATCAGGTAAAACTTCCAACAACGAATTGAGAGGAAAAATGGGATTAGAAATTGGTGGGTAGTGTAATTTTTGTAATTTAATAGAGGGGGTTGAGAGTGGTAGTTAAACAGACAATATAAAGTATAGGGAGGGGTCAATTTTATATCTCTCTTAAGTATGTTTTATATTGGAGTAGGAGGAGTGACAGAACCTTGACCTCTTTAGATGGTTAATAAAACGGAAATGAATTGTAGAAAATGTATACAAGTGAGTCTTACGGTAAAGAGAGAGATAGGGGGGAGGAGGAAGAGAGATGGAGTTGTTATAATTTTGTTTTAACAAAATTATGTAAAAGATAGTTTACAATGTTTGATAGAAAATTCGATGTCTGAAAAAAGAATTTTGTTATTAACTTAAATCTTTAATTTTTTAAAGTGTTTCAGGACTAAAAATATAACTATATTGTAATAAACATATTTTTATCTAGGACATAACGAAATATTTAAAATTTTAATTAATAGTTTATTCACCCGACTAAATTGTATTTCCTCAATATAAAAAAAAACAAAAAAAACAATAACATCTATTTTAATATTTAAAATTAATTTATGAATGTATTGGTAAACTAAATTAAAGATTAGGTTTCATTATTTAATAGTATTTGAGGGTTATTAATTTTCATTTATTCATATATGTCTCACAATGTGACAAATGTATTCATGTGAATCCCTAGATACGATCATTAACAAGTCCAAAAAAAAAAAAAAAAAAAAACCCATAGAAACACTTGAGACAATTTACACAAAAATTCATTTATCCTCGTACATAAAACTATATATACATTTTACAATCTTTATCTATATTTTAATATTTGAAATATAGATTTTGGTTAAATTCCACAGTTAAAATTTAATTTTATCAATGTGATTTCGGAAGTGTTTCATTTTAAAGGAATTTAGCTAATATTATTACTATTAATAGTCAAAGAATGGTATATTTAAATTATCAATTTAGAAATGAAACTCGCTTCAGAAGAAAACAAAATTTAAACTATAGTATAGAATATTACAAAAGAAGGACATTACAAATTAAGAAAATAAATTTAAAATGTCATTAGAAAGACCCAATATTTCATTTAAAATCAATTCATGCACGTACGCACATATATACATACACACACACACACACACACACACACATATATATATATATACACATACACACACACATATATACATCCATATATATATATATATATATATATACATATACATACATATACAATTCATATATCCATATACAAATCTATATATCAAAAAATTAATCTAACCATTTAATCATCCGTATATATATACATATATATAGAGACATACTCATATACACATACACACCCTTAAATACATATACATTCATATATAAGCACAAAACCCTACATACAAAAAAAGATATAAAAAGAATACATATATATATATATATATATATATATATATATATATACACACATACATATACATAAGTACATTTTCCAAATATAAATTCTAAGGTAATTACGTCTATATACATATATAGATTACAAGTAGTTAAATCCATAAAAACACATGTTTAAGTAAATGTACACACACATATACTCATACATACACATATAATATAGATACAAAACAAACATAAAAACATTTATACATATACATCCACACCCATGCAGCATACACGTTAAAAAAAAAAAAAAAAAAAAAAAAAGATTTTCAGTATTCAAACATGCCTCATATTAGTATATTTATACTCACACATGTGTATATCTATTTATACATATATATCCATACTACCATACATATGTGTCCACAATATAAATACATAGTTACCCTTATCTATAATGTTCATATATATATATATATATATATATATATATCTAAATAAGTTCACATATAAAAAAAATTTTAAGTTCCACAACACATTTATCAAAGAGCACAGTTTCAGTATTTTCATATATTCATTTAAAACAATTTATATTTTCTATTTATATATCTACACATACTTTGTTAAAATGAGGTGATTTTTATGCCTACATTTACAAATCAACTCATTATGTCTGTTCAATAGTATGTCCAGATCCTTATGTTTTATAATTAGTATTTTTTCCATAATGCACAAATTGCATCGGTCTCTGAAATTAATTGGAGTTTTGGCTCTTGAGACGATTTTCCATTCTATTTGTGGGGTTAATTTGTTTTCCAATAACTCCCAATGGTGCTTTGAAAGTGCAGTTTGGTGTTTTTTTGATTCATTATAAAAGGATTGGCGATGGTTGTAAAATTGTTGTTTCCAACTTCCCGCCAAAATTCCTATGTAGATCTTCTTATGTTCAATATTTTCTTTGGGGAAAATCGTAGCTTCGTATACTATGTTTTTGGACAAACATACTCCTTCTACTGGACATATTATACTCCTTCTACTGGACATATTAGCTCTGTCCTCACATTGAGCTCTCAGGATTTCATCCTCTTTGGATTTACCAATTCGGTTTACCAAGTTCCTTATAACTTATATATGACAAAAGGTAAACATATCTTAACTGCTGCATTCCATCGTCATATGGACTTTAGCGAGGCAAATGATTTGCCTAGGTAAAGTTTATTGGAGGATGAAACATATTGGATAAAATAAATTTTCTTTTTGTGTTTATTATTCATATTGTCCTTTTACAGATATAGTTTTTACTTATATCTAAAATTATATACGTGTGTGTCTGTGTTTTGCCTCAGAAACCAAAGTTTAAATTTAGGTTCATAGCCATCTAATTTCTCATATGATTTTTTTCACATTATATTTTTTTGATCATGACTGTCCACACATTCCTTTTTCTTATTCTTGTCAGGATTTCTTGGATAGAAAGATAGTGGAATGGTTTCCTATTGCTCTTTAAAAAAGAAAGGGAAAAGAGGGTGATTCAAGTCTCTTATTCTTCCTTAGAGGTACTAATGAAAAGACAGGATTCTTATTCAAAGTAAAATGTGCAAAGAAATATTATATAGCAAAATTATTTTTACAATATACAGATTGTACAAATAATATAGACCTTGCACAAAATTGCCCTTGTATATGCTTCAGACTATTAAGGCAGACCAACCATTCTTCAAAATACAAATGTCTTCTTTTAAAACAACAGTTCATATAAATCAACTTTTTAGCAACAAAAGATTTTTACTCACTTTGAAAAGTTCACAAATTCAAAAGTCAAAAGGGGTGAGAAAGGATGCCCTACTTCAGGAGATGCTGATTTTATAGGTCCCTTATACAAAAAATTCAGACTTTTGGAACAGGCATTCTCAAATATTAGATAAATTCTCACAGGTTTAGAAAAGACATTTGAATGGGATAAACTTATAAATTTAGAAAAAATATCCATATATAAGATAAAATTCATGTTTAGAAAATACATTTGTCATAGAGTTCTTGTGGGTTCTTAAGTGTTCTTTCTTTTCTTTTCTTTTCTTTCTTCTTCTGCAGTAGCAACAGTAGTAGCAGTAGCAGTCTTTATCTCCAGCTAGCACTGTCTCATGTCTGAGTGTAGTCAAATTCTTTCTTGTCCCAGAATGTTTAAACTGCCTGGCTTTATTTTGGCATTTCTTTATAAATCATTTGGTTTTATTTTGGTGATTTTTATAACATCAAATTGGAGCCCATTTTTTAAAGATTTTTACATCTCCATTTTTTATTTATTTATTTATAAACTGTCTGGTTTCATTTTGGTAGTTTCTTTAAAAAAAATGTTAATAACATTCTAATTTTCTTAATTAGGTTTTATACAATTTAATCTTTTTTTATTAAAAATAATTTTTATACAATTTCAATATTTTCTTAATATTATTTTTAACAGTTTTTTGTAGTAAAATAGTCCCTGTATTAATTTTTACACCATTCCAACATTTTAATTATTTTTTCACATACAATTTTAATATCATTTTTTATTAGAAAGAAAACCTATACACTCCATGATTTTGGAATTCAGACATTTTGTTACCACACAAGGCAAGAAAGGAATTTGAGCTTTGTTTTGTCTATTTCACTTTTCCATGTCAATATCCATTCCTCTACTGACACATTCCTCTATATCTAGTAAATGTAATAGTGCTACCTGAATTTCTTAGATGATTTTCTAAGCATAGCTTAAATGTGACACAAGGCTGAAAGTATGAGGCACACAGTGAGGATCGAACTCACTACTCAGTCATAATTATTCTAATGAAATAAGCTTGTTAATCATTACACCACATCAAGGTACCTTCTGAAGTTCTTCAATGACCATTTTTATTATTCGTTTTGAGTAGTTTATCATAAATCTTATTATTGTTGCTTTTTATCATAGGTTTTGGGGTGGGTTATCTGACAACTATTAAATAAGCAAAATGAATTGGAAAATAAAGGAATATCTTTATTCTTACATATTGTGACAAAAGTATCAATAAAATATTTGTTTAGTGGCATATTAACTCCTTATGGGTCATTTAATGCTGAAATTTAATTTCTTGGGAGCATTAGTAATTCTTTTTACAAAAATGTATTGCTGGTAGTTGTTTTTACTACGAAAATGAATTGCTAGAATTTTCATTATAAAAATACATTTTGACCCCAATTTGGGGGTTAACTATTTATTTGTCAATAGTAGGGACCCTAACAGGTTCTAGCACCCTGAGTCAGGGTGGACTTGGGAACAATAGCATATAAGAGGTGGTTCCATGCTCCTTAAAACCTCCAATCTCCTGATAAAAGGCCTTGCTGCTAGATGTAGTTTATTGTCATAACCAGGACAAAACAATAAAATGAAAGAGAAACTAATCTAAATAAATATTCATCAAAAAGAAATTACTGACAAAAGAAAAAAAAAAGTTTTATCATTGCCATTTTAAATTTTCGTCATGTGATACCTAGTTAAATGTTTTTTTTATTTTTTTTTTATTTTTTTTCTCTTTTTCTTAGGCATTTTTGATTGCATTTACATCAGAATTTCTTCCTCGAATGCTGTACCAATATAAATATGAATGGAACTTAAAAGGATACACAAACTTTACTTTAGCATATGCACCAAATGGGACGCTCTCTCAAGAATGCAGGTAATGTGTTTTGAAACAAAGATTTTTCTACTTGCCATGACAAGATAAGAGGGAATCCAAATTCTGTTTGTAATGTTTCAGATTTTCAATCTGCTGATGCTTTTTTTATTTTTATTACTGCAGATATTTGGCATTTCGGGATCGAGAAGGGAATTATACAAAATTCTTCTGGCAATTGTTAGTTGTCAGACTTTCATTTGTCATCATCTTTGAGGTGAGTTCTAATCTTTAGTTTTGTATAAGCCAGAGCAACTCTGACTTCTAGTTTCTAAGATAAAATTGTTTTCAAAACCTGCTGATTTGCTACTACACAAATATCAATTCTCTTGTGAGGCTTTAGAATCCTATAAAGTGTCACATTCTACAATTTAGATTTCTTTACACTTGTAGTTGTAATGGATCTAAAAAAATAGCCGTAAATTTTTTTATTATAATCATGGTTTTAAAATGTTTTAACTTTTAAATTGAAGTATTTTTATTATTCATTTTTTAATCATTTCACTCTAAGCAAGGCAATAAAACCCCTAAGGTTTACTGAGAGTGAAGGAAATTGAGAAAATGTTACCGAGGAGAGAAGGACAATAAATGCAAAAGTGTAAAGAAATTGTGAGACAGAAAAATTTACTTGGCTCAGCCAAGTTGTTAGGTATAAATATACAATATATCTGGGGTGGGTTACAAAATGTTATTAGGACTTTAAAAGTGGATATAAATATACAACAAAAATATATAAAACAAAGTGGGAGGGAGAGCAAGGATTAAAAATAAAATTACTCATTGTAAAGTGGTGGAGTAAAAATAACAAATAACTAAAAAGGGCTCACCAGTTATCACTCCTCACTCTTTAGAGCCAATCAAGGATAAAAACATATTTCTAGTTAGCTTTTGTTTTTGGTGTGGGAGGTGTTAATCCACCACTTTACAGTCATTTTCTTTTCCTTATCCCCCCCACCTTTTAGTTTTCTATATTTGTGTATATATTTACATACACTTTTTTCAAAATCTGTTTTTTTTTGTGATAACAAATTATTTATATTCTAATCAATTTATACATACAGGTTAATGGGAAGTTTAATTTCTTTGTTACTAATGATATAAAAAAACAGTATTTGTGAAGAATTGTTTGTTACTGATCTCATTCTTCTCGTTGAATATCTGGTGAGTAGATGGATTCCCTTACCCTAAAAACTGACCATCATCAACAGTCCATGACTGAGTGTGGTTGTACAGTTGCTGTGCAACCGAGCACTTCACCAGATCCCGCTTCATGTCTCAGTTGTTTGACAATATCTGGGCTAAAAGTTGGAGAGGTATTCATTGTGTGTTTATTTGGGCAAGTAGACCTGGTGAGGCACTTTTTCACTTTCTCAAACCACAGCTGATGTCCTCCAACTTGAAGCCTCAACGTGGTCACAGGCATATATCTGTTAATTCCATTGAGTAGGGGTGATCCTTAGCCCTGGTCATTGACTTCACCCTAGAAAGCCTCTGCCTAGCAATGCTGTGTCATCACTTCCCTGGATATACTGTCAGTAGTTTAGTCTCATGTGCAGATTATGTCAAAACTTGCTGTAGCCACCATCTCTCAGTTGAACTCACCACTGGTGAGAACTCTTGAATCACTACACATGGAGATGCCGACATATTTTGGTGACAAAAGTAATGACTAAGTGGTATTTTAAACGTTTTTTGTTTTTTTTTGCTGTTGTGGTACAGCAAATAAAGGACACTTCCAAATAAACAAACTAAAAATAAGCCTCTCGCTTTTCCATATGGATTCTATATCCTGAGGAAGGCCATAAAATGGACCGGGCAAAATATATAATGGTAAAAAAAACAAGATCCAAACAGGAATGATAATAACCCCTCAATATTAAAGAAATAAATTCCCTGTAGATTACCCAGATTGACATAATGCCTGATGAAGGCCAGCAAGCACAACAACCGAAATGTTGCAAAAACATCCCAGAAATTCTTTTTTGTTGCTGCTCTCAGTTTCAAAATGTAAGCCTCTCTACCATTTATTTTTGCAGCATGTTGTATTCAGTACATGTCACCTGATCGATTTTGCTGTCCCCGATGTTCCTGAAAGTCTTGAATTAAAGATCAAAAGAGAACGCTACTTGGCTAAACAGGCTTTGGCAGATACAGAAGGACTCATCACAGTAAGACACATTTAATTCCAAGGGTTATCATTACTGATTAACTCACTTTAGAGAAGGAAAACATTTTCAACTCTAATATCAAATGCTACTTTCAAAATTATAACATACCTACACAGTATAAATATTTACTTTTAGTTTTTGTAATTGATTATTAACACTTCTGTTGCTGTGGACATACTTATGTCTTTACAAAACTTACATTGCTTGCTGTTGATATATATATATATATATATATATATATATATATATATATATATATATATATATATGTTTGAGAATCTGTGAAATGTTGGTCACATTGTTATTTCTTAACCAGTGTAAGCATATATTAGCATACAATATGACCTGTTTTGTGATGTATTTTATGTTAGTGGTGTGTGTGTGTGTGTGTGGGAAGGGGGTTTATCTCGGTTTGTACTACAAAGGATGTGATCAAAATACCAGCACACAAGAGAAATCTGTTGTCAGCAGCCTTATAGTCTTTTACCTCCAATAAATGGCAATTTTTGAAAAAAAAAAGAAAAAGATTTCAAAATTATTTGTTATTTCCAAGAGAAACGTGAATTAGAAATTTGAGCATCTGCTTGTTTCCTATATGTTTTCAGTATTTCCTTGTTTCCTACATCGGTAATTTCTGTGCCACAATGTAATCATGAGTGAATGAAAGTTTTAATGTGTTTCTTTATTACAGGGTGTCCATAAAATCCATGTGCAATTTAAAATAATTGTAGCTTTGTTTCTATCATGTATAGTTAGAATTTGTAAAAAGGGGGTGAGAAGGCTTTGAGATGTCTAGTTTTTCTTGTCTTCAGAAAATATATTTATTATTTTACTAGTATTTTTTTTTTCTCAATTTTTGAAGGGTACATTGTAAATGGTGATCACTATATAGAAATGCTGCAAAATTAAGCTTGACCAATTAGAACTGACAGAGGATACAGTGTTTCAACAAGATGTTGTGCCTTGTCACTTTTCTCTGTAAGTTATGGAATTTTTCATTTGGAAACTGCCTAATGGGTGGATTGGTAGAGATGGACCATTATTTTGGCCTCCATAGTTCATTCACCTAAATTTTGATCTTTAGAGAAATTGTAAGCTAAGATAATTGATGCGATTAAAGGTATTAGGTTGGTGCAAAAATAATGTCATTTTTTGACATTTTTTTAACATCAAAAACATTATTTTTGCACCAACCTAATATTACTGAAAATCAGCTGCAAAATGTTTCCCAACAACTACAGAATCATTTAATCCTTTGTATGTGCAAACATTGGTGGACATGTTAAAAATTAACAATTCCAATAATAAATTGAAATACTACTTTCTTATCCTTTTTACAGATTGTTTATATCATGTATAGTTATAAAGCTACAAGTATTTTAAATTGGATACCCTGTATATCCTAGCTTTGATATCGTGATTACATAAGCAGGAGGTAATCAAAACTTTGATTATCAAATGACAGGCTAATCTTAATGTTACAGCTTTAATTTTCAGTTGTCAATCCTGGTAGCAATTTAATATTTAAGTCATAAAAAGGATTTGCATTCATTATCCACTTTGCACTATTTAATCCATAGTTGGGGAGTATGGTCATTGACTCTGAGGAGTTCATCCACCCTTTTAACAGGTCGTTTTTTTTTCTGCTGCAGCTGGAGTTCAACTTGCCCTCCTTACTAGACCAGGGACTGGTAGGGGAGCCAGTTTAGTCATCAACAACTTGTTTTGAATTCAGAGTTGTCTTCTCCTAGACTAGTTGCTACCCAAGGATATAGAACACTGTCTCTCCTGCTATTTATCCATAACTGGGAAGAGAAGTGATAGATCCATACTTTATCATTAAAAAAAAAAAGAAGAAAAATGGAGGATTACTGCCAGATTTTGAATGGAGCTGCTTAATTATAACTTTCCAGTCTTAATAGAGTTTAGCTTATGGTCACATCATGTTGAAACATTGCTTACAATGTCAAGCCTGGTGAGTATCTCCATGGGTGACCACTTGGGAATACCAGGTGCTGTAAGCTTGGATGGGCAGGTCTAATGGATAAAGGCTCAGAATTGTTCATTGGAAAGCCAAGTTCCAATTCCAGTCAGGTTCATTATATTCACTTATGTGCAAGTACCCTTGGGAAAAGGTACGAATCCACTTCTCTCTCCAGCTAGGGGTTAACCAGTAGAATTTTTATCACTAAATCATTATCTAAATAAAAAAAAAAAATAAAAAAAAATTCTTACAATGTAAAAATATTTTCTGGCTTTAAATCACCTGCAACAGGGTTGATAAACCATAGAAAATCAATCAGGTTCAAAATTGTTTATGTGGTCTTGTGAGGGAAAATGATTTTCCACTCTGTAATCTCTTCCCTGTAGACATTACAAGCCAGTTCCTTTTTAAAGTCTTTTTTTTATTCTCTTTCACTCTCAGTAACCTCTTGTGTCTTAATAGCATTATTGCCTTCCTTGGGTGAAATGATTTAAAAAAAAAAAATTCATACAGTTCATTAATAATCATTTTAACACCCTTCGAGTTTGAATAGTGCACAAGCTTTGTATTGGTTGAATTTTACTATACGTATAGCTAGTATGCAGTTTACTCATCGACAACTCGTGTTTTGACTTCCGTGTTATCTTCTCTTAGACTGGTTACCACCCAAGGGTATAGAACACAGTCTCTCTTGCTATTTACCCATAACTGGACGAAGAAGAGATGGATTTATAACTCTGTTATTTTCTGCATAATCTAATTTTTGCTTAAAAAAAAAAAAAAAAAAATATTTAGATTATTAACACTTCTGCTGCTGTGGATGTATATGTCTTTATGAAACTTACATCACCTGCTGATGATGCATATATAGGTTTTCAAGACACCATAAAATGTTGGCCACTAGCATTTGTGTTATAGACTAAATTAGTGCTATTTCCAAACTACTGTAGCAGTACAATCTGTTTTCTGACATATTTTTATTGTATTTTGTGTCAGAGGTGTCATTTAGCTTTGCCTATAATGCAGAACAGCCTATCAAAACCAAAAGTCATTTATTTACAGTAAATGGTGTAGCAATACTATTTCTCACATAGATTGATTTAAAAATCAATTCAATGACCAGGGTTTTTCAGAAATCTTGTCTCCAAGCCCACCTTTTAGTTGTTGAACATAAAATTTTGTTAGTATTTTTACATAGTCGTAAAAGTAGGGTCCTTTGAAAGACTGACCATCCAAAACCAGTCTAGGTGGTCCCCCCCTTTCCGATTGGTGGTACATGAGTGGACAGAAAGGGGTTGGGGTCCTCCAGTCAATATCCATATAATAAATCAGTGAGTGAAATGGCCAGGCAGTGAGTATGTAGGGGTTTGATTTCCATGGCCAGAATTAGTGAGAAGTCAGTTAGAAAAAGTTTACTTTCTCATAGAAGGAAGACATTGCTAATTAAGTGAAAAATTGTATTTTTTATTTTTTTGCTACTTCCCAACTCAACAAGTGACTTGAAAAACATTTGACACTATTGTTTTGTTGGCGCCGATCATATCCTAATATTAGTTATTGAGACAAAATCTGGTGCATTTGCATACAGCCAACTTTGGTGCACATCACAGCTGGTGCTGTGATGTGCAGAATTGCATTACCGCAATAACAATACACCGGTGCTTGTTATGTTCCACAGATTCATCTCAATGACTAATATTAGGGCCATGATCGCAATCAACAAAACAATAGCAACAAATGCTCTTCAAGACACTTGCTAGGTTGGGAAGTAGCAAAAAAATATGATTTTTCACTTAGTCAGCAATGTCTTCCTTCTGCTACGAGAAAGCAAACTTTTTCTGACTGATTTTCAATTTATTATCAGGTTTAGTACTTGTAAAAAAAGACCAAAAACTCCCATAGTACTAATAGTATAGCAAACTGAATACAGGTTTTCACTCAAAAATTGTTTTCACATGTATTTTTCTTTGAAGTAATTTCTTCTGGCCTTCAATGTTTTTTGAATGTAAAATTTTCCAAGATTTCTTTCTTCATGTGTCCCAGAAAGTTCAACTGCTTTATTTTTTACTGTAAATATAAGTGGCTATTTTGTTTCCATTTTTCTTAAAGCTTCCCTATTACTTATATGCTCTATCTATGGTATTGTCAGCACCCTTCTGTAGAACATTTGTTGTATCAAGTCTTTTCTTCTGTGAGTAAATTGTCAAACATTCACTCCAATATAGGATGATTACTATTACATGGCAGTTTAGTAATCTTTTCTCTGCTTCTAACAAAATTTTCCTGTTTCTTAATACTTTGATTAGCCTTTTGGAAGGCATCTTTTGCTATCCCAGGGCACCTTTGGATTTTGGTGTAATATTTTCCATCCTCTGTTAAAATATTTCCTAGATATTTAAACTTCTGTACTGGCTTGATTTTGGCATCTCCAATATGTAGCTTGCATCTTGTGCTGTTTTTCTTGCTGACAAACATTCATTCTGTTGTTAGTTATTTCTTCTTGCTTTCTTTTACTACCTTGTCTAGATCTTGCTGATGGTAGACACAGAAAGCAATGTTATCTAATTAAGATTGTGCCCACTGATAATAAATCCTTTTAGGGTCTCTAACCCTTAGGACAGCTTCAGCGTAGGGGTTGAATAAATCTGGTGAGAAGATACATCCTTGTTTTACACGCCTTTCTATCAGTATGCAGGCAGTTTGCTTAATATTTCACTTCTAAACACTTGTGCCCATGACTGCTTCTAAATGTCAATGTTATTTAACACAGATGGATTACTTTCATTTTCATATTAATTTCTCTTACAGATGGTCAATGATGAGGATATTGAACCAGGAAATCTGGATGCCGTCAATAACCAAAAAACAACCCACTAAGAAAGCTCATAAGGGAGATAACTCTCTAGTTCTGCATATTACTCCATCTGCCTGTATCTTTCCTTAAACAATGGAAAACAAAAGGAGACAGTTTAGAGAAAGGGCTCTGAACGAACACTCACTGCACCATTCACAAATATTTCTTCTTTTCCCTCCCCTTTGTGCAACAACAGCTGAATCATTACACTTTAACTTATGTTTCATTTTTGCACCAATCTGCTCAGGAGATGAGATACAGCTCCACTTGTAAAAACTGATAATGAAAGATAAATCTACATTAGATATTAGTTAACGAATACATAATGTTTCTTTTAAAGTGGTTAATAAATATCTGATATTATCATTTTTTTTTTTTTTTAAACTAATTTCTACTGCAAAAGGATCATCTATTAAAAGGCCAACAATAATTTCTTTTAATTGATACTCATAAATTCAATAATTTCCTTTTAAAAGTATGAATTTTAATTTTTTTTTTTTCTTCACCTCCCCTACCACAGGGGAAGATTTTCAGAAGCAGAGATTTGGTATGTTACTTCTTGACTTTCAACATTAGTAGACTTTGTAGTAACTAATATATATAATTAATGGTTTCTAGTTGCTTATACTAAGTTATTTCAGATTTTTAGTTGTAAGCATGCAATGAGATAAGGAAATAAATCAGTGATGTCAATTGGGATTGGATGGCATAAATTTTTTTTTTTTTTTTTTTTTTAGTCAAATGGCCGAAAAACTTTTTACATTTTTAGAAATCACCTGAAATCAGGTTTAATATCTACCCTGATTGACACATTTTTGAAAATCATGTGCAGAAAAGCATGATTTCAAGAATTTCGTACTGAGCTTGCAGTATGAAAATAATTTTTATGAAGATATCAGCAAGTAAATATTAGAGATGCTCAAATTTTTTAAATATCTTAATTCTACATTTAAAATTTACCAAAATTCAGCAGAAAAAAAGGAAAAAAAAAAAGGCTGCCCTGCACCAATATGACTGCTCTTTTTTTTTAATCTAACTCATTATCTATACACACCCTGTTTTCATTAATATTTGATTGTGTATGACTGAATACCAGATTGCATTTTTTCTTTTTAATCCTTGCCAAAAGCATTTTCTCTAAATCAAAATATTAAGAAAAAAAATATCTGCTGAAGAAATTAAACCCCACCCTGTCAAATCCTACTTTTGATGATGTTTCATTGGAAAGAATCATCCTCGCCCCTGACAAATTCTACTTTTGATGCCATTTCATCGTGATGAGCAGTGAAATGACTTAGAATTGTGTGAATACCATTACTTAAAATTCAATTTCCTTCATGGATGATTGTTGTCACTTGTTAAAAGGCAAAATTGAATTTTTTTTTTTTTTTCTTCTTCTCTACATTGTCCTAAATTCTCAATATTTAGGTCTTTTACTTAGATTTCGACTCTTGTCAGTAAATAAAATGAACTTGAGAGAAATCTGAATAGACAACTATTGCAGCTAATTAAATTTTTCTCTTATATACTCAAATCAATTTTTGACAAGTTCACTTAAACCTTTTAATTATGATCTGGTTTTCTTCCTCTTGTCATTTTATACCTGTCATATTTGACAGCCGTGATAAGCCTGGATGTAACATACATTGGTTTTTGACCACCCCCCACTTATGTATATAAATATATATGAATTGTATTCAAGTGGGTTCCATTCAGCTTGCTTATTTTATACTGTTATAAAAATGATATTAAGTCATCAGGAAAATAGTGTTGCTTCCTGCAATTATTCCAATTTTAAATACCTATGGGTATAGAATGATTAAAATAAAGTGATAGTAAGTGGCTGTTAACTTGAGATTTAACAGAACATGGATAGGGAAAAAGGAAAAGAAAAAAAAACTAGCATGTGATATTGGCTAAGAAACTTAAAATTCATTCATTTTTTTTTTTTTTTTTTTTTAAATTCCATAAAGCTTTATCCTCACATTTGTACCATTTTCTGGCAAGGTAAAATATTGGCATATGCAAATTTTAAACAAAACTATCTTTCTTATTTCATACTGAAGATAAAAAAAATTAAAAATTTGAAAGCAGACTGACTGAAATCATTTATCATTACATTACCAAAATTCTTACATCTTTTAAATCTAAGCTTTTATTGGTATAAGCCCAAACTGTGTATATATATATATATTACTGAAAACAAATCACAAACTGAATTTACAATGCATATATCTTAATGAAGAATCTATCTTGTATGTTCTATACATAATATTTAAGAGTAAATTCAAAAGTTTGGATTTCATTTCAAAAAGAATGTGGAAAGCCACTTTTAAAACTTTATATATATATAATCTCAAATAATTCAATTAAGGTTGTTAACAAACACTAAGTAGCTGGACATTCACTTTGGTGGGAAGAGATTGATTAAACTAGACTATAAACTTTATTTCATGGTTAACAGCCATTCTACTTTACTTTCCTTAATACAGAACCAGAAAATGAACAAATAAAATAAATCTTATATTTTTGTTATATATTTATGCATACAAAGGCAAATATTTATGGAAAAGGGAAAAAAATGGTTTGATTTTACAGATTGTTGAACTGTAATGCTTACACACAATTTATTTTTGTTTTCTTTTTCTTCAGACACAGGAGCATGTATTCTTAAAAATATTTTTTGTGGGCTTTCCAATATTTCCTTATCTGTTATTGTTTTCTGTGTAAGTGTTTCTATTCTGTAACGCAATAAATTTTACAAAGAATTCAATCTTTGTCTTCATATTTACAAATGCACAAACTCTGAAGTAAAAACTATGCAACTGGTAGACATTTTAGGAAAATATTTAAGAGAACAAACTGATTATCCTCCATTTTGATTTTTTTTAAAAAGCCATTAATGGATAAATAAATTCTAATGACATTTTACATTTTCATCAAATTGACGTATATTTAACATTTTTTAATATAAAAAGTTAGGGAGGAGAATAATCATTTGATGAAAATTCTCAAAAGAAAAAAAAGAAATACTTGGTGCTATTTTTTTTTCTTTTAATGCATGTTCAGAGAAATAACTTTGAGAAGTTTTCTACTAAACTTCCTGCTGTCAAAGTTTTCTGACCCCCACATAACTTCTTTTTGTCAACATTGTGACTAGAATTCTCTGCAACTTCAAACTTGTTTCTTGACGGATGTTGGATGTAACAGCATGTCAACTCCTATTTGGGTCATTTTATAGTTTCTTGAATTAGAAATAAGTTTTGTTTTCTTTAGAATGGACACACACATAAAAATGAAGCAAAACAATTGCAATAGTTAAAATTGTTTTATAGATCAGCAATAACACTTGAACTGTTTATCAATGGTGTGACAGAAGATGTCTAGAGCAGGTGGCATTAATAAGAGCACATTCACTCTCACATTATCAATTATTTTTTTTTCTTACATACATATTTGGTCAATCTCTATAGTAACAAATTTATATTCCAATAAAAATATAGTTATGAAACTTCTGTTGGTACAGGGATTAGTTGAAATAATTTTTTATCAGAAGTTAAAAAAAAAAAAAAAATTGACAGGCAATCAGTATTTAGCAAAAAGAAAGGTCTAAGTTCAATTCCCAATATATCCCCCCACACAACCCAAAAAGAAAAAAAGTTGTATCTTTCCATTATTTTATTTTTTTAAGTTTTGATAAGGAGTCAAAAATAGAAGTAAACTTCCCAGCTGCAAATGTAAAGATACAATGAGATTCTCATTCTGTAGAAAATAAAAGAATATCTTGGATTCAGCTCTGAGGTTGTTAGTTTTATAATAGAAATGAATTTTTATTTAACTCGGCCCCTGGGGCTGCGAGAGAAGAATTTAAAAAAAAATGAAAGCTAGCAAAATATTCTCTGCAATACTTTTATGAGGTCAGCATCAGAAAAAAAAAGTTAAACTTAAACCAAGCCTCCGGAAAGGAGTCAAAATCTCCAAATTGGTCAGTTTAATCTTTAGGGAAGTTCAATTTTCACCATTCATTCCCTCACTTCAAAATGAATAGTTTTAACACTGTTGAGGTACAAACTGCTGCTAATAATAATAATAATAATAAACAGAATTAGTGTAAAATAAATGGGGAGGGGAAACAAGGCAAAAAAAAAAAAAAAAAAAAAAAAAAATCAGGGTTTTCAAATAACTTTAATTAAAAAGAGAAATTAACTCTTTCTTCAAGAACAACAGAAAATATATATGATAGAGGTAAAGGGAAGAATAGCATCTTAACAGAATGAGAGTCCACATCATCTGTGGACCCAAATAACAATTAACACCCTGACTGATGTCAACAGCAATAACAAATTCATGGTAGGTGTACCAAGCCTAAAGAATGAAAATATTGTAAAAAAATAGTTTTGATCCAGTAAAAATACAAGAGGAAAGAATCAAAAACTAATAATTCCAATGACTGGAATTAGGATTAACTTTAGGCTGATTTGGTTTTGGGTTTTTTTTGTTTTTCTAACGAGTATTCAGTAACAGTCTTATAAAATCTTAAAATTTATGAGAATTTCTTGAAATTTTTGTTAAATATTTTCAATTTCACCTTAAATTTCTGGTTACAAATCTGGTTTTTACAGAGGCACTATATTTGTGGTGAGAAAAAGGTTGTTATATTCCAATATTTTGAAGTGAAACTCATCCCATTTTTTATACTGTCATTACAATACTTTTCTTTCTTTCTTTATTTAGTTTAGGCAGATTATGACAGATTTTTGTTTTCTTAAAAACTTATAAAGATGAATTTGGCAGAATTATGGAAAGGAGATTTGAAAAAAAAAAAAAAACTTAATTAATGGAGAGTGTGGGGGGAGCAGGTTGTAAAATTATTTGAGAACAAAAAATCCCCAATAAGTCACTATAGAGGCACATTTAAATACATCAATTGTTATAGCATCAACATATATCGGAAGGTCCCTTTAACTTGAACAAAATATTGAATCTATAAAGTAAGCATCCTTCTCTCCTCTAGTGCCTACCTCTCCACACATAACTGACAAACTCCATAAAACATGTTCAATTTCTCTAGGGCAGGCAGCCAATTGACCAAACAATCTAGTTGACAGTTTTTTGTTTTTTTTAAAAACTTATTTTACTCTTTATATAACGTCATCCAGTGTTTGTTTTTTTTCGTTTTTTTTTTTTTTTTTTTTTTGCTTTTTCTTTAAAAAGTATAGTATAGGCATTTGTAGTAATAGTACTTAGTATAAGTAGTATCATAGCAGTGTGCTGTGGCTAGACAGTCATTGGTCATTTTGAACACAGCCTAACTCATGTATACACATAATCATGCATATACACACACACACACACGCGCGCGCTCACACATTCATAGATGACAGTCATACATTATACAAGGAGGCTGACAGCATCAATGTAACATTTAAGGATTCTAGAAAAAAACTAGTCACACACAGAAAAGGCCAACAATAGATAAGGCCATCCAGTATCGCTTGTTCTGGAACTTTCTAAAATTATATAATATAAGCATGCATTCACCCGTATAAACATACCGCATGCACACACACACACAGATATACAGACTTACATATAATATAATTTTTTTTTCTTTGAAAGCCTTTATAGCAAGCCTATCATTGTTAGTGAATGTTATATTCCTCCAGAAAGACATGAGATCAACCATCAATAGCACTGCTCATGGCCCAGCAGAACTTGTTCTTCAGCAGCAGGACCAGATGACTGCTAAGAGGCAAGGGACACACCAATGCTGTATTTCCTCATTTACAAAATTCTTTCAACACTAACTTTTAGGAGAAAAAAAAAAAAAAAAAAAATTAAAGCTAAAATAAAATAAAATGAAAGTCCCCTGCATCTGAGCATCATCGTTTGCCAGGTAATGCACTAACGTTTTGGTAGATTTGTCGAGAATCATCTGGTTCTCTGCGAAGAAGAAGAAGAAAAAAAAAAGTATATCAAAAACAGACATGTACAATAATGAAAATATGGTATTGTAAGATATTAAAATATACTAAACAGAAAAAACAAAAAGAGAGGCCAATAAAACTTTCACAGAAGTCAGCATAGGTATTTACTAAGCTCACTTAATTTGGCACAAAGCCGAAATTGTGGGGTAGTCATATTGGGTATTTCAGAACCTCCTAACAAAAATATTATATATATGAGAGAGATTATAGTTGTTTCATTGAGAGAAAAGTGTGTATATTTTTGGTTATAATGTAGATTTAATTTTTTTTTTTTTTTAATATATATATTATACTTTTTTTTCTTTTCTTTTCCCCCCCCCCATATTTTTTGCTACACCAATGTTTTGGGTCTTGCGACCTTCATCAGGCAAAGAATGATTATTTCCAAATATTATTTAAAGGAATTAATTTTTTTTTTCTTATGATTAACCATTGTCTTTTGTGTGTGGTAGTAATCAAAATTCTTCTTGGACTGGTGGAAAAAAATCTTCCTTTGCTTAAGGGGTCATAAAACAATTAGGATTGGTCAGAAAAAGGAAAAGGAATGAGGTCTTTGTTAACTTTTTATGTCCTCTGTATCTTTTTAAACCTTTCTTCATTTTTATGTATTGTGTGTTTCTGCTAGTGTGTGTGTATATAATATATATTCTCCATACATATATACTATATTAATTACATATATTTTGTATGGTGTGTGTTTGTGGTCTGACTAGCATGTTTTGCCATTATGTGTGTGTGGGGTTATGATTTCTTTAGTGCTAGTTTAAAGTCTGTTTGATATATTGGCATAATTTTAAATTTACATTTGCAGATATGTTGTGACATACAGTTTCCTGTTGTAATTTAATGTTCCTTTTTGTGAAGGGAAACTGTTGTTTAGTACTTAGGTGATACCTATATAAAATTTGTTGCATTTTGTGCACAAATCACATTTTTGGAATTGCAGTTTAAGAATTTCCTTTATTGAAAATGTTGTTATGTTTTAATGTGTCTTGAGTGCATATAATCTAGCCAATTTCATTTAGATTCTTTTTCTTTCTACATTGTGATAACAGAAGATCTGCCAAGAATGGTGAAATGTAAGAATGTGGGCACAAATTTACTGAAGATGAACTAGTGATTAAGGCACTGTGTGTGTAAATAAAGACAAAATGTAAACTTAGCTGATGCCTTTCATCCTATGAGGGACTTTATAAAGACAAATGCAAGGTGTTTATTTTGTAACATTTATATACAATATCAAAAATGTTATTGGTTTTCCAAAATTTTTTAAATTTAAGAATGCTCAAATATTCATCAGATTAGCCAAAATGTCTAATGAACATTTATGAGCATTTCAAAAATCCAATAACATTTTTAACCCTGTATATAAAAAAAATCCTTGCATTTACCTTGATGATATCCCTCAGATGACAAAATACGTTGGCAAAGTTTTCCTTTTGTCTTTATTCATGTTGTACTTTTACAGATATATATATATGTTTCAGATATACTCTAAGAAATATAGTCTTAAGGTGTGCTATATTTATGGGATAAAGTGCTCAATATCAGAGATAGAGCATGTGTAAATATAAAAGTGAACATAGAAGTCAACACTTAGAGGCAACAGTCTGTTTCATGCTAGATGCAACCATCAGGCCACGAGGGCTGTTATTTTTCTCGGCTATTTATATATACAGGTCAGTGGTGCATTGTGGGTAGACTATTTTGGCAGTTATTTTACCGGAAGTCATTTATTTGTTTGTTTATTTATTATATATTTATTTATTTATCTTTTAATTGGTGTTTTTGTTAACGTAGTAAAAATTTTTTTATATCGCTTATTTAATAGTTTTTTTTGGTTTGGGAAGATAATTAAATCTATTTATTCAATTTTGGGGTAGACTGTTGTAGTTTATTGTAGCTATTATTTTGGCGGGAACAGTTTTTAATTTGTTTATTATGATTGATTATCTTTATTTGTTTTTTCTAACGTTTAGTTTATCGGGATCGGTTTGTTAGTTTATTTATTTGGATGAATTTAGGTCAATTTATTTTACTTGTTATTATTTATTTGTTATACTGTATATTTTCTCTTTTCGTTTTTTAAGTAACGTATTTTTTTTTCCTTTCTTTTATCATTATATAACAGTTATAGCTACTTTTTTTTTTTGTTTGATTTTTATAGTCTAACTAATATTAATAAAAACAAACAAAATTTAACGACTTCCGATAAAATGACCGCCAAAATAGACTACCCACAATGCACCACTGATCTGTATGTATAAATAGCCGAGAAAAATAACAGCACTCATGGCCTGATGATTGCATCTAGCATGAAACAGACTGTTGTCTCTAAGAGTTGACTTCTATGTTCACTTTTTATATATATATATATATATAGGTGGTGCAGTTTAATTTATATTACAATTAATCATTCATACAAAAAGTAAATTAATAAAGTTAATGATATAAAATGGTGAAATCCCTTCGCTAACAAAATTTTAAAGGTGCCTTAACTTCCAATTACTCAATGAATGTTATAATTTTAAAAAACAAGGATCATAAGCTGTATAAGGTCTTTCTTTAATATGCAAGTACTTTCAACTGTACATTCAACTGCACCACATATTTGATTTAAAAGAACTGATCCGACATGCAAATTTTCAGGATAACAACTGAGACATTACTCTATTTATTGAACTATTT
Source organism: Acanthosepion lycidas (assembly GCA_963932145.1). Lineage (NCBI taxonomy): Eukaryota > Metazoa > Mollusca > Cephalopoda > Sepiida > Sepiidae > Acanthosepion > Acanthosepion lycidas. The sequence continues at coordinate 33,756,129 of OZ010596.1, forward strand.
AGTTCATGCCACATTGACTGATAAACTCCTACAACAAAAAAAATTCTCAAATTGCTATATTAGTAAAAAACGCACTCTTAAATTTTCAAAAAAAATTCTAACCTAGCATTGCGACTGCATGCTCCAAAAGTTTGTATCCAATATCAATAACACATTTCAAAAAAATATTTTGATTCGCATTATATTTTTTCATCTTGGAAGCTACCTGAATTTTACTAAAGACAATTTCCATGCTTGAAGATGAGTGGATGTACAGTTGAAAGTACTTGTTTATTAAAGAAAGACCTTATACAGCTTATAATTTTGAAAAACAAGGATCATAACATTCATTGAGTGATTTGTTGGTTAATGCATCTTTAAAATTTTGTTAGCAAAGGGATTTCGCCATTTTATATCATTAACTTTACTAATTTACTTTTTGTATGAATGATTCATTGTAATATATAAAATTTACCCTTTTCTTTAAATGCAGGCTGGTCTAGTACAAAGCAACTGTTATTGGTCATTGAAATTAAAAACACTAGTTAAATGATTTGACAAAAATCTTGTAAGTGTATCTACTAAGTTTTACACAAAGCTATAAGCCTGGAACATTCAGCAACAACAGTAGTTGTTTAAGATTTACTTAAGACTTATGAGTGTTTTCTTAATATATAATAATAAAATTGGAAGACCTATTAAGTGGGTAAATTGAGAGAGAATTTATTAAAAAAAAAAAAAAAAAAAGCAATGATTTTATTTTTATGTAAAACAATTTTCTTGATATAAAAAAAAAAATCATTTCTTTCTAAAACAGCAGTACATTACAAAATACTTTAAAAATAACAGATCTTTTCATCAAGTAAATAAAATTTATCTTTAATTTTAACAATCCATTCCTTAATATTTATATAGAAGATTGAAATTCTATTTGTGCAAATAAGTTGAAAAAGAAACAATGATGATTACAGTAGTTATTGGTTTCTTGGTTTCTAACATTTTTTAGCAAGTAGATTTTTTACTGGGTGGGATTATAAGCACCATCTACAGTTTTGTAACTTTTATCCATAGATAGGGATAGGAATGGATTCTATTCCTGGTTTTGCAGTCAGAATTATCCTTCTCATAGACTGGTTACCTAAAAGGCCTATTATGTTCTGATCTTTTAGCCAGAAGTTTTCAGCCTGATCAACTTCCTAAAATCTAACCAAATGATCAAACATCAGAACTGGAGTGTGGGGAAGATCCTTGCTTACTCAGACGAAGTAATTTTCAACACTCTCCATACTTTTTATTTCTGGCTTCATTTAAAAAAAAAAAAAAAAAAAGATAGTAATCAGTAATAAGGATTAAAACATCAGCACTCACAATGGTACTTCTCTGAATTTGACTGGCCGGGGTGGTGGGTGAGATGACTTTCTCAGCTGTGGAGGAAGAGTTGATTGGACAGGAGCTACTAGTGGGCTGTTCACATTGGTCTTGGACATGGCTCTTTGGAGATCAGTGGTGCCAGCATATCGGATGTTCGTATATTCTCGACCATCAACTTGGCTCATCTAAAATTACAATTTTAATTACAAACATTTTGGATTTAAGAAAAATTCTAAAAGAAAATTTTTGGAAAGAACACTAAAAGGTCAATTTTTTTTTTTTTAATAATCATTATAGAATTCATTGTCGTTCCAGTTAACACAAAATATATTGTCTAAACAGAGGAATGTATTTTTTTCTTCAAAAGAAATAAAAATTGAAAAAAGGTAAATTAAAAAGACAAAATAAAACAATTTATAGCTAAATCAGGAATTAAGTGCCAAATACATTAGATGTTTTGAAACAAAAACAATCTGATCCAAATTATACAAATACACTAATGTACAAAAAAAAAGAAAGAAAGATAGTAATCATTAATAAGGGTTAGATAGCAGTATGTACAGGTAATAGTAGGTGGCACCACCATCCACTGATATGATTGAAATGCCCAGACCTATAACAGAGATGTGCTCTAACATCTGCTCAGTCAGTATGAATGTCAGATAGGAGGTTCATGGCAAGGCAATGAATTAGAGTTTGAATAAGGCATGTTAGTGGATGAGAGATGGCCAGGACATTCCATTTTTAAAATTGTGGGGACATTTAATATCACCTCAATCAACAATGTTACATGTATGAGAAATACATAGTGTAAACCAGTGGCTGACCACTGGTTTGTGACCAGGGTTGTCTGTTTAGAATTGTCTGTGGTAACAGGTAAGTGACACTGGCTAAAATCACTCAGCACCTCATCTGGGCTCCAAACATGACTAATTAAATCCTGGAGGACTGGCACAGTCTGGGGAGTCTTGGTTCTATTAGGTTGGTGCAAAAATAATGACGTAATAATGTCGTTTTTTGACGTATGTTTTAACGTCAAAAAACGACATTATTACGTCATTATTTTTGCACCAACCTAATAGTTGTTTTAAGCTGATGATAGTGTTTGTCCGTTGTGTAAATTCCAGTAAAGCATGAACACAACTTGTCAACAAGGTACCGTGTTGCTCCTAAACAACAACAATGGCTATTATTCTATAATGGTGTTGGGTGTGTACAAGTGGTATGGGTTGGGTCTGCAGGTTCACTTAAATATATTGTGACTCGTGACTGCTACATTACACTGTTCTATTTACCATTGTGTTATTCCAGCAGGATAATGCTGGAATAACACAATGTCATCAGGCCAAAATTACCCAGAATTGGTTTGAGAAGCATTCTGGAGACATTACCTGGCATAAGTCCAACTGAGTAATTATGGGACATGTTAGAGAAGTCTGATTGCATACAAGGTCCTGCACTTATAAATATCGAAATAAGGTCCTGCACTTATAAATATCGAAATAAGGTCCTGCACTTATAAATATCGAAATAAGGTCCTGCACTTATAAATATCGAAATAAGGTCCTGCACTTATAAATATCGAAATAAGGTCCTGCACTTATAAATATCGAAATAAGGTCCTGCACTTATAAATATCGAAATAAGGTCCTGCACTTATAAATATCGAAATAAGGTCCTGCACTTATAAATATCGAAATAAGGTCCTGCACTTATAAATATCGAAATAAGGTCCTGCACTTATAAATATCGAAATAAGGTCCTGCACTTATAAATATCGAAATAAGGTCCTGCACTTATAAATATCGAAATAAGGTCCTGCACTTATAAATATCGAAATAAGGTCCTGCACTTATAAATATCGAAATAAGGTCCTGCACTTATAAATATCGAAATAAGGTCCTGCACTTATAAATATCGAAATAAGGTCCTGCACTTATAAATATCGAAATAAGGTCCTGCACTTATAAATATCGAAATAAGGTCCTGCACTTATAAATATCGAAATAAGGTCCTGCACTTATAAATATCGAAATAAGGTCCTGCACTTATAAATATCGAAATAAGGTCCTGCACTTATAAATATCGAAATAAGGTCCTGCACTTATAAATATCGAAATAAGGTCCTGCACTTATAAATATCGAAATAAGGTCCTGCACTTATAAATATCGAAATAAGGTCCTGCACTTATAAATATCGAAATAAGGTCCTGCACTTATAAATATCGAAATGGCTTGACTCAACATATCTCCAGAAGTCTTCTTAAAACTCATGGTATGGATGTCATGTTGAAATGCTGCACTTTATCTTGATAGTGTCCTATAGAATATGATGCATGTATTATTGACATACATAAATATTTTTTGTTTTTTTTGAAAAGGTTTACAAGTTTTTTTTAATTAATTTATTTTTTTTTTCATTGAGAATTTGAATTTGTAGAAAGGCATGTCTTGTTCAAAGGCCTAATGGAATTTCAATGCTGTTTTTTTTTTTTTTTTCCTTTCAGTACAATAGAACGGATTTTATTGGAGTAGCAAGTTCTTATGTTTTACATGAATAACATGAGTAAGTATTATCTGAATGCAATCGTTGATAAGACTCTGACTCAGCAATGGTATAGCCTCCGTGATAAATTTCTGAACAATCATTTACTAATTTTAGAATAGTACTTTTGTGGATTTATTTTAAAAGTTGATAAAAGATGAAGCCTTATATGGATAAAAACTAAAACAAGTGGTACTTCAGATAATCTTCATAACTTTCTCTACATTGAGTCAAAATTTGTATGTCTCATTTTAAAAATAATTTTTAGAAAAAAGAAATAATACCATTAGTTACAAGAATAATTATGAGATAAATATTTACTAAGCTTGATTTTAGTCTGGCCCAAGGCCACAGGAAGTCATCTAGTAATGTACAAACTTAGAGAGAGAGAGAAAGAAAGAGAAAGAGAAAGAAAGAGAGAGAGAGAGAGAAAGAAAGAAAGAGAAAAAGAAAAAAAGATTCTCTTTTAATCCTATGTTAAGATATGTCATGCTCTTCATGGAAGAGAAAAAAAAATCAGTTGTACACACCCAACACCATTATAGAATAGAGGCTGTGATTCTGCAATTTGAAAAGTACAATTGCAAAGACTTTCATCACTCACGTAATAATTTCATCACTTTAAAAATTACCTATGATTTTGTAGAAGTTATCTAAAACAAATCATTAACACACACGTTTACAAGAAGGAAAACTGTGTTAAAAAAAACCCCCAAAACTTGCCTGTTCTGCTTGTAACCGTTGGATTGTGTCAATATACTGTTGAACTGCTAAATACACAAACTTGTACTGGGCTTCTGTTTGTACAAGTCCTGAACGCTGCGAACGCACCATTTGGATTGTTTTCTGGATGTCAATCTCACAATCCAAACCTAAAATACAGAAAAATACAATAATCAATAAATTTACCAAATAACAGGTATTATCACAATAGTGATGCTGAAATTCACTGTTTACATACAGGAAACATTAAGCATTTTTAGCTGAACAGTTAGTGTTACTCTCAGTTGAAATTTATAAAATCTTTCTCTTAAAACAGTTTTGCAAGAAATTAGACTTTTCAAGTCCACTGTTATAGCTCTTTCTAGTATTGATGGAAGTTTCTTCCCAAACCTTTTATATTTTTAGTTGAGGAAGGAGCAGCATTTTCATCTTTAATATTAAATTCACTCATACTTCCATTATACTGACTGAAGAAAGAATGATTAGGTAGATTATGAAGTGAATGAAAACTCTGAAGAGAGTGGCATACACTGGTTCACAAAGGTTAGTGATAAGAAAAAGATTCCCTTATTACATTCAGGTTTAAAATGTTCAAATTTCTGCTTAGCATCTCACATGATATATCACAGACATAACCCATTGAGAGTGACTTTGTCACAATTTGCAAATGATTTTCGGAAATTAATCTAAATGTAATTTCAATTTGTTGTGTCCTCATCTTTAAATGCAATAGCAGAAAGATATGTAAATAATAAATTACATTTAAATGTAGGAAAATATCTTACCATGTCTCTTGATTTTATCAATAATCATGTCTATCACAATAAAAGTGCCTGTTCTTCCAATGCCAGCACTAAAAAAAAAAAAACAAACAACAAAGAAAAAGGAAGTTATTTTATTGTTTTTTTTACTGTAAGTAAAATGAACAAACTATCTTCCTAATGGAAACTTTTGTGATTGGAAGTAAAACTTCCCAAAATAATAAAAAAAAAAAAAATTGTAATATTGAATATCTTATTTAAAAGAGAATAAATATTAGAATATGAATTAAATTTCTAATTAAATGCTTAATAAAAGCAACCAAAAAATCATTGACACTATTAACAGTTTATACAAGATTGAGTAAAATAAACTGAAAATATTCGTCCTTTGACAGGATTCGAACCTGCATCCTATACAAATACTGTCAAAGGACGAATATTTTCTATGAAAATTTCTCGGACATTCAGGCTGGTAAATGTTATTTAATACTGTTCATTATAAACAGAGCATTTACTTAAATACTTGTATCTATAAAAAGAACATTAAACATAAAAAAATGTCTTTAATAAATAAATTGTCAGACTTTGTCCATTTCTTAATATATATATATATATATATATATATATATTATCTCTATCTCAGTGAGACATTTTATGCCAATCCTTTTTGATGAAATTTACAGACTCAGGTTTAAAGAAAATTATTTTAATTATATAAGCCAGAAACACTAACTCAAGAATTGTAATAAATAAATGCTGCTTTTTAAAATAAAAAATGACAAAAAAAAATCCCATGTAAAGTTTATTTTTATTTTTACAAAAACAAGTAAAATAAAGAAAATCTGAAGCTAATCTTAACTTGTATCTTCATACTTTAAAATTCAATTTCAAGGGATTTCAAGGTTGTATTTTATGTCTATATACAACAATAATGACATAGATGTGACCCTTTTGGGGGACACACCCTAACTGGAGTAAGAGAATTTTCCTTTATATGAATTTTTACTAATCAAACTTATGACAGACAATCTGTAGCATTTTGACTCATTTTTATTCAATCGCGAGTCCCATAACTGATTAGTCATAGGAAAACCATATGTACTGAAGCCACATTAAAAGTGGTGTCTCTTGGGTAAGATAGACTGATGGAGCCCAACTCTCTCCAGGCTGGTTTGAATTCAGAGTTTTCTTTCTCCTAGACAACCCAGTCTGTTCTGCTATTTATCCATAGCTGGGGGAGAAGAGATAGATTCATACCGTCCCCAAAGGTATTAGCACATAAGTGAATGTAATGAACTCAACCAGATTTTGAACTCGGCTCTCTGATTCCTCAATCCAAGCCACAATCCATTACTCCACTGAGCCTCATTTTTTATTACCCCACTTTAAAAGCTGCAGATAAATTTCACTTATGAATTGGAATCAATGAAGAAAATTTTCAGATTCATGATCTGCAAATCAACTAATGAAAGTGTAATGGAAACTTGGTAAATGCTAACAGAAGGGTAACAATAAATGATATAGAAAAAGCCCTTTTTCAACATGCAGATCTTGAAAGCCAGAGAAGTTAGAAAAAAAAAACAAAAAAAAAACAAAGAAAAAACAAACATACTTTAAGTAAAAGCACTTACCTGCAGTGTACAATAAACGGTCCTGCATCAGGGATAGATTCTTGTTGTTCATTAACAATCTGTAGGAAATTTAAAACTGTGCCATGGTCTGAGGGGACACCATAATCTGGCCATATCATAAAATGGTACTGGTATATTCTCCTGGGACCCTCTGTCTAACACACAAAAAGCAAATATGGAAAATTTTAAATAAACTGATTAACACAATTCGACAATTTTTTTATTTGAATTTATGAATAGGGTTCTTCCTTGACATTTTGACTTTTATTATGACATTTCAACCAATATGACCATCAGCTTTCACTTATACTTAGTAAACTTCTAGTAATGCTGAATAGAAACCTTTATTATCATAGAAAGCCTAATACAAAAGAGAACCCACTGAATCAAAATTCTCCAAAGATTATTTAAATCATGTGAGGAAAACGCAAAAGTATAGTGGCCAAAACATTGTAACCAGAAAAAATAGAAAGGAAATAAAATGGTTCTTAAAAAAAAAAAAACAAACAAACAATGTATTATAATTAGTATACAATTTACTTTCAGTGAATAAACTAACATTTTGTGAAGATGTTTTTAATTTGTTTTCATGAAAAAATTCAGAAAAAAATGAAAAATACAAATTCAGAAAAAATTTAATTTTATTAAATTTACATTTAAATTTTTTCACTTTCTAAAATAAAATGAATATCTTAACTAATTGCTTGTCTTAGAGACTTAAAATCTTAATACGAATTCATTTTGGCATATAATCCTGAAACAATTTAATTTGCTATTGAGCTTACTTTTTACAGTATTGTTTTTACTGTGATGTCAATGAACACTCGTTGCCACTTTCATAATGTCAACGAATACTCGTTGTAGTAGAGACTTTGTAATTGCAGATATAAATATAGTAACGCCATTGAACAATACTGGTGTCAAATGCTTTCAAAAACACTTGCACTAATAGTACTTGCTCGAAAAGTAACCACTGAATAGTGATTCGTATAGTAATCAGTATAGAGAAATAGTATAGTGAATAGTATAAAGATAGAGGATAGTGTAGAAAGAGTGTTCAATTAGATGCCACACTAATTCCCATATATATACATTTCCTTTACTATCACAGGATCTACTTATTCAAAATGGGATCAGCTGTGTTTGCTCATTGGCAAACTATGTTCAAACTCCAGTGTCGGCAGCAACACTATTTCTATATGACATTTTTTTTTTTTTTTTTTTTTTAACAACATCAGAACCAGAAATGTTACATAAGCCTGCCATTTTGTTTACTTTTAAATATAGAACAACTAGCAGGACCCTGTTATGGTTAACTAGTAGGAATAACAGTTTTTAACTACTACTACCTGAGCAGTAAGGTAATGATGGTAAAGTGGTTAACCCAATTGTTTTACTCACTCAACACATAACTTCAAAAACTATTGTAATAAACCAGTGAAGAGAGAAGATTTCTGATGATATGAATCCACCTGTGCAATGTCCTGAGAAGTAGTGCGAATTTAAATTGTTGGAAGATTACATTGTTTGAATAAATAACCAACTCTACCTTATATAAAAATATTGATTACAATGGTAGGGAAGAAAAGATCTTGAAGAACTAAATATTGATAAAGAACAAAACACAAACAATTTAATAGGGGGAGTAATGTAAATAAAGAAAATAAAAAAACAAAACATTTTATAACCTTTCCATTTGTTTTTGTCGTTACTTCAAATTCCCTGACAACAAATTCTGCATGTGATGTTTCTCGGATTGTTTTCACAAACATTTTTCCTCCAGGCACCTGCAGCTCCTTTGTTTCATGCTCTTTTGGCCAGTAACGCATGGACTTTTGCTGAAGAACAATGAGAAAGCAACATCATATTAATTACAGTGGTAAAAAAACAACACATAAACAGTGCAGACACAGCAAAAAATATTAAACATTTCTACATTCAAAATAAAACATTGAAATGTTAATAACATTAAAAATCATTTAACATCCCAACAGGTTGGGAAGAAAGGGAATATGGGAAAATCAAAAAATATGCCTAAAAATTACATTTTCTTTTTTATATCCATCAAATGTTATCCCAACCAGTTAAAAAAAAAAACGGAAAACTTTCCAGATGTTTTCGAAAATCCTTAGGAATTGAAAGAAAAAAATTAAAATCTAAACTTCTTCCCACATCAAAATTACTTACCTTTCCTCGTTCAACCTCTTTTGTTGTCATGACAATAACTCTTGAGTTTTCTTGCCATACCATACGCCACATATCAGCCACTGTTGTAGGCAAAGGTCCCTGCGTTGCAATGTATTTCTTCTTTGGCTCCACACCCTCCTCATCTGTCATCTGGAAAAAAAAAAAAAAAAAAAAAAAAAAAAAAAAAAATCATTTGTGGTTATTTTATTTATTTTCAATAAAACAAACATTATACTAAATTGTTGGTATGGCATTTGCAGGAGTTTTTGTACAGCCACAAATCATTCCCTGATAAAACTTATCACCAAATTTTAACTATTGTTTGAGGTATAGAGATATATAATATTTTTCAATATTACTTTATTCTTCACAGGGCTAAATGACAATAAATAAAAAAAGAAAAGAAAGAGAAATATATCTGTTGTTATCTTCCCTCTTTATAAAACAGAGACAAACAAGTTTCATTCTCTTGAATACTCAATTGAAACTAGATACTAGGTAGCACACATACCTACATTAACTCTATATAATAATAAAGCATTAGTTGCACAAAACATGCAACAGATTGCCAAGAGAAAACTTTCTTGATCACTACAATGTTAATCTCTTCAAATCAAAAGATCAACCATTATGTATCCTACATATCTACACTAACTTCTTACACCCTATACAATAATCTCACTCAGTATCCTCCTAACTTGAATGATTCTTGGCCCTTGTATTAGGTGAACATTTTAGGTGTATATATATATATATATTAAAATAATAAGAAAAGTAAGATTTACAATCCAGTGTTCTTAGTAATTATTTTTATTTACACACACACACACACACACACACACACACACACAAAAAAAAAAAAAAAAACAGTGCTCAATCCAAAACAGTAGAGCATAATATTATAATTATTTTCTATTTTAAAAATATGGCTCCATTGCCACACAGGAATTAGTATGTTTCAAAACAGAAACTAAAATTTTAGATTTAATTATAAAATTAAATTTAAAATTTTAGTTTCTGTATATTATATATATATTATATATATACACACACACACACACACACACACACGGTGCAATGGATAAATTGTTGTGCAAATTATACAAAAATGAAAATAACACTGACATCTCATTTTAACAGATATATTTACCAAAATTACACAAAAATATCTTTAAATACTAAACAGTTAATTTATTCAATAAAATCACCATTGACTTCAACCACAGCCTCCAGATGATTTTGGAATCTCTTGCAATTCTTCTGGCCTGCCTCTTGTTTAAGTTGGTGAATCCTGCCATAATCCTTGCATTCAGTTCATCTTTGATACTACAAAGAATTTTGTTGGGCTTTTGCTCAACTCTGCTCCACACAATAATCAAGGGGGTTGCAAGTCTGGGGAGTTAGGTGGTCAGATGTAAAGGGTGATGTAGGCACAGAAATTGACCCAAAGCAGCAACACTACCTCCTCAATGCACTTGATGTAGGCTTCTTGATGTTTTGAGTCTAAGGCCCTGTGCGAAGATGAATGGAGGCAAATATTTCCATCACTAGTGATTATTGCAAACACCTTTGTAATCACTATTAGACTTCTCTAACACTTTCTGAATTCTCTGCACTGTCCTCAGATTGACACCCAAATACACTGAAATGTTCATATTGGAGCTTCCAATGTGAATGCCAAGCAGTACAGCATGCAGATTCCAAATTTTTGTTGGAGTGAATTGCATCCTGGTGCTCCTTTTCTCAACTGACCCTACTATACTGTCCAGTTAACAAAACAAAAAAAAATGAAATACCTTAGACAAACTTGGAGTTGTTTTGCTAAACACATATTGCCAAGATACAAATGACACTCAAATGATCAGTTGAAGATATTCCCGACACAGACCAATATTGAACCTGAGACCTGAGAAACCTTTGCTGCAAATCAGCCTTCCTGGCATAGGTGTGTGAGACTTCAAGTCCAACTATCAACATGAAGAGGATCTGTGACGTGCTGCCAGAAGGGCTATCTCTGCCACGGCCAGCAGAGGGAATAAGGAGAAAGGTTGACAATCAAGATGCTTGAATGCGAGCAATGCTAAGATTCAAAACTCTTGGATATCTTTGAGCAAGAGTTACATTGTTTTTTTGTTTTTTTTTCATTATCTGGTAGCAAGTGTAATCTATCAAACAGATTTGTTATTCAGAAACTTCACTTTTTTTTTTTTTTATCTATCTATAAAAGGCAGGATGTGTGTGTGTGTGTAATGAATGCACGACCACAATTTGACAGATTTGCACCAAAATTTACATGCACAAAGTTAGCGGGAAGGCCAAGACTGACTTTGCATTTCCCAACTCCCATTGATAGTGGAAATAATTGATTTTTTCATGCTTCTACGACAGTTTTCATGTAGTTTGCGCCCATTTTCTACTGGCCAGAGTGAGAGCCAATAGCTGGCTGCCACGAATAGGCAGGAAGATTCTATTGGCCAGCATCAGAGCCAACAGCTGACTGACACGAATGTTAACTAGCATGCAAAAAAAAAAAAAAAAAATAAAAAATCGATAGCTGCATTCGTCACAAGTGGGAAAAATTTAAATCTGCATGGCACTTTACTCCAATTGGTTCATTCGCTTGCTTAAACTCAACATTGATTCTGATTCCGCAGAACTGGGTGGGGTGCGAAAAAGTATTTGTTGTTAACATTCTTTTTTCATTCGGTTTTTCCAGTTACGAGTCCTTTTATAAAGCTTATTGTTTTGTGCTCATTTTGTTTAGTTCTTTATTTGTAACAGATTTAATGTTTAGTATAGAGCTTAGAAAAAATTTGCAGTGTGAGATAGGCAAGAAGTAAGGCATGTAGCAACATCAGCATGGCAAAGGGCACTCCTTTAAAGGCAAGGAAGGGCAAAAATATTTTAAGTCAAGTGATAGCGATTGCTGTATGAGTCGTACGATTTTTGAATCAAGCACAGGCAATGCCAGGCCATGCTGCTAGTATAATATATAATGATTCTATAATAAAAATACTAAAAAAGATAAAGAAACTAAACTGAGAAAAAAGAAAGCATCTATCATTTCAGATTAATTTTAATGAAATTTTATAAGGCTATAAAATAAAGTAGGAAAACTTTGGGATTGAAAACAAGAGAGTGAGTTAAAGGAAACAATAATATGAAACCCAAATACTTACTGTGATTAGGTTTGCATTGATGTAATCAGACCCAGGTTCATTTTCATCGCCATCTCGTAGCACCAACCGAGTGTGGTCAACTGAAGTGAAGATGTTTAAAATTACTCATTTCCACCAAATAATATCATGAGCCATGACAATTACATTCTAAAACTTGGAGACATTACTTTTAATTCAAATGGATTCTATGATAAAAATTAGGAAAAAAAAAAAAAAATTTTGCACTAAAGAATCAATAAAAATTTAATTTGATAAATAAAAAATTATTTTATTTACTTGAATTCTAGCACAATAGAGCCTTCAGCAAAGATCAAATTCACAGTAAATGAAATCCACAATCTTTTTTTTAACAGTAATGAGTACGAATTGAATTTTTCATGAAAGATCCTGAAATCAGTGATATCACATCAAAAGTTGTACATTAGACTTGACCATAAATGTGAAATAGAAAACCCGAAGTTACTATTTACTTACAAGGTAATATATTTTTGTATCTGTTCTTTGGCTTATTCTCTTGTAGCTGACCCTCTGTGCGGCTGTACAGGTGCCGGCATTCTTGTTGTTGAAGTTGCTATAAAAAAAATTTTTAAACCATTTATTTTTATTTTAGTTCAGCTAAAAATTGAAAACTGTAATGTCAAAACTTCCTCAAATTTTCCAGAAATGCTCAAATAACCTTGAAAAAAGTTCTTTAAAATTATTGTTTAGTTTGAGAGAAGTGAAAACATGTGAAGAATTAGTAATATTTTGGTGAATTGATTCTAAAAGACTGGGACCATCTTTCAGAAACAGAAAATAAAATGTGTGTGTGTGTGTGTATATATATATATATATATATATATATACATACACACACATACAAAACTGTAACACCCTGAATATGTTTCAACTTATTCAAGAGTAAACATCCAGGTAATATAGCTTGATGACTGTAACTGATCACATATACAGATCAAGACATGCACAGGTGCCAAAATAGACTGTATGTTCTCTTTAATATGCATAATTGTATGAATAATGATTATCATCACCTTATGATTGTCATATTATTCCACACCACTTTTATCTGTTGGCACAATACAACCAGTATTGTAGGTGAGTTAGGTGTCAGGTGTTATTCCATCATGTCCTAAAGATGTCCAAAGGAGGGATATATTTGGCAATCATACAAAACAAGTATGGGGAGTAACATGAGTATCATATAGGCAGATATTATCCTGCTGGAAGAGTACATTGCCTTCCTATTGTAGGAATTGATTGAACAAAGTTCTGGATGAATATAGTGCTGTTTGATGCTACAGCCACAAATACCAAATGCGAGTTATTTTTGTACTACAGGTAATATGAAGTCATATTTTGATTGAATTGATGAGGCTTGAAAAAAACGATATTAAGTTTAAAATTCAGTTTCCATCACACATGGCCTCTTTGATAAAAGCATTGGTTGAGCAGATGTAGTTAACTAGTAATCATGAGTTCAATCCCTGGGTTAGGTAGTGAAAAAAATATATACTCTGGCTCAGTGGAAGAAACATGACCTCACTAGGAAGATTAACTGATATAAGATTTGTGTGTGAATTTCTAGGATAAGGAGTTATCCCATCTGAATTTCTAAGATAAGATTTCTAGAATTTCTAAGATTTCTGTCTGAATTTCTAGGATTATTTACATTCAGACTGATGTCCTCATATTTGTTGTTAGTATCACAGAATAATATCAGCTGTCCACTCTGGCTTTCTTCAGGTAATTTCAAACTGAATCCTTTATTTAATTTATGCGAATAAATTATTTTCTCATTTCGTTAGGGATGTCTAGGCAGGTATATCTCATATTGTTCTTTTTTAGTAATGCTCAGTTATAGGTAGTCCTGCCTGCACAGAGTTTTAGTCAATAGTACCTGACCCAGGAATTGAACACACTATTATGCCAGATAGTAGAGATTCAGATACAGTGGAAACACAACTAGCAAAAAATGAGTACTGAAAAAAAAAAAAAAAAGAAAAAAAGAAAACAAGTATATACCTATACATAGACATAGACAATGAAACAAGAACACTCTACTCTCATAGATTAAATAGATCAACTACCCAGACCAACAACAGAGACCAGAGTACACGACAGCTGGAACATTGTGATAATAACAACAAAAGGAAGGATATTAGTCTGACTGTAAATAATATAAATACTGATATGTGATATCTTCTTATTGTGAATAGAAGAATAAAGACTATTTAGTCAAATGGATTGAATAAAGAATTAGGTTTGAAATTCTTGGAAGGTTACCAACACCAATAAGAAGACGGTTGGAAGGTACAAAAGCCAAAACATTATGACTATAACAACCAAGATATAGACACTAGTTCAAGTAAATTAGCATATAAAAATCATTATCCAAATAAAAAGAGAGTAATTAAAAACCATCCATTAACTTTTAAATGGCTTTGACATGATCTAATATTTTCAAAATATATAGAAATGTATTTGTAGGGAGACTCCTCTTCAGGAACGTCAACTACCACCATCTATCTTCTTGAATCCCTTTCATCTTTTATCCTTTCCTCAATTCCCCCTATACCCAGTCTTTTCTCTCACTTTCACTCTCTGCATACTAGTGGCATTCCCACTTTGCTTGGGGTAAAATGATTAAAAAAAATGAAAATAAAAATAAAAAAAAACATTAACTATTTGAGATGAGGATATTTTTTGTGTAATGTTAATACTTTTGAAATTTCTAGTCAAATTTCCAAGCAAATGTTTTCACTACCTTCATCAGTGTGGATTTTCTTCAATCACTAGTGGATTTACTGCATAAAGTAAAAAGACCCAGGACAAATTTCTGATTAAATACCTCAATCATCCTCAAGTGATAAATAATTAAGTTGCAAATTTAAAAGGTACTAACCTCAAATTCTTCCCAAAATCCACTTTTGCCAGTTGTGGTACTGTTGTCTTTCTGCAGCTGTTTCACTCGACTCTCTATACCTGATGCTGTGGTTCTTGTGGCATTAAATGGCTAGAAGATAAGCAGAAATAAATTCAAAATGGAAACGACAGTTTAATCAACAAACTCAAAATAAATCAAAAAATAATTTTGCAGAACAAAAAAGGCAAAAATTCTTGAACAATCTGTACTTTTCTAGCAAAACGAAAGGAAGCTTAATGTTATTTCTATATCTAAATTATTATACTATCGCCAGAAAAATCGTGAAATGACTGACATTTCAGCAAAATAGTAACATTTATGGGATATTCCTATAAACAATCTATTCTACAGTATAAAACACAATGTGACTTTATATATTAGTTACACAACCTGATTTCTTCTTAATGAGATATACCATTCTTATGGCAACAAGTGATATTACTTACTTGATACCAATAAACGAAAACAATACATTAGTATGTAGTGAAACCAGATTGCTAATACATTGCTTTCTATTTTTTTTATGTTAATTTTCTCTGAATATCATTACATTTAATGATTTAAGTAAATATTTTTTCTTATAAGTGACAATAGAACTATATAAATAAAAAAATCCTTGATTTCAAGCTGAAAATATAACATATTTCAGTCATATTTTTATGATAGTAAAAGTAAACTAGTTATGCAATAAAAAATGGTCAATCTTAAAATGTCAATTTAAAAAAAAAAAAAAAAAAAAAAAAAAAAAAAAAAAATCAAGCTATATATGATGCACACACAAACTTTGTGTGTGTAAAACACACACACACACACACACACACAACTAAGCCAAAAGATTGTTACAACCTGCCTAAGGCATAGTTGATCCTCCATGTGTCCATAAAACAGCTCTTGCTTGATCAAATAGGAACTCTTCTGAGATCTGTTAAGTGCTGCAAGTTATGTGGTGGAGTTTCTGGAGAGCAAACTTGTTGGTTAAGCACATCCCATAAGTGCTCAATTAGATTTAGATCTGGCAGGTGTCAGAGCAATACTGTAAGATGTTCATATTCCTGAAAATTTCTACACAACTCATGCATTGTAGCATACATTAAATTATCTAGCTGAAAGATGTCACTGCTATCATAGAAGAACCTAATACCTAATACCTTGTTGGTGATCTGCCCTCCCCACACACACACACTCCCAATCGAACCAATGCCAACAGGTACAAGTGAAATAATGAGCACCCTCCCCCACAAGGCATCTTGATTCAGAAATGCTGTGATTTAATTTTCTAGCCATAACAATTTGCTTTTATCAAAATCACTCAGATATTTCTTCTTGCCCATAACTTTATTATTCAACACATCAAAATGAACTACTCAAGGCCAGCTTATATTACCTTGGATCCTAATTTGCAACTGTTATGAAATAGGATCTATTATTCTTGCTATATGTCACTGACTGATCATGTCTTTGATCATCAAAGTGTGCATGCATATGAGAGAGAGAGAGAGAGAGTTAAAAAAAAAAATAAAGAGAGAACAACAGTCTAGAGCAGTGGTTCCCAAACATTTTTTCCATGGATCACTTTTACTCTTAATTTTTTTTTCATGGACCCCCATAACCATTTGATGAGAAAAAAAAGCTTATTTTATTTTTTACTAATAGATAAGTTTAGGAATTGTGTTATAGAAATAGAAAATGTATATGCTTTATTTTGAAGTAAAAGTGATTTAATAAAAATAAACTTGCATTTAACAACTAAATTCTATGGAATATTTATGTACACTAGTAAAATAACTCATAATAAACTAATTAACTAATTAATAATTAAAAAGATGCAGATTTATTCAATGAGATCTCATAGTTGATGCCTCTCAGTGAGTCACATTATATATATATATATATATATATTTGGTGTCATCAATGTCAATGACAGTCGAAGATCAGTCCTTTTCACAATGTTGAGTATTACTATAATATTATTTATTATTAATATATAATATAATAAATTATAATCTTTATAAAATCTTTCATCATCCTCAGTTTTTATTTAACTCTTACAATCAAAACATCTGGTAGAGTAAAAGGGATGCTAACTTACATCCCTTGATCTCGTTTTCTATTAGTTTTAGAGTTGTTTTTGTCTGCAATATTTTAATATGGCGTAGATTACTGTAGAAATTTCAATTCTTAGTTGTAATAACTGTTCTGAAGTGAAATTGCTCTATGGACTACTAAAATATTAGTATGATAGTGCTGATATGAAAATGAATAAATAGAAAAAATAAATTTAAAAAATAGGTACAAATGAATACAAACAATTGGATAACCAGCATAATGAACCACATAAAAAAAAAAAAAAACTAACAATTAGTATTCTAATAAATAGTGCTTGTAGAAGAATTAGATCAATATTAAGGTAAGGAGAATGTGTCACTGTTCAGCCACTGGAACAAGAAATGCAATTTTCATGATTAGAATGCTATTAGTAGAAGTAGAAGAAGTGCAGCAAGATCTATACAAATGTTTCATAAATTAGACAAAAGTATTCAACTAAGTAAAATATGAAGAATTCCTTAAACCATAAAGAATGCCTGATCTAAATGTGGGGGTAGAGGGGTATCCATATAATCCATAACTTGTATTGCAAACAAGCAGTATGCATGTGAATAAAAAAAATGAGTGAAGTGAATACACAAAACTAGAAAGAGGGGCACAACAAAAGATACATTTTATCCATCAGATCCATTTAACCTGCCAGTCAAAATGATTATAAGGCTAGAAGACCAATTGTGGTTATTAGCAGATATAACTTTAACAAAGTACAACATATACATATATACAGATGACACTGTGTTGATGGCAAATTTAGAAGAAAAACTGAAAGCAAGAAAAATAGATTATGCATAACTGTAAGAAGATAGAATGCATTGTTGTAAGCAAAAGGGGAACCCAAGGGTGTGAATTACATGTCAAAGACATCAAAATCAAGTTGATGTTGAAATTTAACTATTTTGATAGTATAATAACAGATAATGGAAAATGTGATACAGAAATCTAAAGACATATAGCAAATGATGCCTTTCAAAAACTGAGCACAGTAAGGAATCAGACAATTTTGTCACAGATGAAAAAAAATACTTCAAGAAAGAGAAATGTGGTTCCACTACTGAATTTTGAGAATACCATGGACAGTGCATGTGAAAAACAAACATATTAAGAGTATAGATTTGAAAGAGCTGAAATTTTGGAAACATATGAAAAAAAGACAGCTTGGAGTATTTAACATTCACAGGGTATGTTGAATGCAAGAGAAGCAGGAAAAAATAGTGAGAAACTTACAAGTTTGACTAAATGGCCAACAGAAGAAGTATAGCAAAGAGGAATTATAAAGGAGCAAGAATTAGAGCAACAAAAGAGTGGAAAATGTGGAGAGCCATGACAACCCATTTCCTGAAGAGACATGTCACATAAAAAGAGATAATAGAAACTACTTAGCTTGATTATTAATCAAACAAATATTGGTTATTAATAACCTAGTGAAATAAATATATTCAGAAACTTGAGTTAAAATTATTTGTTCATACAAATAATACTAATTCTACTTTGAAATAGTTTACCGTATATATTTGTGTATTAGCTGACTTCATGTATATAGTATGACACCTCAATTTTTTTCCATTAATCTTAAACCCTCCAGAAAAAAATTACCTGTGTATAATGCAACCAGTTACTGAAAATGCATGATTTTTAACAGTAGCATGAACCCCACCTCTATTTTTTGCATCAAACAACTGATCATAAAAACTTGCACTATACTAGAGTATATACCATATCCATCTTATACCAATTTTGGATTCATCTCTTAAAACTGACAATGAAACAAATCTACCATTGTACACTCCAACCTTCTTCAGGTAATATACATTGGAATTTCAAACTGAACCCTTTATTTAGTCCATGGGGGTAGATTGTTCTAGTTCCACGTGCCATGCCTTTTCTGGATATCTCAGTTTCAGTTAATTCCCTTTAGTAACTCAACTCTCCAAGTATTTTTTTTTTCACTTCTGCTATGGCCTATTGAACTCATAACTCTTTGGATTATTTCAACCAATGCTTGGACCATGTGTCCTCGGTTTGGTTCGAAATTCCAACATATATCACCTGATGAAGGCCAGAGTGTACAATGGCCGAAACATCATGAATATAACAACAGTCCAAACAATTAAATAGTGTAAATAGTTACAATACCTCATCTCAGAAATATAGACAGACCTTCAAAATGAGTATAACACAAATGTTATGCTACTCAGACACTTTTTAGCCAATTATTTTTCTTGATAGTGAAAAGACCATACTGAGCATTTGATAAGTACCTTGTGGGTGATGAATTATTTTTCCCCCTACAACCCCTTTCCCACAGGGAAAACATTGCAAGCCTCTCGCTATTCTATCACTATTTCCATGAAAAGTGTTCAGACGAACTACATTCCTTAGTTACACCAGTTCTAATCTTCATGGGTAAGACCCAACATGCCAGGCACATTGTAGAAAAGCACCCTTTTTATTCCATTGTTGAGATGCAAATTCCACTTGAGACAATATTTTTCCAGCTTCTTTTCATTAAGGAAAAAAAAAACAAAAAAAAAAAAACAAAAAAAACAAACTGAACTTACTTGCTTTAAATGTAAAACTGTACCAGTTTTTTCTACCATTGGGTTCTTTTTATAGTGTTCCACTAAATCAGACAGACTATCAAATTGATTTCCTCCACCAACATCATATTTCCCATCCTGAATTATGTAAAAAACAAAAAAAAATTAAATAATAAATAAAAATTTAAAAAACATAAATTAAAAAAATTCAACTATAGATGAAATGAAATATTGACATTATAAAAACCATCACACTCCACTGGCTTCATTATATTAACATACAGTAGTTCCCTACTTATGCACAGAAGATACATTCCAAGACTCAACCAGTTGATGCCTGAGTATATGAAGAGTACAAAACCCTATATATACTATGCTTTTTTTCCCTATACATACATACATACATACATATCATAATACTTAATTTATAAATTAAGTCAAATAAAAGATTTCAACAACAATAACTAATAATAAAAAAAAGGTATAAAAAAAAAAAACATACACAAGTTATATGATGGATAGATTTGGTCATCCTCAAATCCTAGTAAACTCAGCTGTTTTTTTTCTTTAAGTCATGAATTTTCACTTTTTCCCCCTTGAACACAAAGTACTTTAGAGTTTTTCAGTTTCTTTTTGGTATATGTGAAATACTATCATCACTACTCTTGCTCTTTAGGATCATTATTAAGTAAGACTTAGAAATTGTTTATATTTGAGATTAACATCAAATAACAGAAAATGAAACTCTGGACAAGGGGGAGCTCCTGTATATATATTCAAGAAATTGTAATAATGCTCATGGTAATTATATTGTTCATACAGTGTGACCCACCCTCCAACACGCAAAGTTTGGATTGGTTTAATTAATTATTTTCAGACTGATGGACCAGCTTAATTGCTTTAGTCAATAATTGGTAGTAATTTTTTCTAGGCTAAGCAGTCTCAACATTTTAAAGAAAAAAAATGTTTAGCCAAATTTATCAAAGAGGAGCCAAAAGAGAATTGAAAACAATTGAAAAAGCAATGGAAGAAAAAAAAAAAAAAAAATAGAATGAGTTCAGTAAAAATTGTAATTTCATATGTGTAAAAAATTGAAATAGTAAGTTTTTGAAAGTTGGTGCTGAGTAACATTATTTTTTTTTTGTTTTTTGTCAAAGTGTAGACAGGAAATTTTAGTTATCTCTTTGCTTTCAGATTTTGTCTACTACCAGTTTAAAAAAAAAAAAAAAAAAAAGTCATTTTTGTTTTTGTTATTTTTTAAAAAATTTAATGTTTGTTGTCATGTCTCGTCTCTTGTGATTGGTTGTGACTTCCACAGGTTCTTCGAAAAGCAGAAAAAGAATGGTTGCACTTTAGTGTATTGTAAATTAATTTCACTTTCATTAAATTTTTGTTAAAACACAATATTATCTAAACTTTTACTGCAAATACATTTGATATTTTAATATTTATGAATCAGTAAACACATGTTCTTATAACCACACAAGAATATCTAAAAAGTAGGATGTCTTTCTTGGTGAAATGAGAAACTTATTTCTGAAACAGGACACTGAGTGATTTCTTGCAAAACCTCCAAAATAACAGGCTAACAAATAAGAAGATTACAAAGTAAAAATAAATAAGTAAAATTCACCAGGAATCTGATCATAACATGGGTGACACGATCATCACAGCGGACTGACAGGACATAATCTCCTGGCTTGCTCTGGCTCTCTCGCACCAGATAGCTACCATTTTTTCCTTTATCCAATAAATATTTTTCTGCTTCTTTCCCAGTAATATGTCCATGAAACCATCTGCAAACAGTAAATATGGAAAAGAATTTATTTAAATAAAAAAAAATTAAAGTTGGGGAAAAAACAAAATACACACAATCAAAGACTGTAGTATAGTTAATTCTGTGTATATTTTACAGAAGACATTTATATATATTAATTGAAGACATTTATATATATTAATTGAAGACATTTATATATATTAATTGAAGACATTTATATATATTAATTGAAGACATTTATATATATTAATTCTGTGTATATTTTACAGAGGACATTTCTAAAGTGATTTATTAAATACAATGGAGTGCCAAAAAATTCTTGGCCTAAACCACTTTTCAAAATCTAAAGAATTACCAAACTTCTATTTTTTTTTTTTTTTTTTTTTTTTTAAAGGATTTCTTGGTTGGGCTAGTAACTTTGCATATTACATTTTTTACTAAAGTATATAGCTTGGCAAAAATAAGTCTACTAAAGAAGAGCAAGACAAAAATAAAACAAAATTCTTAATCGGGTAGATATTATATTTATTGGTTGTTTTTTTTTTTATAGATTAAAATAAATCACTAAAAAAATAAACTGGCTACCTTATTTGTCATTTTCTCAGCCGTTCCCAAATATATATCAGGTTGGAACAAAAATTTGCAGCACTTTTCAATAGTGGATTAAAATAGCACATACGTGCATGATTATATCTATGTACAAATATCTAAATATTGTCTTTAACATTCACTTACAAAACCATGATGAACTTTTGTTCTGCCCCACTGTAGAACTCCCTTCTGTTTACTTCCTTCCCCGATAACTACAATCTTCAAAAATTTCAATGCAACGTCAATTGCAAACTGTTTTTTTTTCTTGAATTCTCTTCGTCTTTTGTCCTTTACTTAATCCTACCTATTCTCAGTCTTCTCTTTCACTCCCAGTAACCCCCTGCGCACTAGTGGCCTTCTCACCTATCTTGGGGTGAAATGATTAAAATAAATAAATAAAATACATTATTGATCCTGTTTGTAGTTTCAAGTAATTTCTCTTATACTTTTTCAATGCCTTTAGGTAACTCTTTAATATGTAGATTATTTACACTATTTATATTTGGACTATTGTTCTCATCTTTGTTGTTTTTATAAAAGTTTTGGCTGTTGTGCCCTCCGGCCTTCATCAGGTGTATATTAAATGGATGTTTGCAATTCTCAATTTTCAATTAGTAATATGTTGAGTGAAAGTCAAATATTTCTGTATCTTCTCTTTGTCAACTCACACACTGAATGCAGTTGACTTTGTAACAAATTTCTTGATTATGCAATGGGCTCTTGCAAGGAATTTATCAATTTCTAATGTTGCTTAATGGTTCTGAAGCATTTGAACAAATTTTTACCTTATCACCATCATTGTTCAAATACTTTACTGTCTGCGCTGCATAAAAATCAAAACCATGGCAATGTAGTACTAGTAATACCACTAAAATGGCTGCCATTTTGTGCAGAACCATGTGCTATTGGATACAATTGCGCATGTCAGTGTTGCCAAATGTGGTCAAATAAATTCAGATAAATGCAACCAATAAGATATTTGAAAACAAACTGACTTGTATAAAATGTTAGAACACACTAAATATGTGAAGTTTTATAAATATTAACATTTGACTTTTTACAAAGTATGAGTAGGGGATAAAAAAATAGGCCTTTTTAGATATCAGGTTTTAAATGTTCTTAATGAATAGAAAAAAATAATGTCAGCAACCTCCCTCCCAAAATATAAAAGATAACTATTATTAAGTGTATACAGAAGTTTTCAGTGAACAAAACTCATTTTCAACTGTTTTCAGTTTAGCTTAAAAAAAAAATAAAATAAATAAATGAGTTTATTTGCATAAACCTAGACTTAATTTGAAAAGAAAAATGTTTCCTTATTTAATATGCTGCTAGTTAACGAATAAATATCTGTTTTAAAATCGGTGTTCAAAACTATTACCATGAAAGTACTATATTTTTGCTATTCTCTTCAAATGATTGATTTGTTTTATATTAAAGATTTAAATAATTTTTTAAAAAAATTTAATTTTCTATTTTAGCACCTAAGTTTAATTTGAATTGAGTATTATTTTTTCTAAAATTTATCCAATTTTTAATAATTTTTGAAATTTGGAATCTTATGTATAATTGACTCAAAGTTTGACATAGGTTCAAAGATTTAGGACAGAATTTATAAAAGTGAATCCATTTAACAAACCGTTCAGTAGTTGGATCAGCAGAATTCAGAGGGTACTTGAGTTCAATAATTTCTCCATTTTTCTCTTTCAGTTGTCCTTGGTTCTCCATATAATGCTGGACCAGTTCTGCCAGGGTTGCAAATTTTTCCCCTCCATATAAATCATAATAATCACCAGTACTTTGAATCTTGATATGAGTTACTTCCCCATTACGCCTACAGACAAAAAATGAAGATAGCATTAAATAACATAAAAAAAATACATAGTAAACAAGGATGAATGAAAGTTGGGCAGAGTTATTAACTGAAATTAGATCCAATATTTTCACAGTATAATATTCAATAGATGTAATTAACATTCACCACTGAATAAAATTCACTGACAAAAGAGGTTATACAGTGTGAATCAATAAAATTTTGTTCTTACAACTGTCAGTTGATTGCTTGTTATTTGTATTACAGTGTACAACAAGTTAGGAATCAATGAAAGACAGATTCAGGGAAAACTTATTAAAGAAGCTGATTTACTTGCAATAACCTGGAAAAAAAAATACCTAAGAAAATGGAGATGACATTAAAATATAATAACCAACAGCTAAAATAAAACTCTTGTTAAAATCTTGAGGAATTTCTGCCTTGGTCATTTTTTCTAAGATTCAATCAGAGAATGCACAAGACAGAGTGTACAGCAAATAGAGCACGAGAGAGAGAGTGTACAGCAAATAGAGCACGAGAGAGAGAGTGTACAGCAAATAGAGCACGAGAGAGAGAGTGTACAGCAAATAGAGCACGAGAGAGAGAGTGTACAGCAAATAGAGCACGAGAGAGAGAGTGTACAGCAAATAGAGCACGAGAGAGAGAGTGCACAACAGAGAGTGCACGAGAGAGAGAGTGCACGAGAGAGAGAGCGCACGAGAGAGAGAGTGCACGAGAGAGAGAGTGCACAACAGAGAGAGAGTGCACAACAGAGAGAGCACGAGAGAGAGAGTGCACGAGAGAGAGAGTGCACAACAGAGAGAGCACGAGAGAGAGAGCGCACAACAGAGAGAGCACGAGAGAGAGAGCGCACAACAGAGAGAGCACGAGAGAGTGCACAACAGAGAGAGCACGAGAGAGAGAGTGCACAACAGAGAGAGCACGAGAGAGAGAGTGCACAACAGAGAGAGCACGAGAGAGAGAGTGCACAACAGAGAGAGCACGAGAGAGAGAGTGCACAACAGAGAGAGCACGAGAGAGTGCACAACAGAGAGAGCACGAGAGAGTGCACAACAGAGAGAGCACGAGAGAGTGCACAACAGAGAGAGCACGAGAGAGTGCACAACAGAGAGAGCACGAGAGAGTGCACAACAGAGAGTGCACAACAGAGAGTGCACAACAGAGAGTGCACAACAGAGAGAGCACGAGAGAGTGCACAACAGAGAGAGCACGAGAGAGTGCACAACAGAGAGAGCACGAGAGAGTGCACAACAGAGAGAGCACGAGAGAGTGCACAACAGAGAGAGCACGAGAGAGTGCACAACAGAGAGAGCACGAGAGAGTGCACAACAGAGAGAGCACGAGAGAGTGCACAACAGAGAGCACGAGAGAGTGCACAACAGAGAGCACGAGAGAGTGCACAACAGAGAGAGCACGAGAGAGTGCACAACAGAGAGAGCACGAGAGAGTGCACAACAGAGAGAGCACGAGAGAGTGCACAACAGAGAGAGCACGAGAGAGAGAGTGCACAACAGAGAGAGCACGAGAGAGAGAGTGCACAACAGAGAGAGCACGAGAGAGAGAGTGCACAACAGAGAGAGCACGAGAGAGAGAGTGCACAACAGAGAGAGCACGAGAGAGAGAGTGCACAACAGAGAGAGCACGAGAGAGAGAGTGCACAACAGAGAGAGCACGAGAGAGAGAGTGCACAACAGAGAGAGCACGAGAGAGAGAGTGCACAACAGAGAGAGCACGAGAGAGAGAGTGCACAACAGAGAGAGCACGAGAGAGAGAGTGCACAACAGAGAGAGCACGAGAGAGAGAGTGCACAACAGAGAGAGCACGAGAGAGGGAGTGAACAACAGAGAGAGCACGAGAGAGAGAGTGAACAACAGAGAGAGCACGAGAGAGAGAGTGAACTACAGAGAGAGCACGAGAGAGAGTGAACAACAGAGAGAGCACGAGAGAGAGTGAACAACAGAGAGAGCACGAGAGAGATAGTGCACAACATAGAGAGCACGAGAGAGAGAGTGAACAACAGAGAGAGCACGAGAGAGAGAGTGAACAACAGAGAGAGCACGAGAGAGAGTGCACAACAGAGAGAGCACGAGAGAATGTGATAGCCAGTGATGACTCACAACCTCAGATTTTGTCATGAGATTCCTAAATTATCACAGTTCAGCACCATCAGAATTTAAACACTTTGGCAATTTTAGTGAAAAATACAACTGAAATTCAAATGATAAAGTTTAACAAATTTATAAAATATCATTTTCTTGTGAAACAATACCAATATATATGTAATGTATTTGATTACCTCTCTCATTCTCTCCCCCACCCCCCCAAAACAGAAAAGAAGCTCAAAATCTCACAAGTCTTATCTGCAAAGTTTTTTGGTACGCTAATGTTTGCTCAAATGCTGTAGACTATCAATAGTTGTACTTGTCCAAACCCTATAATACTATAATATTAAATATATGAATATTCATCATCATCATCAGTTCCATGACTGGATGTGGTCATAGGATAACTGAACACCCTCCATATATCTCTGTGACAGGATCAGACCATTTTTTCCTCTTCTTTTGCCTAAAATTCAACAATCTTTCTCCTGCCATCCTACAAGGATGACAGCAGAAACACTGTTGGCTCTTAATGACGTGTCCATACCATTTCAACTTTCTCTTCTTGATAGTGGTTATAAAGTCTTCCAATGGGCTGGTTTCTTGTTTGATGGTACCTCACACTGCATCATTTGTGATGCAGTCTAAATAGGAGGTGATGGTTCTGTAGCATTTCATACTAAATGTTTGCATTCTTCACTGTATTTTTTTTTCTGTTCTTGAAAAAAAAAAAAAAGAAAAAAAAAGAGATTTGGGATCTTGTATTGTTTTTCCCTTAAGAGTGTTCTAGTTGGTTAAAATGTTGATTTCAGATTATAATTTAATATTTAAAATTGTAGAATTTTCTTATCTTGCCATCTAAGAAAAACAGTGATGGGTTGACTATAACATTGACTGAAAAGATAAAAGTTAGGGAATTAATTTTTTTTTTTTTTTTTTTTTGAAATGTTAATATTATAGATCAGCAAATATAGTAACTAGTTAAAAAGATACTATTTTCATTTGACAATAAAATAACTAGTAAAATGAAATGTGCTTTAGAGAATATTTGCTTACCAAATAAGAACACCAAGTGTGTTTGGGTTGAAATGTTGAATTGTAGAAAAGAATTGTGCTTAGAACTTACCTCACTGATAATGTGAAATCTCCCTGGTTGCTCATACTGGGTCTTGCAAGGAAGCTGCCATCAAAGCCTCTCTCCATTAAGAGAGACTCTGCATCTGCCCCCCAAACATTTGGATGGAACCATCTAAGAAAAATAAACAAATTTTTTTAAGTTTAAACAACTAATAAATATGATAAATGTATATAATTATGTAAGTAAAGAGGCTAAACGAATTCAAATAATTTGTAGACATCAGTCATTTTTCAGTAGAATAAGCCCTCTTTTTAACCTTCTTAGTAAAGTTGGTATTTCACAAAAGAAGTGAATGACCAAAGATTACACATGTTCAAAAGAATATAAGAAAGAAACCAGAAATGACAAGTTAAACTTAAAATAGAAAACCGTATTTAAAAAGTTTTTAAAAGAATCTGAAATGGCAGAACTGGAGAGAGAAGTGACTATACTGCAACTTCCAAGTTTTACTAAATGAATCCAAAAGATTTACAAACATTACAAGATAGTTTTTCAATAGTATAACCACTCTTTGTTTGCTCACAAGACAAATGGATGTGTGGTGGTAACACAACGATTCAAATGATAATGCCAGATAGGAACAAAAAACCCGACAAAAACCAGTGTCACACATCCAACCTTCCCACGAGCAAAAAGCTCACTGATCAGAAACAAAAACGCGCCTGCTTTATACAGCCGAGGACCGACCGCGATTTGCATGCGAATGACGAGACAACGAGATTTCACGTTAACTGTCAGAGACTGCCTGGCATAAAACATGGGCGCTGCCATTTTGGTTCCTTTTACTGTTGAGTAAACCGGAGTTTGCACATCGCACAGATTCGCAGGGGTTTCCAAGGTAGGCCATTTTCACAATTTTCCCCATAGGATGATCAAAGTTTATGCATAATATCCTATACAAATGCAGAAAAGAATACAAAAAAGCAAGTAATTGCTGTCTAAGCGTCAGATAAAAGAAACAAAACCACATCCAAATATGAACATCTTCTGTACTAGATTTTTCTATTTCTGGAGAGAAAAAGGATCACATTGGCTCCAGGGATAATGTTCAAGTAATATATAGAGAGTACTACTGGAGAGAAATGAAATTGAAAAAGATAAATATTATATTGAGTTACAAGTAATTTCCATTTTGGAGAAGCAAATGATGAATATATCATCCTAACTATTGTCATATGTGACAGTTCAGAAAAAAAAAAATTGGAGCGTACTTACACACCTTAGATTTAACATGATATTGGCAGCATGCACATTAAAGGGAAAAGATTCTCCTCCATGACAAATCATGGCCACTTACAGCACAAATAATACAAAAAACATTTTGGAAATTGGTTACTCTGTTTCACCTCACCCCTACCATATTCACCTGATTTTGTTTGTTTTGTTTTACAACATATCAACCTCAAGTGTTTTGACCCCAGTTTTCCAACTATTTGCCCATATCTGGAACCCAAACAGGTGCTACCACTCTGGGTCAGTGTGAACCTGGGAACACCAGCAATTAAACGGTGGTTCCATGCTTCTCAAAGCCTCCTGATCAGAGTCCTTGCTGTTGGATGCAGTTTATCATCTTACCCAGGACACCATATTCACCTGACTTTGCACCAACCAATTATTACCTTTTCTATACACCTACCTCACCAATTGCAGCAAAACACTGATGGAGAAAACTCTCTAATGAAAACCAGATTCAAGTGTTCATGTAAAATTTTCACCCCCATAAAAAACTGCAGAATTTGGGCTCAAAAGGTATTAAAGAGCTACTTGAGAAGTGGCAACAAGTCATTACAAATAATATTGAATATATAATTGAATAAAACATAATTGTACTTTAGTTTTTGAAGAATAAAGTTAATGAACAAAATTGGGAAATATTTTATCACTCAACATTAGACTTGATAAGAATATAGGGATCAGACCAGTTTAGATTTCTTTGCTTAAAAAAAAAAAAAAAAAAAAATCTAGACTGCAACTCTGTAGATAAAATAAAAAAAAATGTCTGTGAGGTTTGGTAAATTGATCAGATCTGTGTATTTGCCACCATTTTCAATGTTACAATATTGGCGAATACTAGAGATACAGACTGTACACCTGAAGAAGGCCAGAAAATAATTTGACTGAAACACAGTGGTAAGAACAAAGACAACAGAAAGAACAAGCAATAAAAAAAACAAACACTTGAAACATTACATAAACTATAAAATTATTGTTATAAAAACTTAGGTAATTGGAAATATATTAGAGATAATTTGTTAAGCTTAGAAGATGATAAAAGATAAGTATGAACATCAATTGTGAACAGTTATTGCACAAAAATGTTGGGAAAAAAAATAAATAAATAAATAAAATAAAAAAAAAAATAAAAAAAAAATAAAAAAAAAATAAAAAAAATAAAAAAAAAAAAAAAAAATAAAATAAGATAAAAATATACAAAATGTTTTTTGTTAATGAATTGATAATTAAGTTGTTGATTTTCTTTAAAAACATTAAATATTAATGAGATTAAGTTAAATTAAAAATAAAATACAAAATTAATTAATCTTTTAAGAAGTATTTTTGAATTGTTGGAACTGCTGACCAGATGAGTATTGTTTATAATAAAATAACAATCTGAAGGTGTCAGACTTGAAGAATACACTATAAGGGAAAGAATTTTACATCCCAGCACCATAACAGTTGTGTTATGGAGAGCAAAAAATAAATTAATCAGTTGATTTCTTTGTCCCAAAAAATTTCTAATGCATCATTCAAACAAGCCAATTTCTGCAATATTACACAGTGACTGATGAGAATGCTTGAATATTTCCTAAAGCTTGTGAAATCAGTTGAAGTAAGCACCTGAGTAAGAAATAACTGAATGAACTTAAAAGATGCATGCACACTCACTATATCTCATTATATATATATATATATATATATATATATATATATATATAGATATAGATATATATAGATATAAATAAATAAATAATTCTGTAATTTCTGTTCATCCGTCTGTCACAAACTCTAAGATAGCCATACCAATCAAAACCAACTTTTGCAGAGAAGTGTAAACAGGTAATGGATTACAGAGTACAGTTGCTTTTACTAGGGTACGTAGCTTAATACAATAAATTTTCATTAATTTTTGGGAGAAAAATTAAAAGTTTTATTATTTAACATACAAAATACTCCCACTATTTTAAAACAATTTAATGATTAAAATAACAAATACTTATTTAATAAAAATGCAATATTGTTTTTTTTTTTTTTTTTTTCTTTTCTTTAAGTTTTTATATATACAAGAATCCAGTTCCCAGTTCACCCTGTGCGTGCAAGAACTATAAAAAATCACAAGGCCAAACGCTTCAAAAACTTGGAATTTGGCTCCAGAAATAAATATTTATACATGGCCAGTTATATGTTGGGTGCTCAAGAGTAAGAAATCCTAAGAATTTATTCACTGTTAAAAAGAGGAAAAATCAATTTTCTTAAAAAATATGGTTTATCATAAAGTCCAAGAAAATTAAAGAAATTATTAAAGAGAAGTAGGGTTTTTGTCAAAATATTTTTCAAAACAAATAAGCTTATTCAAATTTCATCAATTGGTTTGCGTAATTGAATGAAACATAAAGCTTGTAAAACTTGACTAGAAATGTTAGTGATAACTTCAACAATGCTAAATACTGTGAGGATTTCAACACACATTAGCATGTTGCAAAAAAAAAAAAAAAAAAAAAAAAAAAAAATTCTAGTTTCTAAAATTTCCCTAAAATGGTTTAAAACATGGTGATGCAAACTTTTCAATCAACCTTTTTGTTTCTCTCTCTCCCTCTCTCTCCTTTTCACTAGGACTCAAGTACTTTTTCAAAAAATGTGAATTTGAGGATGAAAATAGAAACATCCCTTATGTACACAGTGATTCTGGTTAAATCTTGGTTACAAGGAAGAGCCACTTAACAGCACCAAAATTCATGGTTTCCAGTGTTACACCTTAAATGGAATCCACTATATAACACACATATTTACAAACAAGAATGGTTTCACAAATTTTCCATGAGTCAGTATTTCAACAAGAGAAATTTTAAATAGAAAATTTCATGGGAGTGACACTTAAAATTAGTGACATTTAACATTCTTCAAAGTTTATCATTTTGTTTTGCTTAACCAAAGTGAATAACTTGAAAATAATAAGAATCTCTTATTCTATCCTATTTTTTAAAATTCAGATAATTTTGTTGAAAGGCAGTCCTTTATTTTGGATGGCACTGTAAAATCTTAATTTTTCTGTATCAGCTTTGATAGTTCAAAATAAATTGAATTAGCTATATTAAATATAATTGCTTAACTCTGCTGGCTTTACTTATTCATTTTTAGATTACAATATAAAAACTTTAGTCTTCAAAAAAATTATTTTAACTCCAAGATTTTCATATCACTGAAAATTGATGACCAAAATTGAAAAAAGCATCACATAAGAAATATCAAATAAATTTTGATCTTCAAAATGACAGAAAAATTTACAGACATACGATTGACAACTATATTTTTTTTTTTTTTTTATTGTGCGCGTGTTATGTGCACATATATAGGTCAAATGTTGGAGAGTAGGTCAAGCTTAGAATTATTCAGTCATCCTGAATGTGTGTGTGTGTGGGATTAATGAAAAATTCTCGGCCTTTATTTTTCAAATTTCTATGCTAATAACACTTAACATTGCTTCAGACATCTTTATGAAAAATGTACAGCAAGAAAAAAAATATATACATGCAATGAATCATGAACTCAAACTTCAACGTAAGATTCCTAAATTACAAAGAAAACACCTTGGTAGTTTCAGTGACAAATACAAGTGAAATGAAAATAAAAAATACAGTTTAAAATAAATTTTTTAAAAATCATTTTTCTTGTGAATAATACTGATATATATGTAATGTATTTGAGGTACCTCCCCTAAAAAAAGTTGAGGTTTTTAGGAATATAAGGTTTGCCTTAATGCTGTAGACTATCAAGAGTTGTACCTGTCCTAACTCTATAATAATAAATGTGTTAATCTTCAGTTCCATGACCAGCCAAGCACCTGACCAGCCCCACTCCATATGCCTCAGTTGCATACCAATAACTGAGTCTCTGTGAATTATCTTCCTATCCATTCAGTGACATTGTCAAATAATTCTTTCCTCTGTTATGTGTGCATATATAGGTCAGATGTTAGAGTGTAGATCAAACTAAGAGTTTTTCAGTTGTCCCAAATGTGTGTGTGTGTGTGTGTGAGTGAGAGAGAGATTAATGAAAAAATTCTCAGCCTGACCCACTCTCCAAAACCTGACCAATCTTCAGAATTTGGGGGGGGGGGTTCTGGGTGAAATCCTCTTGGTCAGGCCAGAAGATTTCAGAACATTCCCCACTGTAAGTGAATTTACGCAAGCACAACACAAAATTATAGGTAATGAAAACTGCTTTTAATGGTTAAAGATAAATTTTAATACATATAAAGATATATATATATATATATATATATATATATATATATATATATATATATATATATATATTTAAATACTCCATAATTGGTTACTGTGAAATATAATCATAATGTTTACATAGACTTGAATGATGTCTAATTGACAAAAATTACAAGCACATTACCAATTTTACTTCGCCTTTCCACTCAGCTGCAGAAAAATGAGATTTCAAGTACAATGTCTAGTGAAATACATACGAAAGGTTAATTTTTTAATTATAAAAACAAATGATTAATCTAAATATATAAAAAAAAAATCCCCAAAATGCATAATCAACAATATAAGATTATCTTCTCAATGCAATAGACTACAATGGTAATCTTAGAAAATTATACAGAAATTTGTACTGAGTGAGAAAAAAGTCATTGAAATTCTTTATATATTTTTTTTTAAATACATTCTCTCAGTAGTGAGAAGTATGACATTATGAAAATATATTATTAAAGCAAAATATATAAGCATGGTCTTAATACCATAAAGTATACACATTAATCCATACAAATACAAGATGTGTAGCCTACATAAAATTACTTTTTATCATATAGAGAAAACAAAAGAATCCCTCTAAGACAGTGCCATGTTTAGGTATATAACTACAATGCTAGAAGAATGTAATTTTAATTGTTATTTGTTTCTTTTAATCAGAAAAAAAGTGCACAGTGCCAAAAAACATGAAATAAAATATAGTAGTAGTTTCATATTCACATTTGTGCAATTTGACTTTACAGGATCAAAGAGAGACGTCATTGTATTTTATGGCCTTATCATTAAAATGAAACATTGTCTTATATTTTAAATGAAAAAAAAAAATTATATATCTTAAGAGGACCTAAATATTTTAAAAAATATAAACAAATTTGTCATTTTGTTTAATGTATTAATAGGCTTTCTGGTACTGATAGCAATTTATGCATTTCTGTGGTGTTGTCATCATCAGTCCCCAGATTTAAAATAGATCTATTTTTATTTTATTTAATAATAATAATAATAATAATAGCTGATGACCTAATGTTATCTACTAAATAAAAAAATAATTGCTATTAATCCATAATGTCAAAATCTTCTTTGCTATTCACTCATTGTTCAATAGATATTTCCATCACTTCTCAGCCCCTTTTATGAGACCAAAAGAGTAAATTAACCAAAATCCAGTTCCAGGGGTTGGGGGGTAAGCATTTCACCCACCCAAGCTGCATCATCCCTATGGCACTGCAAAATAGAGGATCAGGGTTAATCTACAATGTGTTCCAAAAGGGAAAATACCAAACGACTGTTTCTGGCATGTGGGGGGGGGGGGGCTTTATGTTACTTGTGATTTTCTGTCAAACCTACCATCATGGATGGGACAGGTAAATTAAATCAATTCATCATTTTTATCCCTTCTACTATTCTAAAAATAACATATTGGTAACAAAATTAAAATACAGTTTTTTTTATATGACATACAGATTCCAACACACACAAAATTTTTTTTTACAGGTATGAATGTGGCTTATATATGCTTGCATAACAGAAAATATATGTCCATGACATGTGACTCCTGACCCTCTACTGAAAAAGGCTAAATAGGTTGACATTGCCAAGGAAATCTGTAGAAAGAAACAATTGATAAGGCACATCATGATTAGGACAGAGCAAAAAAGTTAATACTAGATGTTAGCATAACAACAAAAGTAAATATCCTAAATTAAAACCTTTCTTAGTACTAAATTAAAACATTTACTCCTAAAACTGCATTTTTTTGTTTGAATTTCTGGGATGAGGAGTTATTGACATTTTCGCGCAGTTGTGCCATCCAGCCTTTGCCAGGAGCTTGCCAATCCAAAGTTGCCCAGATTGACAAGCACTTGATAAACGCCAGAGATCACAACAGCCAAAATACTGTGATAGCAGCAACAAAGATGAAAACAACATTGCACATGTAAATAACATCCATAGGGAATAGAAGGGATTTTTTTTTAATTACTGAACAACATTTGCTGCATATAGACAATAACACTAATAATAAGTACAAAATGAAAGTGGATATACTGAAACCAGTAAAATCCCAAACACAAATCAATTTTTCTCAATTCTATTTCACATCTATTACTCCAGTAGTCATTAAAGATTATCTTGCTTGAAGATCATAAGTACAGAACAGAAAATTGGTTATATGCTTAGATCACCTAGACACTACTAGACACTATCAATAACATTAAGGGCTACATAACTAAATCATTAAAACATTCACTTTCTGACCATGGAAGAGTTGTCAAGGATATAACTTCTTGAGGTTATCGGTCTGGAGATGCAATCCCAGCATGTGGTACCTTTGGAAAGTGCCTGCAAACCCTGCTTTGGTTGGACCCCACCATTGTGAGTGAAATTAGGTAGGTGATTTGAAACCATCAATGGTTGTGTTAGCACAAAGTCACAAGTCATCCTATAACCAAGGGCTTGAGTGTTTGGCATTGTTCAAACTGCTGATTATGTACTAGAATTTGTAACTAAGGTTCACTCAGTATAGTTGCAGTATAAACTACAGGAGGGCTTTGTGGGTATTGACCAAACACCAATGTGCCTGAACAGATATATGCAACAGGGATTGACTAGCCACTCTAGTAGAAAAGTATGCTCAGAGAATAAATAGCCAGCCATTATATATACTGGAGAAAAATAAATATTTGTATACCATTAAATTTTTTAACATAGTTATAACTTATGAAAAAACTTAAAATTTTCACACCATTACATAATGCTGCAATATGCAAAAAACGAGAAAACTATTATAAATTATGTGTTATTTATATAATTTTGAGGCAAAATGTATTCATACAAAATATGTCTTTAATATCAAAAGGCTTAAATTACATTTATTTACATAATTCTTTCTAAGATTTTGCTAGATTCTTACAATTATTTTATTACCAGAGCAATCTAGAACATTCCACAATTCATTTCTTATATAAGGTTATCTCCACACAAATCATACACAATAATTATCATCATGGGGAAAGGCAAGGAACTATCAAATTCGCAAAAAGAATTGATCATCAAACATTGGAAGAAAGGCAAAAGCTATAGGAAAATAGCAGATATCCTGAATATACCATTTACTACTATTAGTTCCATTATTGCTAAGTATAAGAAAGGGAAAACTGTTGAGAACAAATCAAGACCTGGTACACTACACAAGATTTCTTCCAGATCAAGAAGAATTCAGTGCAAAATTCAGGAAAATCCAATGACTACTTTGAGAGAAATACAGGAAGAATTAAGAGCATCAGGCATTATTGTTATGGAGTGAATAATAAACAATGAACTTCAGAGAAGCCAACTAAGATCACATTCTCCAAGAAAAACTCCATTACTATTGAAGAAATGTAGGGATGCCCAGTTAAAATATGTCTGTGAGCATAACAATAAACCTGAATCATTTTGGGAAAGTGTTTTATGGTCAGATGAAGCAAAAACTGAAGTATTTGGGCGTTAATTCAATGACTAACATTTGGAGAAAAGACAGCACAGCCTTTGCACTGAAGAACATGATGCCAAAGGTGAAATTTGGTGGTGGCAATATCATGGTTTGGGGATGTTTTTCTGCTAATAGTACGGATTTAGAGATAATAGAAGGTAGAATGAATTCAAAAATATACCAAGATGTTTTGGACTAATTTGTTTCAGTCAGCAGTAAAGCTTGGACTCCCAAATGAATGGGTTTTGCAACAAGATAATGACCCTAAACATACAGCTAAATCTACAAAGAAAAATGGCTTATTGTAAACAATGTCAATACATTCAAATGGCCATCACAGTATCCAGACTTGAATCCAATAGAGAATTTGTGGTGTTTATTAAAAATTCAAGTTGATAAAGGAGCTCTGAAAAATTTCCTGAACCTAAAGAGAATATGCAAAGAAGAATGGAATAAAATACCAATGGAAACATACAAATCATTGATTAAAAGCTACAGAAAGAGACTGATTGCTATTGAATTGAGTAAAGGAGATGCTACAAAGTATTAAATATGTATTAGGTTGGTGCAAAAATAATGACGTAATAATGTCGTTTTTGACGTATTTTTTTAACGTCAAAAAACGACATTATTACGTCATTATTTTTTCCACCAACCTAATATTATAATTTTGTACAAATACTTTTTTCACCTCCAAATTTTTTTTTTAATTTCATAAATCTAACAAATTTTTCTGAATTTTTTATTTTGCATATTGCAGCATTATGCCATGATATACAAATATTGTATAGATTATAAAATTCTTTTATAAAATCTATGTCAAATAAAAAAAATTCATGTGCAAATATTTCTTCCTCCATCCAGAGTGTGTGTGTGTGTATTTTATTTTCAAACATATTTAAATTTATCTGTTATTTCTATCAATCTCTGGTTAGCTCCCTTACATTTGGATGCTTGCATTGCAAACATTCTGTAGCTACAATGGACAAATTCAAAATTTTTAAATAATTATAACAGAGCATTTTCATGCATATTTTTTAAAAAAAAAATCACCATCACAGTAATCACAGTTACAATAAGTTTGTCTTTGTAATTCACCCTTGAGGATGATCTCTGATTGAAAGTACTTGGTTTGGAAAAAACTACAGTGCCTTCCTTAATGAATTTCATCTCAACATCAAGAAACTGATTAGAGAACTAGAAAAGATTATTATAAAAATAAATAGACATATGTCTATATTATTCAATGAATCATGTTTGAATGAAGATATGTTGCCTAAATATACATATATGCATGCACACACACACAATAAATCCACAGACTATTGATGAAAAGCAGCATTGATTTGGAACAAAATTTTGTTTGTGTGCTTAATACAGAAGTGAATATTTATTAGATGGATTGGGCATTATACAGTGAAAATGCTAGATGAAAATTCAGCTAATATTGGGGCCAGGCTGTGGAGTTACAGATGAGAGAGAAAGAGAGAAATTAAGCCCGCTCCCTTTCTCCATATCCTGTTAAATGATACTTTAAATAATGACATAGCCTCAGGTTCCACCCTTGACATTGGCACAACCTAATGCAATGTAAATGTGCAGGTTTATGAGAAAAAACAAAAATGTTAGCAAGAAAAGTCAAACTGGATGGCAAAAAACATTTATTTTAATGTCATTTATTTATATAAGTACCATTTTTGAGAAACTAAAAAGAAAAAAAGAAAAGAAAATCAAGCATGAATTAAAAAAAAAAAAAAAAAAAACCATAACCATACAAAAATAGAAACCTATTTTAAGATTTTTTTGTATATGAGGATTAAGAGTTAATACATGGGATGCTGAAAAGTTCTTGGCCCTGACAAAAAAAAAAAAAAAAAAAAAAATAAATAAACAATAAAAATATTGACAAATATAAAAAATGAATAAAACAAAAAAAAAAAAAAAATTTAATTAACAAGAAATTGTTTATTTAGTCAAATTTTGGGAAGTGAGTTGGATAATAAATGTTTCAGCACCCCCACCTGATAATTTAGTTATGAGTAGAAAATATTAGTGTGTATGATTATGCATGATCTGGTACACGTGTGTGTGTGTGTATATATATATATATATATATATATATATATATATATATATATATATATATATATATATTATATACACACACACAATTTGCTGAGAGTTCAAATATTTAAAGGAAAAAGAACACTTGTATAGATCATAAAATGCCATACATAGCACAGATGTGCAATATTAATTTATCATCTTGGGTAGTAGCATGTGAATGTATTTAAAATGACGAATTAAAAAGAGAAATATATGAACACAGTGAATACAAAAGAACAAGTGTATATTTTTAGTCCCTTCTTCTGGGAGGGGTGAACCCAAGCAGCTTTTGCCTATTATACATATTTACAGTTCAAGTGACCAAAGTAGACAGTGTGATGATTGTCCATTTGGTTGGCCTCTGATGTGGGGTTATTTTATTATCAGGTAGTAAGTCATTACTGATTATCAACTTGCAAAATATCAGAAAACAGGTTGTCTGAACTGGGAGCCATGATGGAGGATTGCTCTTGTTTACAAGCAAAGAACAGACTACCACACCCAAGACATTATTTCTTGCTACTCATTTATAAAAAAAAAAAAAAAAAAAAAAAAATCAAAAAAGCAATATTAGTTTTGCATAATTTTTTATTTTTTTATTTTAGTCAACAACATACAAATGCTCTATGTTTTAAATAGTTTTGAAGCTGCTTTTGAACATTAGTGCTATGTAAGCAATGACCAAATTCTTCAACATCATGTCTTTAGAGTTTCTTTAAAAAAGGCTATATATAGTTATAGATTTTTAAATGAAACAAAAGATCAAGAGCAGTTGCACTTTTAAAACTGGAAATGGACCAAGTGAAAAGGAAAGTATTAGTTTCTTATATTTGTGTAGGCAGAAAAGGAAATCTAAGAGATAATATTTTAGGTAATTATATATGTGATATATAAAAAAAAAAACTCATCAGTATCAAGCACTGACAAAGTATATGTATTCTTTTTTGGAAGATTTTATTTTAGTTTTAATTCCATGCTAATTAGTGATGGGACGATACCAATATTTTTACCAATTCCAATACTGTTCTAAGTTTCCAATTCCAATACCTACAAAGATTCAAATGTTCTAAAAAGGAGTAAAAAATTTAATTAAATATTCAAAAATACTCTGACCCTTCCTCTTGATAATAAAGATCTTGATGATAAAACTATGTTTTCATTTCATTTGGAGCTCATTTTCATCATAGTATACTGATTTTTTAATTTTTTCATGGAGGTACCTACTTAAAAGGAAGTCAGGCAGAACAACCTGAATTCATTTTGAGTTTATATTACATAATTTTGATTATAATTATTAAATTAATAATTTACAATATTAAATGGGTGAATTAACAATGTTTAAAAAGAAGTTAAAAATAAAAATTTTATTTTGAACTGAAACAGAAAACTTTATAGAAATTTTGAGAACTGGGTAGAAACTTGCACTTTTTTTTTTTTTTTTTTTTTTTACACAAAATAAATTTACATCATACTTAGGTGTAATTATGATCTATAGATTTTAGTTTTACTGATAATTTAAAATCAATAAGTATTTATATCTTTTTATCATTAGTACCAGGAATAGAAAAATTAACTTTTAAACAAAAAAAAACAAAAAAAAAAATCCACAAAAATCATTTTGGGAATTGGAAATTAGGTTAAAAATTCTTTGATTCCGATTTCACAGTTCCAATAATTCCAATTCTCAATTCTGATTAATCGTCCAATCACTAATGCTAATAGATTAAATTCAATATTTCAAATAAGTTAAATACTTTGTATTTCAAATCAAAATACAAAGTATTAATTTAATTAATTTTTACTAATAAAAAAAATAAAAAATTTCACTGTCAGTAAGAAAAAAAAAAAAAAAAAAAAAAATGAATGCATTTATAAAAAAAAAAAAAAAAAAAAAAAAAAAAAAACTTTTAGAATTAAAAAAAAACTTTTAGAATTAAAAAAAAAATTTTAAATGAGCTACATTTTTATCATTTTTTTTTTTTTCGGAAAATTTCTGACTCTCAATCTGCTTGTTTACTGAAAATGAGAAAAATAGTTAATGATCAGGAATGCAAGCAGAATGAACAGAATAGGTTTATCTCCTTCACACACACATTTATATATATATATATATATATATATATATATATTTTCAGTAAAGGTAATAAATATGTTGATATATAATCCAAGTGAATCCTAGTAATATGAAATATTAAAACTGATCCACAAAAAGAGCTTGATGTATTTATTATAATAGAGCATATAAATTACACAACAAAATCCAAAATTACCTCACATGAGTATAGATCTATTTCAACCAATGCAAAGTATGTTCGTCATATTCAACTCCAGTGTATGGACTGTATTCAGTGTCGGAATTAGAGATTTAAATTTTAACTTTGACAGCAGTTGTGTGTGTGTGTGTGTGTGTATAATCATCAAACAAGTTTGAGTAAAAAGAACAGACAAGGTCTATTTAATTTTTATTGTATTTTTCCAATTTTGGAATAATGTGCTGAAAATTGTAGATAAACAGCATGATACTCAACACCTTATTTGAAAATTGGAAAAATACAAT
This sequence comes from Acanthosepion lycidas, assembly GCA_963932145.1. Lineage (NCBI taxonomy): Eukaryota > Metazoa > Mollusca > Cephalopoda > Sepiida > Sepiidae > Acanthosepion > Acanthosepion lycidas. The sequence goes on from OZ010596.1 coordinate 33,797,137, forward strand.
AAAATATTAAACAGATACACAGTTCTATTTAATCAAACTTGATTAGATGAATACTTGCAATATATATATATATATATATATACGGACACACATGTGTGTGTGTGTAGGTATGGGCAGCAATCCTATTTTTATACAAGTTTCATTAAACCGAAATATCAATAATAAATTATGGGCAATATCCTTCACCTTAAAAAGTAACTCAATAAAATTTTGGTATTTTTCATACCATACATAATGATGAAAATATGCCTTTTGGATTGTATACTTTAAAAAGGTCAATCAAAGATTTATATATATCAAATAAATAGGGGGGGCAAGAAAAATGTTTCATTATACATAGTTTCTCTTTTTTTTAACTTCAAAAACATCAATGATGTCAAAAGTTTGAATAAAACAAAGTCATTATATAAAGAAAGTATTTCAAAAGTTTTGAATCAAGAGGGCAGAGTGTGTTTAACAAGGACAGTTCTGTTGTCCCAATTTCAGTTTCACAATGAAAAGCAGTAAAGTTGATCAGGTGCAGAATGGGACAATATTTTGACAGTCAAGATAAAATGTGATTTGTTTATTGAGAAGGAAATCACAAATTTACTCATAGAATAGTCACCTATTTAATACAAGAGACTATTTGCTAAGACTGCCATATTCATAAAACCTCTTAAAGAATATGGAAAAAAATGTTTTCTTGATTAGGTCGAGTTATAAATTTCTGTTTATTTGTTGTTGTCTTTTTTTTTTTATCAACTTTATTCCTCAAAAAGTGCAATTACTTTTTATTCAATTATAAATTCACTATTATTTGCAATAACTTCTTGCCACTTATCAGTCAGCTATTAGATACACTGAGTAAAATCCCACAAGTTTTGATGTGAAAAAGTCTTCAACAAATTCTTAAACCAGGTTTTTACTTACCCCATCAAAGCATTTTTCAGATATTGAAAAAGATAATTGGTTGGTGCAAGGTTAGGTGAATAGAGGGATGAGTGGGGGTAGAACAGACCAACTGGGTTCCAAACTTTTTCTTATATTATTCATGATATACGCAGCTTTGAGTTGTCATAAAATAGAACAGCATTTTCATTTAATCCAATGTACTCCAAATTTATTCTTCACAGCCATGTATGATTAGTAGTTAGGATTATACATCATTACAACTGGTTCCACAAAACAGAAATTACTTATTACCATTATATTTATAACAACATTGCAATAAATGTTTTGTTTGAGGTGTTAGAGGGTGCTTACTTACTTCCCTCTATAAAGGATAACTCAATATAAAACTGAGTTATAGCCCTTGTCTACTAGTTGGACCATAGTACTTCTGAATTCAACATGGTGATAAGTTGACATGCACATGGAACTCATAGTTTAAATTCAAACAAATCCTTGCTGTTCTCATGCAGTAAATGAACAAAAGTTATTTTATTATGTGTTAAAATACATTTGTCTTTATATTCATTCATTTTTGTTCATGCCTGGGATATAACAAATTTTTGGCGATGAAGACTCAAACCTCAAAATCAACATTGCAATTTCAGCAGAGATGCTTATGGAAATTTTATGCCAACAGCAAGAATAGTTTCAGAAGTCACAATAGCTATTGACAGCAATGACTGCATAGTTCCAGAATCATCTCAAAATTTTCTGCATTGGAACAAACCAAAATACCAATTCAGCAGATATCTTGCCCAACAGCATCACAGAATTCCACTATGACTCATCAAGAGAAAAAAAACATTCACTTTGTGGTTTAAACGTTGGATAGATACCTTTCATGCTGACGTTTCTCACAAAGGTAAAAACAGTGGATTAACTCAGTGAAGTATTAGAAGAAAAACATTCTTTGTTTAATATTCGATTTAATGTTTAAAGCTAACAAAAGATGACGCTGACAATTATGTGACATTTGCTGGTCACGTCAATCAGGAATGCAAAAAATTTTAATTAAATTCTCTCACAGAGGAACAGTTTAAATGTTTGATTTTTATCGCAGGATTAAACTTTTCTACTCATGCTAATGTTCACACCCAATTTCTTTCAAAACAGGAACAGGACAAACACATTATGTTAAAAGCCTTCACCATTGAATGCAATAATTTATTAAGCATAGAAAGAGACACTATGTTCGTTCAAAAAAACAATGATTTATAAATAACCAGCAACATCCACAAAAGAAAAAAAAAAAAAAAAAAAAAGAAGATGAAAAGAGACTTCCTTCAAAATATTGTCATTGTGCTGACTGGCATTATGCACACTTCTGCCATTCAAAAACGTAACTGCAATATTTGTCACTGAAACACACATGAAGGATTTTGCAATCCAAATTCACACAAAATTTAATTGAAAATAATTTAAAAAATGAAACAGGAAAATGTCCAAAACAAACAGTGTTTGCAACATTCAAAGTGGATTACGAACCATGCAGAAAATATATTGTTATTTCTGTAAACAACAAACCAGTTTGTTTCCAGTTTGATACAGCATCAGACAATGTTAATATTGCATTCGACTTGGGAACAAATTGAAAAGCTATGTGTGTCTGAAACATATCACATAGAAATGAGCACATCTGAAAGAACAAATCAAATATTTTGGGTTTATTTTTGACAAAAATGGTAGACAATCAGACCTGGCAAATATCTCTGCAATAAAAAGAAAACATGCCAGCACTGACAAATGTAACAAAATTACATTCTTTCCTTGGCTTGCACTTTGAGTTTGTGCACCTCTCAACAATCTTTTGAAAAATATGTTGCATGGGAGTGGTCTGATATGTCTCGGGTAGCCTTTAAAAAAGTAAAGTCCTTACTTTCTTCCAATCTTTTGCTGACACACTATAACCCAACCATGGATATTGTGGTGGTCTCTGATGATTCTAATTATGATATTGGAGATGTCATTTCTTACATTTTACCTGATGGCTGCCAAAAGGCAATAGCTCATGCATCTAGATCAGTGACACCGGCAGAGCGTAATAATAGCCAAATTGAAAAAGAAGTTTTAACACTAGTCTTTACTATTAAAATGTTCCACAAAATGCTGTATGGACATCATTTCACTCTGATCACAGATCACAAGCCTCTTGTTCGTATTTTTGGATCTAAAAAAAGTATCCCAGTGTATACAAAACAGTCTTCAAAGATGAGTTTGTATGATGTTAGATTATAATTTTCTATAAAATATAATTCAACAAATACAATTGGTCATGACTACACAAAATAAAGTACCAGAAGACTCAGTCATTGCAGCATTATCTCTAGAGCCAGAAGTCACTTCAGTGCTTGCATCCACTGTAAAAACATTACCAGTCACTTCTACAATGACCTGTGAAGCCACAGCTTCTGATCCAATGTTAAAAAAGTGATATGCTTCCATTGTGCAAAATGGCCAGATATATGAATTGACAAAAAAATTCAGCCATTATTTCAGCAATGATCTTCATTGTCAGAAGTCAATGACTGTCTTCTTTTTGCAGAACTTTTTACATGAAAAAGTGATAAAGCAATTCCATTATGGTCATGAAGGTATTAGCCGTATGAAATCCCTAGCATGCAGCTATGTTTATTAACCAAACGTGGACAAGCATTTGGAGGAATTCATATGTACATGTTCCAATTGCCAACTGGCAGCTAAATCTCCCAGGAAAACTACACTCGGTTCTTGGTCTATCCCTGAATCAACCTGGTTATGCCTTCATGTTGACTTTGCTGGATCCATCAAGGAGTAGTATTATCGTATCTTCGTTCCTGCTTACAGAAAATGGCCAGAAATTTTTCAGATGAATCGCATCACCTTGGATGAAACAATTCTTAAGTTAAAACAAATCTTTATGTGATTTGGAGTCTCACAGATACTAGTTTCTGATAATGGCACTCCATTCACTTCAGCTGAATTTTCAACTTCCTGTGCACAGAATGGTATTCAACACATTAAGATATCACCCTTTTCATTCACAATCAAATCGACAAGTGAAATGTTTTGTAGATGCTTTTAAGAGAGCAAACAAAACAGATTCCTTGCAAGTTACAGATCTATACCCAATCCAAATGTACCTAATGGGAATTCACCAGCAGAAGCACTGATGAACTGTCAAGTTTGTTTACACATAGATGTCATCCATCCAACTAGAAAACATTCCCTGAAAAAGAACACAGTGATGGAAGAACAATTCAATCATGATTATGGAGAAGTGAAACACAAATATGTACCAGGACAACCAGTACTTGCAAACGATTACTGCAACTGTAAAAAAAAAAAAAGAATGGATCCAAGGACACATTATATGTCGCTCTGGAAATGTTATGAATGATGTGGATATACAGTCTTCAGTCTGGGCTCAACATGCAAACAATTACGGCCATGAAACCTTCCAGAAACCAAATTAAACTCCACTTTACCATTGGACATCTTTGAACTTCTTCAACAAAGTTCCCAAGTAATGTCAAAGGACAAAAATAGGACTCCAGCAAAAAGTGCACCAAAAAAATTCCATTGACTACAAAGTAAGCCATACCCACTGCAATTAAATCCTTGACAAAAGTCATATGAGCACAACGCTCAAGGGAAGAGGGGTAACTTCTCGCTATAAAGGATGATAACTCAATATAGTATTCAACACATTAGGACATCACCCTTTTCATTCACAATCAAATTGACAAGTGGAGTGTTTTGTAGATACCTTTTAAGAAAGCACTCCTCAAACTAGAAGTGGAAGGAACCACACAAGAAATATTAGAAATATTCCTGAGAAGTTATAGAGCTACACACAATCCAAACACACCTAATGGAAATACACCAGCAAAATCACTGATGAACTGTAAAGTTTATGTACAAATAGATATCATCCATCCAATTACAAACTATTCCTTAAAAAGGAACACAGAGATGGAAGTACAATCTGTCATCATGGAGCAGTGAACCGCAAATATGTACCAGGACAACCTGTACTTGCAAAAGATTACCACAACAGTAAAGAAAAATGGATCCAGGGATGCATTATATGTCGTTTTGGAAATGTTATGACGTGGATATATACAGTTTTCAGTTTGGGTTTGACATGCAAACCAATTCCGGTCATCAAACCTTCCAGAGACCAAATTAAACTCCACTTTACCATTGGACATTCTATTGGACACCTTTGAACTTCAAAGTTCCCAAGTAATGCCAAGGGACAAAAATAGGACTCCAGCAAAAAGTGCACCAAGGAAATCCCATCGACTATGAAGTAAGCCATACCCACTGCAATTAAATCCCTGTCAAAAGTAATATGAGCACAAGGCTAAAAAGGGGAGGTGTTATAAAGGACAATAACTATTGGAGGGGGGGTTCTTACTTCCCCCTATAAAGTATGATAACTCAATATACAATTGAGTCACAGACCTTGTGCACCAGTTGGACTTCTGAATTCAACATGGTGATAAGCTGACATGCAAATGTAATTCATGGCTTAAATCTAAATAAATACATGCTGTTCTCATGCAGTAAATGAATAAAAGTTATTTTGAGTTAAAATACACTTGTCTTTATTTTCATTTGTTTTTATTCATCCCAACAACCTGGGGTATAACAAATTTTTGGCAATGAGGACAAACCTCAAAATCAACATTGCAATTTCAGCAGAGATGCTTATGGAAATTTTATGCCAACAGTAAGAATAGTTTCAGAAGTCACAACAGTTATTGACAGCAATGACTGCATAGTTCCAGAATCAACTCAAAATTTTCTGCATTGGAACAAACCAAAATACCAATTCAGCAGATATCTTGCCCAACAGCATCACAGAATTCCACTATGACTCATCAAGAGGAAAAACATTCACTTTGTGGTTTAAACGTTCATGTCGACGTTTCTCACAAAGATGAAAAATACAAACAAATACTTGCTGTTCTCAGGCAGTAAATGAATAAGTTATTTATTATGTGTTAAAATAAACTTGTCTTTATTTTCATTTGTTTTTGTTTTTTTCATCCCTGGTATATAACAGGGGGATAGATAAATTCTATTGAGCTTAAAATCTTTACTCAGAAAATTTCAAGGCTAAACTGGATTTAAAAAAAAAAAAAAAAAAAAGAAAACAGATTTTTCAGTCATATTTATTCAGATTGGACTCGTTAAAATTGCCAATCAAATATTATTTTTTTTTTCAAAATGTATTAATTTATCGTGCATTTCTGTTAAAATTGGTAACAATGTAATTCATTTTTGCATGTCGTAAAATCTGGTCACATTGAGAAAAGTTTATTAATGATTTTTATCCACAAAATTATTGTATAGAATTTATGGCCAATAAAAAAAATGTTATAATTTGTCATTATCAAAACTATTAACATTTGAGTGATTTAGGTTGTTGTATCAGCTGAATATTTCCTCACATCTCAGACATCAAAACACAATGCTAAATTACCATTATTGTTAGAAATCTACTATAAATTAATTTTAACAAATTAGTAAAACTAAGGATTAAACATTAATTTGGTTATCAAAGAAACCTCAATAAGTCCAATTATAAATATTAAATTGAAACAAAGAGGTTTTGATTGAAAGCAAAGAAATATGTCTACATATTTCATAACAAAATTAAATGGGGAAAAGTAGCTAGATTTTGTTCATGACACCAGAAATAACAACAAAGAAGTTATTTACAGGGGAAAATAAAAAAAAATTTTTTAATCATTTCACTCCAAACAAAACAATAATGCCACCAGAAGGCAAGGAGTTATTGGAAATGAAAGATAATGAGGAAGTATTACTGGGGAGAAAGGACAATAAAAGAACAGGTTTCAGGAAGACAGAAGATGACAATTGGCATTACGTTTAAATTTTTACAGATTTTAAATGATAGGAAAGCAAGAAATTAGAGGGAAGTTCTACAGGTGAGAAAAAAAACTATTAGAATAGAACAGAATGTTAGCATCTAGCTCAGGGGTTCACAATTTTTTTTTTTTTTTTTTTTTTATCTGGGCTGCATTTTCGAAATGAAAATTTGCTCATCCTTCACCGAATTTTATGCGACAAAAAGTACATTTAAAAATTAAAAAAAAAACAGAGAGAGGATTAAAGGGAGATAACCACGGATTCAAAGTCAGAACATTATCATTGATAACTTTCTCCTCCAATTGGCAGACCCTAGTTATTATATTCTTAATACTTGATATAATGCAAAAATATCATAATGATAAAATTACTGGGACTCATGCATGCAATTACAAGTAATCCATAATAATATTTTAAATTTTGAAATCATTTATTTTTGGCATAGGAATTTTTTTAAATATTTCTAAATCTTTGATTGCCTTTCAATCATTCGGCTTCACCTGCTATCCTCCCACATCTATGAGGCATGTCACACTGTTTGGGAGCCACTGATTTAGCTAGTTCAACAGTAAAACCGTGAGACCTAGCTTCCAATCTAGTATTACACTTAAATTCATAGAGTCAAGATACTAAAAAGTAAAGCTCATCAAAACAATTGCCATAAAAGTATTTATAGAAAAAAAAAGGGAAGTCACGTCAGTGCAAGTGTGACTGAAGTTGAGATATCAGGTCAGGATAGATTACATTACAATCCTCTCTTGAATTTTGTCAAGAATCTCATAATATATAGTAAGAACACTGTACCAGATATGGCTGCAATATTCTATGCACAGATGAAAAAAACTATATGGCATGACACCATGAACCAACTTTCCTAGCAGTGGACCAAGCAATTGATTCAATATAATCACTCCAATTCATATCAGTTGTAAATATGAACCCAAGAAGGCATGAAAAGAGTTGTTCCCTTGGAAGTTAGCATCAACCATGATGATGGCAGGCAGAAAAATTTCTATGGTCATTAAATGAAAGCAGTTTTGTGTTAGTTTGGTTTGTTTTATGGCATATCAACTTGAATGGGTTATTTAATACCAATAAGATTTTTATTGCTGGTAATATATTTTTTTCAAAAACTTATTGCTGTTAATATTTTTTTTTTAACAAAGTATTTCTGGTATTAAAACCTATTTTTACACTTTCATAGTGTGTTGATCGCAGTTTGGGGGTTAACTATTTACCCGTAGCTGGGACCCTAGCAGGTGCTATCACCTTGGGTCAGGGTGGACCTGGGAACACCAGCAATTATGAGGTGGTTCCATGCTCCTCAAAACCTATTGATAAGAGGCCTTGCTGTTGGGTATAGTTTATCGTCTTACCCAGGACGTAGTTTTGTCCTGGAGGTGTTAAAATAACCTGAAAGAAATTTCTGCCTGTAGGTTTTTAAAATTTAGTACAAAAAAAAAAAAAAAAAAAAAAAAAAAAAAATGTATAAATATTTACCTTCACCGAAAACAAGAGAGAGAGAGAGATGTAATGAGACTGGATTTCATCAAGCAGAAGTATTTAAAACACACACACACACACAAAACTGACAGATAAAAGATACACAAATTTAATGAAAAGCTGACTTTCAAAAAAATTGATAAGATCAAATGGCATATTTGGTGGTGGAAACCTGTTTTCACCCACCACCACTCACCTAAAAAGGAAGAATTAAAAAAACAAAAAAAAAACTGTGTTTTATATGTGATTTGGATTTATCATATACACTAGCAAATATTATTTATGCACAATCTTTTGTATTTAGCCTATAACTATAATTTTGTTAGGAGGTAACCATCAAATGCATTCTAATTAATCTCCTAGATAAATTAAAATGTTAACAATATACAACAATTTGTAACCCTGTCAACTGAACGAAGATGTCAAGTGGTGTAAGAATTATAAGAATAGAACAGAAATAACATCAAAAAATTTTCAGTAGTAGCTGCTAATGTTCAAAGTCATGAAACTGCTTCCTCCTTGAATTGTTTCATCACTACATATCTTAAAAATATACTATCAATGGCATGCCACAATAGTTGAGGGAGAAGATGGTGTATGAGTAAGCACTTGAGAAAACCAGTTCCAGAGTTAAATGATTTGTTTTTTGTTTTTTTACAGGTTATCAATGCCTTTCAATGTTATTTAAAGATGAAGCCTATTTTAAAAATAATTCCTTTATTTGTGACTGAATATTGCAATAACAAGTTTTTGAGAATTACTTATTTTTTTTTGGAATAACTATGATTTTTCTAGATACAAGTCCTACTATTTAACCTATGGTTGGGGGAGGAAATGGATTCATACATTTTCCAAGAGTATTTCTATACACATGGATGGAATGAATATGACTGGAATTTAAACTGCTTTCTGATTTCTCAATTCTGAACTGTTATTTATTACACCACCTGCACACCCACCTATCCAGAAAGAAACAATGCTGTTAGCTCTGTCATTAACCTTAATAAGAGACCGATCAGATCAGATCAATTGAATACCATCATTAATGGTTGAGGGCAATGTCATCTTGTAGAAACAAACTGGTTCACCTACTTTGAGCCACAACAGAAAATGATGGACTCCTCAGGAATAGTGCAATGGTTTGAACAAGCACAAGACTGGGACATGGCACCATGGATCAATCTGATTTCGGATCACCCACGGCACTTCAAACAACATAAATCTTGTAAATCAGTATGGTGCATGCACTTGGTACACTGATCTAGAAATCTTTACAATTAAGTAACAAAAAAAAACATTTTTGTTCACTTTATAAAGTCAAAATATAAGAGAATCTTTTTTTTTTTTCAACATTAATATTGTTAAAAAATATATTTATTGGGTTCTAATATTTTCTGCTAATATTCATATAACTTTATAATTTAATCCTTGTAGAACTTTTTATCTTTCTCAGCAAACAATTGTACTACATGTCTTTTGCAGTCTTTCAAGCAATTGAAATTTCTAATTTTTTATCAAGACAAATTCTTTAGAGATTAGGTATGTAATAATCTAAAGGGGGACAACATTTTCTGAATATGGCAGATAAATAAAACCTTTGCAGCCAAAGTGAGACACCAAAGAAATGCATTCTAGCATTGTCCTGATGGAATGTTATGTCACCCAACCTATTAATTCAGGAGAAACACTTCCCATCAATTGCTGCCTTCTATTTATCTAACTGGAAGCAGTACTTTAATCATTAGCTTTTGACTTAATCATTAGCTTTTCTGAAAGGAGCTCATAGAGGAAAACTCCCTTTCAGTCATAACATGTACAGTAGTGCCCCCTTTTTTGGGATGAAAATTTGTTTTTAATATGATCAGTGCTGGTTCATTTTCTTTCTCCTATGATCTCTCACAATCTATGTTGTAAAGTACCCACTTTTCATCACCCAATGCAATTTGTTGTTATTATAATAATAATAATAATAATAAAAGAAAATGAAGATTTTCATTTTATTTAAATAATAAATTTAGTAGTTTTACAAGATATAAATTTGCATATATAGAAGCCATACATGAAAATGATTAATAACTGGTATAAATGCTTTTCAGTGCTTAATGAGTATGTTGGCTATCGCCTACATCATATAATGAATATTAAGTCATATCCAGATTTGACTGCTATCAACCTTCACTGGTTTAATCAATCATGGTGCATTGTGAAACTCTGCGAAATATTTTTCATACTGTTTATCTTTCAAAGTAGATTTTCTATCAAATGTGTGTGTGTGTGTGTGTGTGTGTGTGTGTGTGTGTTTGGGTTGTACATTTAGTTAAAATGTTCAAAATTTTCTATCTTGAATAAGAAAAAAATATTACACATAATTGAAAAAAAAAAAAAAAGAAAAAAGCATGCTGATAGGATTGTTGTCACAATACAATCAAAAGTAATCTTATAGAATTATTAAGTTATTTAAAACTAAATGCTCCTAATGCTATCTCATGACAAAATTAAAACCTTTAGCAGTCACTCAATAAAAGAAAGTTACACTATTTAATCATGGTCAGGGACAAGTAGCATTGCAGATGTTACCTCTTGGCCACAATAAGGATCTCAAGTAGACACGAGGTAGGTCATCTAAATGACTCCGGAACAACAAGATACTTATATTATAGGATATCATTTAACAATGACAAAGTTGTATGTATTATGATCTGGTGGCAATTTATTGCCAGCACTATAGAAAAAATAACAGCTATAACAGCATCTTTATACAAACTATCACCAATGTATTATTTATGGATGAGATAGATTGATTTATTGTTTACAGCTTATCAAACATTGACAGGTTATTCAAAGAAGTTTTTGGAGATAATAATTATTTACTGATACAAGTCCTATTAATTAAATCAAAGCTTGGGAAAGAGAAGAGATGGATTCATACCTTTCCCAAGGGTATTTGCATGTAAGTGAACAGACATGACTGGAATTGGAACTCTGCACACCAATTTCCAATTTCAAGCCATTATCCATTACACCACCTACATTTCCAAGCTTAGAGCACCTGGTGTTCACCCATCTAGGAACTGACCAGACTCAATGTCACTTAACTTCAGTGACTGTAGGAGAGCCAGTATTTGAACATATGGCAGTAAGTTTTAGGGATGGGACCACTATTTATATCATTAAAAATAAGAGAAGCCAGATAATCCACTTCTTTCCAATTAAAATACCAGGCAATTGTACAATTAAGATGTCTGCAATTATATACAGTGTAATAATACAGTCTGTAATTTGTATGAACAGAGCCCTGCTCATATATATCCCATTTTAGAAAATACATCAAATTAGGTACATAAAAAAAAGTGATACCTAAGATTTAAAATAAACTTAAATAAATGAAAAATCCTTTTCTTGAAGGTTTTCTGAAAGGAGCTCATAGAGGAAAACTCCCTTTCAGTCATAACATGTACAGTAGTGCCCCCTTTTTTGGGATGAAAATTTGTTTTTAATATGATCAGTGCTGGTTTTTGTCTTAATTCCAAGCTAATAGATTAAATTTAATATTTCTAATAAGAAAAGTACTTTGCTGTATTTCAAACCAAATTTAAATTGATTGGAATCATTTTTTCTACTTTTCAATAAAATCTCTAAAATCATCCATATTGACAAATCTGTCAACAATAATTCTCTTTACTTTCTTTCAAAAATAAAATATACTTTTCTGAAACATTATTTGAGGAAAATTAACTAATTTAAACTTTAATTAATCCAAATTGAAAGAAATATTACTTTTAGTTTAAAATATTGCAGCAAAGCATTTTTCAACATGGGAATTCTTATAAGGTGTTACCAGATCTATCAACAGCCTGATGTTTGGAAAATTGAAGTAATTAGCAGATAGTTGAAATAAATAATTTTGACCAAATAGAAAGATGCTCTCTACATATGTTTGTGAATGCTGGTTTAATTTTATTTTATTATTTCTATCTTTCTCAGTTCTTTTACTTCATTATTTAATAAAAGAAAAAAAAATTATGTAGTTGCAAATCATATCATTTGTTTACTTATTTTTGTTCTCTTTACCTTAATTAATCTGTTATTGCTGTTAATTTTAATTTTATATTTGTCATCATTCACATGTGTGGATGTAAATCTAGCCAACTGGTCACTTTGGTTTCCGAACAGAAAAGGAAATTCTCTTAAGAAAAAGAATTCTGCTCATATACTAGATTTCATATACGCAAGTTTGACCTCTCCCCACACACGGCCAAAGATTTTGGAGGGTAATGGGATATAAGCTGAAAGAGAATTCCCCTTCTTAATAGGTGCTGACCTGCCAAAAGTTGCTTTCTTCATTTTTTAGGAAACAATGCAGCTTAAACAATGTTAAAATCTAAATAAATAGGTAAAATTAATTAAGTAAAAGAAAAAAAAGAAAAAAAAAAACCCTAACATTTTTGCCTAAATTCTGAAATTTTATTAATTTGTTTCTCTCAATAGGAGTAGATAGGTTCGCCTATCATCCAGTTCACATTTCTCCCCAGAGTTTTGAATGGGAGTAGAGATTTAATCCTTGTTTAGGTTCCAGTTCTTTCTAAAATCTTTTCATCCTCTTTCACTGTCAGTAGCCCCTTGTGTCTTAGTGGCATTATCACCTTGCTTGGTGTGAATTGATTTTTAAAATTTTCTTAAAAATAAATTACATAATGAATACAATGTAAAGGACTTTTTTATATAATTTTTAAAATACCTAATAATCTTAAAAAAATTTAAATATTTTAAGCATTCTAATATTTTATTGAATTTTAGGTACTTTATAGTCTTACTTATGAAGAGGCTTGTTCAGGAAATGTTAGAAAATTACCAATAAATTTTAAATTTACAACAGTTACCATTATTATTTTCTGAGAATGTTCTGCATAAATGTCCATATTTACAAAAATCGGCATGATTATACACATAATATATATTTAAAACCTTTTTAAAATACTGGGTGGTTGTTAAATTGTAGTATTTCTTTTTCCATTTACAATTAGTAAATATAGTTTTAATTTAATAACAATTAGGATGATTGTTCAGTGGAGTTCACATACATTTGCGCCTGGTTTCTTAGGCAGTGCTATGAAAATATATCTGCTGAGATCTTCTGGTGTATCACCACTGCTGTAGATTTCATTTATTATTTCTGTAATCTTGTCTATGCCAGAATCATTTTCAGCATTTCTGTTACAATTCTGTCTGGCCCTGCTGCCTTGTTTCTGTTCAATTTCACCAGTGCAGCTTCTACTTCGACTTTTAGAATTTCAGGCCCGTCGGTAGTTCTGTGTATTGCTGGTTGTTCTCTTTTGTTGTGGAAGAGTTCTCCAATATATTCACTCCAGTGCTGAAGACCTTTTTTTTTTCTCTAATATGAGCATTCCATCCTTTGATTTTATGCAACCTGTTGACGAGCATGTCTTCTGTCCTGTTAGTTCCCTTATTTGTTAATGCATATCTCCTGGTTGTCTTAGCAAGACTAAAATATTTTATCCATAAAGGTGAGAAGAGATAAATGAATTACTTTCTCCTGGGTATCAATGTAAAGTAAACAACCAACCTCAACCAAGCTTTGAACCTGGCTCAATGATACTATTTTTCATATCAATAACTATTATGCTAATTGCATCTGAAAATGAAATTGCTTAGAGGTCAATTTTACATTTGTATAACTTTTAGCAGAATTTGTATTTACTCAACCCTCCCCCCCCACCACCATGAGGTCAGGATGTGACACAAGGTCGGTTTAATGTGAGGAGCCCAAGCGTGTAAACCTGGAGTAGGAACAAAAATTACCTGAGCCCCTGCAACTGTCAGTTGTGCTAGCCTCGGTGCGAGCACCAATCCCTCTCTCTAGTGCAATGAGAGGGCATGACCTCAGGCAGTTGTTCCCCAGTATACTTTTCCTCAGTTGCAACTGTCCTTTGACGGAGCTGCCCCTGAGTGCACTCTGCCCAAAGACAGAGACAACTGAGAGATGATAAATAGGGCGTGATAAACTACTCAAGAGAATAATTTACATACTTAAAAGATTTTCTAAGCATAGCTTAGATGTGGCACAAAGCCAAAAGTGTGGAGCACCCAGTGAGGATCAAACTCTCTACTCAGTTGCATTGTTTTATCAAGACAAACTTGCTAACCATTACACCATACCAATGTGCCAACTTTTAGCATAATTAACCCATTAATATCCACTATTAATTATCCTACTCACCCATTAATTCCTACCATTGCCAAAATGGGACAGTAGACATTAATGGGTTAAAAGAACTTATTACTTTTGGTTCTTGACTCTTTCTTCTTTAAGAAGAAAAAAAAAAGTCAAGTTTACTGAGGTCAGTAGATTTTAAATTCAGTCGTATGTTAAAATGGGACAGGTTTTAGCCAGTTTTATTGTCCATCTCTATGTAATATATAAGGATAATTCGATATATTACACAAGTGTTTTTGTGATAAAATGCATAATATTTACATACAACTATTATCAATCTATATATTAGGTTGGTGCAAAAATAATATCGTTTTTTGACGTATTATTTAACGTCAAAAATCAATATTATTTTTGCACCAACCTAATAAAAACCTTTAACAGGTCAAGCATTATTACAAAAGAAGTTGAATGAAATCAGTCATAAATATGTTTTTGATATGTGACAGTCTAGACACAAAAAATATCATTGCTAATAATATTTGGGTAATGGTTGTTATTTACACAGGCTCTGCAAAATTCCTCGACTGTTTGGACTGTTAGTGGCAGAATGCCATCACCTCAGTTGCTATGGCACCATTGAAAAGAACCAAAGCATGAAGTAGACAAGTTTTCTTTTGATGTGAACATAAGCAGAAATCTGAGTGAAGAAGATAATCCAAAAGATATATCACTTTCAGTGGGAAATATTAGTTTTTGGCTAGCAAACACGAATAAAAAAGAAGACTTACCTATATGTCAGGCCAGGTTTCTTCTATTGAGAAAGTTTATTTCTAGTTTTTCTGATAGTAACAATATTGCACTTACTCTTCTGACATCATAATTAATGCCATTTCTATGGTAACTACCAGAATGCATTAAAGTTCATCTTATTCATTCTAGATTTATGATTTTCACTGAAACAACTTTGCCTCATTTTTAGACATTTTATTCACCACCCCCACCTTTCTTTGGCTATTACTTTATATATTTTAAACATCCAACAACAAAAGATTTAAATAAGTCAACACTGCTCAGTTTTTTTGTTTTTTTATTTATGAATATTTAACAACTACTGCTGAGATAAATTGTAAAGTCAAAAATTTAAAATTTTCTAACTTATGATTAGAGAAAAAAAATAAGTCAATGCAATTGTTAAATCAAATGCACTTGAATGTCTTCTACTGAGATAGAGAGAAAGTTTTCACAGTTCTTACTCTTTCAATTAACAAATCATTAATTGAAAGAAAAAAGATCGTTAACATTACGGAATGAAATTACTAAATTTCCATTCCTATAATGGCAGAAACAATTCACTCATTGCTGCCAGATGAAACATGGTCATCAGCATCTTTGACCACAGAATTGTCAAATAATTGGACACCTGTTGACAAAACACTATTCAATTTTCATAAAAGTTATATTTTGAAAGAAAGATTTAAAGAAAAAAAAAATTCCATTGGAAATCAGATTTCTTTTTGAAATTTGTACAAAATCAATTGGAAAATTTAAGTACTAAAATAGGTTTGTATTTTAAAATTCTAAATTCAACTAATTAAATGGAATTTAATCAAATTCTCAGTTATTGTTTATTGAAAAAATAAAATCATCATAACTTTCAAATATCTTGAACTTTGGTGAATCTGTATTCACAAATTCATTCATTGATTTTAGCATTTGTTGTAACCTAGGAAAAGGTTACTGTATAAGAATAATCAAAACGAAGGTTGGAAATGGAACAATAATATTTATAACAGAAACAACATACAAGATTTGCCAGTGGTATGTAGTAAATAATCAACTGCTAGAAGTGAATCAAAGTGAATCACAAGTGAAATCCCACAGTGAATCCCAAGTAGACGACAACATACTGTATATACCACTGTATTTATGGGAATTGGGACATACCCATTATCGTCCATAGGTACGGTATAACAGTATTACTAAAGTTCTATTTTTTTCTTATCACTGCATACCCTAAAACTATTTCATCACACCTCTGCTTTCTTGCTTGTATTTTGTTTCGTCTTTTTTTTATGCACTAATAAATATTTCTGGTGAGTGAGTGAAGATTAAATTAAACACCTACTTTATCAATGACCCTTATAAATTTGCCCTATGCATATGTATGCACTTCTCTATTGCTCTATCTTTCTATCTCTGACACACGATACACACCCATAAATGAATTAACAGTCTGCACAGAGCAATCTGTTGTCTCTTCCTTTTAATATAAAATATAGATATTTTCTGATTTCCAGACAATACTTTTGTTTTCATGCATATATAAGCTTTAATAAATTCACTGTTAGTAATAGAAAGCATTTCAAAAATAAAAAAAATTATTTCAAAATATATGCTTATAAAATACAAGCTAAATATTGCACGTGACTGATTCAGCATAAAAATGGTCGATTGCTTACTTTTACTTTTTGTGGTATCTTCTGCTTTTATGGATTATGTAAGCTTTCCTCTTCACTTTATATATTAAATCATGAGCGCATGGCCGAGCAGTTAGAATGTTCACTTTCTGACCATAAGATCCGGGTTTGAATTTCACCAGGGTTGATTTGTCAGAAAGGTGACTTTCTGATGTTAACAGACTGAATTGAGGTTGATCCCAGCATGCAGCACATTTGGAAAGTGATTGAAATCCATACCATGTGTTGACCTAAGCCTTGTGAGTGAAATTGGGTAGATTGAACACTTGAAGGCCATCGATAGCTGTGCTAGCACAAAGTCACAAGTCATTGTGGCCGAAGACCTGAGGGTGCTGGTCGTGTTTAAATTGTTGATAATGCTAGATAACACACTTTTTCCCAGAAACTGTAATTATGGTCTGCTCAGTATAGTTGCAGTATAAACCACAGGTTGGCTCTGTGGGTGTTGAGCAAACACAAATGTACCTGAGCAAGTGTCTGTAATAGGAATTGGCTAGCTGTCCTAGCAGACAGGTATCCTTGAATTCAAATGGCCAGCTATACTACTATATATGGAATAACTGGAATATTGTAAGATTTTTAAAGTATTCTCAACGCATTTTCTTGAGGAGCTAAAACTTAAAAAGAATTTACTGTGATATCTACGATATATTAAATTATTATGTCAGGTTTGAGTTTCTAAAATTAATTTGACTCCAACTCCAGTATTTCTGTAAATTGCAACAAATGCTAGATGCTTTGTAACAAAAATTATTTTGTTTTATTGGAAAAAAAAGTTACAAAGACAGAAAAATATACAAAACATTAAATTCAATTTGCAAGCATGTATTAACCACTTGCTTTTATCTAAAACTTCATCCATCAGTAAAAATATTTCCAAAGTTAGAAAAGCAGATGTAATTAAGGTCTAAATATTCATGATAAAAAAAAGAAGAAAAAAAAACTTAGAAATATAATAGAAAGGCATATATACAACACAAATATATTACTGGAATGATTGTAGTAAATACCAACATTGGATGACAAAAAAAAAAAAAAAAAAAAAAATCCATATCCATTGTGTTTAGTGATTACTTCTAATTACTTAATACATTTTAATGGCTTATGATATTTCCAAAGCGAATATGAACCAAAACCTTAAAAGACAATACATTAAATGTTAATAGGAAATAAATGTTCTATTCTTGAAAAGGAATGCTGAAGATCATTTAGAGATTTATCAAAGTTCATCAGCAAAATTAAATGCTTTTTGTAACCTGAATTTAAGGTTACAATAAAAAATAAAAATGAAAAAAAGTTTGGTGATGGAGTGGGGTTAAAGAAACTGATTAATTAATTAAAATAGTGCTATTACCATTGCTTAGACTCATTAAAGTAGATTGGTTCCATCATTAATGCTAGACAATTAACTAGTTGAAGATAAATTATAGTGTAAATGTACCTCAAATATGTATTTTGAGGCACACACAAATAATAAATTTACTTGATCAGTGCAGCCCCAAGACAGCACTTTAAAATTTCCAAATGAACATGTAAATAAACTAAAATATATGGAAATTAAATTGATTGATTGCTTTTATGGTTTATCAACCTTTGTGGGTGAGTTAAAAGCCAAAATATTTTAGATTGTAAAAACAATTGCTTTTTTTTTTTTGCAAGTGAACACTGGATTAACAATTTTCTGAGAATAATGATTTTTCCAGATACAGGTTCTACTATTTAAACCATAGCTGGGAGGAGGAGATAGATTAATAACATTTCTAGTGCTATTTGCCCAGAAGTGAACCTGGCTGGAATTTGAACTCAGCTTTCCAATTTCTTATTCTGAGCCACTATCCATTACACCACTCAGACATTCATGGAAATTGAAAGGTGAGGGATGATGTAGAGAGAGGACAGCTAGAAAAATAAAATCTTAAGTTTATTTCAAAAGGAAGAAAAAAAAAAAAAAAAAAAAAAAAGGATATTTTTTCAAAACAGATCCTGGACAGTATTTGCTTTTTTCATGAAGCTTATAATGTTCATATCTAAGAGATGCCAAAATTTTGAATTTTAATTGAACCATTACTCAGTAAGCATAGAAGTTTTCTAAGTGCAATGTAAATGCATTACAAGCCATTATTTTTAATATATAAGAAAATTTTCACAAAGCCAGAAACCATTTTAAAATATGTTTGTTAAATTGTGGAAAAATGATGAAAGATGTCATTTTTAGGTTGAAGTTTGCATTTTTCCTAATTATATAAAATCTTGTTTTTTATACGGTTTGTTTTATCAAAAATGATTAACAATTAAAAATTCAGAAGATTAATTACCAAACACAGACAAGTTAAAAATACATGAGGTTTTTGTTCTGAGATTTGAATAATAAAATCTATAGTTATTCACTTTTGGCCTATTTTCTCTTCACAAGAGCTTCGTTTTGTACAACTTCTAAACTTAGAATAATTAAAAACTGATTTTTGATTTAAAATTCTGTTATGTAATCAAATTTGAATAAAAAAATATTTGAATCTAATTTTGCTGAGATAAGTATAAAGAAGTGGAGAGAGAAATTGGACAAATAATCAAGATAGTTTCTAAATCTTATTGTAACAGAAATTTATAAAATACCTATGATTCAATTTATCCAATGAAAACAGCATGCCAGGACCAAATATAGTGATAATAAATGCATCAATGGTCATTGAATAAAGGATATGTAAAATAAGCAGGATGACACAAGTGTGGGAAGAGGGATGTAATAAAATAAATAAAACAGCAGTGGGAGTTTATTCTTATAAAGTGTTTTTTTTTTTTGTTTTTTTTATGAAGTGGACATTTGTGAGAGTTCAAGCTTTTGACACTGGCTCAATCCCCTTAGATTTTGCGACCTGATTAAATGTGGTGGACAAGTTTTCTCTGCCTATCTTCTAAGAGGACATTAATGGTCTTTACTAGTTGGTCAGTAAAGATAAGAGAAAGTAGTAGGAAGTTAGAAAGAACTCAAATTTTATTCACCACTACATATGTCTTTTCAAAGAACTTGGCAAATAATTTAAAGGAGGGGGGCATTTACTTTTTAAGCTTTTTAAATACACACACAGTGATTGAAAGTAACTCCCTACTTTATGCATGAGTGGCCAGCCAGGAGTTAGGGTTGCTTAAAGGGGCAAATCTACTATACCAAACCAAAACTTTTGAAGAACTTGAAGAGTGAATACAAGAAGCTATCACAAGAGTTCCTGGTGAAATCAGTCGACACTATTCCTGGGTGAATCGAGAAGCTGGTAGCAAAATCTGGTGCACATGTCAAATTTTAAATAAGACTTCATGCTAAATGCTTTCCTCTCAAATCCATTTCTTGTAAAAATTAAAGTTAATAAATAAATTATAAGTTTTTTTTTTAAAAAAAATGGGGAGTTGCTTTTCAATCATTCTATATAAGGGAAGAGTGCTCGATATAACAGAGTGTTTATAGATCTTGTTGACTATGCAAACATGGGAATCAAAACTGCATGGTTACTGTCATGAAGTGTGAAATTGATAGCAGCATTGATTTCTATGTCCACACTGTCTATATTGTAATAAGAGCTATACAATCTTTTGCTATATGCTCCACCTCCTCTACTCATTCTGGTTAGTATATGCACTGTGTTTATACTAGCCACCCATCTTGGGTTAGTCAAGGGAAAATAAAGGCCTATGACACCAGAGGTTGCCATTGGCTGCCTGACAATTATGCACTTAACACATGGAAAACTTCAGTTGCAGTAGTATAATTGTTGCAGTAGCATAATATTGTTTGATTGAAAATAATATTTGAAATCTGATATCAGACATGAAATAATGTTTTTTGTGTAGCACTTCTTTAGGATTGATTTTGTTTTATAAATACATATAAAGTAAAGATATTATGTCAAAAAGTCCAGCATTTATATATTTTTTGTCAGTAATGATAATGTTTTTGTACTTGTATAGAAAGTACAAAACATTATTTTTTATGTGAAATTGTAATTTCATCAGTTAAAAATCTGTGTGAGCATTACATGACTAAAGTCATTACCTGTATCTGTACATGCACAAAATTTATTAAATTTTATATGAAACTACTTTCTGGGTATGTGTTATTTATATAAAACTACCTTCAGGGTGTGTGTGTATATATATATATATATATGTATATACATATATATATATATATATATATATATATATATATATATATATATATAAGCTGTGTTATGAAATGTAAAGAGATATTGTGTTTATGCTTGGGTTCCATTCCCAAACTGATACATTTTATAGATGTTATATAAAAATTAAATAGTCTGTATTTCAAAATCTGAAAATCAAAGCACTTTTGTTCCCAATAATTTCAGATAAAGGATTTATGTTACATAGATGTATACAAGGTAAGAAATAATGAAGAAAAAAAATTTGGCAAACATGGAGAAATATGCCTGCAATAAGTGTCAAAAAGACAGTTTTTCCATATATATCACTTTTTTTTTCTTTTTTTTTTTTTTTTTTAACTACCTTTACTCTCCAGCAATGTTTATTGTTTTAAAAAGTGATGATTAGAATTTTAATAAAAAAAAAATGTGAACGTGAATTTGTACTTTGACTCTGAGGTTCTGTGTGAATAAGTGGAGCAGCATGACATTAGCCTCATTGCTCACAACACCAAGACTGTCATAAACAGCATGAATGTTGTGTTGTTCATCACTAGATACCTCTGGTTTTTTTTTGGGGGGGTGGGGCTGCAAAGATCCATCTTTTTGTTCACCCGGACACTATCAAGAAGTTGACTATCTTTAAATCACTGTGGTTGCAGGCTAGTTCCTGGGTCACATTGGAAGTTGCCATATTAATGCTCTTGATATGTCTGAAAAAGAAAGGATAATGCATGATATTATATTAGGCTGTCTCCCATTTACGGCCTGCTAAAGGTGTATTCTCAAATACCTGACCCGCACTGTATTTTAGTACCTAATGTATTTGTATACATTGGCAAGGTTTCAGTTTTACTTATTGAACCCACTGACTTTACAAATACTCCTTTAGCTATTTTCTGCACAAAATATTTTCAGTTATCAGGAAAAATAGATGATTAAAATAAAATAAATTCTGCTATCTTTGACTTGGAATTTGTTGAGCAAGTTTCAGCACTATGTTGTGCATTGAAAATTAAGACAGGAATTGTTACTGGATAGGAAATCTCTTTATTCATCTTGAACACCTTTTACTTTAGTATTTATTATTTATTTTCCCTAGAAAAAGAATCTAAATATTTGGTAGCAGCTATTAAAATTATATTCTGTCCTGGGTATGACTATGAACTACCTCCAACAGCAAGGCCTTTGATAAGGAAGTTTTCAGGAGTGTGGAACCACCTCTTAATTGCTGGTGTTCCCAGGTTCACCTCAACCTGGGGTGGTAGCACCTGTTAGGGTCCCAGATATGGGCAAATAGTTGACCCCCAAACTGGAGTCAAAGCACTATGAAAGTGTAAAAATAGGTTTTAAAACCAGCAATACATTTTTGCAAAAAATATTAGCAGCAATAAAAATCTTGTCGGCATTAAATATACCTATTGAGGTTGATATGCTGTAAAAAAATAAAAAAAAATAAACCAAACTAAAACTATATTCTACATCTATCTTCTATATTCTGTTGGCAGAATTCATAATTTAACTAAACTGGCATAGTTATTGGTCTTTTTCTTTCACAATAGCCAGCCAGACCAAAAACTGATCAGGGTTATTTTTACTGCCTACAATGCACTCATAAATTGAAGCCTAAAATAAAATTGAAACATTAATTATACACTTGCCATTTATTGTAATATCTAAAATTGAATATGACTTTACTCTTTTCAAAGAGGTTAGTGGAGTTTGGGATGTAGATTTGCATATTCACAATAAGTTTATTGAACCAAAAAAGAAGAGAAAACTTTTAAAACGTGTTTGTAAGTGTGATATAACTACAGAAATAAGAATGTGGGTTATAAAAAGAGAAGGGAAAAAAAATGAAAGGAGCCAGGGCTTCCTTGAGGTGCAGATGGCAGGTCATTAGTTCTGACCCACTTAAAAAAAAAAAAAAAAAAAAAAAAAAAAAAAAAAAAAAACTGAATCGTTAATAAAAAGCAGAAACTGAGATACAAAAGAAAGACAGCTGGACAGCCAGCCATTGCTAAACTATGAATCACTCATGTTAATTGAGAGGTCACATTCAGGTAAGCTTGCTTCTCCATGCACCAACTACTTGTCTAAAACTACTCCTCCAACACAGGTGAACCAATCATACTCTTGTACACAATATTTCCAATCTATCACATTTGTTTTTATAGAAGTAAATACATTGAATTTTTTTTATTTTCAAGATGTTAAAGTAAAAAGCAAGAAGGGATCAAATGAATTGTTCACTTCTATCAAATCAAAGCAGCAAATCTATGTATAAGAGGGTATTTTTGGTTAATTTAAATCTAAAATAGAGAAAAAGAACTTTACTTAATCCTGTATCCTTTACAACTGTCAGCTGTGTATTTCTCTATTAATAACTCTAGACTTACAGAGAAAAGTACAAACTTAATTATTTTAAAACTACATAAAATAAAGTCAATAAATAAAATATATGGGTGTGTGCATGTCTAATATATGTGAGTGGCTCAATATATCCAGAGCCTGACACAACTATTACCTTAATTTTGAAGTGGAATTTTCACTGGCTAATGTTTAAACTATAAGATTAAATATTCACCACTAAATTAAATGCATTAAAAAAGATTATGCTGAAAGAAAGTTTTTTTTTTTCATAATCATTAGTGTGTATATATATATACACACACACACATAAAATATAGTTTTAAGGTATGCTTTATTTATGGGTTAAAGTGCACAATATCAGAGATAGAGTGTATGTAAATATAAAAGTGGACATTGAAGTAAACACCCAGAGGCAACAGTCTGCTGACTTCAATGTCCACTTTTATTATACACACACACACATTATATATATATATATATATATATATATATATATATATGAGAGAGAGAGAGCCTCCTCAATAATGTTGTTGTGAAACTAACATAAATCAAAAAGAATATAATGCTTCCTCAAACAAGCCTATTCATATCAACACCACAATCAAATACACTAACTACAAACAAGATGAAAAAATCCTTAAGTACTAATATACCCTCCACTGATCACAGTAAAAAATAAAACTAATTATATACTATACTAAATTTAATACAACCAACTTAATCATCTGCAATATCTCTTCTCCATCAACTAATGTTTTGCAAAAGATCAACATTGTATATAATTTTAAATGCCCTTTGGGAGATTGTATCTCTGACAAAAAAAGGAAATATATATGTTGGCTTCATGACAACAGTATCAAGGAGGCTTGAAATACACATGGCAGATTCAAGTTTCATAGCCCAACATTTAAAAGGGACATTCCTGTCCACATTCAAGATTTAGAGAAATATTAATTGGCAATACAAGTATACTCCACCATGAAAATAATTTAAAAAAAAACAAAAAAAAAACTTCAAATTCTTGAAGCCCTCTATAAACACAAATTATAACCAACACTAAATAAGACTAATTGTAAGTATAGCAACAAGTTTTTAAAATGTCTATAACAGCAAGGTTTTAAAATACCTAATTATAATTTTTTTAAATTACAATAATAACAACAATGTTTGAAAATATATATACACAATAATAAAAACATGACAAATTTGTGCTGAAATATAGTCATAATTACACAATTATACACCATTTACTGATAAAGGTTTTTAAAATTTCATGTTTGGTTATGAAGGAAAGCGAGAAAACATTGCAACTTTCTAAAAAACTATTACAAATATTTTAAATAAATGGATTAATCCAGTCATCCATGTCCTTTGTTTATCATATACGATGAAATCTACTCAAATATTGCGTGACATGAAAGTCTCACAAATATTTAAAGTACTCCCTACTCATCAAAGCCAAAGTTGACTATATGCCAGGTATAATGTTGACACAGTGAAATAATTTTTTTTTTTTTATTTACTTAAATGCAGGTTTTTAATGCAAGTAAATAGGGTATATTGTAAAAGCTATTGAAAAAATAATATAATTATTAGAGAGTATATAATGTGTGTGCAAGTTTTCAGGGGTTTTTTTTTCTTAATTGATTTTTTTTATTCATTCAATAGTTAAAAATAAATAATTTTTTTCATAAATAAATAAAAAGAGGGTACAATAGTACTTAATACATATAAAACAAAAGCCTTACTCTGTCAGCAATGTTTGTCTTAAATCTTAACTACTGACAATCTATTTTGCCCTTATTTTCTACTGACAATAGACAGATTGAGTATGGAAATTAGGGAAGTGATAGAGTAATGGCTAAGTCTTTGAGCTAAAGATATGCCAAAACTTTACATTTGTAGACTGGGTTCAAATACAGTCACTGATAAAATACAACAATGATTATGGTTTCACTTTTCTCTTCTCCCTGTTAACAGAATGTGTTGTTACTATATATAGATAATTATTAGAATGAATGAAAGTTTTGACATATTTGCTTAATAAAGCCCATTCTTGATATCATAAAGCGATAAACATCTATAATCTTGGTCTCTCCTGCATAAATATGACTTATTTCTTCATTTATTGATTTATATTTTTCTATGTATAAAAAAGGTTATTGAATGAGTAAGCATTTATAAAGAAAAAGATATTTAAGCAATTGAAATAATTTCACTTCAAAAACTAAAAAGAGGTTATTTTTTTTTTAACACTTTTATTATTTAAAAATAAATTATTTGATTTTATAGATCAACTAGCAGTAGAGCCCGGCATTGCCTGGGGATGTAACAGTAAGAGATAGATCAAGTATCGACCATCATAAAGACTGAAAAATAAAATTGACAAAGATTATTGTTTAAAGTTGACGGACACGCATGTCTTAATTAGCTTTTCCATTTTTTTTTTTTTTTTTTTTTTTTTTTTTTACAAATTGGCCAAACCCAAACTCAAACAAAAACATTGATTTCAATCGTTATGGGTCTATCGATTGAATAGAATTTTATTATAAACAATTGTCTTGTAAATGGAATTTTTAAAGCATTCTGAATGTAAAAATAAAGAAAAAAGTGTGCAAGACAATAAGAGACACTACCTGCCAAAAAAAAAACAAAAAAAAACAGTGAAGTTTTGTTGAAATTGGTTGAAAAATGTAGGAAATCCGATCCCATATATAACCGAACACACACATACACAAACAACCTGGGTTTTTAAATAAGTATAACTCAATATGAGTTGTCCCCCTTTCATTCTCGTGATGCCTCTTAATCATGTTTTCAAATTGATTTTGTGCAAAAACAATTGTGTTTTTCCAATTTTTGGCATTGTTAGAACCACAAGGTAATTTTACATAGTCCTGTGAAGTTTTGTTGAAATCGGTTGAAAAATGTAGGAAATCCAATCCAATATATAAATGTACAGAGACACACACACACAATCTGCGTTGTATAATAAGTAAGATGTTCTTAAAGGCTTTGCATTTTAAAGCATAAAAATATTTATTATCTACATTATTTACAGTTAGACCAATGGTTCCCAAATGGTGCAGCAGGTTTCATATGTGCAGCAGAAGAGGATAGCAGGTGAGATTGAATGATTGAAAGACAATCAAAGATCTAGAAACCTTTTTTTAAAATTCATATGCCAAAAATAAATAGGATTTTATAATATTATGAGTCCCAATATAAATAGTTATAAATATTTACTGACCAATTTTAGTTTTGTGGTATTTTTGCATTATATCAAGTATTAAGAATATAGCAACTAGTGTTCGCAAATTGGAGGAGAGAGTTATCAATGGTAATGTTCTGACTTTGAATCAGTAGTTACCTCCCTTTAACCCTCTCTGTTCTTTTTATTTTAAAAAATTTGGTGAGTTCAACCTCTGGGCCGGGTAATACAGACTCAGATTCAGTGGAAACAGGACTAGTAATAACTGAGAAGTACTAGGAAGAGAATTAGACAAAATATTAGGTTGGTGCAAAAATAATGTCGTTTTTCTTTTGAAGTTGAACGTCAAAAAACGACATTATTTTTGCACCAACCTAATATCTCTAGACATGGACAGCAGAATGAGAACAATATACTCCTATAGATTAAATGAAGGGTTCTGTTTGAAATTCCCTGAAGGTTATCAGGACTTTCTGACAACTGAAGAAGGTTGGAGAACATAACAGCTGAAACAATAATAATAAAGAAGAGTGCTTTATTCTGACTGATAAAAATATTTAATAGTATTTAAAAATATTTAATAGTATTTAAAATGATTTTCTACTATGCAAAATAACTTTTTTCTTTCACTTTTCCATATAAGACAAAATTCTATACAGCAGTGAGTCATCGCCAATCCTGTAAGGATGTAATGCTTATTTTGACATAAATATAATCAAGCTATGTTGGAACATGAAAGAAAGAAAATACATTTTATAGATTTCTTTCTTTCATCTACTTTGGTTTCATTATGCACTGTATTTGCTTTTTTAGCTTTTTTTTTTTTTTTTTTTTTTGTTGTCCTCAACAATCCCATAAGTTATGAAGAGGTCATTGTTTAGTATACAATATTAATATATTAGCTAATATATATTTATTTTGCAGCTTTGCTCTTAACAGCCTTTTATAATATTCAAATATTCATGAATGAGATATTGAAAGTTGCTTCTACAATATATAGTTTAATGACACTGCTTAAAAGCTACAATAATATCAATGATATTCATATGTAAGAGTTGATGTGCTTTTTGTTTTGTTTTTCTCCAAATAGCAATATTCACATGAAAAAATTAAAAAAAAAACACTTCAAATCTTGTATGTGAATATTAACTGAAACACATTCCAAAGAGTTATGAAAAATATTTTCTTGTTATGTAATCAAGTATTTGTAGAGAATTTAATCATAATTGTGCTTGTCCCTCCTTCAATTAGTTTGCACAACTGTCATGACCTGCCAATACATCATAAATAATAGACTATTCCATTTTGTTTGTGTGAGAAGACATATCAAAAGTGCTACTTGGTTTCAATCAGAAAATGAAAGAAACTGAAGATAAGTGTTTAATGGCTTTTTTCAGTGAAAGGGAAAAAGTTGTCAATTTCAAATCTGTTCATTTGTACCCCCTTACTTCATAAAATGATAATCAACATTCATATTTATTGCAACATTTTATTAAAGTTGTTAAACTCAAATATTTAACAATGCGATAAGAAGAATTTCTATTTTATTGTCATAGAACTGAATAGAAGCTTACTCAATCATTAACTTAAGAATTAAGATTTATCAGAATATCAAAATAAGAAAACCATAAAGTTTTCACAGGTCTTTCTAGTACTTCTAAATTTTCATGAGTAAGTTTAGAAATTTTTAAATTAAACATAACTAGTTTACCTTTACAGTTCCACCCCAGTTTAAACAAACAAAAAAACAAAACAAAAAAAACAACAATATTTAATTTTTGTATTTCTGGGAGGAGATTATCATTTACATTTGGATTCCTGCCTTCATCTTCATTGTTCTTATAACATTTCAGCCACTGTATCCTCTCGCCTTCTTCAGGTAACTTTCAGGGAATTTCAAACTGAACTCTTTATTTAATTCTATGGGAGTAGATTGTTCTTATTCTGCTGTCCATATCTAGGGATATCATGTTTTTTTTTTTTCTATCATATTTAGTACTGCACACTTATTGCTAACAGTGTTGCTTCAACAGAGTCTAATACTGTATTAGCCAGTCCAAAGATTGAACATTACAGATAGACATTTGAAGAAGGCTGGAGAGCACAACAGCTAAAACATAACACCACCACCAAATATGAGGGCATTAGTTCAAAATTGTGGGTGCATGGCGAGGTGGTTAGAACATTTGCTTTCTGACCATGAGATCCGGGTTCAAATCTCACCACGGTCAATTTGTCGGGAATGCAATTTCCTGACATTATCAGACTGGATCAAGGTCAATCCCAGAATGCGGCACATTGGGAAAGTGCATGAACACAATACCATGGGTTGACCCAAGCCTTGTAAGTGAAAATAGGTAGATGGAACTCTTGTGGGTGGTTGATAGCTGTGCTAGCACAAAGCCACAAGTCATTGTGGCCGAGGTCTTGAACGTGCTAGCCTTGCTCAAGTTGTTGATCATGCTAGATAACACGCTCTTTCCCAGAAACTGTAACTAAGGTCTGCTCAGCATAGTTACAGTATAAACCACAGGTTGGCTCTGTGGGTGTTGAGTAAACACAAATATGCCTGAGCAAGTGTCTGCTATAGGGATTGGCGAGCTGCTCTAGTAGACGGGTATTCTCAAATATGAGTGGCCAGCTATTATTATTAGTTCAAATTTAAATAACATAAATAGCAACATTTAAGTTTGCGATATTCTGTTAATAGAATTTAATTAAAATTTCTATCCATTTATCTAGGAGCTAAAAATAATATGGGAAATAAAAGTATTTTGTTGAATTTAAAATAACAAAAAGTTCTGACATCAAAAGAGTTCACTATAATTTGCAATAATAATTTGGCAGTGCAAAAAATGTTACACACATGCATATATATAAAATACCAATAAAAGATTTGTCATTTAGATGATTGATGTTACCTTCAGCATCCAGAGTTTCATGGAGAGAACTTCTGGGTATCACTCAATCCACTTGTCAGCAATTGATAATATTATTACTTAGATGTCATTTTTAGTAGATACCATCCACTAAAAATAACATTTAAGTAATAAAATCTGTCATATTAATGAAAAAAAAATCCATGACTTCTTTAGAAATATATATGTATCTAAGGAAAGTAGAAAATTAATTTTTATTAATCTGACAGATTTTTTACCACATTATTTTTAGTAAATACTAATATTTTTTTGAGTAGAGGCACCATTTATTTATTAAACAGTATTTACTTTCTTTAGAAAAATTGGTTTGTTTACAAAGACAATCAAAGAACCACTTGTATTTTAGTGCCAACTGTTGTTGAACTTTCTTTTTTTTTATAAAGTTTCAGCTTTTGTTTTTGTACTAAGTAAATATTTCTATTGATAAAGAAAAATACATTTGAATGATTAAACAGTAAATTTTGAAATTTTGAGCCTAAAATTTTAGAGAAAGTTTCATTTATCAATTTGTCTATTGTGTCTTGGGATATTTTCCAGTGGTAAGAAACTAATGCAAGTTTTATATATATATATATATATATATATATATATATATATATATGTATGTTATATTATATATCTTAAACATTATTTTTAATGGATACTCATATTTTGAGTAGATGCTCTAAACATTCAAACTAGTAGATGGAAATAAATAAATAAAAACAGACCAACTACTCAAATATGGGTATCCATTAAAAATAACGTTTAAGCAAGAAGCTTAAATATAAAGGGTTAATAAATGAAAAATCCATTCTTTTATATAAGTGAACATTGAAATCAACACTCAGAGGCGACAGGCTGTTTCATGCTAGACACAACCATCAGGCTGCCTGACAATTGCATCTAGCATGAAACAGCCTGTTGCCTCCAACTTCAATGTTCACTTTTATATTTACGTACGCTCTATCTGATATTGAGCACTTTATCCCATAAATATAGCACACCTTAAACTATATTTCTTCATGTGTGTGTGTGTTGTTGTTATTCTTATTTTCTTATTATTATTCAACTAACTCTGTCAAAAGTACAACCAAAAAGAATTTATCTAAACTCAACATAAAGTTTGTCACAACTACATCTAAAACAATCAAAGACTTAATCAATGAAAAACAAAACAAGCCAAAACTTGAACAAGGAATTTACTCTATCAACTGCAGAAATTGCCAGAAGGAATATATTGGAGAAACCTCAAGAAGTTTAAACAAAAAACTATATGAACACAAAAGGGACATTTTAAAAAAACAATACACAAAATGTATTGGTTGTTCTCCATAATGAAACTAACCATGATTCTGATATAAGGAATGCTACTTTGATCAAAAGAGAAAATAATTCATTAAGAAAATATCTGGAAAGTGCCTAGATCACTAGCTCAGTCATGGTAAATTTGTGCTCAGGCTTTTACAATTATGTCACCATTCTTGGCATGGAATAGTCAGGGACAAAGATGATGAAAAGAAAAAGAATATAGATTGAATGTGGCTAAACTGAAAGAATACTCTTTCCAAAATTTTGAAACTACTAGCATCTCTCATTTTGAGTGCATGTGTAGTCATGGCAACATCAACAAAGCCCAGTTCAATGAAGTCCTAACAGATGAAACATGTCACAAAAACTTTTCTCCTATTTGTCACATTACTTTCTTAATACGGTTTCTTGATATATAAAATTATATATTGTTGTCATATCATATATACGTATATAAATCATTAAAAATTAAAATTTTTTTACTAGAGAAATGCATTAAAAAATAAAGAAGAAAAGGATTGTCAGTGGTTAGAAATACATATGTTACTAATAAAATAGAACAATTGTATGTATAATCATGCTGATCTTTTTAGTTTTTCAACAATCATTTTATGGTCTTTAAAATTAAAGGTTGAAATTTGCCTCCTTTCCAAGTTTCAATTAAATTGTGATTGAAAGGAAATAATAGACACTACACCATGATCTTGGGCAATTTGAGATGAACAAAGGAACCACAAACATGTACACGTCTGTCAGGAAAAGTAAGATGACCTAAAAGGCACAAGATATCCCATAAATAGCCAGATGCTGACAAAAAAGAATGCCAGTAATGTTATTTGTACTAGTTATTCTATCCACACAATGAAAACCAATTTTAGGTCAACATATTTTAGGGAAGGTAAACATTGTGATCATTGCATACTTAAGATTTGTTTGATTTTAATGTACATTTGATATTTTCCTTAAATTTAAGTGTATAATTATTAAATCTTAATATTACTGACAATATTTCTCACAAAAAAAAAAAAAAAAAAAAAAAAAAACCCAAAAAAAAACTAATGACAAATGAGAAGTTTACAGGAAACCAAATTAACAAAATATATTAAAAAGATTTGTATGACAGGAGATATTTTATTTCAACTGTCAAACAAATGCTGGCAAGTCATTTTCTTACCTCTGAAAACATGCAACAACTAACATTCACTAATTCCTCTTTTTAACATTTTTCTCTGCACATTTTAGTAAAAACATGACTCAAAAATAGTCATTTTTTTTCATAAAAATTACTAATCTTTTTCAGAAACATATGGACCAGGTTTTCATAGTTCACATTACAAAAACCACTTGTTATAACCATATGACCTGAGAGATCGCTTCAGATATTTTTGACTAAATGTTGATTGGTTTGGTTTGGTTTGGTATGCAGCATATCAACCTCAATAGGTTACTAATGCCAACAAAATTTTATTGCTGGTAATTTTTTTTTTGTTTTTTTTAAATGTATTGCTGGTAATAAATTTTACAAAGTATTTCTGGTATTAGAACCTATTTTATTAGTGTTTGACCCCAGTTTGGGGGCTAATACCACCCAGGTCAGGGTGAACCTGGGAACACCAGCAATTAAGAGGTTTCACACTCCTCAAAACCTCCTGATCAGAGGCCTTACTGTTGGAAGTAGTTTATCATCATACCCAGGATGGTTAACTAAATGTTGAAGCATAATATAGAATTCTTCTGTTCCTTTATTTAAACACACACAAAAAAAAGACTCATCAATTTTTTTAGTGTTCAATTTAATGGCATTTAAAATTGTTTTCTATTATTGAAAAAGAAAACCTTTTTCTTCCTCTTTTCTAGAAAGCAGAAAATTTTCATACACTATTGGCTAATCACCAATCCTAAATATTCAATATTTATTTATGTGTTTTGTTTTAGTAATTGATTATATTAATCATTTAAATAGAAAGTTTATTAATATAATTAACTCAATATAATTAACTCAATATAATTAACTCAATATAATTAACTCAATATAATTAACTCAATATAATTAACTCAATATAATTAACTCAATATAATTAACTCAATATAATTAACTCAATATAATTAACTCAATATAATTAACTCAATATAATTAACTCAATATAATTAACTCAATATAATTAACTCAATATAATTAACTCAATATAATTAACTCAATATAATTAACTCAATATAATTAACTCAATATAATTAACTCAATATAATTAACTCAATATAATTAACTCAATATAATTAACTCAATATAATTAACTCAATATAATTAACTCAATATAATTAACTCAATATAATTAACTCAATATAATTAACTCAATATAATTAACTCAATATAATTAACTCAATATAATTAACTCAATATAATTAACTCAATATAATTAACTCAATATAATTAATACAAATTATTATACCTTTATAAGCTGTTTTATTAATCTCACATGAAATAGCACTAAAGCTCATTTATAGTTACTTTGTAACATATATTTTTTATTTAGTAGTTTATTAATCCCCAGATAAAAAAAAGTACATATAATTTAAAAGATTTGCTATCTGTGATCATGACAATGGAGGCTTACAACCACATTACATTGAAACACCAGTTCCCGTATGATCATCAAAGTTAAGCAACATCAAACCTGGCCAGTATCTAGATGGGTGACTGCATGGGAATATCAGGTACTGTAAGCTTGGATGTATGGTTGGTGTAATGGATAATGTCTTGGAATTGTTAATTAGAGAGCAGAGTTCCAATTCCTATGGGTTTCTTTTATTCATTTATTTTCAGGCTTTAAATAACCTGCAAAGGGTTGATAAGCTGTAGAAAATGAATCAATTAACAATGCAATTAAAGTTTTTCCATTGTCTCTCACATGCGATACCAGTTGTTCTTTTGGGTTATAAAAGTACAGCAGGAGGGGGGGGGTATATTTAAATTATATAAGCTCCGTTTAATTCTTTAAAGGGGCAATTTTCAACACACAAATAGAAATTAGTTAAATGCTACTAATATAGTTTACCAGACCCAAGATTTCATAGAATAAAGCTCAATCATGTATTTTAATATTTTTCATATAATTCCTCACCATAAAATTTTAAATTTGGAAATAATCTTGGAACAATAGTATACAGTTATTTTTTTAGAACCATTTTAATTTGATAACCGTAAGAGAATATCTCCTAGTGTATTTTAGTAATTTCACAAAGATCACATTAGTTTTAAATTTATTCACCTCCCCTCTAAATTACCACAGATAATATTAATTAGTAAAAAAAAAAAAAAAAAAAAAAAAAAAAATACCAATCCTACCCTAGAATCTAATCATTAGTGCCACTACTCATATATATAAATAACAAACCATCTGAATAAGAAATAAATGAAAAGTTTCATGAAGCAAGCAGACAACGGAAATAAATCAGACAAATAACTAGAAGGGAAAGGTTTTAAAGTGTCCTAGACATATCCCCCCTCACCCCCCCAATAATAGTTACAATGTTAGTCTCCATCTTTAATGTTGATAGGCAAGTGAAGAAATTTTTACAAAAATCCCAAATCATCTAAAGCAATGGTTCTAAACAGGCCATTTTTAGAGTTTCATGAGAAAATGGAATCATAAATTGGCCAATTTAAACCAGTCAAATATTGATTTTTTTTTTTTTTAAACAATGTATCTTTTCATTCAATTTTAGAAATGAGTAATAGCATTCTGAAAGAAAAGTGCAGAAATAAAAGAAAGAATAAAAAGTTTTCAAAAAGGAAAATACCTGTTTTTTTTCATGCTATTGTTTACCCAATACAAGTCCCAAGAGCCACACAAGATAGGTTACTGACTAAGGTTGTCCTAGAGAAATAAGAAGTGCAGATTATGAGGATATGTAAGATATATAATGGTTGATCCTTGATTTGAAGAGGTTAAGATAGTGATCAGGGAAGCATACTTTCAAGAGTCTGCTTATGAATTAAGTTCTTGCGAAGATGTCTTGGTGCAATATCAAAGGAATGATGACAATTCCACCTTGTGTACATGGCATGGCAGGTCCTAGCTTTAAAGATCTGAACTGGAAGAACTAAGAAATGTAACTCATCTGAAGATTTGCCATGGAAATAACAATAGAATAGTGAGAGATTAACAAAGTTTTGTCTGTGGGAGGAAAGAGGTTGTAGGGTGGAAAATAGTTCACCACCCACAAGTCTTCTGTTAAGGCTGGAAAGTGGGGATTGGAAAGTTCCAGCCCAGGTATAGTAGCAATACTCCATTTTTGCTTTGATCCAACTCTTGTAAAGAGAGCATGGCAAGAGGGACTTTCTGGATCAGTACAAGGAACCAATCATTTTTCCAGTCTCTTGAGTAATGGATAATTGTAGATAATTATATGCTATAATTTTCAGTATTTAAAAAAAAAGAAAAAAAAGAAGCCATTTGTGAAATATGATATATGGATTTATTTTTAAAACTATTTGTAATAATTCATCAAATGAAATTAAAAGGTAATTAAATATGAAGAATGCTCACTTATATATCTTCAAAGTTAAAAAAATTTCATAAGTAAAATATAAAGTCAAATTATAAAAATGCCTTTTCACACAAGTGAAATATAGACCACTCCTTTAAGATCAGATGAGAAACATAATTTGACCTAACTTTAATAGCTTAAATCTCTTGGAAACTGATTTACCGTCAACAAATTATCTGAACATGTAATTAATCTCTTTTTTAGTTCCATACAGTATTTGAGAAATATAGAAGACTCTAAGACAAAAACCTTTTGAAAGTTATTTTTCAAGTAAGAAAAATTATTTCCTTTAATAAACTTATATTCAATAAGGGTACATAGAGCAAGACGGTATAAGGATTACTTAGTACAGAGTTAAATATACCCAGTTAGACTCTTTAATTATTAGTTCATTTCCAAATAATTTGTCTGATAAAAAGATCTCATTATTCTCACTAATTCTTCTACATGCCTGATAAGTTTTGAGTAAACTAGAAAATCAGGTTTTTCTAATTGCAATGATTTACTTGTAAGGTAATAAGCCTGATGATAACAAAGGCAAAGTAACTTGAAGCAACATGTGGTTCTACCAATGGATACTTGAATACAAGGGACCGACAGGAGCAACAAGAAAGTTTTAAGGAAAATAAGAACAAGCATACAAACTTATACTTACAATCAGAAAAAGACAACTGAAATTTCTGTGATGCATAATTAGGAAAGAGGCCTAGGGAATTTAAAACTCACAGGAAAGAGGAGCAGAAGGAAACAACAAGTAAGCTACTTAAGTTTGTGTAAATAAATAACAGATTAAGAACAAGTAGGCTTAGTAAAGAGTCAAAAATGACTTCAAGCAAGAGACAGGAAGTTTTGGAGAACCATAATCACCCATATGCCGAAAGACATACAAAAGAACAGATTATCGTGATTTACTTCAATAGATAAAATATGCAATTAAATCAGAAAATATTAAGTACTACATATAGAAGAATCCAGTTGCTACATTTTTAACTGACTGCTTAATTTAAAAAACTTTATTAAAAAAAAAAAAAAATCTTCTGATTTGTAATTTTGCACATGAAATTGAAATTGTTCTGATATTGCCCCATTTTCAGAATGAAATGCTTTGCTTCATTTAATCAAGATATCTAACAAAATGATGTAACATTTTTATTGATAGTAGCTTAAAATGATTACCGTATATACTTGCAGATAGGTCACACTCCTACTTTATAGCCTAGTAATTGAGGATTTACTGTTGACTCACAAATAGGCCACACTATAATCTGGGAAGTTACACTGCCATTTTTAAACATAAGAATTATCAGATATCTATCTTTATTTCAAAACTTACAATTATTAATACACTTCTGCAGATCAATTTCCATGTTATTCTGCATAATTTAGTACATTAAATTTAAAACCTGCTTCACAACTTTCTTTTACTTATGATTAGAATTTGCAACAATTAAAATTATAAACTATAAATTTGGTTACCAACTATATATCTGCAGAATGCAAAATAGTGCAACGTTTTGGGTACTAGATTCATGCGCATTGTTATTTATAAATAACACCTTTTAATGTTATATGAAACAACCATTAAACAAAATTATCTCAAAGAATATATTTCATTTCTTTAAGTCATATTTTCCAACATATTTTTAACAAGATTATATATATATATATATATATATATATATATATACAGCAGAATTAATCATGGACTATTTTCTCTTTATCAATGAACATCTACACATGGTTCCTTATGTATGTTCAGGGTTTCTATATCAGTCTAGTGAGAGGGCCTCAACTGAACGGTGACTGACAGATTGATAAATATTTTATAATTTTATTTATTTATTGTGATGGATATGTGAATCTAGCAGCAAGAATTAAGTTTAAAGTAGTGAGTCAGTATATATGATAGATAAATTGTCTCTATATGAAGAAAAACCACAGCTTTAGTGTTTATGGGTATCATTTCTGATTTCTCAGAAATCATGATGACAAGCTAGAGTTGTTTTACAGTTGTGCGGATAGGTCGCACCCCTAATATTTTGTGAAATTTTTGGGTAAAAAAAAAAAAAAAAAATATATAGAAAATGTAACCTACTCGTGAGTACAGTAAGTCACAGAAAATTCCTTAAGCCTTTAATTGAAAATGTAAATTCTAAATGTACTTATAATACAAATGAACCAAAATATACTAAAATGCTACATGCAGTTTGCAAAATAAATGAAAAAGAAATATACTGAAGAAATAGTTGACAAATAAGAAAAATAGACAAGATTTGCAGATCCATCCTTATTTCAACATGCTAGGTATCACGGAAGTCAGTAAACAAAAGGTCTTCACGTTGGCCACTAAAGTAACAAAACTTGCTTCATAGTGGCAGTAGGTCAGAAGAGGGGAGTCATAAGTCAGGTAGTATTAACTCTACATAAGATAGCTATATGAATGTGACTGCCTGATTGTTGAAAGAATGAAAACACCCAATGACCCCAGTAAACACCACTGGTGATATGTCCAGGTGCAACACAAGATGATGTATGTTCAAAAGACAGGTAGAATGTTTTTTTTCTTACACTAAAACAAAAATTAATATAACAAAATCATTTTTTATGAAATTTTAGAAACAGGCTAATTTGTTCTATTATTCTTAAGTGAACATTTAAAATTTTGGCTCAAAGTTGACAAAAATCACCTTCCTATTCATGTCCCAATTTATTTGCATTATGTTTTCTTTTTTGATTATATAAATAAATCACAAACGAAGATTTAAAAATTAAATGAATCTATACAATTTAACACTTCTTCAAAAAAAAGTTTTCATTTGTATATTTTTAATAATTTCAACTAGTCAAAATGAAGCAAGCAAATTTTTGTAACAATTGTCTAATACATTTATTCATACTTACCATATCATAAAAAAGTATTAGTGTTTATTAACCTTTCTTATTTTTTAAAAAAATATAAATAAAAAACTTTATTTACCATGATATCCAAAGCTATCCAGAAGAGTTGCAGGAGATTCTGAAGTCATCTGGAGGCTGTGGCAATAGCGATTTTATTGAATAAATTTACTCTTTAGTATTTCAAGATATTTTTGTGTAAATTTAGTAAATATATCTATTAAAATGAGATATCTATGTTATTTTCATTTTTGCCTAATTTAAACGACAATTTATCCATCGCACACTGTATATCCCTTTTGCTTCTGAAAAAAAGTTTGATAAATGCCCACCTGCTTTAAGCGCTAAACTACTGGAACTTGATGGCTTTCCAAAGAACAAATCTCACTTAAATTCAACATTATTTGATGATCTTTATCAGTGTCATATTTGTTTTTACAAACAAGATCATGGAATGAAGTGTTGCATTTAAAGCCTTTGAGTTATTATAGTTTGGTGGGTAAAGCTGATGGGCATTTACCAAGCTTCTGAGACAAAAGGGAAAAGGGTTCAAATCTCAAGGAGTACTTACAAGAATAAGCATACTGTCTATTCACTCCTCTAAAACTGATGGCTTAGTCAAAGTTTCAATGAAAAGCAACTAAAATTAATGTGTATGTAAATAGTAGTAAAAAATTTATAACAACAACAATGGTTGACAATGTTTCATCTCACAAAAATATTAGTTTGGTGCAAAAATAATGTCGGTTTTTGACGTTAAAAATACGTCAAAAACCTAATACTACTAATGATATATTATTAATCTTTTTTTTTTTTTTCTTTTACTAAATATTTGTAAAACAAGGGTCAGAAATAAATT
This sequence comes from Acanthosepion lycidas, assembly GCA_963932145.1. Taxonomy (NCBI): domain Eukaryota; kingdom Metazoa; phylum Mollusca; class Cephalopoda; order Sepiida; family Sepiidae; genus Acanthosepion; species Acanthosepion lycidas. Next base: position 33,836,374 of record OZ010596.1, read on the forward strand.
AGCTTAGTGTTCTTTCTCATGCAAAGAAATCAGAGTGTTGTTTCTTTAACATCTGAAGAGAATCCAAAAGAAACGATTTTCTCAGGGAATAGTATTTAGTTAAAGTAAAATAAAAGGCCCTTTTTTTTCTCGTTCAATTTTCTCTAAACTATACAAATTGTGAAATTAAGAATTTTGTTATCTCTATGATCAATTTAAATATGCTTAATGTTCAGCTCTTACACCATGCCTTGTATGAAAAGCTTTCTTACAACAGATGGAATTATGCTTATTTTGCTTGTGAAGTGGAGACAAAGAGATTCAGTTACAATTAACACTGACAGGAAATAAGTGACCTTACAGCCACAAAGCCATTTAAGGATTCAAAATTCTAACACTTAGAAAAAAAAAAAAAAAAAAAGTAAATAAAAACACCCAATACAATGAAAAGCATTTAAAAATTGAGACATATTTTTAAAAAATGAACTTCCTTTTCATTCAGGAAAGAATGCATGAAAGCAGATAAACATAAAACAGAGTAATATTGTCTTTCTTACTTTTTTAAACGTAATTTTCAATTGAGGATATCCAAAAATAAAGTTTCAGCCTGAAAAACAAATTTTTGTTTAACACATAAAAACATAATTTTTTTAAAAAGCCACCCGAAGCACTGACCCCTTCAATTTTGTTTAAAATAGCCTATATACAGGGCAAACAGAAATTCCCAAAATATTACAGCTGTCTGATTACCACAGTACAAGGTCACAAATTTGTGAACTTTTGTTTTGTCTAACATGATCATTTTTAAATTAGTGCAATAATTTAAAATAAATAAATCTAGATAATTGGTTTTAAACTCATTTTAAGGCTGAGTAGCCCTTTTAATTCTCTTACTCATTATTTGTGAAAAATAAAAAATTAATTAAAAAGTCAACATTCGATTTTTAATAAAAAAAAAAATAAAATAATAATTATAATAAAATTATACCTTCCCTGAAAAAATTCAAAATTTGGATGTTAATACTTTGAGCAATATAGGACAAAATCCTAAAAAGCTTTAATAGGATATTTTTTTTATACAATGAACTAGTTCATTTGAAAACATTTGAAAAATAGTTTAAGAGCCAACAGATATATATATATATATATATATATATATATATATATATAGGTATGTGTATGCGCGCACACCCACACATACATACTGCAAATGTTTTGGGGATCTTATTGAAAACATGACAATCATACATGTAACTAAAAGATTCACTGTGACAGAGCCATGAAGCTTTTAATTATGCACATGTAACATTTTTAATAAGATCTAAAAATTTGCAACATTTACACTAGAAATGATTATGTACACAGGATATTTAGCACTGCATTTGAAATAAAAAGTCATTTAATTGAAATTATATTCCAATTAAATAATTGTTTATATATATATATATATATATATATATATATATATATATATATATATACCCACACACAAGGGGAGAGAGAAAGAACATTTTCAAGTAAATTAATTCAGTATTTGTCCATCCTCTACATTCTATAAGAATTAAGTACTGACATACCCAATGTTCTCTATGTAACATTTGCATACATGATAAAGAGACATATCCACTGTCATCATGTAAATATTCTGGTGCAAAGAACTGAAATATGAAGAAACCAGACATTATACTGAATGCATGACAGACTAAACCTTCTATAGGTTTATCTGGCTGGCAAGGCGTCATGGGTCACATGGTTTCCATTTAACATTGAATTTTAAGTTTTTCTTGCTCTCCATTTTGGGACATGAATATAAACCAGTTGGTGAAGTCATGGAGAACATTAATGAATACACTTCTTCTACTAGTGAAGTTAATGTTCCATTCACCGATTCAGCTCCTGGTTTCTGGCTTGCTTAAATTGAGGCTCAGTTTATGGTGCGTAACAGTACTTAAAAAAATATTCTGTGTTCATTTTGGCTGAGTTATTACCTGACATGGCTACTGGGGTGAAGGGCTCAATTTTACATTTGGCTTGCATTCAACCAGTGACCAACTTAAATAAATCATATTGCAGATCTCCATCTCAGACCAAACAAGCTTACAATAGCTTTTGATGTCAAAATCTCTGGAAGATAGGAAAACATCCTAATTTTTTGCATCACTTGATGTCTCTTGATAGGGAAGTTCAAAGACAATATAATCAGGCACGTTTTCCCTGCAGCCGTTGCTAGCAAATTTCCAAATTGCTTTAGCTTTACTAGACAAGAACATGTGTTGGATAAAATGGCTGACACAGTGAACACAATCCCAGATTTAGTTCCTACTACAGTAGCAACTATGAAGAATACAGCGAAAGAATTAAAATAAAGAATACAGTGAAAGAATTAAAGTTTTGGTTAAACGGAGATGTTGGAGGGAGGGCTCCTTGGTAAAAAGTTTAACAAAGTAGATATACAATGTTCTCTTAATAATGGCTGATGTCATAGCAGATTGAATAGACCTGGATAGATAGACTGAATAAAAACCATTGAAAATTTTGTGATAAGGCTCAGTTATGTATCCTGCCTCTGTGCTTAAAAAAACAAAACAAAAACAACCTCCCTTTGAATCACCAGTGGGCTCCAGTGTTGCCTGTTAAATATTTCTTTATAGAGCAATAGGTCTCCCACTTTCTATTTTTTTTGTAGATAGTGGAACACAAGTGTCCATTATTCCTGCTTCACAGACTGATAAGTCAAAAGGTCTGGAGAGATTTACTCTTCAAGCAGTGAATAGATCAATTATACATATCTATAACCAAAAGTGTATAAAATTACATACTGACTTATATAATGATTTATTGTGGATTTTCATACTTGCCCTGAAGATATAATGAAATACATCTTAGGAGATGATTCCCTGTAAATTCTGGTTTAGTGATAGATTCAGAAATAAAAATTAAAAAAAAGCAAGACCTAGTAGATTCAATAAGCAATCTTCCTTCTAAACATCTTACCCAAAATGTTGATATTATTGTTCCCTCAGCTGGCCAGGTCAGGCCTGCTACCATTAATATGCAACCCAGTACAACCTGCCACATGGACAGGTAGTTGATATCTAAACTAGCCCCCACCCCCCCAGCTTTTCTGCTGGTGAGGAGGGTAGCATGCTTCTTATAGGAGCCAATGGCCAACACATATATTATATATATATATATATATATATATATATACATATATATATATATATATATAGGCTAGGATGGGATCTCGAGTCTTGAATGGCAACCTTCCTAGAGATGGTGTCTCAATAAAGATACTGTGTACTTGGACTACTGTAAGTGTCAGAGTTAGGTATCGGGAAGAGCATACAGCCTAGTAAAACCTTGCCTCAATGTCAAATCCATTGTCAGGCAGGACCTACCTTGCTTCATGCAAGATAATCTCAGTCCTGCCAGAACAAAAAACACATCTGTATGTATATATGTAGCAACTGATGCTGAGGAAAAAAAATGCAAGATATTTGAATTTATTAAAGCAATATCTGGAGAGATTCTCCTGTAAAATTTTAACTCTATGCAACCCTTTTATGATGTCACATAGATTAATGTATGATGCCATGATTACTTATCCAGAGGCATGAACACCTTTGTGGTAAATTTCTGTGTCAACACAGACAAATTCATTTATAGACAGAAGACAAATAAGCAATTGCGGCAAATGATGAAAATTCACTCTCATACTATGAAGTATGAAAGAGAGTGAAAATGATTTGTAACATCTGCACAGGTTAACAATATCCATTTGCCTCAGAAATCTTGAGAAAAACCAATCCCCACTCAGTAATACTTACACAGGTGTAAAAGATTCAATTAAGCTGATAATGCAACAATGCATACTGTGCCAATGCACTAAATCACTTGAACTTTATTTTAACTATTGTTCTCGTCTTGATTATTATAGATAAAATCATAAAACCAATCTTTCAACCAGGAACCCTCTAGTAATCTTTAGGTGGGCATTATTTTGGTTGATAAAAGATATTTTGTAATTTTTGATGGTGTTATCAACCAAAACAATAGATACCTAAAGATGGCCAAAACATTGTGTATATAATAACATATGACAATTAAAAATGAAAAGAACAGTTTGGAACCATTCAAAGTATACTGATAATGTCTCATCTCAAAAATCAAAACAAATTATCACATCAAATCACCTTCAACAACTTTCTCTTCACTGAATGGAAGGTTTCAGCATGTTCATATTGATATAACAGGACCATTTAGTCTGTGTGAAAATTAGTCATACATAGAATGTTATACAAGATGGCCATGAAAGATAATATTGCAGAAACAGATACAAACGACATTTATAATAGGATGGATTGTTCATTTTGGCACACAATTGGTTATCACTACAGATCAAGAACAGCAATTCAAGAAACTGGCAGACTTACTGGAGAGAGAGAGAGAAAGAAAAAAAAAGCCTATCATCCAATGTTAGATCTTCATTATTCAAATTTCTTAGCATTTGAAATTTTATTTTCTTAAAAGTATTTAATTTTATCTTATTTTTTATGCTTTTCATAACAACTCTCAGATGGTAATTCTATGATCATTATGTAAGCAATATAGAATAAACCTGTTTTAAGATTTTAATCTGCATTCCTTTTCCTTGGGAGAAGGTCTTTCTCTGGCAACATATCTCCTATTAGTCTATAGAAACCAAAAAAGAGGAGACATCCAAATTTAGTTATATATTACTATATAATATAGCATTTAATTTACTTATAAACCTCAGACATCATCCGTCATCATTTTACACCAGTAGTGCTAGATGAAATAGTTTATTTATTTATTTTATTTTTTTTTTTAAATGAAGATTTTTCATTTAATTCCTGTTTGCTTTTTATTGCAACTCCCAAATTGTCATTTTACGATCATAAAGCAAGCACAGATTGTAAACAAAGAATAAACCTCCAGGGAGATCTGACTTTGCATCTCTTATCCTTAAAAAGCCAGCCTTTTCATGGTGGTATGTTGCCATTTAAGCTACAAAAGTCATCCAAATTTAGTCACTAAATTATCATAAAAGTAATAAAAAGCAACAGAAATAAGATAAGAGAACAGGATATTCCATGGATGCAGGCATTTTAAAGATAATCAAGGATTACCATTTTGCATGTAAATTATTTATAGCCACTTTATAATCAAGGAATTTAGAGAATCTAAATAAAGTGGAATTGAAAAAAAATAAAATAAAATTAGAGATTTAAGAGATAAATACATTAGTAGAGATTGTGCATGAGTAAGAATTTATTCGTGAGTAGTAACCAGAGAGTATGTTGGAACTAAGGAAATATAGTTAATATGAGTAAAATGATTCCCAAATAAAAGTAGGAAAGAGCATTTGCAAACAGGTCACAATTAAGATGGCAATGCAACAATGTTGTTTTGTTTTTTTTTTTTTAGAAGAAAAAAGGTTATGAAAGTAAACAATAGGCCAAGAACAATGTAAAAGATTGAAAGAACACACAGCTTTAAGAAAAAAAAGATTCCTCCTTCAAAAATATAAGATAAAAAGAACAAGATCTGAGGAAAATTTATAAAGTTTGAGGATACGAGATATAGTAACATTTCTGGAACAAACATCAAAATATTTTTATGTTTAAAACTTTTTATACAACAGCAATGATTGCCAAAACTTGTGTTATTGAATCAAAGCCTTTTCTTTCTTACAATGGCTGAAAACCTCTTTCTATTTTTTGATATGTAATTTATTTTCACGTATATACAATGAAGAGCCCAAATATTGTGATCACAGTTTTAATGTTGGTTCTTTATTGCCTTTCAAAACAGTACTTAACCCAATCAGATATAGACTCAACAAGACCTTTAAAGGTTTGATTTGCAATCTGGTGTGAGAATGTTAACAGCAGGTCTTTGGCAAGCTTTTAGGAGTTGTTGTCCCAACACATTCTATAAGTACTCAATAGGATTGAGATCTGGGAATTTTGGTGACCCCAACAACACAATGAAGTTTTTGTAATGTTCTTCAAACTATTCCTGTTCAACTTATACAACAAGGCCAGATTCATTGTCCTGTTAAAGTAGCATCTACTGTCATGAGGATGTGTACTTGATCTTAATGATGCTGAGTCAAGTGACATGCAACAAAATACATTCCACATAAATTATAAGATCTAATGTTTTCCAGTAGAACATTGCCTCCACCAGCTTTTTACTGCATCCATGTTCTATCACTTCCCTAGCATAACAATGTACACACACACACACACACACACATACATACATACACTTTGCTGTCCATTTGATTCTGGTGAATGCAAAACCATCAAGCCAAGTGACCTTCTATTGATAGACAAGTCAGTTTCAACACTTGCATATGAATTGTGATGCACCCTTTCCTTCACTCTGATTAAAGCTATCTGCAGTTTTGTCACAGAAGCCATTTTGTTGATTTGTACTTTGTGGGAAATCCTGCATTTTGTTTTTGCATCTGTAAGTCTTGAACACTCAAAACTTAGTTTGTGATCGATTGTTGACACTTCCTTGGACAACTGCTAATAGGTATACTCACTACAACTGAACATGAGCACCCAAATCTTTCTTCTTACCTATAATTACAGTAAACAACACATAAAAAGAATTACTTATGACCAATTCACCTCTGACCTTGAATTGTGTAGTTGTTATGAGACAATAGCTGTCATTCTTGTCACATGTCACAATGTTTTGGTTCAACAGCTTTTAATCAATATACAATGTTCTATATCCAAAAAATACTCATTTATTTACACTTATTTACATTTATTTATACTCAGTTCATTTATTTCAGTGATACAGTCACATAAATTTACAAAATACTTGAATCTAAAACTCTTCACATTGTTAAACAAGAAACTCATAATTTATATCAATGTTTGAGATGAGGAAATATCACAACCCCATATACCTTTAGACTTAGACTAGTATGCTCATCAAGTGAAAAAATAAGCAAAATAAATGGAATATTCACACACGAGATATCACTTAAGCATGAAAAGTAAAATAAAAATCTACTCCTATGGCTTCAGTAAAGGGTTCAGTCTAAAATTTCAAGAAAGACACCAAGTATGACAAACAGCTGGAGAAAGCAGCAGGGCACAGTAGCCAAAACATAAGTATTGCAACCAAGAGGAACTAGTCTGAATGTAAAAGTATATAAGAAATCCATAACTTTAAATAGAATAAAAACAAAGGGAACAAAAAAAAATACACAAGATAAATATTAACAGATACTTGTGATATTCAAAAAAGAAAAAGTTTGAAATTAATCACTTCAATCCAGAAGATAAATGAACTTGGAATATTGAATAGATTCATAAAAATAAGTTGTTAAAGATAAATCAATTAGTTATTCATTTTGACTGGCTTTCATCTTTATAGTTGATTTTTTTATCACAATATTCAGATTATAACATTCCACAATTGCTCAAGTAAGCAGTGTGAATTGGAAATAAGCTATCAGTATCCTATAAAACTTTTACCAGGATACAGTATACAATTCTCATCAGAGTCTTTCTTCATTAACAATTCACACTGCTTACTTTAATGTTCAATGAATATAGTGTGTGTGTATGTATATATATATATATATATATATCCCTGAGTATCAAGACAAATTAACAATAAAGAAAAGAGAAAATAAGTAAAAAAATATATGAAAATACATCATCTAAGAAATTCAAACAATTTCAAAACTATTCATATCATATTTCAGCAATGTCTTCATACAATCAGATGATATAGGCTGATAGCCAAAAGAAAAAAAAATTCTATCATTTTGAATATTGGACTGTTAGTGGAGGTGAGCTGCTTTAATACTTAAATTACAAAATTAATAATGCATAATGACTTCCTCATCCAACAAGTACAATGTAAAATTTTAAGACTTCTTTCCAAATTCATTTATTCAGTATATTCAAATAAGTTGACAAGTAAATTCAATTAACAACAGTATAAAAATGATGTGAAAATTTTGGAAAATATGTTAAAGATTCTCACTTAAGCATAATAGAATAGACTGAAAATGTTTTATGTAGTCACGTATGCAAGGAATGTTATCATGTATTTTTTATGCTATAGACTAATTATTTTCAGCTCTTACAGCTTAGATTCAATTATTTAGGGGTAAATATTTGCTCATATATTTTATGTAAAAATTAAACCATATAATGTCACTTGGTCAAGCAAAATATAAAAAAAAAAAAAAAAAAAAAAGACTAGTTGAAGTGGAGGGTAACCCCCACAACCAAGCAATAGCACTCCATTGCGCTTAAAAGAGGTAAGGTTATAGTCACTCTCTGATGACAGAGACATGCCAAAGGGACAGGTTCTGTCATATATATATATATATATATATATATATATATATATATATACATACATACATACATACATACATAAGGATCACAAACTTTATCTTGTGACAAGTTTGCCCTCACAAAGAAGTGAATAAATAATGATAATTCATAATCCTTTTTCCATATCTCTATTCCTTCAGTATTTTTATTAATTCTGATCTAGAAAGTTTGAAATAAAATGACAAATAGTTATTTTCCAGTTTAATATTTAAATGAATTGTCATAATAGATAATTGAGAAGATTACCTTTTCTCTAAAAGTAAATTGTTGCAACTTCATCCATTAAATGTAAATCCATGTTACAACTATAACACTTATGTTGTATATAAACTACATTTAAATTTTTGACTGAAACTTCTGACCATAACAAGACTTATTTCATAGGAAGAGTTTCTTTACTGAATGATTAAGAAAACAAAAGAACTATGAAGTTAACATATATTCAATTATATCACTGAGCAACAGTAACAATGTGTATTTTTATGCATGATACTATCATAGCCAAATCCCATATGGACATGTAGCTTTGAATGGTTAGAATGTTAGGGTTTCAACTAGGAGATCTGGGTAGGAATCTCAATAGAGTTGATTTGTCAAGAAGGCAACTTCTTGATAACTTCAGCCTAGGGAGACAATCCCAGCACACAACTATGTTGGGAAGTATTTGAAAACTATACTACCACTTAACCCAAGCTATATGAGTGAAATTGTGTAAGTGAATCTGTTCAGAAGACATTGATGGTTGTACTGGCACAAAATCACAAATCACTGTGACCATGGGTTTACAGCATACTGGCCTTGTTCATGTACACTCTCATCTAGAAACTATGTACTATATAGAGTATAAATAACAGGTTGGCTCTATGGGTATTGAAGAAACACAAATGTGCATGATTGGTTATCTGCAACAGCAATTAGCTAGCTAGCCACCCTAGCAGAAGGTGTTCTCAGAACAGCCATTACACCACTTAGGAGTATATATATATACATGGATTGGCACTTCTGTTGTCCATGTGCTATGTCTAGGTGCAGTATTAATTACATTTACTGGTAAATTAAATTAATTTTTTAATTAAAAAAAAAACAAAAAACAGAGCATTTACTTAAATAAATTGCATCTATTAAAATAACATATAAACAGAAAATATATTAAATAATTGTTGGATTTAGTCCATTTCATTATATATTGTCATTGTTTACATTAAGATGCATTTCATGACCAGATATGATCAATCAAGAAAGATCAGCAGAGATTATGTGTTTAAAAACATTAATATATATTTACATCTGTTACTACCCACTTATTTAATTTTATGTAATTGAGAAAATTCATTTTTGTAGCTCTTAATTTTCATATTAGTTATAAGGACAATCCTCGGAGAATTTAAATCATCAAAAGTATTTTGTCAAACAGGAGCCCCAGTTGTATAAAATATGCTCTGAATCATAAAATAAAAAATGCAATAAAACTAAGATATTATTTAGTTTACACTACAATTCAGTGACCCCATCACCAGTATTTTAAAAAGAATTTGTGTGTGTGTGCGCATATATATATATATAGATATATATAAATGTGCCAACCTCCAATGTGCCAATGGACATCCACACATGACATTATCAGAAAACAAGAGTGGTAACTATAGTAAATTTAAAATTTATTGGGAATTTTCTAACATTTCCTCAACAGGTGTCTTTTGTAAGTAAGACTATATAAAGTCAAAGTACCTAAAATACCATAAAATATTAAATTACTTAGAATATTTTCCCAATTTTCTAAAATTATTGGATATTTAAAAAAAATTATAAAGAAAAGGTGTTCACATTGTATTCAAGTAATTTTTACAGTTATGTGCCCTTTAACTATGACAAACCTGTCAACACCTGATAAAAACACTACACCATATTAAAAAATGCTTTTCTACGATATTTAAGCTAAAAGTAATTATGTTTTAATTCCGATTAATTAAACTTTAAATCAGTTAATCATCCTCAAATAAAGTTTCAAAAAAGTGTATTTTTTAATACAGAGAATTATGTTGTGTTCACAGATTTTTATTTGTCAATATGGCCGATTTTAGCGATTTAAAAACATCATTCTAGTCAACTTAAATTCGGTTTTAAATACAGCAAAGTATTTTGCTTGTTGGAAATTAAATTTAATTATAATTTGGAAAACTTCAAGAAAGATTTTTCATTTTAAAAAATTTTAAATGCATTTTAATTTTTAAGTATGGCTTTTTTAGAGGAGGGAGAGGTACCTATTCTACAGGCTGAGGATTTTTAAAAGAATCGTGAATTGATGTAAGAACAGTTCAACCAGATTAAAAACAATCCGAGCTCAACGAAAATCGCAATAATAAAGTGAAATATGAAAGGAAATGTAGTTGATTTTTTTCTGATAATATTAAATTATAAAAAATTTTTTTATTCCATACAGATCAAAAAGAAATATACTGAAAAAACAAAACAACAGTACTATCAGTGCTAAAAACTTGACTGAAAATGTAAGGAAGGACACTTGAACAATTAAGATAGGCAGTTAATTTACACAAAAACCCAATACCAATTTTTGTTCAATCGAAATTAAGTAGCGAAAGATCCAACATTTTCGAAAACAAACTCCCAGGCACAAATTTACCTCTCTTATTGTGAAAGATCAATGGAGTAAAGTTATTTATTAGTGGTCAATCTTGTAGTCTGTGTCATATCTGGGACAAACACACTCAATTAGGTACTTGAGATTTAAGGCTATAATCAACAATTATCTCCCTCTACTACTCTGTGAGTAATGACGCTCTTAAATGAGCTTTCAAAATGGGTTATCTACGATAAAAACTAAGGTAACAAAAATCGTTTATTTAAATAAATAAATAAATAAAAACGTTTTTTTCTTTTTACTATAATCGATCTTGGTAATAATTTTAAATCAATTAAAGAATTAATTGAACAAGAGCAAAAAACTGCTCAATAAGACGTTTCCCCTTTTTCTATTGACTAAGTACGAGAAAAATCATAATTATTCAATACTGAAAAAAGTTTGTTTACATACAAAAAAGCGGGTAAATAAATAAATTAAAAAAAAAGGACTTTCGTGCTTTTGACGGACGGAAGCTAAGTAGTAGTTAAGTAGTAGTAAGTAATAATAATAAACAATACGTAGGAGGAGAAAGAAATACCAATAAAAATATACCTTTGTTGTGCAACAAGCTAACAAAAATTTAACGGAAAAAATAAATTTCATTAGATAGACAAAATTCTTGTTTTTTTTATATATAAGGATTTGATGTTTTTTATTCATATTTTGTATTCAAATGTTAATTTTTTTTAAAAAAAGTTAAAACTTTAAAAATAAGACTCGTACACAATAATAGCAGAACACTGCTGAGAACAGACCGCTTTTTTAGTTATTTTTTTTTTTATTACTAATAGTTTTTTTTAATTTACTTTTTAAGGAAAGCCATTTAAAAATTATTGTACTTGAAATCCAACTTTCTTTGGTCAAACAAGAGAAGACTCACTTTTTGGTGTCTCTCTAGTTTAACACAGATCTTTAAAAAAAATGTTAAAAATAAAAATGCATACAAAAACTAAAAACAATTTAATTTTCGAAAACAAAAACTACAATTTCAGTTGATCAACTGAAATTAGACACTAAGTTATTTCTTTGTTAGTTAACAACACAAGGCAAAAACGTAAGAAACGGAAAGAATGAGGTGGAAGAAGATTGTGCGGCGTCAACAAGCCTTCAAGTATAACAAGCCCTGATGAAAGTCAGCATTCGAAATCCTGGCTTTTACCTGGGTTCTAAACAGTGACTATTGGCGCCAATTGAAAATAATATACAACTACTTTAACCACGAGTTAACAAATAGGCGAGTTTTATTTTGTTCTAGAGATCAGTGTCGAGAGAGAGAGAGAAAAATAAATAATTTATTTATTATTTAGGGATTTTTCTTCACCTGTATTTCTTTACAAAATGATTAAAAAACAAAACAAAAGGGTCATTTTTCTCAGTAATTTTATATATAGTATTTTTGTTTTACATTTTTGTCAATACAACAGTTGTTTTCAGTTATCATCCACATTTTAGAGCTAATATTAAGTTTTAAAACTGAATTTGTCAGGAGAGAGACATGTTGTGGCCATTATTCAATATTGTTTTTAAATGTTTTGTTATGAAAGGAAAAAAGATCAAAAGAATAAAGAGAAACTCTCCTTTTGTGAGAATATAAAAGGATTATGATTGTTAATGATCAATGATATTTAAAAAATATATATCAAACAATAAATAATCTCTAATGAACAGGACCCGTACAACAACAGGCATAAAAAATGATTCTCTCGACTTAACTAACTTCATGCACACACTTTCCCAAGAAGTTAATATCAAAAGGTTCTAGGAAATATTCTTATTGTTATGAATTAAGCGTACTAAGTACTGTATTAGCTACTTGTGAGAGCAGTAGAATTATGTGATATTCGTCATTCGAGATTCATATCTTTTTCCCCATTTTTCTTCGTCTTCTTGGTCGTTTCTCTTTCACACACACACACCGCCTAAGGCGGTGGGGGGAGCGCACTAGAAAGTATAAGAATGTCTACACAATATGAAAATAAGCCAATAACATGCTAGTGAAATAACTTACCGTCTTGAATTCATGGTTGTGGATAAATCAGGACAGGTGAGAAAAAGTACTTGAGGCTGAAGAGTATCCGACTTAAATGAGTGTCGAGCACACAGCTGCCACTCTGCTCCGTTTACGTACAGGTCCCAGCCTTAGTCTCTCACCAGGAAGCGGAAGTGAAACTAACAATCCCACAAGGCCTAACCACATGGCTGCCCATTTGTAGTCTGCACAAATTTATGTCATTGATAAACTACAATTAAAGACTCAGTTACATTAAAACAAGGCAACACAATTTTTGTGTTTTATAAAATAAATTTTAACCACTGCCCGAAAAGATAAAATGGCTTCCATTGTAAAAAGTTGAAATAATTCCACTGAATTAAACAATAAACAAACGTCATTTTGGTTGTTTACATACGCATAAATGATGATTTGTTTTTTGTCAAAAAGAAAAAATGTACCGTTTTCTGTTGATAATGAAATAATTAAGCGAGCATTACAAAACATTTCTGCTTGTTCAGTTAGGTGTCTTTATATTGGCAACATCTTCAACATTTGTTACGTCGAGAAAAATATATTAAATTTTTTTGCGTAAATTTTCATAAAACCATTTTTTTATTCACTGAAAATCACATTCATCATGCATGTTTGTTATTATTTTAAGATTTTTTTAGTAAAATATTTTAAGCGTGTACTCAGACCCTGAAATACAAAAATTCTAAAAGTCAAAAAGTGTAAGACGACAATATTTATCTGTCTATATTTCTGAGATGAGGTATTTTACAATTATTCGGACTTATTGTCCTCATCTTGTCGCCGTATTTATTACAAAGTTTCGGTCGTTGTTCGCTCCGGCCTTCTTCCTCAAGGAAACATGCACAGTGGATAAAGGCGTTAGTTAGATTTAGATCCAGTGACAGGACCCAAAGAGTGTGAGTTCAATACCCAGTTAAGGCAGTGCAGAAATTAACAGGAGATAACTGACATCCATTTAAACATGGCATATGGAATTAGAACAGTCTACCCCAGTGAGCAAAAAACAAAGGGTTCAATTCGACATTTCAACCACCTGAAGAAGGCCGAAACGTTGTAATAAATATGGTGACAAAGATGAGGACAATAGTCCGAATGTAAATAATGGACAATATTTATTTGTTGCATTGTGATTGTGCTATGTAATTTGAATGGATTTGTTTAGAATTTTCTTGACAAAAGATGTCTTCAAATGGAAATATCTCTACATCATATGTTTACTTACTTTCTGTTAGGTTTGCAAAAATAATCTTAGGGATAGTTAAATTTTTCTCGGAATTTATCTTATTTCAGTTCTTGAAGTCCTTAACATGAATAAAAACGTTTTTCTTTTCTTCTTTTCTCTAAATATACAAGTAACATATGTTATAAAAAAGGAAAAACCAAAAAAAAAAAAAAAATGAGCAAAGACGAATTATAGGGCACTACAAACTTTCAAACTGATTTGAACCACTTTTATTTTATTTAAAGGATGCAAGTAAGCATCGGTTGTCGAGGTTGACAGTGGGGAGCAATGTTATCTCATTTTTTTAATGCAGTTTTCTACCTGGGTGGTATGTAGGGTATACTAAAATATCTGTCTGCCAAAACGCACACACTCTTTTCCCTTTTTTTTTTTGTAACCATGTGTGGCATGTCGGAGACAAGATATTTTTTTTAAGACATTCTTGTGTTACGATCCCTACACGCAAGCTACCGATCTGCCACTGGGTGGCATGCCACAAGACTGCTGGTGGCCCACTATCAGGTTTGTTTGTGTTGGCAATGTTACCACTGGCAGACCGCTAACAAGCCACTAGCGGCTTGCATGTAGGGAAAGTACAGGGATGTCAAGTCATACCTTTCCCAAAAATGTAAAATGGTACAAGTCCCACACTGCACAATGAACATTGTCATTAAGCAACTTCTGTCAAAATTCTGACTTTTAGTTCAAGTTTGTTAGCCATTGCTACTTATTTTGCACCTCCTTTGAAACCAGACAACAGAAGAAAAAAACTTATCTATTCCAAACACAATGACATAAACTAAAGCATTCTTTTCTTTGTTTGTCATATTGGTATAATTTCAGTTTATGAAACTATTTAGATTCTAAAATTTCAAATCTAAATGGTTTCATAAACTGAAATTATCATCTAGAAAATTAAAATCATTGCATTATAAAAGTTTGAGGGACCTAGGCTGCAGCCTATACTAGCCTAAAAAGGGTAATCTGGCCCTGGTACTTGGTGTTCATGGCTTTTCACAGTTTCTTTTAATCTTCATTATCTGTGAATTGTCATGACTTGTTGGAAAAATAGTGGAGTAGTTTGTAATTTTCCACACAGTTTTGAAATTAGTCATCTTTTTCCTAGAATGTCTACCATCCAAGGCTAATGAGCTTATTCTACTCTGCTATTTAACCCATAGTTAGGGTTGTGACAAGTGATGGTTTCATGCCTTTACCAAGTGCATTAGTGCAAAAGTGAAAGCAACAGATTGGGCCAGATTTTGAACTAGGTTTGCTGAATTTTCCTTTCCATGCTGATAACCATTATGCAATTCATACATCCATTATTAGTAGTAGTATGGGGAATTTCCTATACACAAAACAAAAGAAAATATCAATTACTTATCTCTAAGTGCACAATAAAACAGGACTCTTATTCAATGTAAAATTGAAACAGAAAGAATTTCTTTAATGCAAAAAGAAGGATGTAGACGCTTTCTCAAAATATTCTTTTGGATGCTTAAAAAATTAAACTAGAAAAGTGGGATTTACATTAATTGCTAAAGTTTAAAAAGGCTTTAGTGGCAGTAAAGTTAATGAGGTATTGTTAATTTTCTGTTTAATTTTCAAAGTTGATAGGTTAAAATAGTAGCAGAAGTATCTGTTGTTGAATAAATCGTCAAGTGAATGTCATGTAGTAAATTTGTATAAGTTGGTAAAGCCTTGAAGAATTTTAGTTGCAACAAGTGAGTTGTATCATATATCTTTGAGGAAAATTTGGTGGGTTTGTTTCAGATATACATGATCAAAATTGTCTGTTTTAAGGTTTTGGGTGATGTCCTGGAATTTTTGCTTGATCATATGATATCTCAGAGTCCAGCATTCTCTTCTTCTCACCACTGAAGTGTTAATTGATCTGCTGACCCCATCTGCCCTGACTACCCACTCAGAATTGTTTTATGAATGAACCATAATTAAACTAGATGGATGCTTTCCTAATATTTGTACTGGTAGGATCCCAAGCCACTTTCCAAAATTGACATTGGTTAAAAATAATCCTGAGAGGGAATTATCTTCTCAAGATTTATTTTCCAGTATATAATTACCCTACACAGCATCACCATAATCAGGCTCAGAAATGAGAATTATCAAAAAGTCCCATCCAAAAACCTCATTGGATGGAAATATATTCACTCTAGATATTGATTCATTCATTCATTTTCTTTGGCTTATCAACCCTTTGCAGGTTATTTAAAGCCAGAAAATAGTTTTAGATTGTAAGAATTTTTTTATGATAATAATGGTTTAGTGATACAAGCTGGAAGGAGAAAAGGTGGATTCATAACTTTCCAAAGAGTATTTGCGCGAAGTAAATATAATGAACCTAATAGGAATTGGAACTCAACTCTCTGATTAAAAATTCACAGCAATTATTGATTACACCACATGCACATCCAAGCATTCCCAAATAATCACACACACACACACAAGCTGCTAGTGGCCTTCTGCCAATGGCAACACCAGCAATTCTCTCATGGCAGCTACTAGTGGGCCTCTAGCAGTCCGCTAGTGGTAACATTGCAGAGACTAGCAAACCAGTGGTCCAAATGCTAGTGGCATGCCACTCAGTGGCAGATTGGTAGCTTGTATGTAGGACCATCTAGGTGTTTGACCAGTCTTGATGTTGCCTAACTTTAGTCATCACATAGGAACCAATGTTTCAATATGATGCAGTTGTAAGTCTTCACTCTAGATAGCAGAAAAGGGCAGAGGGTCAAATTTTTTCACATAAATCTTTATGGTATTGAGCTCAATTTTCACTGGGTGCTCAGTGTGGCCTTGTGCCCAAACTAAGCAATTCCTATCTCTCTACTACACCAAAGTAATCTTTCACTGATCAATAAATCAAACATTATAACAAAGTTATAACAGTTTCATATTACTATCACAATTTAAATAAAATACCTATTTTTTAATCATTCCAACCCTTGCAAGGTGATAGTGCCACTAAAATGCAAGAGATTACTGAGAGTGAAAGAAAAAGAGAAAGATATTAGTCAGGAGCAGGATTCAGGGACATAGAAGATGGTGATTGATGTTGCATGTAAATATTTGAAGATTATAGGTGATAGGAAAGCAAGAAACCGGTAGAGAGTTCCACAGGTGAGAAGTGTGAGAAAAGAAACTATTAGAACTTACAGTTGCATCTAGTAAAATGACCTTGTTGCCAATCTAGTACTAAGCTTAAATTCATGCGGTCAGGGTACCAAGGATTAAATCTCATCAGAACAATTGCCATGAAATATTTACAGAAAAGGAAAATCATGCAAATATATCCCAGATGAGTCAAGAATGGAATTGGAAGAGAATTTACAAACAAAACATTCTGCTTCATCAGAAGTCGAAGATACCACCTCAAACTGATTGGAGAGAAGGGAGATTGAAGATTTTCCTTTGTTTGACACACTCTTACAATAATCACAAGAGAGAAATCTGTGAGAAGCTATATGTTGTCTCACTCCATAAATGAACAGTGACTTAACCTTGTTGAAGACATGCTTACAATTATTATTGAGTGGACACAAAGATATGTCTGTTATGATCTGAACTATCTTATTGATAATAACAGGAAGAAGTGATTCCTGTGACCTATAGTGGCTAAAAAAGCAAAGGTAAACCAAGGAGTAGAATGTAATCTCACTTGGCACTTCCATAATGGCATGTGTTGTGGATTTGTTTGCTGGTTGTGTTTTAAGTTGGAAGACATGTGTCTGCTGGTAAATTTATCCCGCAACAAAAATGGCAGATTTTGAATGCTTTTTACCATCTCTGGGTGAAATAGGAGAAGAGAGAGTGACAGAATGTCACTTCCTATTTATAGGCTTAAGGAGCATTATTTAGTGACATTTTTTTTAGGGTAGTATGGTTGGGGGTAAGCCACACACATGAAAACATTGATGCTAGATTACACCCAGGAAGAAACCTCAGTGCCACAATTTTCCACAGGATGATTAAGTTTTTCACTCCAAGGATCACATAGAAAATCCTAAAATGAGTCTCAATCAAAGTGTTGGTAACCATATAATGTGTTATGAATAGGGTTTTTTTTGTCTAACAGATGAGTGGAAAAATATCTATAGAAACTACTGCATGTGGACAGAGTTTCAAAGTGTGACAAGAGTCCAGAGAATCCTACTTCCTTCCTAATAATCCATGATGTACTTTATTTTTTCAAATATTGTTTTAAATTATGATGAATAAAACTCCAGTGGTTTAACATTGTGTTTTAATTTACTGTTGTATTATATTACAAGGCAATGTTTTTATTGCTAAAAATTAAATATAAGATCATCCAATTATTCATTATTCAGGAATTGCTACAGTGCACTTATGAAATATACAATATAGTTAATAATATATTATATCTATCGTTTTCCATGTAGAAAAGATAGGAAATCACTCCAAATTTACGAGAGAAAATTATATTTGTCTTTTCTTTTTCAAGAGTTCTATTCAGTATAAGAAATTCAATATTTCATCAGAAATCAGTTAATTTATTTTCTGCCAATTTGTCTCTCTAAAGATGATTGCAATAAAATCATATTTCTTTAAATTAGTTAGTGTTTCAATGTTGTCTCAACTCTGATTTATTAAAAGAAACACAAACAACAGTAATATTTGTCACAGTTTGACAGCTCAACAGTAGAGCATTGGAAAAAATTGCTATGATACAATTAGGCTTGTATAACTTCATACCTTCTATGAAAGAAAAAAAAATTGTAACAAGAGTAAAACCATGGACAATTATATACTTGTATAAATATTAAAAACAATTCTGATTAAAATAACTAAATTAATTCCTTAATGACTGAAAGTTTTATAGAAAATTTTTGCACTAAATAGTATAAAAATATACTATTTGCTTCTGAAAATGTATTCCACAAAACATTTAAGTTATGCAGTAGTGCTGAGGTGAGTGAAAGGGATATTTTTCTGTGTTGAAAAGAGATATACATTTATGTGATAGGTTTTAGTGATGGGTTTTAGTGTAGACATTATTGTGGTTATATGAGGTTCTTTATCAAACAGGAAATAGTATTGTGCTGTATGCGACATGTTGTTTGCTGGGGACTAAAAAGACTGAGGAGAGAAAATGAAACACATCTTATCACTACAGCATCCTATAGTTGAAGATCAGAAGAGAGAGAGAGAGGGTTTATGCTCTTTCATTTGTTACTGCTTTATTCAATGTGTTGTAGATACTATTTCTAGATTTTATAGCACTTAAGCAGCACCACCCAACAACATTTTGGCAGATCAAATATAGGTAATCTCCACAAATGTCACCTAGTCCCTTGGTAGATAAGGTGAGATAATCCCACAGTTATCCAAAGTTTGGACAAGTGTCCCACATCTAATATTCTCTGCTGTTCTTTATTAATTAATATATAAACAATATTGGAACTTTTTTGTCCAAAAAAAACAAACAAACAAACAAACAGTGTTTCAAAAGGATGTGGTGTAGCATAGTTGTTGTGGGAGACAGATACCAGGGGACTATCAGAAAACTGAGGTTACTAATGCAGGGTTAAATAAATCAACACTACAGGAGACAGTATCTTGAATTGTGTATAAAATATTTAATATGTGTGTAATGACAAAAGTATACAGGTATAGACTTTAAGAAAGCTTTAAACTGAGAATACAAGGTTTGCGTATAGTGTCCTTTTATAGTCCCAGTAAACAGAAATAACTCCCTCAAAGAAGAGAGTAACAAAACAAGGGGAGACCACTCTTGATTATTCATAACAATGTGTACACAATAATAATATGTATAATATTCCTTTGACAACACTATTACTTTAACTACCTTCACTTCTCGGTAATGTGTATTAATTTAAAAAGCAATGATTAGAATTTTAATAAAATTTAATCATATGAAAGTGAATTTATACATTTTCTTTGTTCTTAAGAATTGACAATAAAAATAATAAACACTCTTTATTTATTGGATAGTTGATTGGCATCTTTGGCAAAACATCCACAAATTGTTAATCAATTCAAATTTTATGAAATGGTAAATAATAAGGATTTACTTATAGTTGGTTCATATATTTTAATAATTTAGTAAATGTTTATAAATTTATGAATAAAAACTTATTTTTCTATCTATTTCTTTATAAATTGCTAAATGGTAAATATTGCATTGCATTAGTTTTAATACAATTGTATTAGTTTTTAGAATTGTTGTAAATATTAAATCATTCTTGTAAATAAATAATTTAACAAATAGTGTTTATTACTTTTGCTATCAATTCTCAAGAACAAAGAAAATGTATAAATTCACTTTCATCATATGTTTAGGTTTTATTACAGTTCTAATCGTTGCTTTTTATAACAAACATTGCTGAGGAGTGAAGGTAGTTAAAATAATAGCCGTAAAGTGAGACACACTATTTTTTTCGGGAACAAAGATTAAAGACTGCCAAAATTTCAGCATATATTTATATGAGTAATATACAATGTGAGTTTCTGCTTACATTATTATCTATTAAAAATATTGATTTTGTGGGTACCAGGTTTTATTCTAGAAAGAAAGTGAAACCTGAATCTTTAACATTAACTCTGTGTTAGTCACATGAGGTGTTTTGTTACCCCAAAATTTTTAAAGTTTATAATAATAGTTGGCAACTTGTTTCGTTTGCTCCCTTCCATTACTCTCTTGACTCAGCAAGGGTGTGTAGCATGTGGTGTGGCACAGTTGTTGTGAGAGGCAGATGCCAGGGGACTATCAGAAATCTGATGTATGTACATAAAGTATATGTATAAAATAATAATATGTATAATATCTGATATTTGTTTTTTTTTTCTGTTGAAGTCTCACTCACTTTATCTGTTACACATAATGTCATGTTAAATAGTTTCAAATTTCAGCTCTGTGAAAATGCATGGATGTTGAATGGAATCTTGCCTACTAATATCACAACACACAATTCTTGATCATGACTGAGATGGTAAAAAGTACTTGAACAAAACAGGACAAACATGAACTTCAGTTTAACCACAATTTCTATCCTAATATATGTCTTATTCAAAAATTAAAAAATGCAATAAAAATTAAAAAGACTTTGTCAGTTGAATGTAACAAAACTAGTTTGTTTATATTATATACAATCTCAAGAATTAATAGATTTTTATTTTTAATTCAACATATTTTATTACTTCAAATGTTATTTTTAATATATACACATATTTGAGTAGAATGCCCCATTTTTTAAAACAGTGTTTTTGTCTACATATGTACATTTTGCCTGCATATTCGAGAATACTTAATAAAGAAAGTGTGCCCTTTGGCAGGATTCGAACTTGCATTCCCCTTTGTAAGAGAAACCATCATCTGATCTGGTGTGCTTTAGACATTTTGGTTATGTAGAGTCTCACAGTCCAGCATGATTCTATTTGATTTAAAGCACATCTCGTTCAGATTTTTCTCAAAAACCATATCTGCTCAGTTTCATATGACAAACATAAACAAAGCAATTTCTAAAGAAAGAAAGAATTAATGGATATTTATTTTAATCCAACATAATTTATTACTTCAAATGTTATTTTCAGTGGATACAGATATGCAAGTAGAACAACCCATTTTTTTTTAAACAGTGCTTATTTCATCTACCCGTCTGTGCATTTTGGAAAAATTAATAAAGAAAATGTGCTCTCTGGTAGGATTTGAACATGTGTCTCCTTTTATAGGAGAAACCATCATCTGATCTGGTGTGCTTCAGATCACTTGGCTACAGAGAGCCTTACAGCCAAACAAGGTTCTATTTGCCTTAAACCATATCTCCTTGTTCAAATTTTTCTCGAAAGCCATATCTGCTTAGTTTTCTATTGGAAACCTAAACAAAGGAATTTCTAAAGAATTAATGGATTTTTATTTTTAATCCAATGTTTTATTACTTATAACTCTGTGTGTGTGTGTGTGTGTGTGTGTGTGTGTGTGTACAATTGATATATATTTGGAAAAAAATGAATAACCTATACAAAAGAAATATATAGCTACCCAATTCAGACAACTTTATCAACTACTCTGGTTAGAAATTGGTCAAATGGAATTCCTCAAGCAAAGAGGTAACTAACCTGTCTCCAGTACAACCCAAACTTCAAAAAATGGAAACTGAACTCCTATGACAAAAACTTAAACTCTACAAATCAACAACCAAATAAAAATACACTTAAACTTAATGGATCTCCTAAAAGATTAAGTCATAAGGAATCAATATAACTTACCACAAGTAAAACTAACCAAGACATTAATAAATACTGCCAAAGAACTATGTAAAAACAATAATATTACAATTAGACTTGCTGATAAATTTAAATTTTCTTTTTTTCATGCTGACAGATATTATGTCATACAAATCACAAAAACTATGAATCAAAATTTGCATCAATCTTAAAAGACAAAACAAAATTTTAAAATACATATACCAATAACCTTAAAAAAATTAATAAACTCATCACTGCTAATAATGTAGAAATAGGATAACCGAAACTTGAAAAAAAAAAAATATCACTTGTAAATACAAGCCAGGTAATATCGAAAAATGAAAACTCACAAACCAGGAGCCCCACTATGACCAATAATTTCACAAATTCTTACACCTTTCTACCCTATCCCCAGAACAATCATCAAACCATACCTACCATCTCAATACAGTATAACTCCACATATTATTTCATCTAAATCTAAAAAACAACAAACCAAATAACAGCATATTAGTATCATTAAATGACAAAAATTTCATTGATCGCTTCTGCCTCTAAAAATTAAACATAACAATTTTCAAGAAACTACTATTAGCTTGCACCACTCAAAGAAATGTATACACACAAACTTATGTTTCCATGGGTTTATCTGTCATTCCAACACTATCAGGCACAGTGGTTGATATGCCATAAAACCCAACCAACCAACACTATCAGAATTTTTACATATAAATCTCAGAGAACAAATTTTTTAAAAAACACCATAAATCAACATTTAACACCTATGTTCAGGACATCTTTATATTGACAAAAAAACAAAGATGACGTAAATGTTCTGAGAAGACCATTTGAAAATAACTCAGTCTTTAATTTCACATATGACCTCAACATAAATAAAAAACTGTCCTTTTTAGACATAATTGATTCAAAAAATTGAAAGCTTTAAAACCTCCATCTATAAAAATCAACCAACTCAGTGAATGTCTCCACAGATACAAATTAGATGTCATATTTTAATAAAAAGAGCATACAAAATGTTTTTGATGAACACAAAAAAAAAAAAAAACACTAATTAGCAATAATTTCCCTAACCACATAATTGATAAATTAAACTGATCTTAGAAAATTACAAATGAACAATAATATAAATAATAATAGCATAAAAACACAAACTATCATACAGAAACTAACTACACAATAACCACAAACCAGAAAAATATTGTAAAAAAATAATACACTGGCAAAAACAAATAAAAATAATACATTGACAAAAACAAACAAATTAAACTTATCACTAAATAAAAAACCTCTAAGATGATCAACACCAATAATAAAAAAAAAAAATTAACACTTCAACAAAACAATGTTTTCTATGAATCCATTTTCCCCACTCAGAGAATATTTCTCTAAGTCAAACAACACTGGTTTCTGATTAACTTTCCATTTATCCAATAATAGTTCAATTGAATTATCTATCACCAACCAACACAACAATACAAGAAATCTGACAAATCCTTGTCAATACAAAAAGTACTATACCATATGATCTGTAAAATACCAAATACTAGAAGTATTGACCATAAAAAAATAAACAAATCTTTTATAAATAAAAAATACATAAAAAAACAACACAAACTGACATATGAAGATGTGATACTTTAAAAACTGATATGACGTGTGAAGATACAATGCTTGAAAAAAGATAAAACTGACATAACTTAAAAACACGTTACATACATATTGTCACAATGTTATCAACAAAACTTTTTGATAATGGCTTATAAAAGCTGAAGTACTCAGTCATTGGAAAATTGGCAAAGTTTAACAAATGTATCCACAAGAAAGATGGTATGCCAAAAGGACAGTTTTTCTTTATACCCACTTGTTTTTTACTTTATAATCCCTTACCATTTTTTTTGTTTTAAAAAACTATTTTTAGAGTTTTAATAAAAGCCAAACATATGACACTGGATTTATACATTTTTTTCTCAGCTCTCAACTAAGTTAGGCGAATTTGTAACAAGAGTAAATGAAATTTGTAATTACAGTTACTCAGAGTTATGTATTTATTTAAAATCTCTTATTCTCAATTTATGAATAAAAAAATTGTTTTCATAGTTATTTCTTTATAATATGGTAAATAATAAATTTTGCATTGTATTAGGTTGGTGCAAAAATAATGACGTAATAATGTCATTTTTTGACATATTTGTTAATGTCAAAAAACGACATTATTATGTCATTATTTTTGCACCAACCTAATAGTTGGTTCAAATAAATTTGAAAATATAAAATTATTCTTGTAAATAATCTAATAAAATAATATTTAATACTTTTGTCAATTCTCAAGAAAAAAGAGAATGCATAAATCCAGTTTCATATTTGGGCTTTATTAAAATTCTAAAAATAGCTTTTTAAAACAATAAAAATTGAAATTTACTGTCAAGGAAAAAACGTTTTTTTAAAAACACCTTTTTTTGCAGGTATGTATGTTAAACTTTGCCAGAAAATTTATATTCAAAATTTATTCCAAGACCAAGAAAATGGTTCAAAACACCAGGCTGAGTCAAAAGATAGATTTTCACCAATAATTTTTGGCAACTTGTATCTTCATGTTATATCATTAATTTGATACAACTTGTCTAATCATTGCTGAATTGTTTATTCTTAATTTATATATATATATATATATATATATATATATATATATAAACATTACTTAGGTTTTATCACAATTTTAATCATCATTTTTTAAAACAATGACCATTGCCAAGGAGTGAAGGTAGTTAAAATAATAGTGGTGTCAACGGAAAAATCGTCTTTCGACATTTCATTTTTGTCCAAGTTTGCCAATTGTTATTCTTTATTTTACAGTTAGAGCCGAGAATTTTACGCTTAAAAAAGAAAAAAAAAAGAAAGAAAAAGAAAAAAAAAAGAAAGAAAAAGAAAAAAAAAAGAAAGAAAAAGAAAAAAAAAAGAAAGAAAAAGAAAAAAAAAAGAAAGAAAAAGAAAAAAAAAAGAAAGAAAAAGAAAAAAAAAAGAAAGAAAAAGAAAAAAAAAAGAAAGAAAAAGAAAAAAAAAAGAAAGAAAAAGAAAAAAAAAAGAAAGAAAAAGAAAAAAAAAAGAAAGAAAAAGAAAAAAAAAAGAAAGAAAAAGAAAAAAAAAAGAAAGAAAAAGAAAAAAAAAAGAAAGAAAAAGAAAAAAAAAGAAAAAAAAGAAAAAAAAAGAAAGAAAAAGAAAAAAAAGAAAGAAAAAGAAAAAAAAGAAAGAAAAAGAAAAAAAAAGAAAGAAAAAGAAAAAAAAAGAAAGAAAAAGAAAAAAAAAGAAAGAAAAAGAAAAAAAAAGAGAAAGAAAGAAAAAAAAAGAGAAAGAAAGAAAAAAAAAGAAAGAAAGAAAAAAAAAGAAAGAAAGAAAGAAAAAAAAAGAAAGAAAGAAAAAAAAAGAAAGAAAGAAAAAAAGAAAGAAAGAAAAAAAAAGAAAGAAAGAAAGAAAAAGAAAGAAAGAAAGAAAAAGAGGACAGAATGCAAGGGTAGTGACAAAAGAAATTGATGATGCGGAATGCCCAGGGACTGTCAACAAATGTGTGGCACAAAACTGATTCAGATGTGACACCAGCCTCAAAGACAAACCAAAGTCAATTTGACTTTCTGTTGTAAAAGATGAGGCCTTGCTTGAAATGACTGAACAACAACCAAATACAAGCACTTGTATATTGTTGGCAAAACTTGGTCCTTCACAAAGCACCATCAACTGACACCTTCATAAGCTTGGCCTTGTGAAAAGACACTGTTGCAAAGTTCCTCATGAACTGACCAATGACCAGGCTCAACAACATGTGAACATTTGCAGATAATTGCTGGCCTGTTTTTGGCATAAAATTGTAACTGGGGATGAAAAATGGATCTATTTTTGTAAATCCATGACTTCATTCTGGCCAGGCTTCAGCACCTATTGTCAAACAGAAGGTGGTGTGTTTAGTAGAATTTCAAGGGGTATTGTACTGGGGCATGGTCATGCTGTGAAAATTGATCTTTATGCTCAACAAATGCAGTGAGCATATGATGCTTTGAAAGTCAGTTACCTGGTATTAGACAATTAAAGATGTGCATTCTTACAGCAAGACAATGTCCTAGTTCTGTTAATGTGACCCAGTGAAAACTTGAGGAACTGGAAGAGATGGGAGTGCCGTCTCAACCTGTATACAGTCCAGGCCTTGCACCATCAGATTACAACCTTTTCTGAGCCATGGCTATCATTTCCTGTGAGAACTGAGATTCAATAATATGTATGAAGTTGAAAACAGGTGCAAGGAATTTTTTTGCCTCTAAACCAGTCAAGTAGTATAAACATGGAATTAAGCTTCTGGCATAATGTTATCTACAGGCAACAGAATACGATGGAATATACTTCGACGAATAAACTTTTTTCATATGTAATTTGTTTGAACTATTAATTCAAGCTTAAAACACTAAAAAAACTTTTGATTCAACCTGATATAAGATAAAAGAATAAACAAAAAGATGTTTAATCAAAGAGCTTGTATAAATGAAAGATTGCTGCATGGATTACATTTTTAATTACTTCAAACATCATTTTTAGTGGATGACCATGTGTGAAATAGATGCTCAGTTTTTATTTTAAACAGTGCGTATTTCCTCTTTAAGATTTCTCAAGTGCATGAGCTCAAAGAAAATATACTATCTTGCAAGGTTCAAACCTCAGTCCACTTTGTGGGAGAAACCACATCACAAGTTTCTTATTGTTACCCACTGACTTTACCATTTCTCTGCTTAGTTTTGGTAATTTTCAATACTGACATAGTATATCATTTTAGGAGTATGGAAAAAAAACATGACTAAGCACTGGACTGTTATCTTTGTATAAAATTTAATGAGTAAATTTCATCATTCAATTTGCATTGTATACATTGAAAAATCAAGGGAAAAGGGATTGTCAATGGTCAAGAATTAAATTATTGACAGACAGAATGAGACTATTACATTTATAATTTTCAAAACTTTCTCACGTCAACTGTATTATTATTATTACTATGAATATTTCAATATTTAAACTTGGTGATCAAATTTTATACAGCTCTCAACAGTTTCCTTTTTTTTTAATATCTGTAAACTGTATTGTCATAATTGTTTTTGGGAAAGATAGTAAAGTGATTCATACTGCCTTTTCCATGATTTTTAATTCAGTTTTCATTCACCTAGATTGTCAATCAAGGCTACAGAACTCAGTGTGCCCTTCTATTTATCCCTTTGCTTGTTATAAAAAATTATGCAATTTTTCCCCAAAGGAATTAGTACAAAGTAAACACAAACTGTCTCAACTGGAATTTGAATTCTGCTATTAGGTTGGTGCAAAAATAATCTCGTTTTCTCGCATGTTACTATGTAAGAAAACAACATTATTTTTGCACCAACCTAATAATTACCTTTTCACACACATCTCTATTACTGATTATTTTTCTTTCTTAATATGTCTCTTAGAAGACTAGTGAGTAGTTTCCTTTCCCATTTATCACTTCTGAATCCCAAGCAGTCCTTCTATACTGGCTGTTACCCAAGACAAAAAAGCAGAGTCTCCCTTGCTATTTAACCAATGGGGCAGATTATTATACATTCTTTTCTCAAAAGACAATGGGGAGTTCTTCTTTAGCCTTTACAGGTTGATATGATAATTGATAGTCCAACATCATTATTTTTATTACTTTTGATAGATTCACAGAAATATTCAAATAACCAAGATATTTTTTGTTAGACGATAAATTAAATGATATTTACAAATGAGCAATATATAATTTTTTAAATACTTATGGTAATATGACACTAGTGATAATTGAGCCTATTGTTGTCATCACAATGGACTTTTTCATTATTCATATATTAGTGAGATCAGATTATTAATTTATCCATCAGTATGTCATTCTGTCCATAAAAATAGACTAAGTCACATTGCTCATTATTGTATATGATATATCTAAATTATCCATATGGATTGGTTGGTTGATTTTGTTTAATGGCAGATCAACCTCTATAGGTTATTTAATGCTGAAATCTAAATATTTTGTACATAATTTTATAAGAAGAATAAGTTGTAGATGATAAAATGTATTGTTATATCTTAAGTATTGCTGATAATTTTACTACAAAAATGTATTGTTGGCAAATTTGCTATAAAAATGTTGATTTTTCCTTGGAGGTTCACTATTTGCTTATAGCTGGGACCTTAATAGGTGCTTCCACTCTGGGTCAGGATGGGCCTGGGAACAATAGCAGTAAAGAGGTTTATCCATATGGAGATTTTTAAAACTTCAGCCCAGTGTTGTTATTTTTATATACATTGCTTAATTATTGATATATTTTTTGTTGATAGAACATCCTGCTGACCACAATTCTCAAGCCATACAATTTAATACTCATATTCATAATATCAGAAGACTCATTACCAAAAATTATGAATAATGATTACTTAAGATGTCAAAATGAAAACAACAAAAAAAATCTAGACAAATTTTTATAAGGATAGCAAATAAAAAGTTAAGTCATGTAATGCCATTCTCTATCAAATAAATTGTATAAACATTTTAGAATCCTTTATAACAGCAAACTAGACAAAGAAATTGAGACCAGATGTCAGAAAGCCAATGCAGTCAGTTACCAACTTGCTCCTCTTTTAAGACATCCTAGCATTTCCATGAGCACCAAGGCAAAATTTCATCAATGCCATTTTCCTACCAACACTGATATACCAGTACCAGATATGGCCCCTAACAAAAACCCTTGTAGGAAACTGATCACTTATGAGATGAAATGCCCGAGGAAAGCAGTGATGAAGACCAGGTGAGACAAGATCAGGAATGAGATAAGAGATATGATAGGAGCAATACCAATCATACAAGACATCGAATGACAGAGAATCAAGTGATTTGGACACCTCTTGTATGGCTATCAACCAACCAGCCCTATTGGCATACACCCTCAGGTACTCTGGCTGGAGAGCAAGAGGTAGACTAAGATGATGCTGGAGCAACTCTACAATCTAAAATATATTTTGGCTTTAAATAACCTGTAAAAGCCATAAAAAAAAAATAAAATCAACTTAGTGAATAGCAGACAAAGAAAGGCCAGACCTTCAGTTTGATTGTAGGCATCATTAGGGAAATATTCCTAGTCACCACATAACCCTAGTCTCTCAGTAATCCCTTTTGAACAGGAGTAGGGATTTATCCCATGTTTCCTGTTTAGGATTGGGTTTCCGTTTCTTTCTAAAGTCTTTTCATTCTCTTTCACTACCAGTAGTCCCCTGTTTGTGATGAAAAGATTTTTAACAATTAGTGCATTAATTCCTAACCACTGACAATCCCTTTTTTGTTTTCATAGCACGACAGATTACATGCTAAAAAATTGATAAACAAATTTTAAGTTAAAAGATTTGCTGTTTAATGCCCACCCCACCTCTTATGTTTAATTTGTTAGTGTAAAAAAAATGAAAAATGACGTATCACAATTTTGCCACTACCTTGCTTAACTAAACTATAATAATCAAGTCAGTGAGCATCAAAGAAAAACCAAGGTCGAATTCAAATGCAGTGATTGAAAATACAATCACCATGACTATTTGAATGTTGTTTACTATCTTGACAGAATTTGCTGTGTCAATATATATGCAATCATTAGAGTGAATGAAAATAAGTTTTTTTTTTTTTTTTTTCTGGTGATGTAAAATGTTTTAAAAATTGCAGCTAATAATTATGATTAAAATTGACACTGTAAGGAAAATTACTTTATGCTATTGTATTCAGTCTCACACACACAAATTATATTAAATTAATATATATATATATATATATATATATATATATATATAAACTGACATTATCTCTTGAAGCATTTAATAATTTTTTTTTTCATAAGGATAAATCAACAAAGTTTATTTGTGACGAAAACGGAGTGGATTTATTTAGTTAAATATCAAAAGAAAAAAGTTAAATACGTTGGATTTTTTTCTCTATATAAATACAGAAACTATATATATATATATATATATATATATATATATATATATATATATATATATATCAATGAATGAAAATTTTACTGGCTAAATACTTTCACGTTTGGCATTATCTCCCTTATAACACCAATTTTTAAAGGGAGTGAACCACTTTCTTTTTAAAATGAGATTTAAATCTTGTTCCTAAATTTCGGCTGTTTTCAATGGGAAATAGATTACAATAGAATTAGTCAAAATTATAAAATGATCGCCATCCTGTAAAATCATATCATTGCTACAGCAATACAGTATTAATGATTGTTATTAAATTAAATCGTTTACTTAACCATGATTATCATGTATTTATTTGTTATTACAGATTGAATTGTTAATTCATTATTGGAAAAAGAGATAAATTTCATGTTTAATTTTCAATGTAAAGGGTTATTTTCATCTTTATTGATGATTTTTATCACAAAGCTTTGGCCATTACTATGACTTAAAATAAGCAGTTTTTTTTTCTGTCTAAATTCCTAAGATGTGTTATTTACATGCAGACTATTGTCCTCATCTTTTTTTGTTATCACGTTTCAGCAATTGTGCCCTACTGCTTTCTTCAGGTGCATATCAATCTGAGTAACCTACAGGAAATTTCAAACTGAACCCTTTATTTAACCTAAAGGGGTAGATTGTTCTTGTCCCACTGCCCATGTCTAAAGATATCTCATATAGTTCTTATTTTAGTACTACTCACCCCATTTCCACAGAGTCCAAATATACAGTTGATCCCAGAGATTGAACTAAAAATTGCCTTGTCACCAAATTCCCAAACCAATCCACTAGGCTATATTCGCTTCAGTTTGAAATTCCCTGTAGTTTACCTCGATTGACATATACCTAAAGGCCAGAAGGTACAACAGCCAAAATGTGATCAAAGATGACAGTAATAATAGGGCACATGTAAATAGTAGTAAGCAGCATGTATTCAATATTAAGTTTTGATGTCTCATCTACAATTGATGCTGTTAATTTTAAGTTGTAGATGAAAAAACTTTTAAAGAAATTAATGTAATAATTAAGTATTCATTCAATTTTAACAGAACTTCAGTAGATGTACTATCCACAAATTTTCCTAAGTTGAAAAATTTAATATTCTTTACAAAAAGAGTAGATTTACTAAGTGTAACTTAGATGTGATACAAACCTGCAAGTATGAAACACCCAGTGAAAATCAGAATAGTATTACCTCTGTATCATTGAGCAACAAAATGGGTCCCCACTTATTTAGTTAAGACACCCACATAGTCAAGTTGACTATAAGTGATTTTATCTGGGCCTGAAGTAACCATGGTTTTATGAATGCATCCTTAGTAAAATCCATATGTGGGAGTTTCAAAGCAACCACATAAGTAGAGAAAAAATAAATTTAAAAAAAAAAAAAAAAAAAAAAAAAAAAAACAAACAAACAAAAAAACTTTCAGTATCAACTGCCACAAGATAGGGACAATTGCAGGCTTAGAGTGAGAAGTCAAATGCATGATTAGAGGAAGAGAGATGTAGAGTCAAAGAGAAACAGAGTTCTTGCTGGCTGGCTGAAGGGAAGATCTGGTCCATTAGTCATGAAAGAAAAAAATAATAGTGAAGATGTCTCAAGTGTCACTTACCTACTGCCAGACAATGCCAAGTGAATCCATGAAGAACTCCGTTTTTTCAAAGAGGATTTGCATTTTCTTTTCTTGATAGATTTTGTCTTTCATTTCCTTGAATGTACACTGGACTTTTCAGTTTTTGTTCATATCAATGAAAACAGGAAATGAACCAGCATTAAATAACCTATAGAGCTTTCACCATAAATCATATTTAGTCTATGAAATTTGTGTTAAAATAGTTATATTTATAAAGATAAACTCGATGAAAATGAAACCTGTGCTTGGAACAATTTTGGAAATATTTAATTTACATTAAAGCAAGGGTCAGCAACCTATGGCCCGCAGACCGAATCCAGCCTGTGAAGGCATTTTGACCGGCCAGTGAGCCTGATTACCAAGGACTATTTTTAACGAGAGACGACCTTCAAATGAAATTTGAAGTCATTTTCCATAGAATGTCTACACATCTCAGTGCACTAAAAATATTAGACTATCTGCCAGTTATCTTTCATGAGACTTATTTTACCAAGTTGTGTTGCCGACATTTAATGTCAAATGATGGATACATATTTGTCATGACCCTCAGCTACATTAAAACAGAAGTGAAAGGAACGATAAAGTGAAAGAGGCCAGGGAGGGACTGACATGCGAGGTAGCAGAAATCTAAACACAGTTAAACATGCACGCATTATACATACATGCCTCATGAATGTGTGGATGAATCCGCATGTGTACGTAAGTGTATATGTTTGCAACTATTTGTACTCGTATGTATGGGTATATGCGCTTCATTTTTGTTTGATGCGTGCGTGTGTGTGTGTGGTTCGTTTGTGGAACAATTTTCAATCACAGTTTCAAACCTACATGTCATAATTTCATCCATTTCACTTCAGTTGATTTTTTTCACTTTGAAATATTTTGATGTTCCTTGAGGAAAAGTAATTTTTGTTAGGTGTTTTGTAATTTTAGATTTTTTGTTTTTCTGACTTCTCAATGTTTATTTTCATTATGATTTTAAATATTTAGGTTGACAGGGGTCTGCATATGTAATTTTCCTTAATTTTTCATTAATGGCCTTCGTCCGCCCGGGACCCGTCATAACACAATCCGGCCCGTGGGGTCGAATGAGTTGCTGACCCCTGCATTAAAGCATTCAAAATGGAATCAGAATTACATTTCATACGGCTTAATAGGCTATTTCAGATTTTACTTTACCTCTTTCTTAAAATTCAAGTGCAATTTTAAAAATTTCTTTTTTGCTTACTTTTAAACTGTTCACTTAAAAAGACACCTCAGGGTTTGTTTTGCTAATTACTGTCAGGTTAAATATAACATCAAAGTGTTTGCTAGGACAAACTTATTAAGTGTTGTTAATAATCAAAATGAAAAATATACAAATTTAAATTAGAACAGGATATGAAAATTTCCTATTGTATAATACTGAACAGATTTTAATATGAAGCATATGAAAACATTTTTCTTAAATACACTTTCAAGTTATCCTAAAATATATTTTTGCTGGGACATCATTTCAAATACCAATTTTTTTTTTTTAGTTCTAAATATTTTTATTGAATTTCATCAAAATTGTTCCAATCAATAAACAAGTGCTGAAAAGTTTGACCTGACCTACTTCCAAAATCAATATCCTAATATTTAGCCATTTTCTTGATACCACATAGTGAAAATCGATGTTTAGGTGCTGTCCAGTAAATCTTGGTTTACAATATGCAGATCTAATAGACCCATACTTTCAAAGAGTGTGGATGCATTATAACCATAAAAGGCAGGCAATCTGGTTTACCCTTTTCCTTTGTGAACTGTATGGAAGGTCTTATTTTTGCAAATATTTCTGGTGAAACTAGAGAATGAGGATTTCATACAGCATCAAGATGACATTCAAAAGAGTCAGTCTCAGGCCTCTCTGAACCGAAAACTGTGTTTATTCTGTCCCAAAGACAGTGCATGTCTGAGAAAGATATTGAAACCAGGCATGTCTGGAGAGAAAGGTGTAATCATCAAAAAAAAAAAAAACACGGGGTATAAAGCAAATGAAAGAATCATTGCACACTAGACTCTAAAAACCTCCTCAGTAGGCCTATCATAGAGATGAATATTATCTTGGCATCTCTGATTAAGAAAGAAAGGGCATTTAAAAGATTCTAGCACCAGAGTACATACATTAGGATTAAAGCTTTTACAGCACTGGATTAACCCAAAGGCAAAGAAAATTAATGATTACAAAGCATAGAAAGTACAAGAACAGTCTAGCCTTGTGGATTGAATAAAAGGTAGAGTTAAACATTCTGAAGTAAGCCAAAATGTTGCAAATCTAACAAGAATGCTAGTCCAAATTCATAATTCCTCATCCCAAAAATTTGAATTATGTTAGTATTTAAAACATATTTTTTGTATATTTATTAGCAAAAACATTTAAAAAGGAAAAACTGACAATAGGTCAATCATGAAAATTTGTATACTCTTTAATAAAATAGAAAGTAAATTATTTTAAATGAGTATGAAACAAATGAAAACTAAGAGAGAAGGACATACATTTAGATATTTCTATTAGTTATCTCTAAATGTGAAAGACATCTGTATCGAAACTGTAAGAAAATTGTTTTAAAGCAAGAAAATTTTCCCTGTTAGTTTTTGGTTAAAATTTTTTAATGAACCTTTAGCATGTGTTACTTTCAGCTTAAACTGAAAATACAAGTGAAAATTTGAAAAGATGATAAAAATGCTAAATTTAGTCACAATATAAGGCAGCTAATTGTAAATGAAAATTTTTTTTCATAAAGATTTTAAAAATCCTTTTTTGATTGTGAATGTGCTAATATCTTTTATTAAAAAAAAGAATAAAAAAAAAAAAAAAAAAAAAAATTAATGCATAGAGTACAATTCTTAAAGTTTGATAAAAGTTACTCTGAACATAATTAACAAGAACATTTCCTCGTAAAATTATTCAAGATGATTTAACCAAAATGTTCAAATAAAAAAGTAAAATTTAGTTAATTTTTAAAACTAAATTTTTCTTTTATTAATTTATTTCTTAAACTTTTTTTTACATACTACTACTAGTAGTAGTACTACCACCCCCACCAGCTACAAATGATCAAATGTTTTAAAGGGTTTCAGGACAATGTTCAAAAAAGTTACCCTCGTGTCCTGATGAGGAGATATCTATGTACACACTATTCTTTCTATACAGATAAACATGCTATTAAAAATTTGAAGAAAAAAAAAAAAAAAGAAAAAATTGAGACTATCCATGAAGCATTGTGCATTTTATACTTCTAATAAACACTGATTCATTATAGAACAATAAAAATAAAACAAAATCAATAAGTAAATTCAATTTATTAAATAAAACAATTTTTACTGATGAATTTCTACATTGTTCTTAATAAGTAGAGCACAAATTAATGGTGGTAGCAAGTTTCAATATCAAATGGGCTTTGGATTGAAACTTGTCCATCTACAGACACCTGAGGCCCTGGATCATATGTTGCGGACTTCTAATCAAATTATCATCAGTCATCCTCACCCTCATCATTTTGTGTATAATTATGCTTTATTTGGTGCCATAATTTCTGAAAAATAAAAATAAAAATAAGACAAAAACCCAAAAAACAAACAAGTTTACAAATAAATAAATAAAATAAAAACATTAAAAATTAAATAAAAAACAAACAAAATAAAAAAAACTTAAATTAATGAAAGTGAATGGCTTATGAAAATGTCAAAAGGAGATGCCAAAATAATCTTGACTAAGATTTTTTTTTTTTTTTTAAAGAATGTAAAATTTACAAACCACTTATATAAATTTAAAATAAATTGGACAGATTTAAATTCATGTATCAATTGTAATAAGCCTTAATATTTAATAAGATTATTTTCCTTGTTACACATACATAATACTCATATATCATGTGACCTTTGAAGACCTAATTTTGAAGCTAATTCAACTACAGTAAATAGATATATAGCTTGGTCAATGGCATAGCCAAGGGTCACCAGTACATACACTAATTTTATATCTCGTGTATGATGCGACCACCTTAAAATTAGCTTTGAATGTTGCATGAGTATATACAGTGTGTGTGTGCATATATGACAAATTTAAGATGTATGCAAGTTGGTTTTCATTGCAATCAAGAGTTTAATTATGAAGACCTAGAAATTGCTGCTAGTTCACACCCTGACGATTAGTCTGTTTCCCCTCCTTCATTGTTTATTCACTTTAAGCAAGTAAATTTCTATTATTTAAGAAAATAATGACAATATCCTATTTTTTAGTATATCAGATGTATTTCCATTTTGATAGAAATACAAGTTTACATTTTTTCTTAAAAGTAGAAAGAAAAAAATTCTTAACTAGAATGAAGATACCTAAGAAATTTAAGATGCAAGCTGAGTATCTATTCTCAAATTAAAAAAATTTTACTGATAAAACTTTTGAAACAAAATATCAAATAAACATCAGCCCTCATCCACCTCCACAAAGAGAAAGAAAAGAAAAAAAACTGAAGAGTGTAAAGAATAAAGAAGTATTGTACATGTTTAGAAAACAGTAAGTACAAAATACCATGAAAATGATCATTTCCCAGATATTTCAAGACAGCAAGGTTTTTACAGAAACCAGAAAAAAATTTGACTAAAATCCAATGAAAGTTGCTTAGGGATATAAAAATAAAAAATTTATATAGCAGCTTGGATAAGAAAAAAAAAGGTATATAGAATATAGGCAATTATGGCTACAAAGATTCCTTTTCTTTATTATCTGCAAATTGCCATAAGCAACAGATCAGCTTAGAATATGAACTGAGCTTGCCAATATTCATTATAGAATTTGAAAGTTAATAAAAAAATTCTTTCACTGCCAGAAATAGAGCTACACTACCATTTGTCTAAGGTAATCTATAGCAAGAGGCATATAGAGGTTTAGGCAAACTTTTAATATGTGGTATTTTCCAAAATATAGAGAAAACATTTAAGCTGACAAGGCCCACTTTAGAAAATACAGGAGGGGATTGAAAAGTCTTTATGAAAAAAAAAAAAAAAACAAAAAAAAAACAGCGAGGTAATTCTGTAATACTGAGGAGTTGGCCAAAATATTTATTTGAAGTTTGTTGTTAGATGGCAGGACTTTGGTCTAATTTAACTGCAAAGAAGATTTGTGCAATTTATATAGAAAATGCTATGAATGATCAAATGTATCAAAAGTGGTTTGTGAAGTTATAGGAGATTTTTCAATGAATAATGTTCTATGGCCATGTAAACCAATCGAGTTGGATAGCAATCAAATAAAGAAAAGAATATTCAATGTTGTACAAGAGATGGCAAGCATACTAAAAATATCCAAATCTGAAAATCATTTGCACCAACTTTGTTGAGAGTTGCTTTCATGTGCCTTCAATATAAATGAGAAGGCCTACCAGACTGCATTTCTATAAGCAATACTCTACTTAAAAAATTGTTTAAAATAGGCAATGAAAAGAAAGGGATTGTGAGGTGGTAAGTGAAATTCCATCAAAAAGGGAGAATACTTTTAGTGAAACAATTCAAAGTAGAGAGCTCAAGTGAACTAAACAAAAGCAGCAATTAATGTAAAGCATCCAGAATTATTTAAAAGAAATGTAGTGACAACAATTGAACATTTTCAAATTTTGTTTAGCAATGTAAAAAAGATTAAAAGCAAAATGCAAAAAATGTAGCAAGAACTCAATTTTCTATATATTTTCTTCCATTGCAGTTGTGGACCAAAGACTATAGAAACCCAGGTCTCTGCGCATTCCCATTGCCAGCTACCACATCACTACTGCCTATACAGTAATAAGTAAAAGATTGTTGTACCCACTATCAATCTTCACATGATCAAAGACATCTCTATCTATAAAAGGCAGAATGTGTGTGTGTGTGTAACGAATGCACGGACACAATTTGACAGATTTGCACCAAAATTTACATGCACATGCCCCAAGTTAGCGGGAAGGCCAAGACCGACTTTGCATTTCCCAACTCCCATCGATAGTGGAAATAATTGATCTTTTCATGCTTCTACAGCAGTTTTCATGTAGTTTGCAGCCATTTTGTACTGGCCACAGTGAGAGCCTATAGCTGGCTGCCATGAATAGGCAGAAAGATTCTATTGGCCACTGTGAGAGCCAACAGCTGACTGACATGAATGTTAACAAGCATGCAAAAAAAAAAAAAAAAAAAAAAAAAAAAAAAAAAAATTAAAATCGATAGCTGCATTCGTCACAAGTGGGAAAAATTTAAATCTGCATGGCACTTTACTCCAATTGGCTCATTCGCTTGCTTAAACAACATTGATTCCGATTCCGTAGAACCGAGTTGGGTGTGCAAAAGTATTTAACAACATTCTTTTTTCATTCGGTTTTTCCAATTATGAGTCCTTTTTTAAAGCTGATCGTTTTTTTTGTTCATTTTGTTTAGTTCTTTTTCGTAACAGAGTTAATGTTTAATATAGAGCGTAGAAAAAATACACAGTGTGAGATAGGCAAGAAGTAAGGCATATAGCAACATCAGCATGGCAAAGGGCACTCCTTTAAAGGCAAGGAAGGGCAAAAATATTTTAAGTCAAGTGATAGTGATTGCTGTACAAGTCGTACGATTTTTGAATCAAGCACGGGCAACGCTGGGCCATGCTGCTAGTTCTTCATATCCATTTGAATACTTTTGAAGTTTCAATTTCCCCATAGATCTCTTTTCTATGAAATGAGTATTTTTGACAATCTATATGGAGATTTCATGTTTTTTCCCCAATATTCTAAAAGCATGTTTGTTTATAAACGGTTGTAAATCATAACTATTGTGGATACTTGTCCGAAAGACTGGTACCAAGTGGAATGTGGTGACGCATGTGCTGAGGTCTCAAATATTCATTTGTATTTTTACCAAAATTGCAAATATAGTCCCAAGAGTTCATTTTTTTTCTTACAGATTAAAACACTGTACATACTGAATTAAAATTTTGCCAAAAAGTTAAAATTTAAATAACACACACTAAGAAAAAAAAAAAAAAAAAAAAAAAAAAAAAAAAAGAAAATTTAATTAAAATTAAATCATATCTTGAAATTATCTTTCACAAAAAATTAAAAGTTTTATAAACCCAATTTTCATCATTAAGAAAATATACTTTTCAGCCTTTTTATTTGGAAAAGTAAGATAAAGTGCTGCAGAATTAGAAGCAACTATCATTTACCAGGAATGCTTCCACTCATAAAAATAGGGAAAATTTGGGATGGAAATAACTTTTGTTGATGAGCATTCTTTAGACTTAAGCCCAAACACTTGTCAATTGAAAAATGTCGATTTGTTATCGATTTCAAAGGAAGAGTCCTGTTTATATAAGTACTCCAAAGATTCACTAAAAAAATGAGCATACATGATAAAAGCCCTGAACTTTATATTAAGAATGATCAAAGGATTTTTTGATTATTAAATTTTTTCCCTTTTTTAAAAACTTCAAACTTTTGACTAAAAATTGTTTTTCTTGCATCAACAGTATCTGTCAGTTTCTCAGTCATTTTTTACAATTAAAAAAAAAAAAAAAAAAAAAAAAATTATTAATAATAATAAATAATAAAAAATAATAATTATATATATATATATATATATATATATATATATATATATATATATATATATATATATCTCTATCTCCTTTTAACCAATTTAAATTCCGTCAGTATTTTTCTTCTTGGAAATATCAAATTAAAACTAAAATAAAAGCTTCATGAAAGATTTTTAATTTTAAAAATGCATTTTAAACCTTAGCTTTAACTTTTCTTTGGAGATAGCTATGCTTACAAAGTTCAAAAAATATCCAACTTCGTTTTTTCCTACCAAAATCCTTTGGGTGAGGGGTGAGAGGTGACACCATCCTTCCTATACACGTGTGAAAATTTTCATGCTGGTATGCCACAATCAGTTCCTGGCTGTTATGCCTAGAGTTCAAACATGTAGCACGTTAGCCAGATTTTCATTTGCTTGCAAGATGACCTAATGCATAGAGCAGAGATATTGGCATCAAGTATTGATAAAAGCTTGGTGATACTCAAGCTCAAATTATACCAAAGATTCAGCAGGCATTTGGCAATGATGCCATGGGCAAAACTCAAATTAAGGATTGGGACAACCTGCTTCAAACATGGCTGCACTTCAGTGAAGAGCGAGGCATGCTCAGGCAGGTCATTCACAAGCTGAAACAAGAAACTGATTGAAAAGGTTCAGTGAATAGTCATAGACTGATTACTCAGGTTATGTGGCCAGTTTTGAATTTGATTGTGCATCTACCCTGTGGAGTTTTTATCCAGATGATGTCGCCTTCTTTGTATGCCCCTTGAATGTTTTGTGGTTCAAATGAGGGTGTGGCATAGATGTTTCTTACCCAGATGTGGAACGTATGCAGCATATCAGCTGGTGATGGTCTTGACACTTCTATGACACTGTTCAATGATCCCATTCTCAGCCGGTGCATGGGCACATCGGAATCTCCAGTGCACCCCCCACCCAGCTACTTAAAAAGTTCTTGAAGTGCTTACAAGTGAATGCAGTGTCATTATCAGTCAATATTTCAGTTGGCGGCTCCAGCTCATATAAAATTGATTCCAGCTGATGAATAACATTAGCAGATTCCTGTC
The DNA here is from genome assembly GCA_963932145.1 of Acanthosepion lycidas. Lineage (NCBI taxonomy): Eukaryota > Metazoa > Mollusca > Cephalopoda > Sepiida > Sepiidae > Acanthosepion > Acanthosepion lycidas. Next base: position 33,877,219 of record OZ010596.1, read on the forward strand.
TATGCAGCAGCTACCATATTGCAAACTGGGAGGGACTGCAATCAATGACTATCTCTGTAGTGGGTAATGTCCATTGCTATCCTGCTCCAGGTTAGCTTTACACACAAGGTTCCTTTGGATCAATTGACCAGCAGGCTTTGACAACAGATTCGACAAGCTTTCTAGACACTAATGGGTCAACAGACCAGGCAAAGTATAAGGTCCTCTTCACACCTGGGTGGCCACTTTGGTGCTGGATGTTAATCACCTGATTCTTATTCAATCTGCTCCTGACAGTGGCGCAGCCTTCTGGCACTGGCACTTCTCCTTGCCTATGTAAATCCAACTACCTCCATGGCACTCAGGTAAGGCAGTCTGGCATTTCATCAGTGTCACATCTCTTGTCAAGGCGTATTCCTCCACCAATGATTGGAATGTCTTTAAGCACCACCCTAAGCATCCTCCACAATGCTCCCATTCACTTCTAGTGCCACTCCTGTGGCCACAGAACTTTTGTCTACTCAAACCTTCATCTCTCTACCATCCACACACAAGTCTCCTCTCAATGGATCCATCTCTGGTACTTTGGCCACTGTTTCCATTAGCATGCAATGGAAGGAGACAACTTCATCATCCCATTCATTGGTCACTGCGCTTGCCTGCCACTTCATAAATGCAGTTACCACTCTGAGCCATGTCCAGGACTTCACCTCCCCATTTCCAATAGGTAAATCAATTCCACAATTATCTCAAGTACAAAACTCGTCAGAAAATGATCCATCCTTGAATGAGCGTACCATGCTTTTATACACCTGACTCAGCCATCGCTCAGCCAATGAACACCCAGAACCAGCCAATAAAAATGGCTACAAACGACACCACCACTTCCACCCACACAAAGCACTGTCCGATTCATCCTCAGTCCAAAGCTCACCAATTCACAGGCTCTACACTCCACTGCAAAACATACATGCGAGACTGTCCCTTTTGGGTTTCCAAGTCTCTGCAACAACCATCATGTAACAATCTAGGAAATTTCTCACAAAGTGAGAATAAGTCATCTGTGCATTCCATTTTAATAGAGGATTTGTGCATGCGGAGAGAATGTTGACAAAATTAATCCCCAGTAACCAAAGCTTTCCTAGTCAAAAACAGCACACTGCTTGTTTGACAGGCTCTCTACTCTGACTTAGCACAGTCTAACTTCTGGCTCTTCCCCAATCTGAAAACCACACTGAAAGAGAAGTAATTTGAGTCACAAGAGGAAATTATAGAAAGAAGAAAGAATGAAAAGAGACAGCTGGACCACTGGAAGATGTGTGTGAACTCCCAAAGGGAGTATTTTGAAGGTGATTGAATAAAATTTGTAAAATGAAAAAAAACAAAAAAAAACCCTATTACAGTGTTTACTGGCCTTCAGCGAAATCACTTAGCGGTTATTTACAAACTAGTACTAGTGTATCCATGCTGTCAAAATTGACTGCAAGAAGGAATGTATTATAAATAAGTAATATGTATTAAGTAATTTTCATTTAAATCCAAGTACAATGTTGTAATTTAAAATAGTTTGTTATTAATGTTTATAATTGAACAGTGAACACTTTTATAAACACCTTAGGAAAGACATCTGTATTTTATTACATATTTACAACCAAAATTTTTTTCACTACAAAAGTTCCCAAAAAGAAAAAGCACAATATTTTTTTGTGTAAAACTTTGGAAGGTCTGAGTAATCCCTGATAGTCCATAGATTCAATCTGTAGTTTCAGAGTCTGGGAAAGAAGTGGATTGTTATAAAAAAAAAAAAAAAAAAAAAAAAAGTTAGAATTCAGCCTTTACTGTGAACTCTGTCACTATTGTTTAGGCGGTCTCTTTGTCAGCACGGTAGCTTTTTTGCGTGTGGACATCAATGGGGTCTTGACTTCTGTGCGTCTCATGTCACAATTTTGCACAGTGCCCCTCAATTGTTACACACAAACACAAAAAAAAGTTGTGTGCGATAGATACCAAGTTTTAAAACGTGGTAACGTGATGGATATTTTTGACATTTAAAATTTTTTTTTACCTTTTCTAATTTAAACCTTTAAATTTTTTTTTGTTTTTCCGGAAGCACATTTTGAAGTTAACGGTTTAAATTTAAGAATAAACGGGTGCATGCATCTGCATTTTAAATTTTGTTCTTTACTTTAAAAATGTATATATCTGTTCTTTATTGGAGAGAAATCTTTTTGTAACTACCCCTCTAGTTGCATTTCATTTAAAAGTCCGGAATCTATTTGATATTGTTATTGTAGTTAGTAGTAGTGTCTCAATCAGGACCCCCACTTATTAAGCAGGAGATAACCAAGTGTTTTACTTGTGTTTTTTATTTTTAACACGAAACAATTGAATTAAATTTTCTAACCAACAATAACAAAATATGGTCAAATAAAAAAAATTAAAAAAAATAATAAAAAAACTAACCACCATAAAGTTTAATTCTATTAATTAAAAAGTTACCGGAAATAAACAAATTGCTACTTTAAGTTTAAATTACTTAAGTAAACGGACAATAAATTGCGTACCGCACAGACAAAAAAAAAAAAAAAAAAAAAAAAAAAAGAAAAAAGTTTGCGTCTTTTGAGTTCATTATTAACAAAACTAAAAGCAATGAATCTAAAACACGTTAAATGACTTAAAAATTAAGAATTTAAAAAACTAACAAGTTTAACAATAAAAATAAATAAATATCAGTTATAATAATGAATCAATTAAATAACTTAATTCTAATTTTCTTTAAATTTTATTGCAAAATTTTATTTATTAAAAAGTTGTTAAAAGTTTAGTAGTAATGAATCTATAATAAAGAAAAACCGTCAGAGAATTTGATTTTTAATATTGAAAATTTTGAAGATCAAAAAAAAAAAAAAAAAAAGGCTTTCAGTGTAAATTTCAACACATCAACTAAACAATTCTACATTCCGTTAAAATATTTATTCGCAATATTTCCACCGGGTTAGTAGCGGAAACATCAAAGTGTGTTTAGTCAAAAAGAAAACAAGGAAATGTCTGTTAGTTTTCTTGAAAATTAAAAATCATTTTCTTTGTCGCGGAATTTATTGCAATTACTGACCTTGAGAAGGAAGAGTTTCCTCAATGACTATGAAATTAACTTAGTCGATATGTGAACTTTTAAACAAAAACCTGTTATTAGTTTAACTTTAGTGTACTATCAATTTTAATTTTTTCTTTAAGTATTTCTCTTTGTAAAATGAATAAAAAGACATATTCAAATTCAAGAATAAAAACGTGTGGATAACGGTGTGGTGGAATATGGTGAATGAAGGAAGAAGACTTACCCCTTGATTTATTCGATTAAATACATAGTTTCCGCCTTCATCTATAACTCGCTCAAAGAGAAAAGCACTAGTAATGATGGTCAGAGCAAATGTAGAAGTCCGACGAAAAAGCGTATTGTACAGTTGGCTGATGAAAGACATATTCACAACGACCACGAGACAACTTGTCTGAATTGCGTAAACGAAATGGTAGATCGGTCGGTAGCTTATAAAAGTATACAATAAATAAACGAAACGAAGAAATAAAATTTAAGGCAACAAAAATCAGAGTTAATTTAAGAAAAAAATCAGAGTTAATTTAAGAAAATATTTTAAAACCACACATTGTTACAAGTTTCATATTGTTTAAGGTTTACAGTATATTAAGTTTTAAGATATATTTGTGCAAATAGCCACCAAAATTTTAAAATATTGTTATTTAGATTATTTCGTTTTGGAAGCAGATCCTCTTTTTCAACAATCTCAAATGTCACGTTCAAAATGTTTTCTTACGCAAGGTCACAGTAAGATACCGATTATAGATTGACAAGAACACTTTGCTAATACCGCGGTCTATTTTTTTAAAGACGCTTAAAAAAAATTACATATTTTTACCTTTGCGTTGCGCTGTTTGCACTACAGGTTACAACTAAATTCAATTCATAAATTAGTTTTAATGTAGTAAATTTAAATATTTTGAAATTAATGTAACAATTTGAAATTGTTTATAAATTTATTGTAAAATTATAAGTTACAATACATTAGAATGATTAACTTTAACAATCAATAAATTTATAATTGCAACTACAATAAACCCTAAATTTGGTTGTATAGAATTATTTTTTATGTTTTACTTAACTACATAGGCATTTTGCCTTGTACCATCCCACTGTTTTTTTTAATATAGAGTGATCAAGTGCATCCAATCTTAGGATAGACACTGATATAAAATGAGGGTTGTTACTTATTTTTGTTTTAGAGAACAATAAGGTTATTGAAAACAAACATATAAAATTCAATCAGAAACTATTTGTATATAAAATTTTGTAATTTCTGTTTGAATTTCTGGGACTAGTCATTAATTACACATTTGTATGTGGATTATTGTCCTCATCTTTTGTTTCAGGCATTGTGCTCTGTGGCTGTCATCAGATCTATGTCAATCCAAGTAACCTACAAAGAATCTTAAACTGAACCCTTTATTTAATCTATAGACTGTTTTTGTCTCACAGTTCATGTCTCAGGATATTTCAATTAGTTCTTATTTTTACTACTGCCCAGTTATTGCTTACCCTGTTTCCACTGAGTCTAAGTACACACTACCAAGTCCAGGTGTTGTGGGTTGTAGCTTGAGTGAAAATGTATCAGAAGGTAATTTATGTAAGGCAAAGATTATGCGTGCTTATTATGCATTATCCCACAACACATAGATCAAATAAAGAATACAATGACAATTTGCATTGCAAGAAATTACTAAAAACACAGTCGTTAGAGATCCAACAATAAATAGATTTTTATATATACAAAAGATATACATGCAAGGATAACAGAATGTTTGTTGATTGTGGCAATTGAGACAAGGTTATGAAGAATGTTCATGCAGAAATTTGGTCAATAAAAGTTAATGGTTTTGATTTGTTAGTGAAATTAAAATAATTTGGTTTCTGCAAGGAAAAATCTCAAATGTGTTCGTTCAGATATGTGTTACTTGTTAGTTAGAATTTAAGTTGTGAAGAGTAGTTTGCCTTTAACTGTTTGGATGAATTGTACAATTACTGTTTGTGTAGTGAAAACGTTCACTTTTTAAGTCAATTGTAATTTGATTACCATGCGGACAATAGTCGATTGAGTACTGTGTTAAGTTTGTTGAGAATTTTGAAGTGATGTTGAGTCAGTGAATTGACACGTGTGGAGTTTGGTAGCATCTCACGAAACTCGATGACTGACTGACTTGAATTGAGTCATGCAGTTGTTTATATAGACTTTGGTGTTTAAAAATCAGCTCCAGGGAACTTGGCGGGAAAAAGTATCTGTTTCAATTTTGCTACAGTTTAGTGTTTCTCAACCAATAGAAGATTGAATTTACTGAAACGAAGTGGTGATTGGTTAAGGCTTTTTTTTAGGGAAGAATACATCTTTCTGAAAGGGATGGAAGGCTAATGTGGAAGGTTCCACACAGGTTCAACTTAAAATTACTATGTCACCAAATTCACAAGCCAACACTTTGCCAGTTACCTTGTCAGTTTCTGGCAGCTCAACAGAGAAATGTCACATTTATTCTAGACCTAAATTTCTCTTGCCTTTCAAGGTTTAATCACATCACTGATGAAATTTATGATCAAGTCAAATATCAAGTAAGTCCTTAATGTACTTCACTTTTTCATAGCTGTTAATGTGTATCTGGTTTACTGCTTGAAGAAACTATTGTCACATTCAAGTTCTGTAAATACAGAGATAATGTATTTTCTCTCAAATGTAATACACATGATTTTTTCTGTTTTCACACATGGACATAAGTTTTACTATAATGAAAGTATAGTAATACTATAGCGAAATGGTAAGATACATTTATCTCCACAAGCCATTGCAATAATTAGTAATTCCTGACATGATAAGCATTTAACTATTTGTGTGTATAGTAAGGCAATGAATTAAAGAAGAGAGAGGGGATAAAGAAAGATTAACTGGACAGGGACAAGACTGATATTATTTGCCAGTTAAACAGTGGGTAACTATTGCATGCAGAAGATGTGTGTATAGGGTACTCCCAGAAGAACTGGACGAATGTATAATTCATAGTATTTATATGTTCTTGGAGGGATCACAGGAACACTCACAGTGTTAATCTGTGGTGCCTTCTGATTGGCCAAAAAAGCTCACCATTACATTTGTGTAACAGTCAGTCAGTCAGTCAGCAAGTCTGTATTACATCTCACTGACTGTTCTATTTTTAGCCATAATGAAGAGGATCATGAATTATGATGAGATCTGAATTTTATTTAGCATATAATATTACCTAACAGCAAGTTATGTAATATCAGGTAACTTCTTTGATGTTTTTATTGCATATTGACATGTGTAATGAATTTTCTATTGTCTTCTTTTTGCTGGTCCATCAAGTTTTTTATTTATTTAATTCCTGAGGTTACTTTCTTTAAAGGTATTATTTTACATGTACTTGTAGTGGGATGGAGTTAAGAATGTGGTTGCTAATTGTACTGGTTATGGCTGAGAATTTTCAAATAAATGAATTCAACACATGGAGGATATATATATATATATATATCCAGAACAACATAGTTCATGAAAGAAGAAAGTTATATTTACATGTATACAGATAGACAAAGGGAAAAAGAAAGAAAGAACATTTGTGAGGTTATTGGCAGTGTGTGTGTGTATGCATGTGAATGTCACGTGGTTTCATTGAAATTAAGAAGTTGGTTTGCCCAAGGAGTATCTCCTCTGAGGGAATGTGTCATGTCTTGTTACTACTTCCTGCAAATGGGAAAGCAAGAAAGCAAAAGAGTGTTTATGCCCTTTCCTTTTATACCACTTATTATCATGCCACCTAGTAGACTTTAAGTAAAGTCCCCTGGCAGACAATATAGTGTAATTACACATAGTATATAATGCATAGAAACTATTATATGTGCCATTTCTCAATATGCAAACAGAGAAATTGCATACACAGTGAGTCTGAACATAAATGTGTCTTATAAAATTTTGGTAGAGAAGCCTTTTGGAGTACATGTCTTTGTGTGTTTTAAACCAGTTGTTGTTTGAGATTTAATATGGCTGCTTTTTTTCTGAAAAGTCTCAAATGTAGTACTCAAGCTGTCATTCTTATCTTTCTATTTACCTACTATGACTAGTTGGCCTACCTCTTCCTCATGCTTGAGTCCAACTATAATTAAGCTCCAAGCATTTTTCCTTAATTGGTGTAGTTATGTGCTTTCTTTATGTCATTTTCCTTCAGAATGTGGGGCTTATGGCACTCCATAATTTCCTGCCTTTTTACCTCTAAGTAATATTTATTTCCTTACTATCCCTACCAAGTCCTGTTCTGTCATCCATTTATATAAACTTTTTAGGTAGCTTACTTGCTGTTTTCCTTTATCACTCTTGCTTTCAGTATGTCCTGTGAGTGTCAAATTCTCCAAGTTCTCTTTCCTCATTATGTGTCTCAAAAATTTTAACTGTCTCTAAGAAAATATAAGTGTGCTTTCTCTTTCCATTTTCCTTAAAAATTCCTTGTTGCTTATATGCTCTGTCTATGGTATTTGCAGCATATTTCTGTAGAACCACAACTCCTTTACTACTGTGAAGAAATTGTCCAACATTTACTGACAAATGAGAGAATTGATATTACATAGCCATTTAGCACTCTTTGTTTCTAAAGAAATTTTCCCGTTTCTTAATACTTTGTTTAGTTTTTGGAAGGCATCTTTCACTATTCCAATGTGTCTTCAAATTTCTGTGTCACATTTTCCTAGATAGTTAAATTTTTGTACTTGCTTGATTTTGACATCTCCAATTTGTAGCTTGCATCTTGGACTCTCAATTTTGCTGACATGGATTCATTCTATCTTCTTACAATTGATAGTTATTCCTTTCTTTCTGCTTTCCTTTACTATTTTATTTAGGAACTCCTGTAGTTTTCTCTTTGTGCATGTCATCAACATGGTGTTATCTGCATATCTTATATTATTAACATTGTGCCCACAAATAATAAATCCTAGTAAGACGTCTATTTCTCTTGAGTTTGCTTCTGTTGAGAAGACGCATCCTTGACTTATGCCCATTTCTATTTTTGTGTAGTTATTCAATTCATTTTGTATCCATACACAGGTGATTTGCTCCCAGTATATATTCTGGATTATTCTAACGTGACACATACTAGTAATTCTACTTTCTTCCTAACTCTCACTAGTTTACTAATTACACATTACATTATGACGCAAGAAAACATTTTGTTATTTAGCATAAACCTTGAAGGAGATAAAATGATACCCATAATTAAGTTAAATTCATTTTATTCCAAGATATATTCAGCCTCGTACTTTGCCCAAATTGAGGCACATTGTGAAGTTGGGAGTGTTACTTCTTCTATGTGCCATGTCCAGTAGCATGCAGAAGTGGGGCAGAGGGTGCAATGACCCCAGGCATCCATATTGAGAGGACAGTCAATCATAGAGTGAAATAAAAATTTATTTTATATTTAATTTGAATAAAGTGTTTATTTCATGTTTCATCTGTTTTTACATATTTAAAATGTCTTCCTTTCTCACAATTCTCAGTACTAGGTCCTATAGTCCCAACCTACTTGAGTCTTAGGGGCATACAATCAAGGAGTTGGCCCTGGGCATCACCAAACATCACCAAATTTCTGCACATCTCTGGCCATGTCTCTTCAGGGCACAGATGATCATGGCTTTCTACAATTTCCTATCCTTTATAGCACTTAGTAAATTTTGTTTTTTTCCTATCTTACCTAAACCCAGTTCTACCAACCATTTACTCAAACTCACTAGGTAGGTAATGTGTTGTTTTCCTCTGTTCCTTTTGCCTTCAATATATCCTGTGAGTGTCAAATTTTCTAAGCCCTCTTTCCTCATTATGTGCCCTAAAAAATTCAATTACATTTTCTGATGTAAAGGACATTTATACTTTACATCAGAAAGAGGTAATTGAATTTTTTAGTTTTAGAGAAAATGGAAACAAAAAGTATAAATGTCCTTTTTGTTTCCATTTTCTCTAAAACTTTGCCATTGCTCATATGTTCAGATCCATTCTCAACATCCTTCTGTAGAAACACATTTCTGTTTTTTCAATTTTCTTCTTCATCTGTGAGGGGATTGTTCAGCATACACTGCCTTATAGGAGAACTGATATAACATAACAGTTCAGTACTCTTTTTTATTGTTTCTAACAAAATTTTTCTATTTCTTAATATTTTGCTTAGCTTTTGGAAGGTATCTTTAACTGTTCCCTAAAGAGAACATTCATTATCTTACCTAAAAAAATTTTTCTAGCCTTTAGATCTGCAAATCTTTTCATGACACTTTCTACACCTATCTTCTTTATAAGATCATTTTCTATTGACAAAATAGCCAAAGAATTTAGTCTGTCTTGAGTCATTGACAACCACTAGTATGTTTTTATAATTTTTACTTTTGGAAGATCCCAAACACATGACATTGTGGCATGATGGTGCTCTCTGCCTTGATGGTACCCTGGATGACTGCCTGAATTGCCAGTATCTTGAGCCGGCTCTACCTAGTAGTCACAGACTGATATGTTTGTGTTAGGAGTATTTGCATTACCACACAAAATAGCTCTAGAAGTTAAAGATATTATTGTCTTCTTGCTAGCAAACAATTTTTTCACTAAGTTGATACTTCTCTTTCTTCTTCAAATGTAACAGTGATTTGTAAATTTTCTATATCTAACAGCAAGAGAAAAATATGCCAGTCTGTTGGGATGACTAATTTTCATCAGAAATGTCTCCTTAACTGTGCCCAAGTAATAAAACCTTTCACAGATGTTTTAATAAATGTTAAAAATTGCAACATAGAATAATTGTTATATATAGAATAAAAAAGAATTGTATTTAGTGGTTGATGCTTTTTCCATTGGTGAGGTTGCTGTGTTTCGGATTCCTTCGATAGTGTTTTCCTTCTCTTTCACTTTCAGTAACCTCTTGCATCTTAGTGGCTTTATCATCTTGCTTGGAGTGAATTGATTAAAAAAAAAAAATAAAAAAGATCTACAACCAGTAAAATCCAATTTCGTTCTTTTCTTGGAAATTGTCACCTACAGAGGCAATGAAATGGGATGAAAGCTCTTAGTAGCTTATTCAATGGTATTATGTTTATGTCAGTTAGTGGCGAGACACACCTTTCACATTATATCATGTTATAAACCTTTGTGAGGTGTTTCCAATCAACTTTGGACATATGTAACCATACAATGCAACTCTCACCCAAGCTTTCCATCTACTGGTCAATGATTACTCCATGTTGTATTTCATTTCTCAGTCTCATTGAGGCAAACCAAAAGATGGGAAAGGGTCTGCTGCATGCTCACAAAGTAACAAAATGAAAAACAAATGCCACATCAGGAAATAAGAATGCAAACCCTGTTTCCCATTATATACAGACATTTTTTAGTTAGAGCTTTGTCTGTTTGCCTAGATGGCTAGTTAAGTGACATCAGATTTCTGCTATGTGGATTTCATACATCGGCTCTTTCCTCTACCAACTCCTCACCCATTTATACATCCTGACATGAACCCACATGACAGACAAGTGCAAGAGTGGACCAGAACTGACTTTCTGATCCCAAGCATGACTGTTAATATAGACCAGCACTTGGGTATACCCTTTTACAGGTTTTGTCACTTAAGCACCAAAACCCCTCATCCACTCATTTATTATTCCATTCCCTTTTGGTCAAAATAGATGCTATTTAGAAAACTAGGCTTCAAAAGGAACCACCTCCTAGCTGTAAAACAGAAACACTTGAGATCGAAATAAAACTATATCTTCCTTTTCTATAGGAGATAAGACATTTGGATTATCAGAGCCAGTTTGGCTCAGACATCTCTTTTATTAAAAGAGTGAACAGTATTTGTGCAGATACTTTGCCTCAGAGGATTAAAAGCCTTCTTTTGGACCCCTGGATGGAATACTTGTCATTTGTTGAGGAACAGATGAAGGATCAACATCTACAATTGTTTATTTTGAATAATTTTTCATCCTTGAAACTGATGAAAATTTATGTTCTTAATGTCAACCTAGAAGTTGTATGTGACACCAGCACAGGTCAACTATGTCTCTTCATTCCTGAGTCTTTATGGTGTAACTTTTGCTTTATACTTCATAACTTATCTCAATTTGTGCTGATGTCTCCATCAAGCTAGCCACAGACAGATTTGTTTGGTTACAAATGAAGGTGGATACTTGGTTTAGGACAAAGATCTGTGCCCATTGCTAAAAATGCCAAAGCTGAAAAACACACTCGTGCATCTGGTTCTTTCCTGTCACATAATGAACAGTTTACTTTTGTGCACATCGACATTATGGACTCCCTATGAAAGATATACCTATCTGTTAACAGGTATTAATCTTTTTTCCTGCTGGTGCAATGTGTTCTACTTGGAGGATCTCTCTGCAACAACAAAAACAATTCTGGGTGGTTATCCTATTTTGGGATCACACCTGTCATTAATATGAGTTAGGGTTATTTTGTCATTTAATAAAACATTTGGGCAGTAAGAGAATTTGTATCATTACCTGTCACTCTTGAGCAGATGGCATGGTGGAAAGTTTCCATTGCAGTTTGAAGTCAGCCCTGAAGACAATGTTGAATCAGTCTAATTCACTGGAGAACACTTTCTTTGTTCTTCTAAGTAGAAACAGTAAATAATGAAATTCAACATCTGTATGGCAACTTGTTCAGACACCCTGAGCAATTACTTTTCCAAAATCCATTAAAAATCTGTTATATAGGAATAAAGTGTCACTGCCAGCGCTGGAGTTTGAACAGGGATCACCAGAGAGCAAATGCCTAGGTAGGAAGTAGTATGACATCTAAATGATCACCAATTCTGTTCTATCCTCCATTACTGTACAGTTTGCTATTCTCTATACTATTCACTTTTTCTACACTATTTCTCTATACTGATTGCTATACAGATCACTGTTCAGTGGTTACTTTTCAAGCAAGTATTATTAAGCAAGTGCTATTAGTGCTAGTGATATTTGAAGGCGTCAGATACCTGTATTGTTCAACAGCATTACTATAGTTGTATCTTCTATTACTAAGTCTCTATTACAACGAGCATTACAAAAGTGACAATAAGTATTTGCTGATATTATAAAAGTGGCAACAAATGTTTGGTGACATCACAAAAAAATCAAGGACTCCACTTCCTTTGTTGATCATGATGACCAGAGGAGCAAACTTGACATACAACCCACTTGTGCTTTCATTATTATACTGCTAGTGTTCTATATTTTTTTCATTTAAAAAAAAAAATTATGTGCTTTTTAAGATTAAAGTAAGCATATGTTTACAAAATCTAGTTAAGTTAATTAATTCTTAAATTTACTGACTTTGAAACACATTGTTCAGACAAATATTGTATTTTAAAAAATATTTGTATTTCTACAAATTTTAAATTTGTTGTTTACATTTTTCTTTTATAATCATAGTCCAATGAATGACAAATGAGTATGCCAATGTCTTAAAAATGCCTATAAACTTTATTTACATAGGGAATTTTTTTCTTTTAATCTGGATTATCTTTACTTTAAAACCAAGATTTTAACTTCAGAGAAGACATTTAAATGATTTAAAATGAGTTTTTCAGGATTTTTAGGAAGTTTGTGGCCATACCTACCTACTTATTTTATTAAAATTTACTTTAAAGGATTTCTGTGAAAATTTTATACATTATGAATGAATTTCAGTCATTTCAATGTAATTATCTTGAAGTTTAGATGACATATTATTTTCAAATGTCAACCAATTAATTATTGACTAAAATTTCTTTCTTTCAGTTGTTTTTTTTATTGTATTGATTTCATTCTCTGTGTGGGTTATCCCATTTGGCTTTACCAAATGCCTTTTAGGAGGCACTCTTGAAGTCTATAAAAAGCAATTATATTCTTTCTCTTCCTTTTTTTAACTCTTGCTTCCAGATGGAGTAGGACATTGGTCTGCTGTTGACTTTTGAATTCTCTCTCAAATGTGTGTGTATTTGCATATACTCTCACATGTGTGTGTATTTGCATATACACACACATGCTTATTTCACACACACACACACACACATACATGCAAACAAGCACATTCTTATAACTAGTCTTTTCTTTCATTACAATTGTGTACACATATAATTCCTTTTGTTAATAACATGCATTGTCATTTGTTTGTGGGATAAATGTTCCAGGAGCCCATAAATGTATACACATCACAACCAAAAATGTGTACCAATGGTGAATCGTTTCTGCACAAACATACTAGCATTCTGCAACATGTTTTTTTTTTTTGTTGCTTTATTTCTGTTTTTAGATAGTACTTTCAAAGCATATTATATTTTTATTATATATTTTCTGAAATCATTGAAATAAAGTCAATCCTTTTTTTAGTTTTTTTTTTATGGAGTGGAGGATTTTAATCGAGATTTGCTTTTAGTTTCCAATTTTAAAAGTTCGGCTAGTAAATTATGCATTTTTGGTACATTTTTAATAAATAAACTAATCCTGGTAATCAATATTGCATTTTTTTAAAAGTTATTAGTTACAGTTCAAAGTTTAAAGCAAAATGAAAGACACCAGTTGTTACTTTTTTTGTAGATTTGAAGTTGACCGTATAGGATACAAATCCTATATCATTCCAACAAATGACTAAAAAACGCAAAGTAGATTTGCACACCCGCAAAATCGGATCAAAACGATTTATCATTCCAACAAATGACTAAAAAACACAAAGTAGATTTGCACACCCGCAAAATCGGATCAAAATGCCTAAAAACAGATTTCGCAATAAGGTGTGAAATTAATTTTCTGACCAATGAAAGGAGGCGATAAACCAAAAAAAAGATAACGAGCCAGTGTGAAAAAAAAGTCAACAATAAATACAGAGTTTCAAGTCAGTCAAGTGAGAAGAGCGCAGAGATCATAGAAGACTGACAGTAATTTTCATCGCTGATTCAACCCACACTAAGAACAACAACAACAACAAATTTACAACTGACTCCAAAACAATTCATAAGTACATTTTCCTTTCATCTTTTTATTCCTCATTCACACTCTCTTTTTCTACTTAAATTGTTCACCCCTTTTTCCTTTACAAAAAACAAAAGGAACAGACATTTACTCTGCTACTCTGTTGAAAGACAGCAAACACAGACATTTTTTTTTATCAAAATCACATTTTGCTTAAAACTAACTAAAACATTTAATCCTTTAAATAATATTCACAAGATACAATGTTCTATTTTCTACAAACATTCCTTATCGCGTTGTTTCTTCTTGAAATGTGCGTTGTATTTTGTGGGCAGGGTATCCCGTATTAAATTCTCCTTTAATCCGGGTACGCTGAACCCCACAACCGGAACTGGTTGTTTTTCATAGGGGAATTTTAGGTTTGTCACCGCTTGTTTGACTTTTTCTTGTTTTACAAAAAATAATGGGTAAGCGGTATTATTGTGATTTTTGTGATAAATCTTTTGCCGATCTTCCCACCAACAGAAGAAAACATATCAATGGTACTCTTCACCAGCGAATGAGAAAGCAACATTATGATGCCTTTCGTGGTAAGCAATTCTAAATATAATATCCCTAACTGTTTTTGTTTGTTTTCGTAACTCCGTGAATAAATTCCCACCTGAATCTTGTGATAAGAATGCGTTCTGAAAGTTATTTTAAAATTGAAAAATAACCTCATTTGAAAGTTGGCTGATTGATTTTGTTTTTTAGCGGCATATCAACCTCTATGGGTTGATTTATGCTGAAATGTAAATATTTTGAACGCAAATGTATGCCTTCAACCACAGATATGTTGGTCATTTTGCTATTAATAGGTGTTGGTAATTTTTTTTTTATATATAGAAAATAAAAAAAAAGATATATTGCTGATACTTTTTTTTATTTTACTATTTTTATACTTTCATAGTCTTTTGTTTTTTCACCATTTGCCCATAGCTGGGACCCGAATAGGTGCTACCACACCGTGTCATGGTGAACCAGGAAAACAACAATTAGGTTGTTTGTTTCATTCTCCTGAAATCTTCCACTCTCCCTAACATTAAATTATTTTTTTCTTTTTTGGATTAATATCTTCTTTATTGTTTTAGTCTATTTTTCAGCTTTCTTTGGGCATATATCACATTTTTAGTAACTTCCAGGTAATTTTAAACAGAAACCCATATTACAGTGAATAATATTTAATACCACTGGATTGCTTTATGTTACCCAGCCTTTTATAGCAGAGTTAGACAATTTCCCCAAAGATAAGGAAAACCTACAAGCACCAGAAATTTTGTTTTTACAGAAGGATACTGAAAGTTTCATGGATGGAGCAAGTAAGCAACAAGTAAGTCTTAGAGAAAATTGCAACAGAAAGAAAACTTATACTCAGAATCAGGAAAAGACAGCTGAAATTCCTTGGACACATAATGAGACATAGAAAACTTAATCCTTATGGGGCATATTGAGGCAAGAAATAGGTGAAGGAAGTGAGCCATGTACCTGATAAGCTTGTGTGAATGAGTGGTGGAACGGAGGTCAAGGGCCTTAGCAAAAGGAGAAAAATTGCTAAGAACCACATGAGATAGAAAGTTGTGGAGAGCCATGATCTCCTGATGGGACATGATACATAGAAGAAGAAATGCCCTCATTCCTTATATTGTTTCCTTCCTAATTTGAACTCAATTATTTATTTTTATTGTTTTAGTTATCACTCCTGTTGTATAGGACTATACTAATTTCTCCTTTATGACTCTCTAGTTCTTAAAACTATTCATATTCTTTAGTGTATGTAAGGGAGTTATAACTCAGAGTAAATAATTTTAACCCCCCCCACCCCAACAGTTATATATATAAAAATACTTGTAAAAATGAGAAACAGCAAGATGAGTTTTATTTATTATCTGGTTCTTATGTGGTGTTGGAGACACAAGAAACAGTAGTGAGTTAAGTGCCGTGCGTGCTACATGCTTGAGCAATCGTGTATCTTTTGATACATGACTGAAGAGGCAGAATTTTTCCCACAATAGGTTGTCATTTCTTTCTGCGGTAGACCAGTTGCCATCCAAGGCTATAGAATCCGGTCTGTCCTGCTATTTACCCATAGCTTGGGTGGGTGGAGAAGAAGAGGATTCATACCTTTCCCAAGGGTATCAGCACGTAAGTGAATGTAATGGATTTGAGATAGTAATACTGAGTAAAATTGTGAGTTTGGAGTCCAATCTAGAAAAATATGGATCAGAATCCAACAGAATGATAAGATAAAGAATAAGTAAAGTGTATACAGTCTTTCTCATAAGATTTTTTTTATAGATGTGTATAATAAGCATCCAGATAATTTAGTCAGAAAAGTGTCTGGGGGTTTTGTTACCTTGGAATTTTTGTTGAGTGCTAAGCGATAAATGTCACTATTATGGCCTGAAAAGAGAAAAGGAGACAAAATTTTCATTGACACATGTGTTGATGGCCTGTCCATGTTGACGACCTGTTTGATAGTAAGAATGTCGCGTATTTGTGCATGTAGAGAAGAAAAGTGGGGCCAATTCTTATTGGTCAAGAGATCAAAGCAAACTGATAATAGAAATCAATGTCTTTAGCCACTAAGCCATTGCATAAGAAATTATGACAGTAAATCAATTTTCACTATTTTTTAATGGCTTTAAATGGTAATCCAATTTTTTAGCAATTCTTATATCTCTACTTAAAATTTATTTTTTTGTTTTTTTTTTTAAAATTAGGATCTTATGAACATTCTGCTCTGGTCTATGTGTGTAATAGCCTGTGACCATGTATTCTTCAGTTGACATGCTGAGAATAGTAGTGATTTTCCAAGCGTAGCTTAGATGTGGCACAAGGCCAAAAGTAGGGGGTACCCAGTGAGATTCAAACTCACTACTCAGTCGTAATTGGTCTAGTGAGACAAGCTTGCTAGCCCCATCAAAGCTGAGAATAGTATGTGTAATATGCTGTCTGCTTTTCTGAAATGAAAGAAGGAACAGTGAAAAGTAGATGTAGGCCTCTAAGAGAAAATAATGAAAGAATTGGCTTAATTTTTTTTCACAGAGATTCCATCTAAGAGAAAATAATGAAAGAATTGTCTTACATTTCTTTCACAGAGATTCCATCTTTGTAGCATCCTTCTGTGATACTATTTAGCTATGGTAATTGGCTAACTAATTAAGCATAGAAATTAAAACGAGAAATACATAAGGCGAGAAAGAGCTATAACGAAAGACAGACCGAATGACATTTTTTTTTTAACGAAAAAGAAATGAATGGGAAAAGATTTTATTTACGAGGAAAGATATTTTTTCACAGAAGACAGAAAATCTGTAAGAGAAAACCAGATTTCAGATTCTGTCAGAATTAATTAATGTCATGATAGTGACGTGGCAAGGAAAACAGAATTCTAAAAGATAAACAAAGCCAGGCCACGCATGCGACCGTGGAGGAATTTCAGTGAGACCACCCTAAAAGAATAGCCACTAATTATCTTTCAGAGATTGTCAAAGAACCCAAACCACAACAGGCCCTAACCTGGTTTTGGTTGGTGTCCATATAAATCAACATCCCCAAGTGTTCAGAGTTGAGTTGGGTTGGAGATTGGAGATGCAGACACAGATCGACTGAGTTGGGGTTGGAGAATAGTGCCTCGCAGGAGCTGACCAAGATTTCCATGTCATTTTCGACTTGGTCTTCCTACCAAAAGCAAGTTTTTATTGACAAATAACCATTATGTTTTCCCATTATTTGTCAATAAAAACTTTTGTCATCTCTCCTAAACCTTGTCCCATCATCCATTTGCTCACTAGGTAGATTATGCATTGTTTTCCTCTATCCCTCTTGCCTTCAATATTTTCTGTGAGTATCAAATTTTCCAAGCCCCTTTTTCTTTATTATGTAAAGAAATTTCAACTATCTCTTCCTAATGTTAAGTATAAGTGTCCTTTTTATTCTATTTTCTCTAAAAGTTCATCATTGCTCACATTTTCAGTCTGGGATATTCTCAGCATCCTTTGTAGAACCAAATTTTTGTTGCTTCGTATCTGAAGAAATTGTCCAGCATTTACTAGCAAAAAGGAAAACTGATATTACGTAACAGTTCAGTACACATCTCTTTGTTTCCAATGAAATCTTTCTGCTTCTTAATATTTTAAGAAAGCATCTTTTGCTATAAAAATAAATTTTTAGTTTAATAAATCAACATATTATGTTTAATTATTTCACAATCTGAAATGTATAAGATATTTCAAGCAACAAATATATATGCATTGTTTTCTTTCTTTTTTTTTCAGCTGCTTTTGGGAAACAAAAAACGGAAATGAAAAGTTTGGTAGTTTAATAAGAGGGTGGGAAAAGAGAGAGGAATGAATTGTAAATGTGCACTGGACTAAAGTAAAGTGAAGACAAAAAATAATTTAAAATAGTGAATTTTTCTTCAGTTAATTAATGCATTTCAACATTGGGTAATAATGGTAAACTAACTCATGAACATACAATAATTGAAAATTACAAAGAAGAGAATCACGATTTATTGGAAAATGAAGGTAGAAGAAAGGACATCTAACAAAGAATATATTTTTCTGAACTTTTCTCCTTAAAATTGTACTTTCAATACTACCAATGATTTGTGTTTCTCTATAAACTTCCAATAATATAATTTTTAAAATAACAGTGGCATTTCTACAGGTACTGCTAGTTTTAAATATCAGGTGATTCAATATTGTTTTGTTTCTTATACTCTGGTATTAATTATTGGTTTCTAAAAAGATCCATTACTAATTATAGGTTTCTACTTTTTAAACGTCTACGTTTATTTTATTTTTTATTTTACTTTTTTTCATTCTCAATATAATTAACATACACAAGTAGAACAATTCTTGCTGTGTTTTTTAGAGTTACTTCCCTTTATTAAAATTTATTAGCTGAACTATGGAAAGCTGCTTAGTTTGTCTTGTTCAGTTCGTATTACTCATTTTTGACAAGTTTGTTTCATTGTTGTTTTTATCACATTGCTTAGGTCTTTTTACATTCTATAACTTTTTTTTCAAATAATCAGTATGGATTGGAAATAAATCTGTAGTATTTAAAGATATTTAAAAAATGTGTCCTAAGCATTAGGAGCCTGTTTAACACAGATATGTTCAAATCCTATCATAAGCTACTTATTAATTTCCAATTCATGCAGCTTATGTAAAAAAATGAAACTAAAGAATATGAATATAATGACGTGTATGTTGTATGAGTTTAAACATAAACAAATTGTTTAATCTATTCCAATGATATATCCATTAATTGTCTTTGAAAATACTCTGCAAACAGTAATTATTATTGTATAGATTTCTGCAGGATTTGGTGATATTTTATGTTTTTTCATACATATTCAGGAATCAATGTAAGGGGGTGGAATAAATTTCTACTTTTTGATACAAAACCATTGATTCTTTGCTTATTGCTAATGGTAAACTAACTCAATTATTTAATGATCAAATCTTAGATTAAAAAGTAATATTGGGCTCGTCTATTAGCCCAATCTTACCTTCTTCGAGTAATGCACTATTCCAACTTTCATTCGTAAATCTAGCCCTCTGATTGGTTCATTTCTACCAATCAGGTTGCCTGCACGTGGACTTTGAAGTTTTGGCGCAAAATCGCTCTGGAGCCACCCCACGTGATCATGACCTCTTAAAAGGGAACCCAAAGCACGTGTGACCACACAGTCAGACGCAGACCTAGGCAGATCAGCAGCAGACCATTTTTCGACCGCTTACTCAAGCTTAAAAATGTCGTTTTCTCACATAGTAACATATGTGAGAAAACGACATTATTTTTGCAACAACCTAATAATTACCGTCTCTCTAAACGAGACGACAAATCTTTCCCGTTGAATATCTTCTATGAACTTCTTCGTCATTCAAGAATCTCAAACTATACATTCTCTTTGATCATTACGATAAGTCAGTCAGTCGAACGAGCACAGAGATATGCTAATATAATCCACGTCGCTTGCAACTGCAATTTTGCCGTGCAAATTAACACGCAAACTAATGCGCAACTAAATCATCACTGACTCACCTGCAAGCTCAAATCTAAAAACACTCTGTGAACACACGAAACTTTTATCTGAATTACTTTACTTATCAAAAGTGAATTGACATTCACTATTATTCTAAGTAACATCATCGAACGATCTCGACATTTTGCAGTCAAAGGTAGAGTACTTCGTAATGACTCATTTCTAAAACACATTAACTACATTCCAAATATTCATTACAATTTCCTAAAAGACTGTAACGTTAATGCACAAGACATAAAAAGGACATACATAAAACTACATATATCACGAGCACACCAACACATTAACAACCTTAAAAATACCCTGTATATATTACCGTACTTGTATATAAATGTTTTTATTGGTGTTGAATATATGTTTTGTCTTGTTTATATTGAAATTGTTTATTTGTTTGTGGATGCAGAAAAGTTCACGCAAGTACACATAAAATTTCCTTCTGATTCATCTCAATGCTAACCCAAGTTCATTAGTTTATTCTGCACATTCCCAACAGTAATAATAAAAAAAAAGAAGAAAAATTCTAGTGGGGTGTTTGCTATATGAACTATATTGCTACTATCTGAGGATCATTTCATAATATAAATGTACTTGACTTTTTATCACTAGCATTCAAAAAATAATGTCTGTTAATAAGTCCACAGCTCAGTGATAAAAAATAGCATTTTACACAAAAAAAGTCTTTGTATTTCAATATAATCCCTTTCCTTGTCAATGCAATGAATTTTAATAATGTACGTTGAACATTGTCAAGTGAAAATTTCGCATTAAAATTCAGCTAATAATTATATACCTGGTTGCAATCTTATTGATCTCTCTCTCTCTCATATATATATATATATATATATACACCTATGTTTGGTGTGTGGCTAAAGTTTTGTTGGTTACCCAATTCATCAGGCACAAGATATAGCTTATTGTTTATTTAAAAAAGTATACAGATGCTCATAGGATGGACACTGATTCATAGTTCAAAATTAAAATAGTACAATTTTAATTTTGAACTATGAATCAGCATCCATCCCATAAGCATCTGTATACTTTTTGAGTAAACAATAAGCTATAGCTTGTGCCTGACGAGTTGGGTAACCAACAAAACTTTAGTCGCACACCAAATGTAGGTATATGTGTATTTATTAATATATATTTCTTTGCTCTGTCTAATCATATTGAGCACTATTATGTCTATGCCTCTTGGCTAAATTTGGTATTTACTTATTTGCTTAGCAATGTATGCGCACCAGCACTTGTGTATATGATTGCTAATATCTAGTTTTAAAAAGTGCTCAATACAATGATATTTAAAGAACAAGTAGGAAAAGCTTTATAAATTTGACATGTTTCATTATTTAATTAACTTTTTCAAAAATTTTTGTTGTTTTAATTTTTAAATTCTGTATTGTTTTGTTATTATTGGATATATAGGTATCATGCGTTCATTTTATAGCACTAGTATGTTTTGTATCAATTTTGTTGTGTGGCCATCATCTGTTTGCCTCATAGTGTGTGTGTTGAATTCTTGAAAGGTTAGAATAATTTAAATATGTATTAAAAATTGGATATATTTGTGCATTTCAATCACTTAATACTAAAATACTCAATTTTTAATACACATTATGCCAATATTTCAAGAATTAAACAGGTACACAGATACCATGAGGTAAACACATGACACCCACTGATGCATAAAGACTACTAACACCATAAAATGAATATATGACATCTAAACAACCAATGAAAACAAAGTTGACATTTTTAAAATCAAAACCACTCTACATTATTTCATTACCCCCTTGACAAAAAAATTTCTGATGAAGCTAAATAAATAAATAAAAGATTAAATTTATAAAGTTTTTCCTACTTGTTCCTTATTTGATCATTTTGCTGGATTTAATCCCTATCTTTAACATATAAATATATAATAAATAAACATAAAACATATAAAATGAGTACTGACATTCAAAATATATCCATATATAATATATATATATGTGTGTATGTGTGTGATAAAAATATAGTTTCAAGGTATGCTATACTCAAGATAGAAAATATGTAAATATAAAAGTGGACATTGAGGTCAACACTCAGTGGCAATAGTCCATTTTATGTTTAATTTCAATCTTCAGGCCATGTGCATTGAGTTTTGGCTTGACTATATATGCTGGTCAGTGGCGCATTATGGGTAGGTCTATTCTATTATTATAATGATTATTGGGTGGGCTGTAATGATTACATTTAAAATTATTCTAGTAGATATTGAGTAGAAATAAGTATTTGTAGTTAATTGTTTATTATTTACTTAATTTGTTTACTTATTTATTTAAATGGTTAAATGGGTTATTTTATTTTGCTTATTTATTTTATTTTTTATTTTCATTCATTTTTAGTTTTTAATTTTTAAGTAATGTAGTAAAAATTTGTCTTTATGTCTGCATTTTGAGACAAGTTCTGATCATTTATTGTTAGTCTGGGAAGGTAATTACAGCTGTCTTCTCCTTCAGACAGAGTTTACAGTTTTAGGTTTTATTGTTGTAGGTTGATGCTGTTTTCCTTATTTTCCATGATATTTTTAGTGTGATTTGTTTTTAATTTCCCATATATGTTTAGAAAGCATTCTGCTGTTTGTGTATTTACTATTTGTAAAGGATGTTTTGTGTGCATAGTTTCTTTGTTTCCAGGATCCTTTAGTTAGTTCTATGTATATTTTTTATTCATTATCTGCTGATTTTACAGTGGTTTAGTATATCATCCTGTAAGCAATTGGTGTTTAAGGGACAATTGTTATTTGGCCTGCAGTTACATGTAAGTTTGATTTGTTCAGGTGGTTTATTGATTGTTTTCCTGTTGTACTGTTTGTAACTGAATTTTACTGTGTTTTTGTTGAATATCTTGTGGAGATGCTTGATATATACTAAAGAACCCAACAATGTTCGTATGACCAACAGACAACTTGCCAAACAACCTACCTTAAACAATAAAAAATTTTAAAAAATCTGATGAAGGAAAGAAAAAAAAAGATCAAATTTATATATAGTTCTGCACTCTCATACTCTCATCTCTTCTGTTTTTCATTTTATACAACATTTATTTGTGCCTACCTAAAATTTTTTATTAAAATTAATCACAATAGTGTTCCATATTAAGAGTTTGATAGCAGGAAACTGAAATAAGTTTTCAATAGATAAAGAATTTATACCTACTTCAAAGATGCATCTGGTAACAAAAGCATTAAAGCAGATATAATTTTGATTTTATTTTTTCATGTGACACAATGGAGCCTAACCATGACTTAAAAGACAAATGATGTAAAGTGGACTGTGAATTATTTCATCAGAATCTGAAGGGTCTGGTGTTTATAACCGATAGTAATGCCTAAATTAAATTTTGGAAGGCCACAAGTAGTAGAAAGGAATTAGTAAATGAAAACTTTTGGAATCAAGTGCCACTTAGATGTTAGGGAATTCTGGTCATAGACTTAGGTGACCAAAGCAGGGTGACCAAAGCAGTTGCATGCTCCACATGATATTGTGATGGGCAATGGAGTTGTAGAAGAAAGTCAGAGTTCTTGATGACAAAAAGGAAGATCTGGTCTGTCATAAGAGAAGACAAAAGTAGGAATAAAGATGTCTTGAAATGTCACTAACATACATCCTGCCCAGACTGTGCCAAGTGAACCCATGAATAAATAATCACATATATTATAAAGAGGATTTATGTTTTTGTTTCTTACTGTGGTGTTATTTTACCTTCCATTCCCCTGTGAACATACAACTGACTTTTTTCAGTTTTTGTTCAAACTGTTGCATACTGGAATCAAAACACAATTTAGAGTGATTTGTACAATCAGTGAAGAACTGTGTGAAGGCGTTGTCTCTATGTTCATATTTGCACCAATGGCATTGATTTGTGTCTTGGTTATATGGGAATGAAGCATAACACATTTCCTAGTGATTTTTTATTTTATTGTTTTCTTGATTCAAATTTTTACACACCACCTTAAAAGAAACATTTTTGTTTAATTTTGGACAATGAGAAATTTATATACATGAAATTTGAAGAATATTCCTATATTAACTCAGTTCTTTATCCTTGATTGATTCATTTTGTATGGCTTATCAATCCTTTGTAGGTTATTTAAAGTCAGGAAATATTTTTAGATTAAAAGAATTTTTTTAAAGATAATAATGATTTTAGTGATACAAGTATTACTAATTAACTCATAGCTGGGGGTGAAGAGATGGATTTGTACCTTTTCCAAGGGTATTTGAGAGTAAGTGAAATATAACAAAACCAACTGGAAATGGAACTCTGCTCTCTGATAAACATTTCTGAGCAATTATACATTATACATTACACCTGCAGCACATACTTGCTTACAGCACCTGGTATTCTCAAGCGGGCACCCATCTAGGTACTGACCAGGCTCGACATTGCTTAAATTTGCTGATTGTACTGGAACTGGTATTTCAACATGATATGACCATAAGTCTAGTTATTTATGCAGATCAGATTAAAGAGGAAAGAATGTGTTGAAAGTTGTTCAAACAAATAACAGATTATTAGATCTGTCTGCAATTTGACAAGTTACTGAAAACTTATTATTGTAGCAAAATCATGGAAATATGAAATTTTTTTTCATGAGCAACTGATTAATAAGCAACTGTACTCAAATTTGACTAAATCCTAAGCCATGACTAATCCATGACAGACTTCAATGTAGATTAAACAACTCAAAAGAGCAAAATATAAAAATAATAAAAGCATAAAATTAAGCAAAATGATTTGCTGCTAAATACATTATTTTATACTGTATTCAAAAATTCTATTAATTCTGTGACTTGTGACCATGTCATGTTGAAACATCAGTTCCTGTATGATCACTGAAGTTAAGCAAAGTCGAGCCTTGTCAATACCTAGATGAGTGACCTCTTGGGAATGCCACATGCTGTAAATCTGAATGTGCAGGTTGTGTAATGGATAATAGCTCAAAATTGTTAATTGGAGAATCAAGTTCCAATTCCCATTGAGTTCATTATATTCACTTAGGTGCAAATACCCTTGGGAAAAGGTATGAATCCACCTTTTCTCCTCAGCTATTAGTAAGACTAGTATCACTAAACCCTTATTATCTCCCAAAAAATAAAATTACATGCAAAATATTTAGATTTCAGCATTAAATAACCCATAGAAGTTAATAAGTCAATAAACAAATCCAACCAATCAACCAAATCTATCTACCAGTTTAATTACATTGAAATGTTTTTCTTTTCTGTTTATTATATCCGGTCATAAAAATTTAAGCAACCATTTAAATAACTTAAGTACAAATTCTTTCACAAAATATACACAAGCTGAGTATTGGTCAAAATCCAAAGTTGCTTATATAAAAATTAAAGCTGAACTACTCTACTTGGTGAGAAAATGTTTTACCTTATTTGTTAACATTAATTCATGACTTTTATTATTACAGATGCAGAAAGTATTTTAGCGGAAGAGGCCCAAAAGATCCCCTGTAAACAATTACTGAGAACAGGTAACTTTTTGATATATTTTTCTGCCTTATCTTTTCAATAAATAACCAATAACTAGTTTATTTGTTATCAAAAATGTTAATTTTTATTTAAAAAAAAAAAATATATATATATATAGGGTGGTAATAAAGTCACTATATAATTACTTACAATAACAATTAAGACAGCAATTAATCAGCAGTCCAGAAATTTATTATTAAAATGGTTCTGGTTAATAACAATAAAATGCTATGGTACACAATAGTAAATTAATTACCAATACTGTACAAACTACAAGTCATCTGCTTCAATGCTTTGCTTTTTTATTATAAGTAACTGTATAGTGACTTTATTGCCACTCTGTATGTATATGAGAGAGAGAGAGAGAGAGAGAGAGAGATTTTGAGGATTGTGATATACATATAGAGATATATATGTATAGAGTTTATATATCAGACTCATGATGGATAATTGAATGAGAAAATGGAAAAAATCCTGTGTTTTGGCTTCAAAAAAAGAACTTCTCCAGATTAATAATGTTTTATTGACGTAATCATAAAAATAAAGTTAAGCCCCCCACCCCCCATGCATCTTCAGCATTACTCTTGATGTATAAGTATAATTGACATTTGTTGTATTTTGTTCCTTCCCACTACATAGGAACCCATCAATAAAACATTATTTAATTTGAAGAAGTCCATTTTGAAAGATGAAACATATCACTTGGGACTTTTTCCATTCTGTCATTGAATTACCCATATAGATATTTACTTTTGTCATTAGAGTTTTTTTTTTTAAAGATTCTTTAACAGTAGAAAGAAAATCTTAAAACTTTTTAATCTTACTATATAATAAGTGTAATTGTATATTTTATATTATTTGTATATTTTTAATTAGTTATCTTCCTTGCACTGGCGACATCAGGTGGCAGTGTCCTTGTTATGACAATTGCACTGATCATATGAATAATACAAAGGATCATCTAGAAAAGACCAAAAACAATTAAAAAGCTATCAGATGATATTGGTTTATGAATGCACAAATGGGTAAACTATAATTACTTGAAAGATATATTTAAAGATTTACATGTGAAAACCTAGAAAGGGTAACACGGTTACTCCTCACTGAACAACTTACCTGTTTGACAACACTCCTGGATTAACAACCAGCTTTAAAATCATGTAAAACTAAAAACAAAATAAATATAAACTCCAACCAATGCATAAGTACCACAAAAATACATGCATTGAAAGCAAAAAAAAACAACACTGCTCCACTGTTTTTAAAATTTTACCAAAAATCAAGGAATTATCTGATTTAAAAAACAATTTACCACTTTTATAATGAATAGATTAATGAATAATACAAGTGACAATGAAGCTATTTGAAACTGGTTGAAACAAAATTATTAGAGGCATAGTATGCCTGAAATAGCAGTCAATTACAACTTGTTTAGCAACCAGGTCATTGGAACAGAACTCAGTTATTAAATGAGAATTATAATAATAAGGATTTAACAAAATATGTCTTCAATTTTGATGGCATGAATGAACTAGTATTAATATCTACTGGAAATAAGGTGGGATGCTATCAGTTTTCTGTTGTTATTCAGTAATAGACTCATCTTCCAGAATTACTATAATATTAATATAATAATTGGAAAATATGTGTATAAATTTACATGTAAAAAACTTTTGACTTAACAGAATATGCCTTCATTTTTGATGGCATGGGTAAACTAGTTTTTATAATGAATTTAAAACATAATAAACTTATTGTAATGACAAAAGTATGCAAGTGTAAGCTTTAAGAAAGCTTTATTCAACAGAGAAAACAAGGTTTGCATATAGTGTCCTTTTATAGTCCCAGTAAACAGAAATATCACTCTCAAAGAGGAGAGTAACAAAACAAGGGGATACCACTCTTCATTATTCATAACACTTATAATTTTAATTTCCTGTGAAAAATAACATAAGCTATATGGTCTTTGTTTTTGACCGAATTAAGTTTAAATTTTTTAATCTTTTTATTTTGCACTTTACTTACATCCTTTATTCTCTGAAATTGCTTCCTTTTTTAATTTCCTCTGCAAATTAAAGTCAAACTGATATTATCTTATTACTTATGATTGTCTGCACAATGTCTCAGAAAAATTTCTCAATTATTAGATTGAGTCATAAGTAATTTCCGTTTTTGGAGAACCAATTCTAATGATGAACACATCATTCTAATTAACCATTCATTAAATGTATCATAATAGGTTATGAAAAATGGGTTACATATCACAATGTTTAAAAGGCAGAGAATTGACAAGGATAAATCTCCACAACTGCCACCTAAATTTTAGTTCCATGGAAGAAAGGTAATGTTGTGCATGTGGTGGAATCATTAAAGTATTATTCATTTAGCATTCTTAAAACGCAATGAAACAGTAAATGCACATTTATACATTCAGCAGCTCCAATGTGTCCATAAACATTTGGTAAAAAGTACTCTGTTGTTGTTGTAACCTAGGGAAGGTTACTGAATAGAATAATCAAATGAAGGTTGATAATGAACGATAATACTGAGCACACAAACAACACATACAAGATTTGCCAGCGGTGTGTAGAAGTAGTCAACTGCTAGAAGTGAGTCAAGTGAATTCCACAATGAATCTCCAACTGAAGGATATCTACCAACTGCTCCACACAGTCAGATGTGGCACAAGGCCAAATTTAATGTGGGGTATCCAAGCCCGTAGGCTCAGCCAAAAATTCCCCGTAGACCCCGTATAAAACAGGGACATAGCTGTTGCCCTTCGACATAGCTTTGTCTGCAGATCCTCTCTGCCCAGAGGCAGAGAGTTTGATCAGCACAGCTGAAGACAAATCTCCAACTGCAGACCCACATACAGTATTTACTACTGTATTTATGTAAATGAGGACATACCCATTATCGTCCATAGGTATGCTACAACAGTTGTTTTCCTCTGTGATAATGCAAGAAAAATAAAAAAAATTTGGAAATCTGTTGCTTTGTTCATGACCTTGTACCAATTGATTATTACATTTTTCCTTTGTTTCAAAACACTTTGATGGGAAAAACTTTCTCTCATGAAAACCAGATTCAAGAATTTGTAATGAAATTTTTTCACCTTTGGAATTTTATCTAAAGACGCTCCTGATAAATAACAAGCTATTACAAAAGAACAGTGAACATATAATTGAATAAAATGTAATTGTACCTTATTTTTTTAAAGAATAAAGTTGACAAACAAAAATGGATATTATTTATGACTTAAACTAATAATGTTAATGACCCTTTGTAAAATGGTGGACCAGGAAACAATGGTAAAGTTTAACCTTCATGTCCACAAAAAAACAGTGTGTCAAAAGGACCGTTATTTCTTTTACACCACTATTACTGTATACTTCTTTAACTTCCTCAGCAATTTTTATCATTTTAAAAAGCGAAGATTGGAATTTTAATAAAACTGAAATCTAATAAAGTGGGTTTATACATTTTTTTTATTCTTGAGAATGACAAGAAAGACGTTAAACACTTTATTTCTTAGATTGCTTATTTACAAGAATAATTTTATATTTACAAAATTATAAAAATTTTCATATTTCTATCTTTATTATTTACTATTTTATGAAGACAGAAATATGAAAAGGAAATTTTTTTATTCATAAATTTATAATGTCTGAACAAGAATATTTAAATAAACATAAAAACAAATAACTGTAATTATAAATTTTGAAAAATGCATTTTCTGGGCATTATAAAATAGTAAATAATAAATATTGCATTGTACTACAATGCAATATGGTTCACATATGTTGATAATTTTGTAATTTTTTATAAATTTATTTCTTTATAATATAGTAAATAATAAATATCACATTGTACTTACTTCCCATATTTTTATGATCTCTTAAATAAACATTGCCGGGGGAGTTAAAGGCAAATACAGTAATAGCAGTGTTAAGGGAATAACCAGTCTTTTAACATACCATTTTTTGTAGGTATGAAGGTTAAACTTTGTTAAAACAACTGATCAAATTTGGGAGCAGAGTCATATTTATTTCTGTTTGCTTGAGAAATATTTTAATAGTCTGAAATCAAGGCAATCCTTAACATCTTGTACATATCAAAAGCAATGGATATTTATAGATTTTTGTCAAAGAATTTCTGCAAATCTTTAATTTAACAGGATTGCCTTGTCTGAAATATATAAAAAAAGTGAAAATTGCAGTTATCTCCCATACCATGTATCAATGCATGAACCGCTATTCATTCAGGTTTAAAAACAATGGCAGTTATGCAGTCTATGAGTACGTTCTAATTAAACCCTGTGATTGGCGTAATCTATTAGGTTGGTGCAAAAATAATGACGTAATAATGTCGTTTTTTTTTGACGTATTTTTAACGTCAAAAAACGACATTAGTACGTCATTATTTTTGCACCAACCTAATAGATATTTTTGATAGTTCATAATCAACTAGAATTTGCTTTTGTCTTCATCTACTCGTTTTTTTATTATCTCCAATATCCTTCTTTTATGTGCTGTGTCTCTTTATGACATGGGTGATCATGGCTCTCCACAACTTCCTATCCTTTATAGCTCTATATTTGTTTCCTTCCTATACTTTCCCGTCCATGTTTTGCCAAAAGAGAACACTTTACATTGAATTGTTCTTGAAGACTACATTGAATATTTAGCTGTTGCTTTTCAATACTTTATTTAGAAACTGTCTTAGATGGAACCTTCTGTTCAAATATTCTCAAATATTCTATTGAATATAATACAAATATTTGAAGTAGGAATACAATACCTTAAATGTAATTGTTAAATTTGTTTTATTATCCTTATCTAATAAAGTTACATTTTTTTCTAATTTAATATTCTTTTTGTCTTTTGAGTTATACTTTTTATTTTATATTTTCCTGTGCTAAGCGATTGTTTTTTTTTCCTTTTTTTAAACCCTTGTAACACTACAGCTGAAGCAGCTGTGCATTCAGTAGGTACCTTTTTAAACATTATTTATTTTTTTTACTTTAAAGCATATTGCAAAAATTTAAATATCTTTGAAGTTTTGGTTTTGATTGTAATTGCTAAAAATAGCATAAATATTTTTATTAAAAAAATGGGAAAACATTGTTCGGACTTTTGTCCTCATCTTTGTTGCCATATTCGTAACGTTTCGGCTATAGTATGCTCCAGCCTTTTTTAGGTGATTGGTAATGTCATGAATATGGCAACAAAGATAAGGACAACAGTTCGGACAATATAAATAGTGTAAGTAACTACAATACCTCATCTCAGAAATATAGACAGATATGGAAAATGACCATTGCATAATTTACAAGAAACTTTATTACAAAATATTGAATTAAAAAGTATGCCTAAGTAGATTTTCTTTTTTATAATAAAATTTATGCTATCTTCTGGCATAATTACAACAATTTAAATATTTTCTATAAAGTTTAAATTTGGGTTTTTAACCAAAATTGAAACTTTATAGAAGATATTTAAATTATAGTAAATTTTAAAATTACAAAATGTCTGAATGTTTGATTTCTTTATTTTAATATTGCTTCTTAATTACTTTTTTAATAACAAAGATGTCATTATAAATTTTATTTTTAATTCTAACAATTTTGGATTTTGATCAACACTAATTTTAGGTGTGTGTGTTTTACACCTTTAGGGATTTTGTAGACAGGGTGCTGAAAAGTTCTCAGCTTGACCAAGAAGGGAAAAAGAATCTGATGCTTTGTCATTTGGTTAGATTTGGGAAAGTGAGTCATGCTGAGAACATTTCAGTACCCTCTTCCCCAATAAGTGACTTTCATTTTTAAGGATTTTCTATTTATTTATTTTATTCATTTGTTTCTTGGTGGTATTAACTTGACTTTTGTCTAATTACAATCTATTCTGCTTTTGTTAAGCTTATGCCATAAAAAAATCTCCATTTTTTTGTGAATGTTAATTTTTAGTGTTTGATTGATGTTTCTTCTTTTTTAGATATATATCCAATATTTTCTCTTCATACTCACCTTTCTCGATTTTTCTATATAATTTTGAAGATGCTATTTACTTTTGTATATTTTATCATCAAGGATTTTGTGTTCATCAAGGCTAGACATTTTTCATTTAAACCCAAAGATGTACATTGATTTCACAGCCAAATTCAGAAATTATTCATTAACACCTAACATATTGCTAGTATCAAAGCTGAAAATTTGGTAATTCATGCACACAAAAAGATGGACATTTGTTCCCTTGACAACAAAAATATTAAACACTATTTATTAGATTGCTTATTTACCAGAATAATTTTATATTGCTTATTTACAAGATTATAAAAATATGTGAAATATTTATTATTTAATATGAAATCTTTTTTATTTATAAATTTATAAAAATGTCTGTGAACAAGAAAATTTAAATAAACACATAACAAGTAACTGTAATTCTAAATTTTGAAAAAAAAAAATTTTCCAGGCATTTCTATCATTTGTTACCAACACATATTTTTATACTCTTGTAAATATCAAATTATTCTTGTAAATAAGCAATCTAATATATTAGGTTGGTGCAAAAATAATATCGTTTTTTGGCGTATTTTTTAACGTCAAAAAACGATATTATTTTTGCACCAAACTAATATAAATAGCATTTAATATCTTTTTTTGCCAAAAACAAAGAGAATGTATAAATCCACTTTTTCAGGTTTTATGGAGATTCTAATCATCCCTATTTTTAAAATAATAAACATTGCTGAGGGAGTCAAAAGTATATACAGTAAGAAATAATCATCCTTTTAACAAGCCCTTTTTTTTTTTTTTTTTTTTGGGTGGTTAAACAT
Source organism: Acanthosepion lycidas (assembly GCA_963932145.1). Taxonomy (NCBI): domain Eukaryota; kingdom Metazoa; phylum Mollusca; class Cephalopoda; order Sepiida; family Sepiidae; genus Acanthosepion; species Acanthosepion lycidas. The sequence continues at coordinate 33,909,710 of OZ010596.1, forward strand.
TGCTAAACTTCTAAGGTGCAGAATGAATCTTTGTCACTTTAATTGGTGATTCTTATGCGGATCATCATTTGTATTAACAGTGGCATTAAAAAAAATCTTTTAACGAAAGGTTTAAGAGTTGTCTCCCTTTCGTTGCCTTTTTTTTTTATCTTTATTCCATTTATTTATTAGAAAAGAGAATGAACAAAGAGCAATACTTATATATTCAATAAGAATATTTAAAAGCAAGAGGATTAATGGAATTTATTCAAGCAACAAAATACTAATGAAGTATTTACAAAAGACTGGATCATAAAATAGATAATATATTTAAAATAAAAAGGTCAAAATAACTGTCACTATCCATCATGTAAGACAATACAAACTGGCCAGAAGATGGTTAAGACTAAAGCATAAAGTGGCCTATGGGGTGTCCACTGGAAGTATTTGCAGGAACACTTATCCATATGTGACATAGCACTGCAAAAACTGCGATATTCTGCAGTTGTTGACCAGATAAGCCTCTTTAAGCACCTGCCAAAGAGTTCAGGCTCCTTGTATCAGTTGAAATGCAGCAACTAAAAAAACCTACCAATCACATACCTTCAAAATAAAAAGTAACAGCCACTGATCAGTCATATCACAAGTTAAGACAGATTCATTATGACCTTGGAAGAAAGAACTGAATAACCATGACTTAAACAGGAAGCAAGTGATAAACCTCTACTCCTGTTCAATAGATATGGAAAGAGAATGATCTAGGCAATAGTCAAACCTATTTACTCCTATTAAACTGGTCACAACAAAAAAAAAAACTGGATGTTTTTATCAAAACACCACTACTAGGGTTGTAGCTGTATACAACACATGGTTCATTTATCATAAGATTGCTTACAAAATTACAACAGTAATACGGATAATATATTAAATAATAAAAATGCTACAAAGAATACCTCAATGAATATTTCAGCACATTTGCAAAGCATATTAAATAATATTATAGAGTTTTACCAAACAACCAACTGATAAGAAAAATGAATTAGCATATTTCAGCACGTTCAAAAGGAAATTGAACTTGGGATGGTTTGCAACAGGGGTTACCTTTTTTTAACACCACAAGATACTACAAAACCAAAATATTAACTTTAGAACCCGAGTCATGTTCTTAAATAGCTTCATCTCAGATCTAGACTCTCATGTGGATGTCATGCATGACATACAACTCATTCAGAAATAGCTAAACTGTCAGTTATATTCAACCATTTTCTCAGATCAATGAATTCTTTAAGTCTTAAAGAAGATGATCCTTCATTAAACCTTATAGATTGGTGTTACAAAATCACAAAGAGCTTTACCGAATAACAAAAACCAAATCACTGGAAGACACCCACCAGCAACAACAACTAAAATGGGTAACACATGTGATGAGAATGAGAGATAGTGATATAATCAAGATGTTAACTTTTCATACTACCTTAAGCAAAATTTTAGGAAGGAAACACCCATCAATACTAGAAAGAGCTATAACAGTGGACTTGAGAAGCCTAATTTCCTGAAAATTGTTTTAAGAGAAAGATTTTATGAATTTCAATTGACACTGACGATAACTATTCGGTCAATGACTGCTGAATGTTTCTTGTATGGAAACAGCAAATTTCACAATTACCATACAAAACATTTACAAAATGTTGCCAGAACATGAAGATTTCTTAATCTTCCATTGTCATTCTTTTAAGATACAAGAGTTTTATCATTCAAAGGACTTCGAAAAATGATCAACTGCAATTTCTTCTGAAAAGCAAACAATTTTTATGCATATAATGACTAAGACAAATGTCTAAAAATATTAAAAATGATTTTTTTAAAAATCGGCACAAGGGACTTATTACTCAAAACATGATGTCAAAGTAAATACATAAAGATATTTCTTTGCATATGCCTCGTATGTCATGTTAGATTTTATTATAAGATTCAATGTTTTCACACTGAAATTGGTATTAATTGATATTGATATTTTGGTAAAATTTTTAGTATATACTTATGCTTATATGAGTAATATATTATGTGAATTTTAATTTATAATACCTATCTATATAAAAAAAAATTGATAATAACTTTTGGGAGGAGATATCATATTTTATTATAAATTAAGTGTAACATAAATTTATTTTTTTCACCCCAAGCAAGGCAGTAAAGCTACTAAGATGCAAGGGGTTACTAAGAGTTAGAGAATATGAGAAAAAATAAACACTATTAAGGAGAGAGAACAATAAAAGAATGGGAATTAAGAAGACAGCAGATAATGATTGACATAGCATTTAAATTTTTGAAGATCAAAGTTGGCTGGCAAGCAAGAAGGTGGAAGAGAGAAGTGCAACAGAAAAATCTGTTAACATAGAACTTACGGTTACATCTAGCCATTTTGACTGTAAAATGATGAGAACTTGCTGCCAATCTAGCGCTGTGCTCAAATTCATAAATATATCTAGATATAAGCTATGGAAACATATATTCAATTAATACAGTATCTTGTATCCCTAAATAAATTATTATTTTACAGATAAAAATAGGCTCTTTGACATTCTGCAATCTTCATCAGTTTTTCACTCATTAATTTATCTTTTCTATTGTTTCAACTTTAATATTATTTGCAGCAATTTTGTGGCTTCCCAAATGTCTTCTTTGATTATTTTCTATTCTTATATGCATTCTCTTGCCATTTAATTAAGTACACATGAACAAACACTTTTTTATGCCAATTTCTAATCGGTCAATAACATGGTAGCAATTTAATGAATAAACATGGTTAAGGCAACCTGCCAAATATCATTTCAGGCATTAGTATAGGAAAGAAAGGTTATTTAAGTGACTTTCATCACTACATGGCTGTTGGTGCCAGATGGACAGGTTTGAACATTTCAAAAATTGCTGATCTTTCAGATTGACAGAGAATGGTCAGAAAAAGAAAAAAAAAACTCTGGTGAGTATCAATTCTGTGGACAGAAAGCTTTCTCAATGAAAGAGATCAGAGGAGAATGACCAGACTGGATCATAGTTCATAGAAAGGCAACAAGAGCTCAAATAACCACTCTTTACAACAGCAATATACATAAAAACATCTCTGAACATACATGTTGAATCTTGAAGCAGATGTGCTACAGCAGAAGACCATACCAGATGCCACTCTTATCAGATAAGAACAATAACTGAAACTATGGTTTGCTAAGGATAAAATATTTAGATACTGGAAGATTGGAAAAACATTGCTTGGTACCAATGAGATCCTTAGTACCAATAAACAATTGTTTAAATGCCACAGCCTACCTACATATTGTGGCTGACCATGGGCCCCAGTTTATGATTATGGTACACCCATCCTATGGTGACCACTTCCAGCAGGACAACAAACCATGCCATAAATCAAAAATTGTGATAGATTGGTTCATGGAATACAGCAATGTATTTTCTCCCATAATATGTCCTTCACAGTCACTGGATCTGAATCCTATAAAGCACCTTTTTGGATGTGGTGAAAAGGAAAATTCAAATGGTGGACATCAAGCCAACCATTCTAGAAGAATTATGGGATACTGTAATAATATAATTGATCCAAATTTCAAAAGATAGTTTCTCAAACATTGTTGAATCCATGCCCAAAAGAATTGAGGTGGTTTTAATCTCAAAATGGGCTCCTACCCAGTACTAATAAAGTGACGAGTGAATGTTTATCTCTTTTAATGATGAATCAGAATTTTACTATTGGGTTAATATTTGAAGAGGCCATTCTGTTAATTTGATATCTTTGTTAGCAAGGTGGGCATCTTTTTTCTGTTTCCAACTTACATATTTCCTGTTTGTGATGTTTTCTTAAAGCCAGTAGTTTGGTTGCTTTCATGTCTTTAACCAATGTTAATATTCTACCTCTTGTCTATGTTTCTGACTTACACATTCCTCTATTACTATTGGATTAATATCTGAAGTGGCTGAGAGCTATGTTAATTTGCTATCTTTGAAGCTTTTTTGGCAAGGTGGGCAATAATCAACTTTGCAGAATGTGAAATAGTATTATTTTCTTGTATGAATATATAATCTTTACCTTACAGTGTTTTGGTTATGACTTGTACCTCTCAAAGAACATCTTGTCCAAAATAATACAATAATTCTCTGAATTTATCTTGATATTATTATCAATTTTAAATGGGCCTATAATTTTACTGCCTATAATATGAGTTCAAAAGATTACTCTACCTCCATGCTGTTTTCCTCTAAGTCATTTTGGTTGACTATTTCCATGAAGGACCCAACTTCTAGTCAAGCCATAAGATCAGTTCAATGTAGCTTTTTGGGTAGTTCTTCATCCACCTTGCACGTTCCTCTTTGTGATGTTTTCTTAAAGTCAGTGATTTGGTTGCTTTCATGTCTTTAACCAATGTCAATATTCTAGATTTTTTCTCTGTTTAAATTTTCAACACAAACTTTTACAAACATATTCTTGCTTATTACCATTTTAATTTTTCTCAACTCTGTTTTGATAACATTCTTAAATCTATCTACTTTTTTCTTTCTTTATTTTGCCAATATTTTCAATTTCCTTTTTGATTGTTTTTTTTTTTTTTTATCTCTGTTCAACTTTTCTGCAGCTTCCATCAGTGTGTTCCTATTATTCAATAATTTTACAGAATCTCATTTCTCTTTTGAGTTTATCTTTCTCACAAACCATGACAATCTTTATATATCTGAAATTAAAAAGAATAACTGTTAATAACTAGACTATGATATATATTTATTTACAATATGATGAACAACTCTTTAATTTAATCTCATACCATCAAATAAGTTATTGTAAATATTACTAATAAAAGCAAATATTATAAGCTGAAATTCACAGGGTATATGCTTTTATAAATATATTTACTGTTCTGCACATTCAACAAAACTTAATAAAGGAAATATGCCTTCCAGCAGGATTTGAATCTGCATCCCCCTTGTAGGAGGGACCACAGTCTCATCAGATGTGCTTCAGATTACTTGCCTATGAAGCACCTCACAGCCAAGTAAGAGATTTGCTTTATGACAAATAGAATGTTACTTGACTGTAAGGCTCTCCATAGCTCAGTGGTCTAAAGTACACCAGATCAAATGGTGGTTCCTCTTATGAAGAGGGACTTGGTTGAATCTTGCTGGAGAGCACATTTTCTTTAAGCTTCCTCAAATGCACAGGCCAGTAGACAAAATAAATGCTGTTTAAAAAAAACAGTGTTCTATTCAAATGTGGGTATCCACTAAAAATAAAGTTTGAAGTAATAAAAATGTCAAATTAAAAAAAGTATGTTCATTAATTCTTTAAAAATATATACTGACAATTTTATCAACATTGCTTGATTAATGTCAATTTTTTTGAAACATTGATTTGCATGATAAAATCTGATATATTATTTACCAACAAGCTCTTCCCTTTTTTTTTTTTTTGTTCAATAATATTTTTTTCTGATTTAAATAGTTTTATAGATGTTAAATTCCAAAAAAATAATTTTATACTACTTTTTATACTGCATGTCCAGAATAAACAAATATTATTTTGTAATCATCAAATAGAATTAAAATGGTCTAAAGTTTTCATATTTATCAGATTATAAATTGGACATCTGACTGATTGAGAATTCTTATTGCGATGATAAGATAAACAACTGTAATATTTTTCTGGTATATTCTCCAAAAAATAATATTGTGTTAATTAATAGGTTAACTCATTTTTGCTCACAAAACCTACATATTGAAACAAGTATACAGTGGTTACAAATATTTATACACATAAAATTTTTAATTTATTGTATTTCCAACTAATAAACAAACACACTTTTCATATAATTAACTGTACACAGATGCATAATAACTAAATATGCATAGAAAACAGAAACAATTTTGATTTAATAGGAATAAATCCCATTTATTCATTTTAATGGATGGAAAAAGTATTTATACAGTGCAAATTTCAGATTTTAAAACTTTTAAATTGCTTTAATACTCTAGATTATTCTAGAATGTTCCAATAATGTTATCAGTAGTTATTTTTAGCCTAAAAAATACAAACAGAACATTCTGTAATTGATATCTGTGCAAGAAGGTTATCATTATGGCAAGAGGTAAAGGATTAGCAAATTCACAAAAAAAACTTATTCTTAAGCTCTGGAAAGAAGGTAAAAGTTACAAGAAAATTTCAGACAACTTGAATATTCCATTTACTACCATTAGTTCATTCATTGCAAGGTATAAAAACCCAAAATTGTTGAAAACCAAAAAACGGCAAGTGCTCCATGGAAGATTTCAAAATCTTTGAGGAAATTGATGTGTCAAATTAAACAAAATCCAATGGTTAATTGTCAAGAGTTGTAGGATTATTCACTTTTATCAGGAATCTGTGTCACTAAACAGACAATAAGCAATGTAATTCATAGGATCAATCTAAAGTCATATTCCCCATGAAAAACTTCACTGCTGTTGAAAAGACACAGAGATGCTAGTTTGAAATTCATTTGTGAACATATGGATAGGGAAAAATCATATTAGGAAAGATTATTATTGACAGATGAAACCAAAATTGAGTTGTTTGGATGTAATTCTAGAAATCATGTATAGAGGAAAGATGGCGATGCCTTCAAACAAAAGAACATAGTTCCAACAGTGAAATTTGGTGGTGGCAGCATAATGAGAATGATTTCTGCAAAAGGTACTGGCAACATATCAGTAATCTGTAAAATCTATGAAGAAATGACCTGCTGAAAATAATGTAAATATCCTGAAATGGCCAAGTCAGTCCCCAGATTTAAACCCAATCAAGAACCTGTGGTGTTATTTGAAAATTCAAATCCAATCAAGAGTTCCAACAAATATCTTGGATCTGAAGACCATATGTGAAGAAGAGTTGAACAAAATACTAACTAAAATTTGCAAATCATTAATTGAGAACTACAAAAAGAGGTTGGTTACTGTAGAAGTGAATAATGGCTATTCTACAAGGTATTAAATGAAGATTATGGATTATTTTTTGTATTTCTGTTTTCTATGTATATTTAGTTATTATGCATCTGTGTACAGTTCATTATATGAACAGTATGTTTATTCATTCATTGGAAATGCAATAAATTAAAAATTTGTATATGTACAAATATTTGTTTCCCCCCAGTGTATATCATGTTAGCAGTGGGAGTAGTTTGATTAAAATGTTGCCATAAATGACACTGCTAATTTTTAAAATTCTTAAATTTGAGTACAAGTTCACCTTGCACCATTGATATATAATGTATATCAAGATTTTTTTCTTTTTTAATCATTTCACCCCAAGCAAGGCAATAAAGCCAATAAGATGCTAGGGTTAGTGAGTGTTAGAGAATATGAGAAAAAAAACACTATTAAGGAGAGAGAACAATAAAAAAAATGGGAATTAAGAAGACAAAAGATAACAATTGACATTGCATTTAAATTTTTGATGATCAAAGTTAACTGATTAGCTTATAACTTGAAACTGTAAAATGATGAGACCTTGCCACCAGTCTAGTCCAGCACTTAAATTCCTAAAATTTAGATACTGTAAAGTTCATCAGAACCATTACCATGAAATAGCTTCTTTTTTTTTCTGACATTTAGAAAGCTTTAAACTAAAATATTAAAACAAAACAATAACTCTTGATATTTCAAAACCTGAGACAATACAATATTGCAGTAAAGCTGATTTTATTTATACTATAAGCACATATAATTAATCAAGAAAACCTGCCCATCAGATAATTTTAAAGCATAAAAGTACAAAGTAAATTCAAAAGACATTTGGGGTGTGCAAAATTTTCCAGAATTTTTTTTAATTAAAATTCATTAATAAAAACTAGTACATTTATATTTATTAATTTTCAAGATATCTTCCTTTACTTTCCACAACTTTATGCCAATGTTCCAAATGGCTTTGATCTTGATAAAATGACACAATAAAATTAATTTTGATGTGCAGGTAGCCTAATGTTGAAAATGGAATAGAAAAGCCAAGTTCAAGTTCCATCCTAGTTTGTTACATTTTCTTACATATTTATAAGTCTACTATTCATCCATGCTTTGAATATTGCTGCCATATACGGTCTAGTGCTACTGCTGTATAGCTAGAGATTCTTGATAAAATCCAAAGAAGAATCTGCAATATTATTGGTCCCGACCTGGTGTCTTGACTTCAGTCATTTCCCATCGCCATAATGTAGCTTGCCTATCTACTGTCCTTGATTACTCTTCTATTGTTCTCACTCCTTTATGATGCTTCGTTTTTTTTTTCTTATTCTTTCACACTTAGTAACCTCTTGTGTCTTTGTAGCTCTACTGCCTTGTATGGGGAAGTATGAAAAAAAAAAGGCAAGAATTCATCACTTTTCTCTCTGGCCATGAGCTAAATAGCAGGGTAGACTCTGCTCTCTAGCCTTGGGTGGCAGACAGTATAGGAGAATGACTACTCTGAATTCCAAACTGTAGAGAAGGCAACAGGTAACCACATCACCATCTATCACGATTCACAGATAATTAATACATGGAATCTGTAGAAATTTATACTTGAGTTTATAGGTAAATTTTAGACATTTATACTTGAATCTATAGGTAATTTTTAGTCATCTATACTTGTGTCTATATGTAAATTTTTAGTCACTTATATTTGAGTCTCTAGGCAAATTGTAGTTGTTTATACTCAAATCTATAAGTATGAACTTGGTTCAGGGATATTTAAATACTCACATTTTTTCCTTGGTCTTTTGAACAGGAGTAGAGGTTTATCCCTTGTTTCCTGTTTAGGATTGGGTTTCTGGTTTCGTATAAAATCTTCTCATTCACTTTCACTCCCAGTAGACCCTTGTGTTTTAATGGCATTATTGCCTTGCTTGGAGTGAATTGCTTAAAAAGAAAAAGAAAAAAAAAAGAAAGCCATGACTGCCTACATCCTCTTTGTACACAGGATTTGACAAAAATAAAAAAGGAGTTCTGCGTTGATTGAAATGATTGATGGCGCTAAGTCTAGTGGATATGCCACCCGAAGAAGAATTTCTGATTATGTGTGTATCTGTTTTGTGGGTGTAGTGCTGTCATGTAGCAATAGGGCTTTTGAACTTCCCTCTCTTGTGAGTGTCCATTTTATTTTTTTTTACTTTCAGTTGCAGTGCTTACATTTTGACTGTAACACTCTATAGTAGAAGTTTCACTAAGCTTCCATAATTTATAACAAATGTGGTGTAATGGTTACCAAGATTTTCTCACTAGATCCATTACAACTGAATAGTGCCCCATACTTTCAGGCTTGTGCTACATCTAAGCTACATTTAGAAAATCATCATAATTTATAACAGAGTATGTCTTTTCATTACTCACCAAAGCAGTAAAAAGTTCACATATATCAAGGAAAGTTGAAATTAATATTAACTCAAGTCCCAGGGGACCATCCCCTTAGGCAGTACCTCTTCGAGAGAGAAGGTGGAGGGCTGGGGTCATTACTCGTTATTTGAGGCATCTCCAAAAAGGAGAAGTGCAAAGGGGGCTTGAGCAAGCCTTAGCCTTGTGTTACATTAAGTAGCAACATGAGTGTACTGATAAATACCTACTCACCAAAGTAGTAACTTATTCTCTAAAAGTTATCTTTTATTGCTGATTCTGCAGTCTATCCTGAATATACACTGTATTATTATAGTATTATTTTTTATCTTTGTTGACAATCTTATTAAAAAAAAAAAAATTTCTTCATGCCTGACAAGAATTGAAATGCAGATGATTAGATGCAGTCTAATACCTTCCTCTGATATTTCATGCAGAAGTAATTTTCTTACTTTTTGTTTTCAAACATCTTACAGTTGCCATATAATCAATATCAAGTCTTTCAGTCAATTCCAATGTTAATTTAGTTAGGGTATCCTTCAAAAGAGCTTGCAAATTATCACTTCCAAATTCTTCTGGTTTACCACTACTGAATTTGTCCTTTCAGTCAAATTCACATTCCTTGAACTTTGTAAACTTTTCATGATACATACGGCTTCCAACTATACCATCTCTATTTATTTTATTTTTTTTCAACATGTAGGCAACAAGTGCTTGCTTTGAATAGATTAGATTTTACTAACTATGCATTTATAAAATCTTCCATGTTTAAGGCCCAGATAAAATCATTCACAGTTTACTTTAATTTAGAAGATGGGTGTTCTAAGCTACAACCAAGTTTCATTGTATCACATCACACACTCAAAATGAGTTTTGAACTATGTCTTCAGTCTAAGGTTTTCAAAAAATAAAGTTGGGGGGAGAGAGAGAGAGAGCATTTGGGATTTACCTAATTTGTGTTCTTCATCAGTATTTGAATAACAAACACAATATTTCTGTGTTGATTCATAACATTAACATATTTATAAGTTGATATAAATAAACATTAAAATATCAACAAAGTCAATCACACTTGCAATCACAAATGTTATCTAAAAGTAGTTTTTAATTATTTTTTGTCAGTTTGTCAAAATAGTAAAATCAAAAAAATGTGTAAATGAGTAAAAAAAAAAAAAGAAATTGCATTAAAACGTTTTTTGTTCAGTTTATTTTAAAATTTCTTGATCTTAAAAACTTTCAATTTTTGATTGATATTTCTGAGCAGAAAGCTTTTCAAGTAGAGTTTTTCTCCCTGCACAATAAGACACTATTGATAAATTTCAGATCTACAGCTCAAAACTTGAACTTTATATTTGGTTAAGTATTCACTGTGGATGTACAGGTGGTGTAATAGATTGTAGCCTGAATTGAGAAATTTGTGAGCAGAGTTCAAATTCCAGCCCAGTTCATGACATTCACTTACACACAAATACCTTTTGGAAAGGTATGAATCCATCTCTTCTCCCCCAGCTATGGATTAAATAGGACACACTGGATTCTATAACCTTGATTGGCAACTATTCTAGAGATATTGACTTGATAAAATCACCCATCTTCCAAAATGCCTGGGCTGCATCAGTCCATGAAAACGTACATTGACTGAAATTCATTAGTTGTGCATTCTGCTGCAGGCATGTAAATCATATTCACTCTGACTTTATATTTTTTTACTTAAATATTTTTTTTTGCATTAGATAAATAGTTTTTTTTATTATTTTTTTATTTTATTTAGGTGTGTGCAGTTTTGGTGTGAACTGTAGATTTTCTCATCTCACAGTTGAAGGAAAAGCTGAACTTGAGAGACAAAGTAAGTTTTGATTGCTTTTTAAAAAAAACGTTTAGATTCTTGTTTATTAACTTGCTGTTTGCATAACTCACCATCAGTTGGATTTATTAAACAATTACATCAAATCTGTCATTCAATCTAATCATTAAACAGAAAATTCATGCCATTAAAGAAACTTTAAAAACTAAAAAGGAAACTGTAATCATGTTTCTATTATAGTGCTGACTACATTTAAACATTTATGACACATCACTCTAGCATCCTGGGTAGAATGATAAACTACATCTGGCAGCAAGGCCTCTGATCAGAAGATTTGAGGTTTTTAGGAGCATGGAACCACCTCTTAATTGCTGTTGTTCTTAAGTTCAATCTGACCTGGGGTGGTAGCACCTGTTAGGGTCCTAGCTATGGAAAAATAGTGACCCCTCTCCAAACAAAAATCAACAGTACACTTTTATAATAAAATGACCAACAATACATTTTTATAACAAAATGACAATGCAACACTAAAAATATATAAAAATACATTTTTATAGTAAAATTACCAACAATAAATTTTATGATCTACAAACTATATCTCTTAAAAAGAAATATCTTTATTCTGAAAGTATAAAATTATGTACAAAAATATCTAGTTGAAGGCATAAAATTACATACACAATTTTTAGATTTCGGCATTAAATAACCTATAGAGATTGATATGCCATTAGACAAAATCAAACATGTCACTCTTTATGAGTGCTATTGGTACAATATAACCTAATACTATCTGTCACTTGGTTAGATTATTGGCAGCTAATCTAGTTCTATCACCAGGTATCTCTTGTAAGGAGGGTGGCTAGACATCCATCAAAATTAAAGTAGATAACTGAAATTTTTCAAGATCAGCGTTCTCTTTCAATATGATTACATCGGCGTCATGTGGGTGATGTTTTGAAAAATGAAAAGAATTTTATTTTAATCTAAAACTTATATGTACGTTTGTCAAGCATTAATCTTGCTAGAAAAGGGGAAATATTAAAGAAGATGGGTCTAGTATTCACCGTGCGTGAGATAGATATTATGCCTGCCTCATAAATCCGTCTAAGATTTTTATTATGAATATATTTTAAAATCTTCACAGAATCAAAATCGAAATTATGATCAGATTTAGTTGTGTGTACAACTAAAGCATTGTTTAAATTACCGAGGCGAATATCTTGTTTATGTTCAAAAACACGAGATTTTACGGACCTACATGTTTCACCCACATATTTTAAATCAACTAAATCTCAGTTATCTGCTTTGATTACTCTTACTCTTATGTCCATCATCTTTTCATGTTGAATTAAATATAGTCTAATGTTAATTATGTTTTATGAATATGTCCTGAAGATGGTCTACTAGACCGAAACGTCCGACGTTGACATTATATTAACATTAAAACAGCATAATTGCATATTAGGATTTTTGTTTGTTTTTTTCTATATATTTTTCTTCATATATATATATATATATATATATATATATATAAGTGGACACTGAATGCAACATCAAGCACTGACAGTATGTTTCATGTTTTAATGCAATCTTCAGACTGTGTGTGCTGTGTTTTTGGCCTAAAACACAAGACACTGAAGATTGTGTTCAGACTGCTTGGTATCATCCTTAGTGTCCACTTTTATATTTAAATGCACTCCATCCCTGATACTGAGCACTTTTCCCAATAGATATAACATACATTAAAACTATATTTTTATTATACATATATATATATATATTATGAAATGGACTAATTCCGACAATTGTTTTAATATATTTATTGTTTATATGTTATTTTTATAGATACAAATATTTAAGTATTAGGTTGGTGCAAAAATAATGTCGTTTCCTCACATAGTAACTTATGTGAGAAAACGACATTACTTTTGTACCAACCTAATAAATGCTCTGTTTATAATAAACAGTATTAACAACATTTACCATCCTGAATGTCTGAGAAATTTCATAGAAAATATGTCTCCTCTGACAGGAATCGAACCTGTATCCTACAAGAACTGTCATATAATATATGACGTCATTTGTTTATGTTAAGATATGCTTCGGGCAGAGATGAGCATTCGAGAGAAATCATGGGGGGAAATTTGTTGGTTAAAAGCAGTAATTCGACCTTGCTAACCAGATGCTTCCTCTGTAGCTAAATGGTATAGCACATCAGCCCATATGACAGTTCCGTGTAGGATACAGGTTTGATTTCTGTTGGGGGATACATATTTTCTATGAAATTTTTCATACATTCAGGCTGATAAATATCGTTAATACTGTTTATTATGAACAGAGCATTTACTTAAATATTTGTATCTATAAAAATAATGTATAAACAATATATATATATATATATATATATATATATATATATATATATATATATATCATTTATCTTTTTGACTTTATATAAACTGTGTAAATTAATCCCTTTTTAAAAAATGTCAGTCGGTATTTATTTCTTTTCACAATGACATTTTAATCAAAATTTCAAACATTGTACCTTACACGTTTTAAAAAAAAATCTTAAGTAAATGAAAAAGTATGCTTTTAATTTACCCAAAATAACTTTTAACCTTTGTTCTATCATGCAACTGTTATCCACTCATCCCATTGTTTTCCTAACATTCCCCAAATCCAAATGAGTATCTTATCAGGCAGAAATAGATTTTAATTAAAACTATGCTAAACAGTCAACACTTCATTCATGGAAATTTACACCTGCAACATTCCATTTATTATGATAAAGTTATCTCTAAGATATTTCAAATAAGTGCAGAATCTCAAGTGTTCATTATTCCTTGTAGCCACTGTTTGTTGTTATAAAAAGTAGCACTTTGTGCTGAAACATTTTCTAATGTATATTTATCAAAGTTTATAAATTATTATGATCACTGAGTTTTTTTACAATCAAATTAGCATGCTGCTTTTTTTTATATATTATTGTTCATCCAATACAAGGCTCAAGTCAGAGGGTTACTGAATAAAGTTAGTTTTAAGGGCCCAAGCAGAAGTAAGATGTGCATATTATTAGTATACATAAGATACATAACAGTTGACACTAGACTTGAAGTGGGTAAGATTGCAGTGATCAGGAAAGCATCCTCTCAGGAATCTGTTCCATAGTTCTGTGGAAGATGCTGAGTGTGACTTCCTCCTTACCAATGGAATACAAAAGGAATGAGGTAAGTCGATCCTGTGTCCATGGCATGCTGAGTTCTAGCCATGAAAGTTTCAACTGATGGAATTAAGGGATGAAGTGTGTCTGTGCTTATCTTGATTATCTCTTTAGCTAAAGTGAATAGAAGTTATTGAAGCTGGGGACAAATTTTAATGTGACGGTCACTCCATAAATATTTAAGTCATTAATTGTCCTTTTCCTGTTGAAACATGTACAGTGAGTCAGAGACATAATCCATTTTGTTGACGTATTTCAAAAACAATATCATATATTTCATATAAAGAGCATCAGGTAAAATATCAACTGAAGGGCAAACAAAAAAAATAAAATAATTGTTCCTATAAAAATTTGTTGCTGTAAGAAATTCTCTATCAAAATCCATTGAAATTCTTTGCTAACACATTTTTTTTTCTGAAGTTTCATCTTGTGGGATTCTGCTAATCGAGTGACAAAATTCTTCAGTTAAGAAAAAGGATAAAAGATTGTTTTCTTAAAAATAATTTAAATGAATTTTAAAAGAATAAATATTTTAAGTGATACCTTAAAACTGGTTCACTCTGGGGGTTTTTTGGTGGGGGTATTATATTTTTGAACTGCATTTGAATATATAATTTTCACAACTATAAATTTTTTTCTTGTGAAAGGAAGGTTAGGTAATACATACAAGTTTGGTTCAGATCTATATACACACATTTTAAGAATGTGTACACATACAAGTTCATTTTTTTTATATAGTAAATTAAATCATTGTTCATGTATTTGTTGATTTTTAATATTCATCAAAATTAAATTTCGCAAAGAAATGTAGGATATTTTTTAAAGGAATGATTTATGTTAAACAATTCCATTTTTTTTATTAGTTTTTGAATTGATGGAGAAACATTTAATTTCTGAAAGCATTTAAGTAAAAGTAAATTACAAAGGTCAATATTCTTGCTGTAGATATTGAACTTCATAATTCCAAAAATATTTTGACATCAGTTATGAGGATTGAAACTTCTGATATCATTAAATTTTTTTTTAAAAATGTGTTGTACTATTGTTCAACATAAAATTTATATTTCATTTTAACACATTCCCTGGCAAAGGACATTTTTGACTACTTTATCTGAAGGTGCTAAGATGTTTCTCAATTTTATTATTATTGTTATTAATACTATTATTATTTTTTTTGTTTTTGATTTTAAATTGTTAGATTTTTGTTTGTAGTTATTTTACAATCAGGTATATCAGTATATTGGTTAAATAATTTCTTCATTTATAAAGTTCATACATAAATCCATTCCAACTTAACAAATATTTACCATTATTTTACTCAGGTAATGACCATAAAAACATAAAAAACAGAATTAATTATATAAGCAAAAAAAAAAAAAATAAGATAATAACAGAACATTTGTCAACTTATTTGTCAAATTAGTTGATTTTTATGTATGAGAATTCAGTCTGACTTGACAGGCTGCTGCTGGTAATAATAATGATAATAAGTTTTTATTACCCATGAAAAAAACTTATAGTCATAACTATAAAAATAAAAATGGGCATTTTTAAAATAGAAACTAAAATAATGTTTGTATGATTTTACAACAAAAATTAGACTGTTACCCCATGATACAAATGTTTATGAAAGAATAGTTGAACACCAAATACTTTGCAAAACACAAAGATTCAATAGAGTGATTAGAAAGTTAATAATAAGGACAAGATATCGTTCAAATTAATTGAATACCATCCTAAAATAACCAGACATTATGGTCTACTAAAAATGCACAAAGCAGGCAGTCCAGTGTGACCCATCATATCTAGAATTGAAAGCGTTTCATGTACATGAGCAAAAGCTAGAGCAAAAATTTTAACACCATTTCTTGGGACAATTAACTCTACACATATTAAAAATACCACAAGACTATATACTAAAATGCTGCAATAATACATATAATTAAAAAAAGCTTCATGGTTCTGTTGCTATGAAAATTTTAGGTACATGTATGCTTGTTAATAAAATCCCAAGACCATAACATTTACTGTTTGTGTATGTATGTGTTGTATCCTTAAAGAAGGTTACAAACAGACAAAGGTAGTACTCAAGTGAAAGGAACAGCAACACGAGTGTAGATGAAAGGGAGATTTATTGTAAAAGAGAATACACTAGTGAAAGACAGGGAATCAGCAGACTAGTAAGTCCTGAAGCAAGTCCGCCAGGTATATCCTGTGCTTACTATATATATCTACTGATATAGTCAGTCCGGTACATTCCATTACGACAGTATATATATATATATATATATATATATATACACACACATACACACACACAGTGGGTGCAATGGGTAAATTGTCGCCATTTTATATTTTTAATTTTGCACATACACATTGTTTTTGATTTTTTTCAACTGCACAGAATAGTAGGGTCAGTTGGGCACTGTCTATGAGAAAAAGATCACCAAGACATGATTCACTCCACCAGATATTTGGAAACATCATGCTGTACTGCTTGGCATTTGCACTGGAAGATTCAATACAAATATTTCAGAGTGTTTGGGTGTCAACCTGAAGACATTGCAGAGGATTTGGAAAGAGTTGGATGAGTCTAATGGCAGTTATGAAAATGTTTGAAGTGATCACTAGTGATGGCGACATGATGTCTCTATTCATCTTCCCATAGGACCTCAACAGAGAGACCTACATGAAGTGCCTTGAAGAGGTAGTTCTGCCCTGGGTTAAGAGGGTAGCTGCTGGAAGACCCTATATCTGGCAACAGGACTCTGTACCATGCCACACAAGCAGGAGAACCTGAGTCATGGCTCTCAGACAATTTCTGTGACCACACCACCCCTTACAGCTGGCCACCTAACTCCCCAGACTGCAACCCCCTTGATTATTATGTGGGGTGCAGTTGAGCAAGAGATCAACAAAACTTCTTGTAACATCAAAGATGAACTGAAAGCAAGTATTATAGCAACATTCACCAACTTAAACAAGGAGACCATCCAGAAGAGTTGTAGGAGATTCTGAAGTCATCTGGAGGCTATGGTTGAAGCCAATGGCGATTTTATTGAATAAACTTACTCTTTAATAATTCAAGATATTTTTGTGTAATTTTTGTAAATATATCTGTTAAAATGAGATGTCAGAGTTATCTTCATTTTTGCATAATTTAGATGACAATTTATCCATCACACCCAACTATATATATATATATATATATATATATATATATAAAGTGTACACTGAAATACTAAATTATGAATATTGGTATGAACCTACCATGAAAACAGTATTCATAGCAACCACAAGTCTACAAGTGGAAAAACAAGGAAATAAAATTAACAGAGAACTTTCAGGATCAAATACCACTTATCTGGAATTTAGGGAATTCAGGTTGTATGTTTATATAGGCAAGGTGAGCAAGTCAGTTACAAGCCAGTTGTAGAGGGTGATGAACCAGCCATTGAGATGTAGAGACAGTTTCAGTCAGAGATTGACAGAGTGGCATTTAGGTTCTTGCCAACCAAAGGGATGTTCTGATATGTTGTTCTGTAATGATAGAAGAGAGAAGTAGCAGTGAAGATATTGCAAGTATCACTTCCCTACTCCCAGGTGTATCTGTGAATAAATGACAAAAAAAAACAGAAATTAAATTTCTACACACCAGAATGCAGCATCTTTTTTTTTCTCTGCTTCACTCTTCCTTGTTTCTTATGTTGCTTTTTATCCACACACACACCAATTATTATAAGATGATCATGCTAATTATCCTCTTCTCTTTTCATCAGCTCTGAAAATTTAAGGCCCTGTTATTTTTTATTTAATCATTTCACCTTCAGCAAGGCAATAAAGCCACTAAGATGCAAGGAGTTACTGAGTGTTAGAGATTATGAGAAATAAAAGAAAACATACTATTATGGAAAGAGAACAATATTAGCAGAGCTTAGAATATGCTAACAGCATCTCATTTAGGAATAAGACCCCTTCCTCGTAAAAGGGGCTACCTTTTGTGTGGATGCTTGTCGACTAGAGTATAAACCCGACCAATCTCTACTCTATGATTTAAGTGAAAACTAAACTGTAGTAGTAGTCTAATTTAAATATGTGAAGAGTGAAGATTATAAATAGTCTCATCGAGACAAGAAGAAGGTTGTCCATATTCATTTTGTGTAGCATCCATTACAATATATAACTTTATAACATGGACCAATGTCTGCTTTTTCTGTGTAAACCAGACCTAATGTCTACCTGTTTATTAATTCAGTTATTTTTGTCCTGTAAAGACTTATATTCAACATTAAATAACTCAACACTGGTTGATATTTTGTTAAAACTAACCTGAAAATTTATTGGAATCCTGAGAATTATTTTTAACTTTTGTGTGTTAGGATTTTTTTTTTTTTTTTTTTTTTTGTTGTTGTTGGAACCTCAAATTTTGTGTCCTTCCTTTAAGTTGTCTATCATAGAGCCTTACTTGACTGAGTCTTGTTCCTCTATTCTAGCACAATGTTCAATGAGATTGCACTAATTGATGCCATACTGTCAGTCCAAAAAGTATAACCCATTGACATAACTTGACTCAAAGTTGTTATCTTTGATCATGTCATAGCCTTCTTCATTAGAACATCTAAATTATATCAATGAATCAGCTGCTACAGGTTTTCCAGAACTTTATTTTGTAAGGTTATCTAGTATTGCCTGGATTAATAAAGATTTTCAAATCATCATTAATTTTTATTGACTATTTTTTATCAGCTCCATTCTTAATGTGTATGCTGAATGTGGAGTAGTGAATGTGTTTTTTTTTTTTTTAATAGTGAAGAGGAAAAATGCCTTTTTGTTTTTGAAAGATTAAAGCCTGTCTTTTGTCTTTCATTAAAGTTATTTGAATCTTATTTCTTTTATGAATTCCAATTAGTCCAGTTGGGTTGAGGACTTTTCAGCAGCCACTAATAATAGATAATTTTTCACCTAGTGTATGTGCTCACCTGGGGACATACGGGTAGGTCTGTCAAGTGAAACCGGGAAATATGCCCTTTTATATAAGAAATTCAAGAAGTGATGAAATTTTCTTTTATTAAACTCTCTTTATGAGTGAATAACAAAATATGGAGCAGCAATAAGCCCATTCATTTTACTTGTCTTAATTTTCTTTTGTACCCACTCTCCCTGAGGTTACAGCCACATCATATTTAAACACCAGTTCCTGTATGATCACTGAAGTTAAACTACATCAAGCCTGATCAGTACTTAGATGGGTAACTGTTTGGGAATACCAGATGCTGTAATCTTGAATGTGCAGTTGGTCTAATAGATAATGGCTTGGAGTTGTTAATCAGGGAGCTGAGTTCCAATTCCGGTTGAGTTCATTATATTCACTTACGTGCAAATACTTTTGGGATAGGTATGAATCCACCTCTTTCCCCCCAGCTATGGATTAATTAGTAAGAGTTGTATCACTAAAGCCATTATTATCTCAAAAAAAAATCTTGGCATTACATAACCAAAAAGAGGTCGATATGTTGCTAAACAAAAACAACCAACTAACCATCTTCTTGTTACTCCATATTCAACTCTTAGCAAACAAAGTGTATCTTGTGATGTCACTTAAGCAAAAAATATAAAATATAAACACAGTTATAGGTTGACCATAAACAAGGTTATACACTCATTATGAACTTCATGATCTTGTTGATGAGTGCATGGTATGTTTTGTCCTTCTCCTATACTGTTTACCACTCAAGGCTGAAGAGCCAAGTCTTACTTATTATTTAACTCATAGCTGGGGAGAAAGAGATGGATTCATATCTTTCCCAAGAATATTTACATAAAAGTGAATGTAAGAAACTTGACTGAAAATTATTTTCTCCAGAAAAAAAAAAATCAACTTCTCCCCATTTCTAAGACAGATGCTTACATGTATCATCTTCTGTACTGAAAATGGTTGAGGCACCTTTAGTGAAAAATTATCTTAAATTTTTTAGTAATGTAGCCTACTTTATGATGAGCCATATCTCATGTGACCCACTGCTCATAAAAGGCTGCCCATGCAACCTTAGTACATCAATAATTTAATAAATAACAAAAAAAGTGAGTGGAGGCTGGGAATTGTTACATAACTTAATTTTCTCCATGTTTTACTTTCTACTAATGATAAGAATCCTCACTCCAGAAACAAGTATAAATATTTATCGTATCAATATTAATTCTTTAACATTATATATATATTTTATTGCCATTGTGGATGTTAACAAGGTTGTGGGCTTTGTGTTTATTTTTTTAGGTGAAGGTGTGTGTTCAATATATATATATTCAATATAAACAAAGAATATAGAAGAGGCATACAATAAAAAAGAAATAAGTTTCTACTATGGACATTTATTTCTTTAGTTGCTTAAATTATTTATTTAAAAAAAAAACAAATAGGATACCTATTCCAGTTAAAGAACTAACAGAATAGAAGGCTGTGAAATCTTAATGTAATCTTAGTTTGTTTTTTAACCTTTTAATTTTTTTTATGGAATAATCACCTTTAATACTATATACAATATTTTAAAACATAAAATTATTAAATTATAATAAATTCTATGTAATATTTATTCACCTTTTTGACAGGGTACCTTACTAAAATTTAACACTTTTTTAAATCCAAAATTTTAACTAAAATCTGTCATGGAAACCTACATTCTTATAAATAAGATCTTCTTTAGGCATAATTAATATTGTATATTTATTTCTGAAAAGAATATATAAATGTTATTTCAACTGATGTTCTGCTTCAACATTTCCTTTAAAAATAACCTTTTTCAAAAAATGTGTTGTTGTTGTTGTTAAATGTTTGGAATCCCAACACTTGGATAGCAACCTGGGTAGACAGACCCCAACAATGGAAGTCCATTAAATTGAGAGATTACTGTACTTTATGCTAACTTGGATTCATGAAACTGAAAACATCTTTCTTTCTGAAAAAAGTAGCATTGATTCAATCAGTATAAAAATCAAATGAATGAATTTTTGAGATATTTATTTAGCGTATATAACCACATAAAAAAAGATAATTTTGAAGAGAAAAAAAAGTGTCACTTCAGAAATGTTATCAAGAATAAAGAATTATCAATTTTTTTTTTTTGTAAATCATTCTGTGGCTTAATTTCTAGTTGTTATTTGGTGGATTATCAAAAATACAATTGCTTCTTTTCTTTTTTTTTTTCAATGTCTAATTATTTTTAAAACTGTACACAAACCTGTTTTATTTTATTTTTAGTTCTTCAAAGAAAGGAACAAGAAAGGCTTTATCAACAAAAACAGAAAAAGGTAACCAGCTCACCCTCATTAGAAGAATGGCTAGAAAAGAGAGCCAAGCATCCTGTGAAAAAAGTCAGCACCAAAGTGGTCTTTCCACAGTGGTCTCTACCACCCAATCTTCGACATGTACCAAATTTACCACCATCTCTTTTGGCACCATCAATGCAAGATTTCAACCTTGATAAAATTGACTGGGGATAATTATCAGAAAGCTGCTTGTAAAATTTGTCAATAAAATTTTCAGTTTTTTATTTTTTTTATATTTCTTACCAAATTTCACAATGAAAAAGACTTTGTTGTAGATGTTCTCTGATGTGGTCGGCTTTGTCTGAATGTACTTTTTTTTATGTATGTATATGTAATTTTATTTAGGGGTTTAAAAAGACACCATGAGTCCCACAACAAAAAAGATATAAATTGAAAAGAAATTGTATACAAAATGCAATACAATAAGCATAAACAAAAATGATAAAAGGCTTTCATATACATTTTTATATACATTGTTGTTTTTCTTTCTTATCCTACCAAATAGCTGCATAATTTAATGCATAAGCAAAAACTTGTGGTAGTTTGTATATTTAATCAGGTTTTTTATCACTAGCATTATACAGTGCAATACAATTAAATGCACTCCCCCCATAAAGGATTTAACTTCTTAACATATATCACCTAGGATTAAAATATTTTTTCTCTGTATTGATTTATTAAATTATCTGTAACAGAGTACAGGAATCTCTTGATTAGTGTGGCTAATGTGTGTATTAAAAGATACGCACTACTTGAAAACACATTAATCGAACTTATAGGAAATTATATAATTTGTACCTCAAATTTTAGTCTCATTCAAAATTAATTTCTAATTTGCGTACTTTTTAATTAAAATATAGGGACATATAAGAAGATACAATAAAAATGCTAAGAATTAAAGTCTCTTAATCTGATTTTTTATGAAAAACTTATTTAGAGGTGATTTGCCACATGGTATTCTTCTGTTCTTCATATCATTGGTGGTACTGAGAAATTGCACCTTCAAATTTTCCAAACATATAATCATTAGTATTTTAACATGAAAGTTTTATTTATAATCTTTCTATAGTAAATGTATACATCTTTTATATTTCAATATGTTTTAATAAATGTAAATTTCTTTATCTAATTAAATCGTCCACGATTTTTTAACAAAATATCAGATATTTCTTTTTAAGACCTTCAAAATAAGCATGAAAAAAAATCAAAATATTCAAAAAATTTTAATAGAGACAAATATTCAAATATGTATTATTATTATCAGCTTATATTAAAAAATTATCTATTTATAACTGTCCATTTTTTTTTTTAACACTACTGTAATTATTTAGATAATGTAATACTTGATAAACAAAATAGTTTAGCCATTTTCCATTTTTAAATTTTAGAAAGTTTTTTAATAATTTGTAACTATAAAAAAAATCAATTTTCAATTACTATGATTAAACTGAAGAATGTTTTACCACACTAATTGAGTATTATGTATGCACTAATCGAGTTTTGGTATATAAAAATTTTAGCACAGTTATGATATGGACATTAATCAAAAGATTTCTGTATGATGAAATGAATATTTTTAGTTTAATTGGTAATTATAATGTTTCCATGTTAGTTGGTTAGATTTTTGTTTGATGAAATTAAAATTCATTATTAGAAGCTTGCATGGCAGCTTTTCAATGATTGTATGGCTGCTCATTTGAAATATACCATTTAATATTGATAAGGTTTTTTTAAGATTCATCATGATCAAAATCGTTCAAAGTTTGGCTAACCCCAGAGACATCACAGATGATTTAGCAATCAGCTCCTTCCATTTCTCTCTGTATTGGAATTATAGTTGTATAGGAAATAAACCCTATTTCCAACATGAATTACATACCCAAATACATACCATATTAAAACACATCCAAACTTTATTTTCTACCCAATAACAAAAAATGTTACAAGCATCAAAAAAATTCCATAATACAACACACTGTTTAGATCAAAGCTTTGCGTTAAAGGGACCAAAGATTCTTAGCAATATTTATCGGAAACTTTGGATCTAAACAAACAGAATTAAAGGTATAAACAAATAATATATATTTATTTGACTTTGATTGGAGGAAGTCCTTTATAATTTGGAGTAGTGAAAGTTCATCTATAAATCAGATATTGGTTGCAGTTGGGAGAAAGTCCATTTTGGCTTGGTAGTTGAGAGTTCAGAAGTCAGGCCTTGGTAGTAGTTGTCATCTTGTGTGGTATAAACCTGTTTTCTCAGCCCTCAGAAGAGAAGAAAAATGTCTTATGCAGATGACCACTTAACTTCTTTATGCAATATGCTTGGCTGATTTCCCTAGTGATCTCTCTTTCTGCTTCTGAGCTGTCCATTTATATCCCTATTGATGGGGGGTCAAACTAATTGCATGAAGTTTGGTTTCAGACTGAGAGTAAAAGTCACTTTGTTTTCTTTTGATTGGCCAAAATTATTTTATTTTCTGGCATTCTTTTCTTTTTCATTTTTTTTATAGCAGAAGTTATGCATGGAGCCTCTCTTATTTTGGTAGATTTTTAGTCACAATGGCTAGACCCATGAACCAGCAAACTTCTGCCATTTGCAGCCATGTTCAGCCTTCTTCCTCTTTTTTATTTGAGGGTTGCCTTCTTGTTAGTTTAGAAAGAAGTATAGAGAGAGAAGGGGGGAGAGAGAGATATGGGTTTTAAAGGACAGATAGACAGAATTTGTCATTTATTTATTTAGAACATTTGGGTTCACCACAGTAACTATTGATTATAAATTAACACCACCATGTGAAATATTTCACCAATCAGAGAAAACTAAAACCCTGTTTTTCTCAAAACTTTTGGGAAAAATTTATTAAAATAACCACAGAATTTGACTTTCAGAGATCAGAAAAGCTGAACACAGTAGAGAGATGTGACTCTCTCCATACCATTGAGAGCTCCATGGTTTTTCATTTCCCCAGTGTGTGGAAAGATATATTGGTGACTTCAAGCAAATTTTCTCCAACAACAACATAGATGGCCATTCAGTGACTTCAAATGAATCATTTCCAACATCAACAAATATGGTCAATGAATTTTCATTAATGATAAAAGTCATTTTTTTTCAAACACGGCTTTTTTCTGTGGGCCAACTATTTAAAACTGTCTAAAACACAGCAAATTCTATGAATCAACTATGTAAAAACTTTAACTCAATTAAAGATTATTTTGAATACTTTTTAACTCTTGAATTCATGTATATATGTTTGTAAATACAAATAATTTATTTAACAGATATACCCAAGTTTTCTTTATTTTTAGTTTGGAATTCAAGTATTCAGAGTTTTAAATAAAAAACCCGAATGACTGAATTTCCTCCACTTTTTCACTTCCTTCAGTAACTGTCTGTTAAGGGTAAAAAAGTTCAAGTGTGGTATCAGATACTAAGAGACAACCAGCTATAATTTCCTTATTTGTTGGAAGACTACTGCTACTACAGAACCACGGCTTATACAAAGGCATAAATTAACATTTAATAGTTTTGTAATGTCAACAAACACTCATTGCCATTTTTGTAATGTCAACGAATACTCGTCACTTTTGTAATGCTTGTTGTAGTAGAGACTTTGTAATCACAGATACAACGATAGTAACACCGTTGAACAATACTGGTCTCAGATGCTTTTGAAGTAACACTCTCACAAATAGTACCTGCTCAATAATACTCACTTGAAAAGTAACCACCAAATAGTAATCTGTATAGTGATCAGTATAGAGGATAGTATAGAGAATCACAATCTGTATAGTAATAGAGGATAGTGTAAAAGTAGTGATCAATTAGACGCTACGCTAATTTTCATATATACATTTCCTTTACCATCACATGATCTACTTATTCAAAATGGGATCGCCTATGTTTTCTCTCTGGTGATTGTTCAAACTCCAGTGTTGACAGCGGCACTTTATTCCTATATAACAAAAAGACATAGCAATAGATGCGTTTTTCTTTTTGATATTGTTCAAACACAATGTAGATGCAAGTGGATATCAAATAAGTTGCAGAACAAAATATTTCATGCAAAGAAACATTGTTACAGGTGGTATATTGGCACAACAAATGGATATTGAATAATGGAAGACAATAAATGAAATGGAGACTTGAGTACAGACAGAGGCCAGAACTGAGTTGCATTCTGCCCAAAGACAGACACAACTGAGAGATGATATGCATCCCAAGGCAGGGCTGTGGAACGCCTGTTTTTTTGTTTGTTTCTTTGTTTTTGAGACCTCTTTATATTCTGAATTAGTCTTACAACAACACATGATATCAAATGTAGAAGAGAACACAGAAGTGACATGTTTGGCAGTTATATGATTTCTCTCTTTGTGCTAAAGGGTTCAGCTTCTTTTATGGATGTAGGATGGCTACAGAGACCAAGTTTTGATTTTGGCATGAAACCTTTTTGTTGGCTGGAATATTGTCATTCTTTTTTTTTTATTTTCTAATTGGAAGATATGTGCAATCTTCTTGTGCATAAAACAATTTTTCTTGCTTGTATTCCAGCCACAGATTTGTCAACTTCCATTTTTTCTCACTACAAGATTCATTCAGGGCATTGCTCAAATTCAAGAGCAGCCATTCTGAGATATTGCCTTTCCACTTTATTCACTGCCTGCCACTCCTCCATTCTTGTGGGATTCTCTTGGCAAGTCCTAATGCTCATAAGACATGCCAATACCATTTTAGTTTGCATCTCTTCACTGTCATTGGGAAGTCTTCATATTATTCAATGGTTTGCTTGCTTTTGTTTCTCATTTCTTTACTGGAGATAAGATGATTGTAGGAGATGCCTATGAATTTTTGAAAGTAGCCTCAGATGAGATATTTTTAAAATTAATTTATTAACTTATTTTCAGAAAAGTAAAATTTTATGAATTAAAGTAGGCATATTTAAAAAAAAAAATTTAATTTTAAAATTTCCCCCAAATCTCAGAAAACAAAAAAATAAAAATGTACTAACAAATTTAAAAGGATCTTACTACAATAAAAAATATGTTTGTAGATAAAGAGACAAAAATTTGTAGATAGTGCATATAAATTCAAT
Organism: Acanthosepion lycidas; assembly: GCA_963932145.1. Taxonomy (NCBI): domain Eukaryota; kingdom Metazoa; phylum Mollusca; class Cephalopoda; order Sepiida; family Sepiidae; genus Acanthosepion; species Acanthosepion lycidas. The sequence continues at coordinate 33,936,522 of OZ010596.1, forward strand.
ATTCTATGAACTCTTTATTTTTGAAAACTTAAAAATTATCTGTAAATAAATGAATGAATATAAATCACAAGAACATGGCATGCCATTGACATTGTAGCAAACTACCCATGTTCCATGAGAAGCAAGTTTCACTTGAACAGCTCCTTCCTGTGAACTACTGCTCTATGGAAAAGACTCCCAAGAGGATGTTTCCCTGATCACTACAATCTTAACCTGTTCAAGTCTAGAGTTAACTGTTATCTTCCCCTCCTATTCATAAACTACCCGTTAATGTAACCCTCTACCTTGAGTGGCCCCTGGGCCTTGTACAGAGTGAACCTTACTGTGTGGAAAAAAATAAAAAAAAGTGAATCCTCATGAATTTTTTTAACTGAACATGAGGAGCAAAGAAAATCTAATTTTAAGACATTTTTGTTAAATTAACTTTGAAATTATCAGTATTTGTATTATTTGCTATAATTTACCATTAACTACAGGATGCATTTTTATAAAGACAATATGCTTTGCGTAAAAGAAACAACTAGGGTATTTACTACTGCATAACCTATTACTACGTTGTTTCCGATATGAAATATCTTTATTATATGAATATTAGCGAAAAAGAAATAAAATTCCACCCGGTTATGTAATATCGAAACCGAACCGGAAGTTAGGACAGTGTTGAATCTACAACCAGGTGGCGCTAATGCCCGTTCTCCCACGTTCAACGTTTATTGGAATTACCCTTTACAAGTTCAGTTTTTCTACTGCCGCTAGTAGTTACGCGCTCGGCGTGTTACTTGACGTACATAAAGTTATATACCAAAGGGGAGAACGACAAGCGATAACAGTTAAATCTCTCACTAAACTCAATTGAAGCAAGCCTAACCGTGCCCTGCTTGAAGTGGTGGGTGGCATGCTCTTTTCGGGGAAAACAACAGTAGAAGGAAAAGACTCTACATCGACAGTAACAACAAGATGTCTTTAAATGTTGTCGGAGGTGGCACCTGGGCTAAAGTATCTGAAGTCTTCCGTGGTGATACTTATGTCAAAGCATTGTCCAGCGAGGTTGGAGTTCCGGATGACTCCATACGGATGTTTCTTTCACTTCTTGCAGGTAAGTAGGAGAAATTAAAAAGCGAAAAAATATTGACAATTTTGAGTTGACTAGTCAAACCAGTGTTTGGTGTATATATGTATGTGTATATATTAAGGTGCATGCAGAAGGAAGCAAAACAAAATGAAATAAACTTTTCTCTTGAAAAAAAAAAATTACCTGTGAATATGATACATCCTCAAAAGTAAAACTAAATTATGTTAACTCCCTTCCATATATAGTACATTAGGGTGGGGACCTTCTTAGAGAAGGTATGTTTTTATTTGTTTATTATTATTTTAAGGAAGCCTTTTCTTTTCTTAGAGCATTTACAAGCCTGCTTTTTTAGACGCATTTTAAAAAAAAATTACTTTCAAATCTAACTTATTTTCCTTAATCTTTTAATTACTGGATCATGACCCTAAATAATTAAAATAAAACATCTTCCTTACACATTTAAAAGTAAAACTAAAAGTAATTGAAAAACTAAAACGCCAACATTTTTTTACCTTTTTATTCAAAGTTTTTTAAAATGTTTCAATTTGAAGACGTAAAAAAATCGTTTTTAAGTCTCGATTTTATGACGTGTGTACTATGATATGTGTTATTGTTACATTGTGAAAAAAAAAAATTGCTAAAATTATTATTTTTTTTTTTTTTTTTTTCTGATATTTTAAAAAATATTTTATTAATGAACTGTTGATCGAATAGGCTATTTAATTTAAAATGGATATCGTGAATATCCCGTTTCTACTCGACTTATTTCAATGACTAAAGAATTCTGGGCATTTTTCCAAAAAGAAAGACTAAAAAGAGGAGGGGGAGGAATTGGTAATAACCTTTTTTTTTTTACCTGGACATGCATGATGATAATATCCGGCTTTATATTTTTAATGATTACTTCCACCGTTTTTAAGCTCCTTGATTTCGATTACTTTCGTCTTAGAAGCATAAAAAGACATTATAACTGGTAATCGTGTTTGCTATAAAAAAAAATACATAGTTGTACGTACGTGTGTGTGTGTAGAAAGAAAAATCTTACAAATACAAGTAAAATATCAACAAATATTCACAATGCTTTTGCACAGCAACCCGTGACGTCACTTAAAGAGTTAAAAGACGACTGTTATAATTGCTAATATCCAGTTGTCTCTTTCTTTGACTTTGTAATGCACTTAAATTTTTGCATTAATAATTGTCAACAACAGAAGCAATAATAATAGACAACATAGGCACTAGCACTCGCTACAGCAATCTTTTTGAACCCTGCCGCCTAATCACCACCCCAACCCTCACCCCGGTTATGTCCTGGGTCCATTCTGGACGAGACCTGATTGTTGTTATTGTCACCTCCTTGGACATCATGTGTGGACCCTAATAATTTTTTTTTCTTTTTTACCGTCATCATGATCATTGCGCTTTTATATTTTATTTAAATTCCATCAACCTCTTTTGATCTTTTTATCCTCTTTATTGGTTTCCGGCTTAAAAACCCACTGAAATTATCTTCGCATTGCATTTCATTTTTACTTTATGAATAATAAATTCTTTTTATGTTTTCTTTTACAAAAGGTCAGACGGTTAACTTAAAAAGCTAATTTAAAATCCTGATAATTTATAAACTTTTTTGGTTTCTAAGAGAAGAAACGCAGTCATACACACATTATTTTTTTTTAAATTCTATGCTTTTTAATAAGTAACCAGTTTTTTTTTGTTTACGAAATTAAAAAAAGAATTACTTTAAAAAAATAGTTGCAATGACATTTTAATAAATTACTCACTGCCAGTCTATTTTCATTTTTTTTTTAATTCTAGCTAGTTATTTATAATTTTAATTTTGCTGTAGCGTTGGTTCCGTTAGTGTTTGTTTTTGCATGCACATCTTTTTTTTTTATCATTTTTTGTTTGAAATGAAATGCTATTTTGTAAAAATAAAATTCAATTATTTCTTGGATTAATTAATAATTGGGGTGAATTTAAAATTATAACTCGCACTAATTAGTATGTTTTATTTATTTAACAAAATTTAAAAATCAAAATTACCTTTTTTTTTCACCGACCGACACGTGTACTACTCTGTTCAATTGCTAAATAATTTTTTTTATTTATTTTTTTGTAAGATAAAGATTACAGAAAGACTTTATCAGTGAAACCAAATTTGTTAACGTCAGGTCTCTAGTGTAATTAATTTAAATTTACAAGGATAGTCTTTCAATCTTTTTTCTTTTATTTTCTCTTTTTCTCGTCGTGCTACCAATAAGGCGCTACACGTCAAACTCAAAATAAGCGCGATCTCTTCTTTTAGTCTCTTAAATAATTAAATAACCTCTTTTTTAGTCTTATCAATTTGTTTGTTTTTCTTTTAAACTTTTCTTTTATTGATAAATTCTCTCCAAATACAGCTTAAAAAAAAAAATCAATTGTTGCTGCGGTCGGTCTTAACAACATAATCAACAAGTTGAAAAAAAATATACTAGCTTTGGGAGGCCAGCATCAGGTATCAAAATTCAAAAATGTTTAGAAAATATCTCGATCACAGATGTTTGTGGTTGTTGTTTTTTTTAATGTAAACGCTAATAAACAGTAAAAAAAAAAAAACTGAAACATCTTATTTCATTTGCATTCTTGTGTAAAGTTTTTATTTTTTTATTTTTTTTTTTTTTTTTTTTTTTTTATGACTGTTCTTAAACCCTAGCTCACTCAGGTCTTGCAGCCTTGGTCATTCTCCTCCTGGCTTAAAAACCAACCATATTCCTCTTTTAAAAATATGACCTTCATTCTAAACAACTGTTTCGTGCTTCTCCCGCCTTGCCCTATTCAATTTACCCTTTACTTTACAGACGTACACACGTGTAGTAAAATTCTCGAAGACGTTGCTTAAAAAATAACTTAAAAATAAACGTCGTTTTACTATTAGATTTGCTCTCTTAAAAAAAAGAAGGTTCCTAAAGGCTTCTAAAATCTACTCAATAATTAATGATTTCAAAAATAAAAATGAATGTTTAAGTAAGTCTATTGCTCAGGCTTTTTTTTTATCGTCTGCATTTATTTAAAAAAAAAAACAAAAAACATTCGATTATTTCACGAAAATAAATCCGGCACTGATGGATTTATTTTTTTTAACATTTGGAAAGAATGAAACATTGAGAAGTGAAAACATAAAAGAAGCTAATTTTTATTTTTTTTAAGATGATTTTGTGCTCTAAGTAGTCAAAACGGTACATTGAAGCTTTACCCGCAGGTATTTAGCAAGGTACTCTCAAAATGTGCTGACTGACTGACTTAAAGAATGCAAAAGAAATTTGGATTATTTGTAACTGAATTGTAGAGAAGTCGGCGTTTGCTCTCTATTAAAAATAAAATTAAATGCTAATTAAATTTAATAAACTATTATTTGCATAAAAAAAAATAAAAAAAAAAATCTTCGATAAAAGAAAAAGAAAGTAATTCTCCTCCTCTTTGCACATAATTCAATAATAATTTTCTTTTCCCCATTAACGTTTTCTCTGGGAGAGTTACTCAACAGGTTTTAGTAAAGTTAAGCAAAGTATGTTAAAAAAAAAAAAAACCTCCGGAACAAAAACTCTTATTTCAATTTGGTAACATTGTGTGCATAAATTTTGAAAAGGTTAAGTTTCTGTTATAAAAACAAAAGTAAAACCTAACTTTAATTTTGATACTACTTATTTTGCGTTTAAATATTACTCAAAGTGATATTGGAATAACTCTCTTCTCTAAAATCCAATTCACCATTGCAGACATTTTAAAATGTTTTTCTTCTATGAACATGGTAGTAATTATTTTAATTATCAATATTCTCTGCAAAAAGACATGATTGTGTAAATTTTTGTTTTACTTCTGATATGCGTCTTCAATGTAATTTATCCAGACCATGTCCTTTAAACAGTAAAAAAAAAGAACACTTTTGCCTTCAGGTATGTTGCATCTAGTAATCTTCTACAGACTTTCAAACTAACTTATTTATTATTTCATTCATAGATATTGTTTGGTATGATTTATTTAAATTAAAAACACCTGTGCCTTCAGATATCCAAACTTTGAAAGTAAATGCTTTAATTATAGGTGGCTTTATTTGGGAAGTAAATACTATTTTCAGTGCCGATTACAACCTACATTACTGGAATTTTCATCACTACTCATTTTACCCTGTAATCAATCATTTGAGTTTCTTTGTTCAGAATATTAATAAGTTTACCATAATAAAAACAAACCTCCCAAATTAAAACTTAAATGAAATTGGGTTAGCTATTTTCTTTTTAATATCCATTTACAAAATTATTACACTTATTGATGACTTATTGGTTAGAATTAACATTTTAGTTCTGTCTGCCCAATTTCACTCACAAGACTTGGATCAACCCATGATTGGGTTTTCAGGCATTTTCCAAAGGTTCCACACACTGGGACTACCCTCTTCAGACTGAGAACATAAAGAAGTTGCCTGTCTGACAAATGCGAGTTAGAAAATGAGTGTTCTAACCACTCAGCTGTGTGTGTGTGTGTGTATATATATATATATATATATATATATATATATATATGTGCACACAAGCTTATTTTAAATTAATACAGCAAAACTAGAAAGTAAAAAAAATTTTTTTTTTTTTTTTTTCTGAGTAAGATCTTGTGGATGCTGATTTTTTTACTTAAATTCTGCTGATAATTGTCTCACAAAGGTATTGTGGATTTTATAAATAGGTTAATGTATTAAATACTCACTGGTAGAATATACGATCAATAGCTGAAAGGCAATAGTTGCATTCGGCTACTAAGTAATGTTCATTGCCATAAAACTTGCCTATGATAAGAAAATGCTGTTTCCAAATTCATGAAAGACTTTCAGCCAAATTGAGTACTTGAAAAAGTTCTTGATGGTACAAATATTTATATTAGGTGTATGGTAGGAAGAATTGTCATTGTTTTGTTTAAGACTAATTATACTTACATTATCTCTGTTAAGGAACTAATAATTTTTTTGTTTTTCTTTGTTTCAATAAATGTGCTCTTGCCTTTTAAAACGAGTGCACAAAAACTGAACAGTACTAAATAAGAAGATAAGATATTCCTAGACATGGACAGAGGAATGAGAAAAACTTAACTCTTGTACATTAATTAAAGGGTTAGGTTCCGCAGTTAACCCTGATTGATTGACACCTGAATAAGGTCAAAGGCACAATTTCCAAGATCTTATAACAAAGAATGAATGTAAATAATGATAACTCCTCATTCTAGAAATTCATATTGAAAATACTTGGCATGTTCTATTCTATGACGGTGAAATAAGAGCAATATTTCTTAAGTTTAGTTTGGTACAATAATAAGCACTCGGTGAGAACTGAACTTGGTAGGTTGTGAAACTAAGCTTGCTAACCTTCTTTTTTTTTTTTTTTTTTTTTTTTTTTCTTTCAAAGCAAGCCTTCTGGATTATTGATAATGGAGCTGATCATCTGCCTTATGAAGGCAAGCTGGTTTGTGAATTGTTTCATGACATCGTAGCTTTAGAACTTTCATTTGCTCGGTATTATGAATAGTGAGCATCAAGTCTGATATAATGCTGGCTTGTAACTGCAACTGTTTTTATTGTATTTCTTAGCTGTTTAAGCAATTGCACATTGCTTTTGTTACGCTATTAACTCTAGTTTGATTGTCAGTTATATAACTATATAAAGTATATTTGGAATAGGTGCCATCATGTGGCTGGCAACATCTGCAATTTCATTTTACAAGACTTTTGTTTTTATATAAGAGTACATATCTTTCCTTTTTTTTTTTCTTTTTTTTTTTTCTTATATACCCAGAGTTAATCTGAAAATTATACCATTGGAATAAGAATTTATTAAATTTTGCTCTTGTAGACAGTTTTAGAAATATATGTAACCACTTTTAAAAATTTATTCTTAGATGTTTTAAGCCAAATATCATGAGATACTTTTAAAATAATAAAGAATACATATAATTCAATTTATATAAAGAGAAATTTTAAGAATAACAACATGCTTCAGAAAGATTGAGAAATTAGTGCACTTTCTATACATTTTTGCCCTAATAAATTACTTTCTCTTTTAATTAAAACTGTATTCATTAAGTCACAATGGTAAGACTTCTTACACTTCATGACAAATGCCTTGTTTGCGTTTTGTAAAAGATCCCTTTTGTTTTCAAATATTCTTTATATAAATTCCTATAAGTTTCACCAATTCACTTCTTGTGACTTTGTAGTGTCAATTCCAGCTTCAGATTTTAGATTATTTTGTTTTTATAATTAAATATCTTATTGTTTTAGCAATAGTCATAACAAACTCTATATTAAGTTCAGATAAATTATTTTCAATTGCAGTTACTATTGAATTGATAGGTAGTATTATGCATCAAGTTTTATCAAGATCATTTGTATTATTTATTGTCCTAGTTTCTGTGTCTTCTGTAGTAGTAAGTTTATCTCCAGGTTAATATAGCATGTTACCTTAATGAAACTATTGCTATTACAATAAGATATATTTAAAAATGTGGAAGTCTTTTAAAAAAATTGTTTACATGTAAGTAACAATAAAAATGTTTTCATTTTAATAATAATATAGCACGGGCTTAATAAACGTTTTTTGTTTTTATTCATGCAAATATGTACGCAGCATTTTTCACCATGTCTATTCAAGACCTCTGTGTTTGTACAGAACTTGTACATAAGCAGGTATAATTTGCTTTTTAATAATGCTGTAAGATTTTAGCAAACTGTAGATTTCTGTATATTGTTCTTTTTAATTTTACTTTACAAGCCTTGGATATTGCGAACAAAATTTTTATTTTCCTGTGTAAAATAGAAAAAATAAACTTTATTGCACTTGTGTATACTTCTTTTTGAAAAAACAATCTTATAAATTTTAAGGTAATAGTAATTATATAACTTGGGTAATAGATTAATATAGGTGTAGTTCATAATTTCTCTAACATTTCCATTTTGAACAATCCTCATAGTCAGTACCTGTTCAATCTCATTGGTAATCTTTTAAAATTCTTTTTTTTTTTTTTTTTGAAACTGTTCATCTCCAGTAATTATATATATATATATATATATATATATATATATGAACATAATAATTTTTCTAGGTTACAGTTCACCATAGGAAGTTGTAATTCACTTTGAAAAAAAAAAAAGGCTATCATACCATTATCAAATACTTGTACAAGAAAATGGTCAACTTTAACATTCTATGTGATACCTTGAAAAATATGTGGGGTAACTGAATTCAAGTATAGGGGAGAAGCTTGAAAGATGATCTTTGTTGAGGAAGGCCTTCAGCTGCAGTAGCATTAAAAACTACATATTGCAATAGATAAATGGGTGTGGTGAAGGGGATATTGTTCAGTACATACTGTAAAGTTGCTATATCTCTTATAAAAGAATTAAGAACATTTAAATAAACTGTTTCCAAAGGCATGCTGAATGCCTCAGTTTCTGATTTTTTTTTTTTTTTGTCATAGAAATATCCCAGATTATCATCTCAGGAAAACCTGCTTAATAAATCTAAACAATTTTTCAGAAGCAATTTGTAATGCATAAAAAGGGGAGATTCACTATTCTGAGTCAGAAATCAAACAGCCATTAAAACGGTTGAACTATTCTATTTCTTGCCACCCAAGAAAGACCAAATAGGTTAGTTTATTGGAAATATCAGTACTAATTTAAAGATAGTAGCAAATGTCCTTTTTAAAGCAAGCGTATGAAAAGATGAAAGGTATTTTTTCTAGAAAACAAATAAGAAAGTTTATATGAAATTAATACACCTGCTACGTATATTAATAATTATGAATAAGCATTAGTACCCACTTTTCTCTTCAGATTTCCTCCTTTTTTTTCTCTATCATAAAACCCTTGCTTAATATTCAGTTTTAAAGACAGAAATGTGTAGACCTCAATGGAGACTTTATAGAAAATAATATTCCATTATTAATAATTTAGAAACTTTTTCAATTAACCATAAACCAGACATGTAAACTCTTAAATTTATTTTCTTTTTTTTCTCCCCAAAGTATCATGGCTAAAAAACAAAAACAAAAAAAAACTTGGATAATCTTCAAAGATATATTGAAATTTATCATAAAAGATGTATTCTTTTTATTAATATACCTGTTAAAATCTGTCATGTTTAATTTTGCAATTGCATTGGTTATATTTTCTGTATGAGTAATCAAGGATTTTTATTTGTCACTTGTAAGAAAATTCTTTTCAAACTTGTAAAAATATCCAAAGCTAACATAAAATGCAAGGAATAAAAAGTAGTGTATTAGAACCTGTTCATTACTAACAATAAGTTCAGATCTTATAGACACACAAGGCATCTTAGCTTATTACTATTAGCATAATTGTGTTTCCTGTTACCATAACAACTAATTATCTTATTAGTAAGTAGTGGAGATAAGGCTGCATAAATATATAAAGTTACATTGTTTTATTTTTACAAATTAGATTTGTGCTTAATCTTGAAAGTATTTATGCTAACATCAGAAATTATTTTGGTAAATTTTTTTGCTCTTCAGAGCATTAGTGATTGTAATTGTTATTAAGGTAGTAGTTTACTACTTGAGTTTCTTACTTTTATGATACAACTTTTTTATTTTTATTAACTTAAAGCTTGAAAAACTATTTAAAGAAATATTTAAGAATTTAGAATTCAACAATTCTTTCCTATTACCAGGCTTATTAACAAATGATGTTTTGTTTTTTCTTAATATCTTATTTTATGCAATTTAAATAAGGTGCATTCTTGGTTGACGGGGATATTTTGTAAAACTTATTTAGCATTGATTTCTGGCACAAATTCATGAAAGTAGTATTAACAAGTGAGTATTTATGTAATTCTAATCTGCAATTTAATGCCAACAGTTAGCAAAATAGAAAAGGGCTTTTTAAATCGAAATTGGATGGATATGTTTCTTGGAACCTGACTGTTTGAAAATTTAATTTTTTTTTCTTTATATTTTTAGATATCTCCCTATTGAAATAATGTTTTGCTGTAATATTGGGATATGTTCCCTGAACAAATTGGGCTCACATGAAACTGGGGAATGGGTTAGTTGTAAAAGCATAGTTATTTAGTGAAAATTGCCAAATCTGGCACAGAGCCACTATTGAGAAGCACCCTTAAAAATTAGGATTCGCTATATTAGAAGATTGGTCTGCTGCAGTAACACCTACTCGCTTAGTATGTATCAATCATATAAAATTTCTATCTAAATTTCTAGATCTTCCTAAAACTACTTGCCTTGAACCATATACATTATAATGATCTAATTTTTATGTTTTTATGATAGCACAGCAAAAATTGATAAATAGTCACACAATACCATTAGCTTGAAGAATAACACAATTTCCAATTCTGTTGTCATTGGCTACCAAGTAATTTTCAATATAAATTGAGGGAAAAATATGTAAAGATCATTCTAAATCTGTTAACTGTTAGTCATTTTCCTTGACTTGTCTGCATACTTTTCCATCCGACAAGGTACCATGCCAATGATGATATTTTAATAATTAAACTTAATGATAATTAACATTTGTAAATGAGCATAATATGAAAAGGAAGTGACTTGAGAGTGAAGAACACCAAAAGTGGTATTTAATTGAGTATTTATAATTGGTAAATTTGTTAAAAATTACACATCATTAAAATAATTATGTTGTGAGTTAATTCAAATTCAGATGTGAATAAATTTGTTAATCTGATTGAAAATATCAAGGCCAGTTTAGAATTGAACAAAAAATATAATTTCTTATGAAATATGAAAAGGGCATATATCAACTCAAGAATCTAAAGACTTAAAATTCGGAATAATTGTACCAATTACTTTAGTGGTTGCATTAAGTCTGTTGTCCACATTAGTGAGAATGATGGTGCAGATTTAAAATGTCTACTTGTTCTCTGCCAGTAAAACAGGATGTATTCAATGTTCTTATATAAGAAGTTCTGTTAATGCATTTATTTCCTATAGAATTTTTTAATTTTATTTTTTTTTTTTTTTTAATGGAATGAAAAGAGAAACAAAAATAGTTATGTCTTTTTTTTTTTTTTTTTCTTTTTCTTTCTTTCTTTCTCTCTCTCAGTGAAACTTTTTTGACCTGAAAGTTTCATTTTAGGGGCAAATCCTTAAAACAAATAAGGTACAGTGTAACCCGGATATAAGAGAGTTGTCCGGACCGGAGAAAGAAGTCTCTTATATCCGTGTTTGGCCTATTTTGTTTAGGTAAGCATGGCTCTAATTTGGGACCAGAGAAAATCTCTTATATCCGGGTCACACTATTTATATACTACAGTTTGGTTTGTGAATTTTTATGACTTTTCCTTTTTATCTAGTTTCCATGGCTACTGATAGAAGACAAGTTAAAATCTTAGAAGTTAATCCTTTATTTCCAATTTGTGCTGCTTATGTAAATGATTATACAATAGAAAGTATCTGAATGGTACATTTAAAACAAATGAATAAAAATGTGAAAAAAAAAAATGAATAACAATGGATCATCTAAGAAATTCAGAAATTAAAAGAATTTTGTACTTTAGATATTTAATTTGCATATTGTGCTCTTTTATAAATATTCAAATAAGACTCCTCACAGGAGTTGGTTGCAACAGAGGCTCAAACTCAAATCAACATAATTTGTTGAACAAGTTTTTGATACTCTGCTCTTTATAGTTCTTAGTACAGATATTGAAATGTGTACAAAATCATTGACAAGGAAATGATATTGCTTCATATCAGTTCATTATGTATTTGAATTATAGATGATGATTCCTGCTGCAATAAGATTCTGTATAGCAAAAGTCCAGTGTAAACAGGTGTTCAATTAGTCATTTGAGAGAGTTTGGATTGTGGTTTTTTTTGAGAGGCTGGCTAGTCATTTCAGAGAATTGTTGGACATTGTGTTGGTGGTGCTTTGATGTCAAATGAACATTCCTACACTTGTAAACCAGGTTGTAGATGACCATATAGTACAGATACTTGCCAAGATCAATGTATTGTAAGAGCAGCAGTGGCTGACCATACAATATTCACGGTACAGTGTGAATGTGGCTCCAGGACTCAATGAAAAATATAGAGAATTGTTTACTTTGAGCATAACTACAGGCATGTTAACCCCTAATCACTTACACCAGAACACAATGCAAATTTCCAGTGGTGTTGTGAGAGTCACTTGGGAGATCAAATGGCACTCTGCAATATCCACCATACAGCAGGTTCTGCCTTTATGCAGTTGATGATTGTGTTTGATATAAACCTAAAGAGTGTCAATGTCCAGAGTGTATTTACATATAAAACACAAGTCTCTATGGGCTACTATAAGGTGCAAGCTTCAGTTGCCTTTTGTGTTTGTGAAGAGTGTTGAACAACATCATGTATATCAAGAACATTAATATGTCCTGCCATTTTTGCAACAGGATGGCAGTGCTGTTTCAGCTTTGATAATGCCAACCCTCAGTATGCCTGTGCCATTCAGCATGCTCTGCTTCCTGGTCAGTACACTCACTAAGGCTTACAGCAACATAATGTTGAAGCACTGATTCCTGTATGATCACCAAAGTTAAGCAATGTCGAGCCTGGTCAGTACCTAGATGGGTGACTGCTTGGGAATACCAGGTGCTGTAAGCTTGGATGTATGGTTGGTGTAATGGATGGCTTGGAATTGTTAATCAGAGAGCTGAATTCCAATTCAAGTCGGGTTTGTTATATTCACTTGTGCTCAAATACCCTTGAGAAAGGTATGAATCCACCTTTTCTCCCTCCAGCTATGAGTTAATTAATAAGACTTGTATTACTAAAACTATTATCTCTCCCAAAAATAATATTTTTACAAAATATTTAGATTTCAGTATTAAATAAGCCATAGAAGTTGATGTGCTGCTAAACAACCAACCAATCACTGAAGCTGTTCTTTACCAAATATATATGGAGTATGATAGGATAACATCTGACTCCTTCAAGTAGCTTTCCTACAACTCTTTCTGTATTGTGTCAAGTGCAAGAAACATGAAATAATATATCACAGGATGGTATTTGCCATCTGTATGCATGCATGAATACAGACCTTTGTTGACATCTTAGGATGGATATACAGTATGTTAATATAGAGCCTGAATATGTTTTATACACATTTTATTTTGGAATGTATGCATCTATTCACTGATACATATATGATCATTTACTGTAATCATCTATATTACCTGTATGTTTAATACTGAGTAAATTGAAATACATATTCGAAGTGTTGCAATTTTTTGTCAGTGTAAATTTATTGCAGATCATTTAAAGAAAAAAAAATACAATCATTTTAAACACATTTTACTGTAATAAACAATGAGTTGTGCTACTCATTCTGCAAAATAACTTTTTGTTGGTTTTTAAACTAATACTGAATAATAGCCTATCCAAAAGTTAAGTTTTGGATGTATAGATAATTTATTTACTAAACTCTGTTAAGTACTATTCAAGATTACAAGCTACTTTGTACTTGATATTCCTAAGTGGTTACCCAGCTCTCTAGTGTTTAGGTTTAATGCTGCTTAATTTTAGTGATTCAAGAACAAGTGCAGTCAGTATGATTTTAAAGCCCCTTGTAGTTAGAGAGTAAATAGTATTAAAATGAATCAATGATATGCAGAAAACAATTGTACATTGAGTATAACAGAAAAAATAGAAAAGGCTTTTGAGTCTCCTTTTTCCTTTAGATGAACCTTACATCAGTAGAAAATCATTGTTTTCACTTTTAAGAGATTATTTTCAGAAAAAAAAATCTGCTTGCTTACTTTGGTATTTGGTACTCACCAAAATAATTTTATATTTAGTACTCTGGGTTGGAACATTGACCTGATGTTTCCCTGTCTATTTTATGTCTGTGAGCTACAATTTAGTAGTAAAGATGCAAAATTATTTTACATAAATATGTACTATGAAAAACAAGTTCACAAGAATAGATAAAGAATATTTCGGCTTTCTTGAGGAAAGAAGTATTTACGTCATTAATCAGAAAACAGTTTTCATTTTTTGTACTAGCAAAAGTTGTTTAGGGAAAAACCATATCAATTTTTCTGCTTTTGTAAGACATGTTCGCACTGAATTGAAAAAAATTTGAAGAGACTTAGGGTAATGGAAACTCCATGAAACTAATGAAGCTTAATGCTTTGTTCCCTAATCTCAGAGGAGCTTGAAGCAATTTTTTTTTATTATGTAAGGCTATTTTAGTATAGAATTGTAAGACAGTGAATTGAAGTATTTGATATTTAAAATATACTCTAGTATCCATTTCATATGGTCTGAAAATATCCCTGCTAAAGGTCAAATTTCAAAATCTTCTTGGGAGCTGCATGTCCCCGAACCTTCAGCTATTTAGAGAACACACCAGACTCTATTCATAGCATACATTTTCGCAAATTGGATCCTTGAATCAACCTTAATAATTCTATAGCTCAGCCCAATCAGAACCATAAAAATACATCTGAATTCTCTATCAAAGCTGCGCTCTTCTTGCTTGTGCATGTTAACACTAAAAGTCAGATTTTTAAGTCTTTATCCTAACAAATCTCCTCTGATGACCTTTTACCGCTCTATTAAAGAAGGAACCAATACTTTTCCATTGATGTTGAGTGGTGAATTTGAATTCCTCCAGATTTTTTTTTGTTTTTTGGTAAGTTTTTTTTTTTATATCTTTGTTAGTGTTACAGGTGTATTAGTCAATGTGTACTTATAAAGTGCTTTAGTTTCCATATTTGCTGAAATATTTCTGTTTTCTAGTCTCAAATTTTGTATTTTGTTTTTTCAGTTGTTTGGAATTGGCAAATCCAGCTCATTTCGCGTTTACTCTATTTCTGCTGGTAGAATTCTTTGTAGACAGTTCAGCATCAGTATTCATGTGCGTCATGTCAAGTGTAATTCTTTTACAACAGTTACCTAAGTCATTCTTTATCATGGTGTCTTCTGTCCTCCTCAGCGCCATTATTGAGTTTTTATACAACTATTGCTTCTGTTCTACCACATTTTCTCCATTCAATATTTATTTTGCTGAATTTGATTAGTTTGGAGCATTTTGGTGTAAGGGGAGGGCAGTACTATTTGAATAAAATATATTCCCTAAGAAATAAACTAATAAATAAATTTCTATCTGTAAATGTAATCTTTTTATGTGTATTGGCCTTTGAGTATATTTTTATATTTCATCAATCAATCATTACAATATTACTCTGTTAATAATTAATGTGTGTGTGTATCATTATTGAATGTACAATGTTAGTTCACTATAATAGTAATTTTGGTAGTGTTGTAGTTTGTTTTTTTGTTTTGTTTTATATATATATATATATATATATATAATAAAATGAGATCTGAGCACCAATATTATATATTTTACTTTATAACAGATTAATAATTAGTTCACTAAAGTATTTAATTGAATAGCAAAAACAAACTTAAAGCGATCTGACAAAATTTTTAAATTTTAAAATCTGTCAAATTATTTGACAGCGACAAGTAAATAAAAGTTTATCAATATCTGTGGCAGAAACAAGACTAGTACCATAACCCACTGTTGACATATTGATGACAACCACTGCAGTCAACATGAGAGTACCATGAGACAATCACCAAATTCAGTGATTTCAAAAAAACAGAAATATAGAAACTGGCTCATAACAGTTGATAATGATTTTATATATATATATATATATATATATACTTTCTCTTTCTTTTTTTTTTTTTTTCTTCAAAAATAAAGGCTTGTTCCAAATTCAGTAGGGTTTATAAGAAACAGAAGATTCTCAAATACATTGAAAAAAAAAAATTGAAAAATGATCAGACTAAGATCATGCCTATTTTATTCAAAAAGAAAAGGCTGTGTTTACTGTTTTGTTTGTAATCACATTTTTGAATGCCAACAGTCATGACAGGTGGATTTTCTTATTAGATAAATCTACTTAGAATGCTTGAGAATCATAAATCAGCATAAACATCAAGAGGGTAATGTTGTGTAGGTTAACAAGAAAGTCTAAAAAACCAAATGAACACTGGATAAAGCAACTTGAGGGACAGATTAAAACAATACTATTTAGAATTACTGAAACGATTTGAACTTTTAGCTATTTTAAACGGAAAGAAGTTTGGCTTTAAAAGTCATGCGAAGTGGATCTTATTAAATAATGAAAACTTTTATAAGGTCTATTGAAATGATTGTAGCATTTGACCTATTTTTACATGAAGCTCTTGAAATATAAAATAAGTAAATATTATTTACCTACTCAAGACTCTGTATTCAGAATTAATAGAAAAAAAAAACAAGCAAGATGAAAGGTTGAATGAAATTAACAATCTAGATACAAAATATGACTCTATTATTGTTGATTCTATGCTTGACCTGACACCTGTTGATCAACTGGTAATTGTGATTCAGTACAGCTATAATGGAAAACCCTCTGAGATGTTTTAACATTTTTACCAACAGTTCATCCATAACCTTGTCTAGCAAAATACAAGTCCTGGATGAATGTAAGATTTTACTTTATAGTATCTGGCCAATTCTTTTATAATATATAATACCTCTAACATTAAGAACTTTGAGAAACATTACCAGGTATGCAGATTATCTATCATGTGCAGCCCTTTCAATCAACCTTGTTAAAGAACAGGGAGTGATAACTTCCTGAAGTTAGTATTTTGAGGAAGCTGTGTGTTTTCTTTATGTGGATCTTCACATAGGGCAGTCTATATTTTTCTTCAAAGAGCTTAGGCATAACTAAGTGATCTACATATTAAGCCTGGGTAATGAAAGATTGATATACAGTTATTTTACAAACATTTTTGAAGAGAAGCTCAGATGTAAATGAAATGCAGAGAATTTATACTTCGAGTTGGTAAAGTCGGACTATACTATCTCTGGTTTTGATTTATTTCTTTATCTTCTGCTATCAGCTTTATTTTTGTTTGTTAAAGGACCCTAAGAAAATGCAACTAACAGGATTGCACACTATGAATTTGAAGTAAACGTTTTGTATGAAAATATCACTAAGATATTTTGATGCTTCCAAAAACATTAACAAATAAATTTTCAGATGGAGAAAATAAGATTCTTTGAGAAGCTGATAAATTTAATGTAAAAGTAGTTCTAAATCTACTGTAACTGCTTAATAACCCAGTTGTGCAAGAGGATTGACTCGTATTAGAAGATTGTGCAAAATTTTCAAGTTCCTCTTGGAATTGGTGAATGATTCTATTAAACTTACAATATTACATTACAATGATGGCATTAACCACAAATTAGTAAATGAATGTTACCAGTTCAAAGAATAGTTACACTTTGGTAAATCCCAGAACAAAGAAGAAAAGAGGCCATTTAAAATACTATGCACATAAGTTCTTCAGATTATTTGCATGCAACACTTAATTGAAATATTATCTCACATTATTAATGCACTTAAGCTGTACTTGACAATGTCTATCATGAGCTGTGGAGCAGAAAGGAATTTCTCAGAGCTATACTTTATAAAACACTCTTTTCAGTCTACCATGAACAAAAAGCACTTAAATACTTTATACATATTGTCTCTAGAAAGTGACATTGCAAGGAATCCCTCATATGACAAAGTTGTGAATATGTCTGTTGCTAGAACATATAAAAAAAACAGTATTTTGTCAAATGTTTCATAGATTTCTAAAATAAGATTACAGTAACCGTAGTCTTTGCTCTGTTTTATTTCATAATTCTATGATGTATCAGGCATGCTTCCTTAATTTTGATTGATTGATTTGGCTGTTTAACAGCATCAACACCTTATGGATCATTTAATGTCAAAATTTAATTTTCTTGGAAGCTTTGAAGAAATAAAAACATTCAGCTTTCACAATTGAATACATGGTAGATGATACTCGGCTTTTGTGCATATACATGTTTGTGTGGGCATAATTACTAGAGGCAGTGATACATGTGTTGTGGATTTGTTTCAGTTATATTTTGGAATATAGTCTGATTTAAGAAATTGTAGGATATTATACGGACTAATGTCATGAAAGTTCTTTTATTACTTACATTATTTACATTATCCTGATTTATCCTCATCTTCATTGCTATATTCACAACGTTTCGGCTGTTGTATGCTCCAGCTTTTTTCAAGTGACTGGAATTTTGAACTGAACCCATTATTTCGTCCACCAGGGTAGATTGTTCTAATTCCACATGCCATGCATCTTCTGAATGTCTCAGTTTAACTCAACTCTCTAAGTTTTGGTTCACCACTGCTGTAGCCAGGTATTGAACTCACAACTCTTTGGGTCTAATTACTGGATCTAACCAACACCTTTATCCACTCTGGTGGACAAAACAAAGAGTTCAGTTTGAAATTCCAATCACATGAAGAAGGCTGGAGTATACGACAACCAAAACATTGTGAATATGGCAATGAGGATAATGGTCTGAATAATGTAAATGTAAGTAATCATAATACCTCATCTCGGAGATATAGACAGATATTGAAGTTGGTTGTTTGGTAGTATTTTAAATGGATTTGGGTGAAGTCACTACAATTTATTAGTATGTGTTTATTGTTGGTAATTTATATAGATATATTGCTTGTATTTTTATACTTTCATAGCTTTTTCAGTCATGGCTGGGGGGAGATCACGATTTGCCCATAGCTGGGACTCTAACAGGTGCTTCCACCTCAGGTCAGGGCAGACCTGGGAACAATAGAACTTAAGAGGTGGTTCCCTGCTCCTCAAAACCTCCAATCATCCGAACAGAGGCCTTGCTGCCAGATGTAGTTTATTCTTAACCCCACCTTCTAAAACTAATGTATAGCCTAGGAAATTCTGATTCATGTTACTGATTTTTGCCATGTGAGATAACTCAGTATAGCTATTTTAATCAAAATTTGAGAGTTACTGGTTAAATTTTAAGAAAAAATAATTAATTTGTTGTAGATTGATCATAATCTTCAGTCTTCTGGTGTCTCTTGCATTGGTAAACTTTTAGGAATCTTGAATGGCTTCTATTTTTTCCATATGTTGAAATGGTGGTGAACAAATATACAATGTCAATATTTCCATACATTGAGTAGAGTTTTTTTTTTTACACTGGACTGATTATCAGTTACCTGAATTTTCATCCGACAAATAATCATCAGTTCAAAGAGACAAATCAGAATAACCTCAGTCCTCTCAAATTCATTGTTTGAGTGTTGATGTTCACATCCTTATACACTGCCGATATTTGAAAGTAAAGCAATGGATTTATAGCTTTCAGCATTTATAGCTGCATGACTAGTTAAATCCATCTATTTGGCAGATGAATCATGAACCTTACTTCATGCATTTTACGATGTATCAGGCATGTATATAATGGTTCCCTAATTTTCATACTTTGAAAATTATAAAACATAGTCTAGGAATTTTTTTTTTTTTTTTTTTTTTACTCATACCACTAAGTTAACCCAGTACAGCAATCTGAGATGAAGTTATATCTATAAAAAAAAAAAAATTGTGATGAACCTCCATAGAACAACCTCATTAATAAGGATAATGACAGTTCTCCTAACCTTCTTGAGGGTGGGAAGTAACTCCACCCCATTCTCTCCTATTTTGGCCTCAAGGTCTTCACAAAGACAACAAGACCCTTTGAACCCTGTTGGATATTGCCCTATTATTGCTGGTTACAAAGGAACCCCTATAATAATTCAAGCTTCTTTCCTAAAAATGTGGGAATGCATGGAGTAGGGAAGCTTGCAGATTTGAAATATTGTATCTGAAAATTTGTATTTATGTTGCCGTTGCAGGATTTGAAGAAAACTGAGGTTATTTGCACAATGGAATAGGATTTTTTATTTAATTTTCAACATATGAATTCTAGGTGAGTTTTGTTGCATGTAGCAATATGAGGCTGACCTTGGATGCCTTTTCCATTTTTTTTTTTTATTTCCTCTGAGAATTACTTTCAATTTTTATTTTAAATAGCTGAATGGAAGGTGTCTTTTTTTTTTTTTCCCCTCTCTCAAAGGACAAAAACATGAATTTGTAAAAGGTCTTCTCCCATGGCTTCATATGGGGAAATTTTAATCTGTCTATTTTCACTGTCATCACTGCCTGCCTAATAGCCTGGGTCATGTTTTCTATGCTAGCTTTAAATGTTTGACATGAACTTAGGATATAGCGACTTAAGCTAGAAAAAGATTTTTTTTAAGAACCAGAAAGCTTATATCTTAATCCCTGTATTTAAAAAACAAATTGTTTTATTTATTATATATATATATATATATATATATATATAATGTAAATAAAATTTGTCACTTAGCTGATTGATGTAATATTCAGCATCTTGATTCTAGAGTTTCATAGATGAACCATTTTGCAATTGTTACGCCCACTCATCAATTCACTGCAGATTTTCTCATTTCCGTTGTTTCTATATTAAGTTAAAAATCTATGTGCTAGTTATTGGTGTGAATTTTTTCCTTTTTTTTTTTTTTTTTCCTTGGTATGTGTTTGTGTGTATGTAATTTTACTAAAGGAAAAACTAGTCATATTAAAATGTTGCTTTCTCTAAACAAGTATGCGATTTTCATAAATCTTATGTGTTACTATTGTCAGTTTATTGGAGTTTTTAAATTATTTATATATATTATTATAGAAAATTTGTTTAAAGTCTCCAATCAAAGAATAATTATTTATATTATGCATACTGTAGTTGATGGCATTAAACTTTCTTTTTTTTTTTTTTTTTTTTTTCAGTAAGCTAGTATTTGTCATGACGTTGCAGACTTCTGAAACTAAGCCTATAATGTTAAAGTTAAATGATGTCAGTGGTGCTATTAAAATCACTATTTCTGTCTTGTTTAGCTTACAAGAAGTGTTTTAATTCAGTTATAATTGACATTCATTATCCCCTACTTACAATATGAATGGTTGTGGAATAAGCTTGCTATTTTTCTCCATTGATGTTACTATTTGCTGTCATTGTTTCTAGGCTTTTCAGAATAGAAAAGATTATTTTTTTTAGCACTATTTGACCAGTATTTGTCAGAAAAGCAGATGTCAGCACCTTCTGTACCAACCTATTCTTTTTCTTTTTAATTAACTGATATATGTAGACCAAGAAAAGAACAATAAGGAATCCTCAAAAACTAAATGGCATTGCTGGGAAAGTAAGTATAAATGACACCAATGAGCAAAATGTAGACCAGGTGGAAATGTTATGCAATTTAATATTATTTGGCACTTTACAGATGAAAACCAACAACATGCACTAAACATGTTACTATCTGCCACTTTAATTTTTTTTTTTTTTTTTTTTTTCAGCTTGTTATCAGTGAAATTAATATGCATAATAAAGTTTTTAATTTTAGTAAAGCTTATGCACCAATTCATAGCTGTCAAGTATTTTAGAAGCACAATATTTGCTAGTGTTTGTTCACAAGATTCTTTTTTTCTTTTTTTTTTTTTTTATTTGGTATATTTAGGCAACAGATTTTCATTAAACTGACCTCTTGGTGTCCGTTTAAACTGATGCTTTTCTCCTCTTATTTTGTACCGATTTCACATGTA
The DNA here is from genome assembly GCA_963932145.1 of Acanthosepion lycidas. NCBI lineage: Eukaryota > Metazoa > Mollusca > Cephalopoda > Sepiida > Sepiidae > Acanthosepion > Acanthosepion lycidas. Next base: position 33,958,183 of record OZ010596.1, read on the forward strand.
AAACTTTGTACACATTTCAGTGAAAATTTCACTTTCCATAGTTTATAATTATAGTTTAGAGATATGAAAAAAAAATGCATGTCTAAACTGATATCCAGAGAATAAACAAGTTTTGTTGTACATAGTAGACATGTTATGTCTATATCTTTTTTCTTTAAATTTCTTTCAGTTGGATTAATTTCCATATCTTGAGATATATACACACACACACACACACAGAGTTCATGTTAACATTCTGAACTTTTGACTGGCTTCAATCATCAAGAATAAAAGAATTTCAATGTTTACTGATTGTTTTTGGTATTTTGAGTTATAATTTTGAGTGTTTGGGATATCAAATGAACGTCTTATTTTTTAGTTTTAAAAGATTGGTGTTCTGTAAATGTGATAAATTTTGGTAACTTCTAGAGTCATGACTTTTGTTTATTGGTTCTTTTGACGTAAAACTGATGGTGTCTAAAATTTTTAATCTTACAATTTGTTTCGCTAAGTGTTATCGTATTTACAAGGAGCTTTTTGTAATTTTTGTCTTTTTGTCTCGTATTGCTGTATAAATTCATAAAGATGCAAACAGTTACTTTGAATTAAATTTTTTTTTTATTTTTGATAATTTGAAGCCAGTCTAAAGCTTAGAATTTTAACATGCACTATGGACACTTACTATATATCTTATTAAAATAAAAACAAATTAAGTCAACAAGAAAAATTGATTAAATAGATATGTCTGTTCAACAAATCTTATTTAAATTAATTTTTTTTTTTATACTGTGCTTCATTTTGATGAGTTTTGCTTGGCTTAGTTAAATTTTAATACAGTTAATTACAAATTACAGGTGATTTTTGTTTTTCTCAATATATTTAAAAAGAAGTAAAATAGTTTTAATAATATTCAACATGGTGTTTGGTACATGTACAGATAATTCATGAGTTATGTATGTCATGAGATGATCATATATATATATATATATATATATATATATATATATAGTTGTTGTAGGGTAGGTAAATGAAACAGCCAGATATAATCAAACGTGTATGTGTGTGCATACCTGGGCAAACAAATAATTGTCAAATTTATACATGAGGTATAAATGTGATAGTGCTCAATTCAGTTATACAGAGCAAAGATATATATTAATTAGTACATATGTGTTCCTACATTTTGGTGTGCAACTAATATATATATATATATATATATAAATCTGTGGGTAAGTAATCCAAGTAGATCCTAATAATATCCCTGGGTTGAAATGGCCATCTGAATGGGATAATAGTTTCATTTTTATGTAATATATATATAAAAAATGTGTGTTGAAAAAGTTTACTTGTGATTCATTTTCTCCTTCAGGACTTTAATTGGACTAAATTTGTTATGTTGGCAAGACTACACATGTACATGACGGAGTTCTGAAAATTTTCAGCACAAGTAAAATTTTCACACTTTGTCATAAAATTTCCCCAATATTGTCCTTGGTATATAAAAATATATAGTGAATGTAAAGTGAGTAGGTGGTGGGTAAGAAAAAGATAAATAATCATAGCACCCTACATGTATGCACATCTGCACACATGAACATAAACAATATGGGGGTAAAACTTACACAAATGATAAATACATAAAAATGAAAAATTGAAGGAGACCAAAGCAGTCAATTGCTGATACCCCCTGAAGAGTGGACGAAGCTCTGGAGTCAGGATGTTGAAGGTAACATCAGTCGGTTAAGTGACACACTTTTATTTATTTAATATATGAGAAAGAGCACATGTACATTAACATTTTTGATTATTTACCTATCAACACACTGTGTGATTTTTCAAAATGGGCATTTGTTATTCTTGGACACTCTTCAGCTCTGCAGTTATCTTTCATTTTTTTTTCAAAAGAAATGCTTCCATGTGCTGACAATTGGAAATAATTTAATCCCTCTTGTTTATTAATCCATTCATGTTCTTCAATTCTATCATGTTTCAGCTTCTTCTCAATACATAAATTTCAATTTCTTGGGATAAAAGTGAAGAAAACCAGAGCAAGAAATTGCTATCTATGTATTTATGTATATTACAAAAAAAACGGCTCTTTTTAAATGTATTTAAAATAGAGAATTCATGTATGTATAAACAGGCGAGATATATGCACGCACACAAACAAGGTTATACGGGGGGGGGATTGGACAGAATGTTAATGGATGCACAGTCACTTTGCATTCATGCCAGTGATTCTCAGTCTTATCTGTTTTCTTCATAGAAGTCACTTAATGATATCCTATAAATAAGTCTGTTAGTTTTTTTATATTTGTTCATATTTCTCTGGTAGTTTTTAATGCATAAAGAACATTTGTAGACACCTGGAACCTTTTTGATAACAAAGGAATGTGTAAAACTTTTTATTGCTGTTTGTTTTTTCACTCTTCCTGCAAATCTCTACTGGAGATGTTTAATTTACATCTGAATCAACTTAAAACATGTTGGTCAAAATAGAACTCCACTATAACTTTGTGACTAATTATACCTTCAATAAGATACTTGGTTCCTCAATACATATTCTATTTAGCTTATTTATGCCAGCCATGTTATCTAATTGAGATTATTCACTGAACTCTTCCTCTTAATACATTTTTGTTTATTTTAAAGTCTAACAGTGACTGCAGAATAAGTTGCAAGAATTTCTGCACTTTCTAATTCCAGAAAGAGTTGATTTATATTATTTTCAGGAAAAACAATTCCAATTCAAGACCTCAAAATCAGATTGCTTTTTACTATTCCTTTTAATTTTTTTTTTTTTTTGTTTGCTTTTTCATTTAGTTGAGCAACTGGAGCTTTTATAAAATTATTTTTTTTTAATCATTACTTTTTCCTATAACCTATCCTGCTTTTAGGATTTTGGCTTTCATGATACTTTTATTGAAATCATCAGTAATTTCAGTTATTAATTGGTGAGATTATACATAAGAATAATGCTAACATTGAAGACAAGATTATGTTGGAACACATTTTTGGCACTCTCTTAGTGTTATCAAGACCTGATGATGAGATTTCTTTATTTTTTCTTTCTCTTATGCATCCTATTTTTGACTTATGCAATATGCAGCGGACAGATATTGTATTGTTCAATAACTTATTGATATCTCTTAAATTATATCTGTTTACAAAGCAAGGCAAGTATCTGGTCAGTTCAGCTTTGGCTATCTGACAGCTAATTGGTATCTTATACAAAATGCTACTGTGTTTGATTAACATCATCAGACTACTTGGCTAGGTAGGTTTCTAATTTATTTTATCTGAACTTGAAGATTTTGAGAGAATTAATCATCTTGCTACAGCACTTAGAATAAAAGTATACATTTCAGTTTTTCTTTCTGTTGAATTCAAATTACTTGAAACTTTCTAATATTAATTAAAAGTAAGGAGAGATTCCATAGACTTGATCTGACTACTTTAAATAAGGTTCAAGAGATGAGGATCAGTTCAGATTTCATTAGCTTAATTTATTCTCTGCAAATGAATGAAGTCTTTTGTATCTTAAAGCACTCATCAGGTACAATGAATACTCTTCGCATTTAATTAAGGGTTTCAAATTCTTTAACCAATTTGTTGAGCAGAAGATCGGGCATTTTGATTGGCAAATGTTATTCCCATTAGAACAGGTCTATTTGATTCTATATCAATAAGATCCACTATATTATGCAATGTGTTTCCAAATTGGCCCATAAGAGCAATACAAGCATTCATTCTTTAGCTTATTAAAGTATAGTGACTAGAAAAGAACCTTCTTTTTTCCAAAGCAGTGAACACTCAACAGAAAAAGAGGCAGTAGACACTTGACATAGTGGAGATATGTATCTTCTTTCAGATCAGTTATTGCTTAAATTTTTAAAATGCAAATATGTATTGGTGTTGGGATTTCCTAGTTTAGTGATTTTGAACAGCCTAGAACATAGCAGGCTTTCAGTTTTGGTATTAGCAGTGCTAGAGAACACTGGTTGCATGACACATTTTGAGTGTATTCAGGCTAAAATATGATCATTGTCTGAAATGTTCTCTGCCAGACAAAGAATTCTCTTGGTGTTTGCTTATTTGGTGCTGGTGGGAGAGGGGGGTTGGAGAGAATCAAACCAAAAAATTTTAACCCCATCTTCATATAAGTATTCTCCCAGAAGAGATCTTTCTCAATGTTTATTAATAGTTATGTGGATAATTTGAATAATACACTTTTACAAATAATTCACCACACTCTCTTAAAAATTAAAAAAAAAAAAAAAATTAAAATTGTTTTTTGGTAGAATGAAATGTGTCCAAATTTTATCTTAAAAAAAATTGATTATAATATAGAATTTGACTGTTTACTTTTTTCAGCAAGACATTGATCATAAAACACAAAATTTGTTGGCGAATAGACACCTTGAGAGTGGGAACCCAAACTTGTATAAAAGTTAATTTAATCATCATAATTTTCATGGCATTAGTAAAAAAAGATTGGAGATAATTTTATGTAGATCGAGTTATATAGAGGTGTATGTGCGAATACATTATTATGTAAATATTGATGGCATATAGAACATATGACATTACAAGGATTCAAGATTACATTTCATCAGGGAATATTCTTGAAACATTTTAGCCTGTGGTGGTCAAACCTTTTTTTAAATGAACTTTGCATATAAAATATAAATTTATTATATTTTTTATGCCTTTTTTTTTTCTTTCCTCAAATAGTGTGTTTGTATGGCAATCTTTTGACTTAAGAAAAAACTTGTTCCTCTTTACTTTTTTTTTTTTTTTTTTTTTTTTTACACTAGTTGTAGATGTTCTCCATTATAATTGTTATACTTGTCTCTACTTTCTGGTACTGTCTGCTATGTCTTTTAATGCAAATCAGATAACTCTAGTACAATAAAATGTTACAGACATTGATAATAAAAAGCAAGATGTAAATAGTAAGAAGCAAATTTCTTAATTAAAATTTTATGTAGCGAAAAAAAAAAAGTTAAAATGAAGCTCATCTATTAGTAATGACTATATAAACTAAAAAGTATTTAAAAGTTTTTGTTTTCTTGCAAAAAAGGCCTTTAAAAATCTAATACTGACTCTCTTTCATGACTGACTTGAGATTATTTTTAGAACTGAAATGCCCCAAAATAAATCTTTTGAAGGGAAGACAAAAGTATTTATTTTTCTTAAATATTTATGATAATCTCTGAATATGTATGCATATTTGTGTCTTTTTTTTTTTTTTTTTTTTTTTTTTTTTTATCCTGGGCTCTGAGATAAAGCAAATTTTATCTAGCATCCTCCAGATACTTTCCCTCTAGTATAAATATAAGTTTAAAAAAACAAGCTTCTCAATAAAGCTTTTGTTTGAAGTTATCTTTGCTACAAAACTAGATTTTCTTGAATAAGGAGTGGTGGCAGTAGTTTTGTTGATGATGTTATTATTATTAATAATTATAATTTTTTTAAATGTATTTTTCAACGCACTATTTGTTATAGGTCATCAAAACCTTGCAAATGTAGAAAAACAAAAACTTAAAACGAAACACATTGCTTAATGTCATCCTGAGTTATGATAAAACAGAATACATATTTTATCACAACAAATTATTGGTGGTTATAATTATCTTTCATCTGAAGATTTTTTTTATTTTTTTAACTTAAATGTCTCATGTTGTTGCTTCATTTTTTCTTGATCCTAATTGTAAAAAAAAAAAAAATTTTGAACATTTTTTTCTTTTTTTTTTCTTTTTTTCTTTTTTTTTTTTTTCTTTTTTTTTTCTTTTTTTCTTTTTTTTTTTTTTTTTCTTTTTTTTTCTTTTTTTTTCTTTTTTTTTCTTTTTTTTTCTTTTTTTTCTTTTTTTTCTTTTTTTTTCTTTTTTTTTTTTTTTCTTTTTCCCTTTTTTTTCCCTTTTTTTTCCTTTTTTTTTTTCCTTTTTTTTTTTCCTTTTTTTTCCTTTTTTTTTTCCTTTTTTTTCCTTTTTTTTCCTTTTTTTTTCCTTTTTTTCCCTTTTTTTTCCCTTTTTTCCTTTTTTTTCCTTTTTTCCCTTTTTTCTTTTTTTTTCCTTTTCCCTTTTTTTTCCCTCTTTTTTTTTTTTCCCTCTTTTTTTTTTTTTCCCCTCTTTTTTTTTTTTCCCTCTTTCACTTTCTAATCAACTTGGGGGAGGTAGCAACTGATCATCAACAGAAAATGGAATTAAGGAAAACTGAATAAGGCTCAAAAACACTTCAGAGATAGACCGAGCCTATCTGGTTAAGATTTGATTTAGCAAGCCTGTGTATTTTTGTAGGGAAATAAGAGGTGTTTCATTAAAACGGATCAAGGTCAGCAGTAAATAAATCAGTGTTATTGGTGAAAATTTATTTCTCTATTGGATCATGTTATTTAAGTCGTGGCAATTATATATGAAAAATAATATCGCCGAAATGTCCGCCAAGCCTTTGGCGGCACACAGCCATTTGATGGTCAAAATTTTGATGACATCTCTGCATAGTTGCTCCTTGATCTCACTAATATAACTTTCTCATTCTTCAGCTGTTCAATTGTTATTGGCATAAACCTTACTTATGAGATGACTGCAAAGGAAGAAATATAAAGCCATCAAGTTACACAATAGTAGTGGCCAATTGACTTCGCTGTTTCGAGAGATGGTGCAACCTGGGAACTTCTCATTGCATATGTTTGAATGTCAATTTTTGTAATAGGCTCCGATAACTTTAACATGTTGTTTGATTGTTAATCTTTCCATGATTGAAATTGGCAAGGATGTAAGTTGTTAAATCCGAAAAGAAAAAAAAAAAAAAAAATTAGACGCTTAAACTTAATTCGCATTTAAAATCAGTTCAAGTTATTGTAACAACCTATAGTATAGTGAAATGTATAGAAAATAGCAATCTGTATAGTAATTCCCACATATTCTTTATGGTTATGGAATCACCCATATTTGCTCACTGGTGATCTGTGTTCAAATTCCAGTTTTTTGATAACTTTAACACATTGTGTGATTTTAATCTTTCCATGGCCAAAATTACCAGACACTTTATATGTTAAATTTGAAAGAAAAAGTCACATTTAAAATTGGTCAAAGTTATTGGAACATGCTTTATATTTTTCTTGTTGAAAGTGCCTTTCATTTCTTTTCATTTTTGAGGAAAACTTTAGTTTTCAAGTAGAAGAAAGCAAAGTAAGAATTTGATTTACAATATAAATATACCTGATAAAAACTCTATCTTGATTTTTGTATCCCTCTTTCTGCACATGCGTATGCCTCACTTTAAAATAGAAAAGTATGAACAGAAAAAGAACAAGTTTGTCTTATTGAGTTAGTAACCTGAAGTTAGAATTTGTATAACAAAAATTGAGTTCCTAGAAAAAGAAATTGCAACTTTCTTTTTATGATTCTGTACTTTAAAATTATGAAAATAATGGACTAACAAAAAAGAAACCTGCTACTTTAAAAAAAAAAGCAAAAAAAAAAAGCTATATATCATTCAAAGTGTGTAACAAAAATATAATGAATTTTCCCATTAAAAAAACACAAATTTGTTAAATGAAATCTTTGTCATTTATCAAGATTTACTAAGCATAGTTTAGGTCAAATAATGAGATCAGGGTTGGGAAGATTGTTAGATCAATCTTTCAAGTGAAGAGAGAGGTCTTCTTGCCTTAAATCTGCATTAAAAATCTTGGGTTTTATATGAACTTGAGCCTGATTTTGATTAACAAGAGAAGAAATATTCAACTACCTCAGACAAAGATATGCTCTTGTTTTTTACTTTGGTAGAACTCAGAATGAACTGATCTATCAATTTAACTATTCTGTTCTACACCCTCACAGGAGTTTGTTTTATTCTTTCTATTGCTTTTATTTATTTATTAAAGTAAAAAAAACATTGATCCATATTGTAAAACTTTATTTGGAATAGGAAAAGATATCAACATTACCTTTTTACTTTATTATTTTATTATCACCTCTGCAAGCAAATACAATATAATTTAGTTTTATAATAAATTTATTGGGGTAGGAAAATAGGATGGATTGCTGACTTCAGCTGATGATAGTAGTAATTTAACTCTTAACTTAATCTATGATTTTAACAAATGAAATTTACCTTTCAATTAGACTAGTACAACAGGTAACAAGTTGAGACATTTTTCATGTATTTTTATAAGTCATTAGATATTCATTTTAGTTTAATTGACAATCAGTTACATGTTTTTACTCTATTGCCTCAACATAATAAAGAAATGTAGTGTTTGTTTTTTTTTTTTCCAATATTTGTTTAGATTATTAAATTCCTTACGGTTACATTTCAGTCAATCCGTTCTATACTTTTCTTCAGGTATCTAATCTATTAAGGAATAGAGAGGGCAAATATATAAGTCAGCACAAGTTTCTAGCTTTAGTAATATATTTGTTAGCATTTGTTTTCTATTTAACATTTTGAGGAAAGCTGTAGAGTAAACCAGCAGAAAATATTTTAAAAATAAAAAGCAGTATAAAAAATAATTTCACTAGAGTGAACAACTTTTAAATTGACAAATGTCCATTCACAAAATTATGAAAACATGCAAAAAGTACTATTAGTCATTTTACACTGAAGATACAATTGCTTTCAATCCATTACTCTTTTGTAAGGTTACATGTTTGACAGTATGAAAGTCTTGTGTAAAAAGATCAATTCTATTTAAAACATTCACAGTGAGTTGTCTTTCTGAGTATTGTACCATATTCCTTGAAATCATGAGCCAGTGAAAATAAAAAATATTCTTATGTCTCTGCCACCTCAACTTGCAAGTTAAGGCAATATAATATACTTTATTTTACTTTCATTTGTAGAGTTTGTTCTAAAAAAAAAAAAATTATACTGAAAAGTAACTCTCAGCACTATGGAGAAAAAAAAACAGAGCAAAGTACACATTTGTATTCTTTATAGGTTTTTATTTATTTATTTTTTTAACCAAAATAAAGTTTAGTATTATATAGCAATTACTAATGATGACTCTTAACAAAAACATAGATGGCATGATGTAAAAATATGCAAAGTAACAATGAACATAGTAATTAATTAATATATATATATATATATATATATATATATAATATTTTCAAATCTAATTTTTATCATGTCTGATAATTTAGTACATCTAATGCATTTTTTAACTTTTTCTCTTGCTTTATTACACTTTATACCTGCAATCACTCAGACATAACATCTCCAGGCCTCAAATTTCCTATTTTAGACTTGACATTGTGGCCTGACTTTATAGGTATTGCTTTGTGCCTGACCTAATGCTGACACAACCCATTATACAATTACAATAACCTAGTTTCGTTCTACTAGATATATCTAATTACTTTGAATCTTCAAACACTTCCATTCCTATTTTACCTTATATGATATTCAGTTTGTCTTTGACTTTTTCTTTTCTTAATGTCCCTTGGAATAATTTTGTTTTTCTCCTTATGATTTGATTACTACTCATAATCTGTTTTCTTATTTGTCTGTCCTCCTCATCTGCTTTATTCAAGTATTCTTTCAAAACAAACTTAATATTTTAACAAGTACCCAAAAACTTTTGGTGTAAGTTTGCTGATCATTTTCAACCAGTGACAAAATAGAATTATTTGTATTTGTTCATCATATTATTTACTAGTTTACCAATGCTATAAAAAAAAAAAAAAATGGCACCAATATTTAAATAACGTAATTGTAATGTACATCTAACTAATAAAAAGTTACTGCTCTTCATTTTCTTGTTTATTCAATAATTCAGGAATAGTAAACTTGGCATGACATCCAGCATTAAATAATCCTGATTTCTACAGTGGCCGAAGAAAAATTTTTAGTCAGGAGAAATAAACTACCTTCAATTTCAAAATTTAATTACATAATCCCTACTCAACATAAACAAACAGTATTTGGAACTTGTATAGAGTAGGTCATCCATTTGCTAGTTTCAGTGCTTGTATTCAATTTTTCATGGATTTGATCAAGTTATCAACAATTGTCTGAGCCATATTTTGCCACTCCTTTAGCAAAGTTTCTTTAAGGGTTGCCACTGATATGATTTTGGTGGCACACTCTCAAAGTTTTCAAAGCTCCCAAATGTGCTCTATTGGATCCATGTCAGGACTTTGGGCTACCCATCACAGTAACTTGATTCCTTACAATTCCTTCCAGGCCTTTTCTACTTTGCTTGTATTACATGGCACTCCATTTTCTTGAAAAAAGTAGATATTCTTGTCTATCTGATTCATTTCAAATAGTAATCTGATTGGCCCTTTCTCTAATATTTGACAGTATCTTGGACCATTCAACAGCTCATCAACAAGAATCAGCTCAGCTCCAAACCAGACAGCGCCCCATACCATTACTCCAATCCCTCCATATTTCACAGTTGCCTGCAGACATTCAGTGTTCCAACTCTCATTCTGATTTCTCCAAACATAAACCTGTTGCAAATTCAAATACTAGCAGAATTTACTTTCATCTGATCAAATTACAGACTGCCAAGATTCATAATCTTTGCTCTTGAATTCTCTTGCACAGTCTATATGCCTGTTCCTGTTAACCTCTGAAATCAAGGGCTTCATTCTTGCAACTCTTCTTTGATAGCCAAACACTTTCATTGCCGCTGCCTATGGTGACATTTCCATGCTGTTGACATCTTTGACGCTCTGATGACGGTTTCTGATGACTTCCATCTTCAGTGCCCTTTTCATTCACTCAGACATGATGCTTGGTCTTCCGGAACATTATTCCACATGACAATGGCCTTTTTCATTAAATTTCTTGACAATATTATTAACTGTTTGATGATTAACTTAGAAAAACCTAGCAATTTCTCTATTTGACTTGCCATACTGATGTCATCCTATTATTTTCCTTCATTGAAATTCACCAATTTTTTTACTTCCATGAACTTGCAAAATATAAGTCAACTATTGTTCATAGATTAGTGTAGCTTGATACTAACACAGTATTGTGTAAAAAAAAAAAGTTATTACACAAGCCAAAATTTCTGTAATTAAGGCTGGATAAAACTTATCATAGCACCATGTATGTCATCACAAGAGTCCACTACACAAAGGCAGTCAATTTGCCCATCTCTATATAGTGAACTCTTTGATTATATAGAATAGTGTTACACCTACCTTATGTGTTGTTGTTGTTTTTTGTTTTGTTTTTTTTATACAAAGGTTGCTCTGAAAGTATTGCTTCCTATTCTATTATGTTGGCCAATGATCTCAGATGTTGATGCTGGTGGTATAGCAGTAGAGCTTGAGCCTTCCCATTAATAACCCTCTCCTCAATCTTTTTTTCCCTTGCTACAGATAGCAACTGAACAGCAGTTTGGGAAAATGGCATCTGACATGAATGTGTACAAAGCAAATGTTTCATTGAATTCCTTAAAGCAAAAAAAAATTACACACATTGATATTCAGACACTTGCTGAATGTTTATAGAGAACAAACTGGATCTAAGCACAATATGTTTTAGCAGTGGTAACAGCAATATATGTGATGAGCCATATCTATGGCACTCTGTGCATGCTCTTATTCATTGCTGACAAAAGGGTATAACTGTTAGTGGTATGACAATATGTCCCCACTCATTTGGTTAGGACACTCACATAAACCAATTTACAGTCTATTTGCGTGTCTAGGCCTAGAGCAATTGGTAAACCTACAGTAAAATAGATGTGAGAGTTTCAAAGCAACCATCTGATGTCCAAAAGTAGCGAAAATTCAGGATCAAGTAACACTTATTTGGAAGGTAGGGAATTCTGTTCCTCGGCTACATAGGCTACCTTCTAGATAAGGAAAGTCTCAGTGTAAGAAGAGATGCTGTCGGATGGCATTCTTGCTGGCTGAAGGGTAGATCTGGTCCATTAGTTTGCCATGAGAGGAGACAAAACCAAGATCAACCAAGTTGAACATATAACTGGGCCTTTCCCATTATATTCACACTGATGCAAACAGGAATCTGATCAGTTAGTAAAAAACTTAGGGACCTGGCCATATGTTAATGAAAGTGACTGCTGAAAAAATGGCATGTTGAAAATTTGCTCCATCCAATGATGTCATTGTGCTTTCTGTAACTTTTATAGTAATTCTGTGGAAATGGAGAGTTTATTCTCAGAGTATCCATCATTTATTTGTGGATTTATGCTTCCTTCCTCCTTACAACATTCTATTCTGTCTAGATATTTTACTCTTTAGAAATTCCATGTAAAGTCTTTCATCAAAAATATCAAGATTTTTTTTTTTTTTTTTTTAATCATTTCACCCCCCCCCCACACACACACACACAATCAATGCAGCAAAGCCATGAAGATGCAAGGGGTTACTAAAGTGAAATAAACTGAAAAGACAATAAAAGAATGGGATTCAAAATGACAGATGACAACTGATGTTGTATTTAAAGTTTTAAAGGTTATAGTTGACAGTAAAGCAAGAAGCTGGAAGAGAATTCCGCATGCAAGAAGTGGGGAAACTATTAGCATAGAATTTATGGTTACTGCTAGCAATTTCAACAATAAAATGATGCAACTTGGCTGTCAGTCTATTACCATGCTTAAATTTGTGAAGTCAAAGTACCAAAGAGGAAAACTCACCAGAACAATTGCCTTTTCAAGTTTTGTGGTGTGGAAAATGATTGAAGATGCCAGGTTAGGACTGATAACCCTGCAGATTCTTCAAATTTTATCAAGAATCTCTCTCTATGGCAACAATATTCAATGCATGGACGAATGGTAGACTTAGAAAGGTACAAGATATTCTTTCAAGAAAAATAACAGTGAACCAACTTTCCTAGCAGCAGATCAAGCAATTGATTCAATATAATTGTTCCAGTTCATATCAGTGGAAAACATTAGACTGTGAAAGTGCAATGAGTTACTCTCTTGGGGGTTAGCATCAGCCATACTGGTGGAAAGCAATTAAAAGTGAGCAGTTTAGTTTTGGAGGCATTAAAATCTCTTATTTGAGAAGCTTTAAGAGAAGATTGATTGATTCAAACATAAAAGTAATGTAATTAGTTATATTTACACATCACTTTTCACTCGTAGCCTATTTTAACTTTTATTATTTGTGGTGAACAGTCCTGTAGAAGCAAGCGAGCCAGAGTGGCTTGCATCTGGTGTATAGGAGAATAAGGGTCTTACCTTAACGGGCAGCACGTGACATCAAGTTTGCTTTGTGTAAATGGCATTACTCTCCCGTCCAGCCATTCTAGCAGTATGTGCAAGAATGGGGTTTTTTTTGTACAGTTTGGAATGCTTCCGCCAATATCAAGTCGTGTGCTGATTGGTAGAACTGGAGGAGGCAATTTGCCTGTGTAACCGAGAATAACAGCGAAGAAAGCTGATTGGCTGGGAACCGCGGTGTTGGCCTGAGAAAAGAGTGCTGGAGCCATGAAAAAGGGGAGAAAAAAACGTTGACTATACGTAGTGACGTGTGAAGAAGGCGAGAACAGTGAATTGAACCAGCGATATTGTGATTTGTACAAGTGACTGCTGGGAGAGCAATAGACTTATTTATACTACATTATTATATAATGATTTTGTTGTTGAGTTTTGACTGATTATTATTTCATTCTCTCCCTACAAAACAAAAAATTCATTTTGAAGATTTGAGGGTTTACTCCTGTGATACATGTAAAAGATTCTCTCGGATGTTTGTTTAGAAACCAAGTCATAATAATAATTTTAATATTGTTCAATACTTGAGATTTAGTCTGTATTTCAAATGTTGAAATGAAAAATTTTATTCTTGTTGATTAAGAGTTATATAGATCATTTGAATAAACAGTTTAAAGAAATGTATAATTACAGATAATCATTTATTGTTTGAAATTTTTTTCTGTTGTAATACTATCAAGGTTATTGCTTGCACATATTTTGTATGAAGAAATGCCTGATGAATGCTTAAAGAAATTTAAACTATCAAATGAGAGTTGATTTAACTGTCCAAGTAATGAAAACGTTTACAAAGAACTGTAAACTTTGTTCTGATTTCCTGAAAATTATTTGGAGGTGACATTGTCAAATTCTGCTTCTTATTTGAAAGGAGGGTACATGGAGAAGATGCAGTTAACAAGACATAGAAACAATATTTTCTGTTTACAACTTTATCTATTAAATCAAACACTTTGTTGAACAGTATCTGGTATTTGACTTTTTCTTTTTCTCATGAAATTCATGAGAGCTTCAATAAATATCACTCTTTAGATTCAATGTATTTTTAAAATCAAAGCTGCTGTTGTTGTAGTTGTTTTTGTTTTTTTTTTTGTTTTTTTTTAAGGTGGGGTAGCAAAAATATCTTATGTAATAAACTGGTATTTTTATTTTAAATGCAACATAGATCATTTTTTTTCTCTCTTTCTGAATCACATTCTTTTATTGTCCTTCTTCCTCGCTAAAGTCTTCTTATTCTCAGCATCCCCTGCCGTCTTAGTGGCCTTATCAATTTGCTTGCGATGAAATAATTTTAAAAAAATAAAAGGAAGAGGATACAAATGAAAAGATTAAAAATTGATAAGGTTTACTATTTGAAACAAACTGAAGGAAACATTAAATACATAATAGCATTATCATTTCCTCTATCTCCTCTTTCTTTTGTTCTTTATTATTTATGCTTTCTTTTTCTCACTTAACCCAAGCTAGGTTTACAGCCATGTCACATTAAATCACTGGTTCCCATAGGATCTATGAAGTTAAGCAATGTTGATCCTGGTCAGTATCTCAATGGGTGATCACTTGGAAATACCAAGTGCTGTAAGTCTGAATGTGAAGGTGGTGTAATGGATAATGGCTTGGAATTATTAACCAGAGTTCCAATTTCAGTTGGGTTTGTTATATCCACTTATGAGCAAATACCCCCGGGGAAATGGTATGAATTCTCCTCTTCTCCCCTCAGCTATGGGTTAATTAATAAGACTTGTATTGCTAAACTATTATCTCCAAAAAAAAAAAAATTATTTTACAATCTAAAAATATTTTCTGGCCTTAATAACCTGCAAAGGGTTGATAAGCCATAAAAGATGAATTGGTCAAATAAATGAAGCAGTGTTTCTGATATATTTTTCTTCCATCTCTCCTTTCAATCAGGATGGTCAATTATTTATATTTACAGATCATCTGATGTAACGACTGTATGTAATGCATGGGTGAACTTACTAACAGAGGAACAAGCAGAATTATGTTTCTCTGTATGCTATATTGATTGAAAACAGTATTATAAAATTGTCATGTTTGAAGTTATTGCTTCCAACTAGTTCCATTTTAGATTTTTAAAAATTAATCAATTGTTGTGCTGCTTTTACAGATGAATTAGCTTCCATTCTTTAATTCTTAATTACTTACGAAGGACAGAATTTAATTTAAAGAAAAATATACTACCCAGAAATCATCCATTGTTGTACTTGTCTTCCATTCTTATCTCTATTATTATCTGTAACCCTGGCAATGTTTATTAATGCAAGTGACACTTTTGTCACTTATTTTTATATCAAACACATCATCTGGAACATTAGGTCTCACCTTTTCAATATTTATACTCACCATTCTTTATCATTGCTTTGTTCATTGACTATTGTAATTCTCATGAATAGTTTTCAACTTGTATAGATAATTGTAACTTACTTGGGTGGTGGTGGGAAGAGCTTAAATAAGTCACTTTCTCTTATTTCTGCATAAACAAAACAATCCTCTAGCTACACCTCATTTGTAGTAATAGTAGTAAGTCTGTCACCATAGGTATTTACTTCATTTGGAAGAGAAAAATTGAGCCAAAAAACAGTTGTCAAGCATTTCATTGAAATTAGACTTTTTTATGCTTTTTAGCATAAGTGTAATTTAGTAATATTGCATGTCTATCTTGAGTTGAAACTTTCTGCCTTTTATATGTTAACAATATTAAATGCTGGTTTTATATCCAAAAGAACATACTTTTTAGAAAGAATCAATAAATTTCTTATGTCCTAATGTGTAATTTAAAATATCCATATCTTTTTTTTTTTTTTTCCTTCCGTGTCATGTCCCTTCAGAACATGAGCTATCATTGCCCACCGCAACTTCCTATCTTTTTGTAGCTCTTAGCAATATTAGTCCAACATTTTTTTGTTTTCACTATGTCCTGTGAGTGTCAAATTATCCAAACCTTCTTTCCTTATGACTGAAAAATGTCAACTGCCTCTGATTGTGTGTATCACTTTTGTTGCTATTTTCCAGGAAAATAACAAAAACATTTACAAAGATGCAGTTGAAATTTCTTTGAAAGTCATCTTTTACTGTTCCAATGTGTTTTCGGATTTCAGATTTTATTTTTAATCATTTCATCCTAAGTAAGGCAATAAAACAACTAAGGAGAGAGGACAATAAAAGAAAAGAATTTAGGAAGACTGAAGATAGTGATTTGACATTGCATTTACATTTTTGAAGCCCAAAGCAAGAAGCTGGAAGAGTTCTGTAAATGAGAAATGTGAGAGAAGAAACTGTTAACATAGACCTTAGTTACCTCTAGCCATTTCAACTGTAAAATGAAACCTTCTCGTCAATCTGTTAAATACATAAAGTCTAGGCACCAAAAAGAAAAGTTCATCAGAACAATTACCATGAAAATATTTATAAAAAGAGGTACAGAGAAGTTACATTATGGCAATGGGAAAGTGACTGAGCCTGAGATGCCAGGTCAGATTCAGTAACATTGCAAATTCTTCTTTGTATTTTATTAATATCTAAACACATAGCAGAAGCCCTAGACCAGATGCATTCTGGTGTGACACCCAGCCATCAAATTTCTTTCTTCCTATCTCCCTCGGAAAGACATTAATCAACCTGACAAAACCTCACATATGGCTTTTTCCACGGGTTTACTGTCTTTTGTGAAAAGTATCTTTTTCATAAATAAAATAATAATTTTTTTATTTTTTTTTTTTTTTTTTATACATCTTTCGGGATAGCTCTTTTTTGCCTTAAGTATTTCCTGTTTTAATTTCTATGGTTAATTAGTTAGCCAATTACCATAGCTAAATAGTGTCACACTGGTAAGAAAAATTGTTTAACATTTCTTACGCCAGTTATTGTAAGTCATTTTCGAAATCAGATGCCAATTTGACTTTATTGAACTGATCAGACTTTCCATTAAAACAGGAGTAAATACTTTTATCCTCAGCATAGATACTGAATTGAGGAAGGTCGTTAATGAAAATTAGGAATAACATAGGTCCAAGGAAAGATTCCTGGATAACATTTGCATTAATGCAAAAAAAGATCTAGAAGAGTAGCTGTTCAAGTCACTTTCATTTCATGATTTGGTAAGAAAGATTGAATTAGATCAAAAATTCATCTAGAAACACCATAAACTTTCAACTTGTGAAGAAGACTAATTTGCCAACTTGGAGATATTCAAAGTTACAGCCCAAGCTTCACCATTCTTAACTTTTT
Source organism: Acanthosepion lycidas (assembly GCA_963932145.1). Taxonomy (NCBI): domain Eukaryota; kingdom Metazoa; phylum Mollusca; class Cephalopoda; order Sepiida; family Sepiidae; genus Acanthosepion; species Acanthosepion lycidas. The sequence goes on from OZ010596.1 coordinate 33,975,623, forward strand.
CAACAATAACCATTAATACATCAGCAGTTGACCTAGAGAAGTGAAAACCATATTGCTTATCTGATAGAAGACCCTGTGAGGTTAGATACTTAACTACTATGGACTTGATTAGAGCCTCTAGTACTATGCCAAAAGAAGTAAAAGGCTAACAGACCAATAGTTAGATCAGATGGTTTGCCTGAGTTGGAACTACAGAAGAGGATTTTTAACAAGCAGCAAGGCAATTATTGCTGAGTTTTAGAAGAACAGGAACCAATTCAGAAGCATATTTCTTATGGATACTATCAAATCCGCATGCATTATGGGGAATCCAGTTTAGAGATGATAGCAGAAACTGTGGTCGAATTTATATACATATCACTCAATAGAGACCCTGTTCTAAATGGAAAGTTAAGCAATGATACTCCAGATGAGTTAAGAGTAGAATTGGAAGAGCAAAACATTGTTTTTATCTGCAGAGAATTACAACTGACTGAAGAGAAGAGATAGATTTTATTTAACACACTATTACAGAGCTGCCAGTAGCCACATTTACTGAACATGAACATTGACCTACAGTAATTTTATTTTTCATTTAATAATATTTACAATTATTTATAATTTATTTTAACCTTTTATTTGTTTGAACCTTTGAATGAGGTTATTTTCTGTTTATTGATATTTCCCTTTAATCTGAATTAAAGTTTGTTTGTTGGGGTTTTATATTTGTATTTCACTGATGGCAGAAAAGACTTTTTCAGTGACAAATATTATTAACACTTGTCCTACATTTTATACAGTGTAATTAGTCTGCAGGTGAATAATACATGCTCATGATTTAGGGAGGTAAAATGAATAGATTTTCTATAATTTGTGACTCCCCCCCAGCCACTTCATAATTTTATTTATTGTAACAGCTTGTAGAGTATAAATAGGTTATTAATCTTCAAAAAATGATTAATAAGTTATCTGTATATTGAGAAGCATTGAAGCAAGAATTGTTTGTGTGAACAGGAACATGTGACCACCAATCACCTCAGTCTGTAGGCTGACTTGTGCTATAGTAAGTTAAGAGACAAAAAAGGGACACATTATTTGATATTTACATATTTTTCTACTTTTTTTTATTTTAACCCAATAAAAATAAAGTACTGATAATTGTGAATTTTGGATCTCTAGAAAGAACCATTCTTACATCAGGATAATTTTAAAAAAAAAAGAAAAAAAAAAGAATCACTGATCATTTTTTATTTATTTATTTATTTATTTTATTTATTTATTTTTTTTTTTTTTTGGCATACCCACCTTTTTTAAAAGTTATTTAATGCCTAAACATTTTTGGATTGTAAGAATTTCTTTGGAGATAATGATTTTCTGGTACAAGCCCTACTATTTAACCCATAACTGGGTGGTGAAGAGGTGGATTCATGCCTTTTGTAAGAGTATTTTTTTTTTAATTTTTTTTTAATCATTTCACCCCAAGCAATAAAGCTACTAAGACACCAAGGTCACTACATATGAAAGAATGAGAAAAAGAAAAACATTATGGAGAGACCCAATAGAAGGACAGGAATTATGTAAATGCCATACATCAAAGCAACTAACATAAACAAGTTGGTGCAAATTATTTTCAGTACTTGATTTGGATATTTGGGTATATATTGATCTGTTGTATCATATAATATGACTTAACTAATGTCTTCATTTGATTGTTATCAACCTCAAGTGACTTAACTGTAGAACATCATTTAGCAAGAAATCTTCAGCACAAAATTTTATCAAATAATTTTTGATGAATAGCTTTCCATAAACTAAAAATTTTCTTTTTCTGTGAGAAATCTTTTCATTTCTCTCAAAAAAGAAAAATGTAGAGTATATTGAAAATATTCCTTATTTTTTCATCCATTTTAATAAAAATTTCTTCACACACACACACAGCTTTTCATTGGATTGTACCGTGACCACCGATTGTACCATCTTTCATAAATTTGTTACAATCCAATCAAAAGCTATCACTCATTTTTGGTTTTTCAATATTTTAAATTACAGCATTTATAGTTTGATATGAAATTAACAAAACTACATCCTTATTTTGTGAATTGCAATTGTATTGGATATTTTGAAAAAAATTTTAAGAAATGGAAATTTCTTTTAAACAAATTTTGATAATTTGTGAAGAAGTATTTTACAGTTGTCTTTTATTGATCTTAAATAAATTTAATTATATTTGATAATGTTTCTAATTAAAATATTAAATACTTCCTGGGATTTACATGAGTGCATTTAATACTGTTAATGTTGATTACATACTTAACCTATAGATAGCCAAATAAATTGGTAATATTAGATGCATGTATATTAAAGTTTCAAGAGTTAAATGTTTTATCTCTTTTAAATTTCATTTTAATTATTATATTTTTAGCATTCTAATTATTTCTTAAAAACATATTTTTGTTTAAAATTTTTACCAGAAAAAGTTTGCAGCTATTGTGGGATGCGCAACTGTCAACACCACTCGGTTGAATTGTTTGTGAAATTTTTTTCAGGCAATAAAAAAATAAACTGAAATTATTTTTATTTTGCATATCATTTAAATTTGATTATTATTAATTCTCTTATTATAAACTAGAGATATTTGAAGTACATTTTTTTTTTTTTTTTTTTTAATAAAAATGTTAAAATAATGAAACTTGTAACTAAAAAAATAACATCACAGGTTGACAATTGTTGCCTCTGATATCACTGGAGGAGAGTCCTTACTGTTTTACTGAACCAGAAAGAGATAAGATAGACCTTATCAGAAAATACAAAAAAATTGAGTAACATTGACGTATAATGCATCCTACCACTTGTAAGACACATAACCCATCTACTGCTTAAATTTGAAAATATTTTTGAAGCAAATAAGCATTTTATAATATCTCATGAATACATTTTTTTTCCTGACAGTTGACTTCACACACACTTGATGTATCTCTAGTTTAAGATCTTGGAAATTAGAATCATCATTTGTCCATAGCAAAAAAGTATATATGTTAATGTTGAATTGATTTATCAGTCATCTGGCCCTGATGAGTATTTCAACACAAAACTCATGAGATGGTAAACCAGATAAGTCACTTATTGAATATGAGAATTTTACAGTTGTACACAACTAGTTCTTTGCATGTAATTGTAAACTTGTTTTCTTTGCTTCGCCTGATAAGATTTGCTTTACTGTCAGACTTTAATTAGTTTTATGGCTCATTAAAGAACTATTGTCTTTCATAAAGGAGATACACAAACCATTGGATTCTATTTTTAGTACATTAACCAAATCTTCATGTACAAACTAGCAATATTATTATTATATATATATATATATATATATATATATATATATATATATATATATATATAACAACCTTATTCTGTCATTTATTCCTGACCACTAATTCCCCCCCCGCCCCAATTTCAAGGGACAATATACAAAGTAGCAAAAATTCCAAAAGTCTGTGCATAAATTTACTATAACTTGATATATTCTTTACTGACTGAATTGACAATCTGTTTTGGAGAACATTGCAGATTTTAATTTTGTTATTTTTTTTTTTTTTTTTTAATTGCTTTGTTGCCTCTGTCCAATGAATTGCTTTCTATATCAGGTTTTAATTCCTAATTTTATTTTCTAATCTAGTTTCTTTTTTTTTTTTTTATAGCCTCTTTTAATTCAAGTCTTTGTGTTTTACAAGGTTTTTTTTATAAACATTTTCATTTGGGAGTTTTATACATTTTTTTTTATTTTTAAATGAATCCCTCTTTTGGTTATGTAAAAATAATGACTGAAATAACTGCTTTTGTCAAGTAGCTAACTTGTTTTGTCAATAGAGAATTATATTGAGTTGTTTTTAATTGTTTTTTTGTTTTTGTTTTTTTTTTTTTTTTGTCTTAATTGTTTGTTTTTTTTTTTGTCTTAATTGTTTGTTTTTTTTTTTGTCTGTCAATCTTTTTGCCTTCATTATTCAATCAATTTTTTTAATGATTTAATTGTATAAATCTTGTGAAATTCATTTTTTTCTAATTTTTATTTTTTTTATCATAGATAAAATTTGAGTGTTTTCTATTATAAACTATATAAATTTGGCCTGATTTCCTTTTTTAATACTTTTCTCCTCATTAAAAAAAATCTTTTCAAAAAGATTTTGTATGTGGGCACAATAATAGCTTGAAAATATCTAAATGCATGATAACTTTATATGCTTGAATTATTTCTATTAAAGAAGTTTTAAAGTGCTTACCTACAACTGAATAAGCTGCTTATTTCATCTAAAGTTATCCACTTAGCATAGGTTATAATTTTCTACAAACTGTAATTATTAACTCTTATACTAGAGTGGCATTATATACCAACCACTGCTGTAAATTATGCTTATTACAAGTGAAGTGAATTCCCTACATATTTCTTGACTGAAGTTTTATTTCTCTATTATTAAAATAACATTTTCCCCTCCTTTCCATCACTATTTAAACAATCTATTAATGCTGTTTTTCTTGAATTTTCTACTCTGCCCAGTATATGTATGCAATGCTTTGCTACATTGGAATTTATTCAAAAGTTTACTCCTTCCATTGAACTTGCTTTCATTTTAAATACTTTGATCATTAAAGATCTTCATTGGAGGTACAAAAATTAACTACTGGTATAAAAACAGATGTATTTAGTAAAATGAGAGGAAAATAAACAAAAACATAATCACCCTAAACGACAATTTCAAATGGAGGTGAGAAGAAAATAGAAAACATGGTCAGGGTTTTTTTATTTATTTATTTCTTCCTCTCCTGGTTTTAATTTGCCATTTATGGTAAATATATCTTTTAGTCTATTTTTTTTCCTCTCCTGAATCCAAAGAGATAACAATTTTAAAACATTAGGTGCTTTATGAATTTTGCTCCCTCAAAAAAAAAAAAAAAAAAAAAAAAAAAAAATGAAGTAGCCTGGGAAACAATTCTAGAGAAAAGGCAGGTTTAATATGTTTGACCAGCACAAGGTCTTTATTCATTTGAATTGTATTAAAATAATGTATATGTTCACTTTCCACACTACCTTAAACAAAATACTAGAAAGAGCTATAACAGTAGGTCTTGAAGTGTAATTTCTTGAAAACTGTTTTAAAAAGTTTTTATAAATTTCAACCGACAGTGATGCTTATTGTTTGGTCAATGAATGTCACATGTTTCCCATGTTGAAATGGCTAATCTCACAATTACCTTTTATACAAGGTCTGTCCAAAAAATTTCCTTTATCCATTTTGAATATTGTGAGAAACATTTGCGATGTTTGGTAAAACTTGGGAATTGGAGAAGATCTTACTATGCATAAATGAATAGATACTAACTCATGGGATTTACTCAACTAGCAGTAAGATGCCACTGAGTGAACTTTTGAAGCTGTGATACCACAGCATCCTTCATCATTACAATGCAAACATCACATCACTTAGATTTGGTTTGTTGTAACTTTTAGTTTTCCCAAAGCTTAAATTGCTATAAATAAGATTAAGTTGAATATGACAAAAACATGTGATGGAAATCCCTAAAGAGGACTATTTTGAAAAGTGGAACGTTAGTCTGTTATTGAAAGTTATTTTTGTTTACATAGCATGCTACATAAACAAAAGTAATTTTTTTCAATAACCGAGACTTAAAAAAAGTGAACTTTATTTTTCAAGAAACTTAAAATTTGTTTCTAGGAAATTTGTGTATTTCCTGAAATTTTATAGCTTTCAAAACATCTTTTTTTTTTTCTAGGAGACTTCAAATAAAAGTTTGTTTTTTAAAGTAAATAAATATTTACTTCAAAAAACAAACTTTTATTTGAAGTTTCCTAGAAAAGCTTTTTTCACGCAAAAGTTTATAAAATTTAAAATATAATTTCCTTCAAAAACTTTATTTTACTAATGTTTTCCTTTGGCATAATTGAACTGTGTTAAATTATTATTTTTATGGCATTTAAAATATTTTGAACCATTTTCTCATTTATTCCTCCTCAGATCCAAACTAGATGCAAGTTTTATAAGTAGAAGTGTATAAAAAAAAAAGTTGAAAATAAGTATTTTTATTTGGCATAATTAAGTTATATATATTTTTTTTTTTTTTTTTAATTTAATATTTTTAAAATAAAACTAGTAAAATCTCATTTAATAACTGAAAAAATCGATCCCAGGCAAAACATATTTACAGTTGTTCTCATCTTTACAAAGATTTTAATCATTTTTGATCTTATTTTAATGTTTTGAAACAGTTGAATCTCATACCTTATAAAATATGCAAGTTTTTTAAATTCAAGAGATATGCTTTTACTATATTGTTGTACTTTTACTCTTTTTTTTTTTTTCTTTTAACACTTTTTGATTATTTTTAGAAATTATTAATTTTATATATAGCATTTTTCAATTGTCAGCTCTAAATTTGTTCAATTCATTGTAAAATGCCATATATAAAATTTTAAGGAGGTTGCATAATATTTAGAGGGTGCCTTTTGCTTGTCAAAACTTAAAAAGTGAACAAAAAATAGACCCTTTTTTTATTTTACAATTAATAGCAGACAATTATTAGTTGAATATTCAGAAATTACACATTCGAAAACCAGAAACATTTTTTTATCTAATAGTGAAAAATGTAAATTTTAATTGATGTTTGTTATTTTCAGACCTCAATTATGGCAAGTATATCCAATGCCGAGCAGAAAAGTGTAGACGTCCTGGGTATGACATTAAACTGCATCCACGTCCTGGGTATGACGTTAAACTGCATCCAACAGCAAGGCCTCTGATCAGGAGGTTTTGAGGAGCGTGGAACCACCTCTTAATTGCTGGTGTTCCCAGGTCCACCTTGACCCGGGGTGGTAGCACCTGTTAGGGTCCCAGCTATGGGCAAATAGTGAACTCCTAGTTTTCCAAGTCATACTCACGTCCTGGGTATGATGATAAACTACATCCGCATCCTGGGTACCTCGATAAACTGCATCCAACAGCAAGGTCTCAGATAATGTTTTCAGAAAAATAATGTTGCCAGCTCTAAGTTTTTGAAACAATAATGTTGCCAGCTATACGTTTTTTTTTTTTTATTATTTTTTTTTTTTAACAATAATGTTGCCAGCTATACATTTCTTATTCCATACAAAATAGGCATTTAAAATTCATATAAACTGGATTTGGTATTAAATAACCCACAGTGGTTGATATGCCATAAAACTCAAACAATAGACTGATGTATAAACATCATATCCTACCTTTTACCATTTTGCAAATAAATTGTCCTTATCAAATGGAAATTCTTGACTTAAACAAAAATACCTAGGATTATTTAGCAGTGTGCAAGCAAATAAGCCCTAGCTTGCTAAAAATGTTCAATAGGCATTTAGCTTGCTAAAAATGTTCAATAGGCATTTAGCTTGCTAAAAATGTTCAATAGGCATTTAGCTTGCTAAAAATGTTCAATAGGCATTTAGCTTGCTAAAAATGTTCAATAGGCATTTAGCTTGCTAAAAATGTTCAATAGGCATTTAGCTTGCTAAAAATGTTCAATAGGCATTTAGCTTGCTAAAAATGTTCAATAGGCATTTAGCTTGCTAAAAATGTTCAATAGGCATTTAGCTTGCTAAAAATGTTCAATAGGCATTTAGCTTGCTAAAAATGTTCAATAGGCATTTAGCTTGCTAAAAATGTTCAATAGGCATTTAGCTTGCTAAAAATGTTCAATAGGCATTTAGCTTGCTAAAAATGTTCAATAGGCATTTAGCTTGCTAAAAATGTTCAATAGGCATTTAGCTTGCTAAAAATGTTCAATAGGCATTTAGCTTGCTAAAAATGTTCAATAGGCATTTAGCTTGCTAAAAATGTTCAATAGGCATTTAGCTTGCTAAAAATGTTCAATAGGCATTTAGCTTGCTAAAAATGTTCAATAGGCATTTAGCTTGCTAAAAATGTTCAATAGGCATTTAGCTTGCTAAAAATGTTCAATAGGCATTTAGCTTGCTAAAAATGTTCAATAGGCATTTAGCTTGCTAAAAATGTTCAATAGGCATTTAGCTTGCTAAAAATGTTCAATAGGCATTTAGCTTGCTAAAAATGTTCAATAGGCATTTAGCTTGCTAAAAATATATAATTGGCATATATATATATATATATATATATATATATATATATATATATATATATATATATATATAAATAAACTGGTTTTGGCATTAAATAACCCACAGTGGTTGATATGCCATAAAACCCAACCAACCAGATAATGTTTTCGAAAAAATAATGTTGCCAGCTATACATTTTTTGGAACCATAATGTTGCCAGCTATAATTTTTTTATTCCATACAAAATAGGCATTTAAAATTCATATAAACTGGATTTGGCATTAAATAACCTGCAGTGGTTGATATTCCATAAACCCAAACAAACAAAAGTGTAGTTTGGAAGTTGTTGTTTTCTTTTGTTTTTTTGTTTTCTTTTGTTTTTTTGTTTTCTTTTGTTTTTTTGTTTTCTTTTGTTTTTTTGTTTTCTTTTGTTTTTTTGTTTTCTTTTGTTTTTTTGTTTTCTTTTGTTTTTTTGTTTTCTTTTGTTTTTTTGTTTTCTTTTGTTTTTTTGTTTTCTTTTGTTTTTTTGTTTTCTTTTGTTTTTTTGTTTTCTTTTGTTTTTTTGTTTTCTTTTGTTTTTTTGTTTTCTTTTGTTTTTTTGTTTTCTTTTGTTTTTTTGTTTTCTTTTGTTTTTTTGTTTTCTTTTGTTTTTTTGTTTTCTTTTGTTTTTTTGTTTTCTTTTGTTTTTTTGTTTTCTTTTGTTTTTTTGTTTTCTTTTGTTTTTTTGTTTTCTTTTGTTTTTTTGTTTTCTTTTGTTTTTTTGTTTTCTTTTGTTTTTTTGTTTTCTTTTGTTTTTTTGTTTTCTTTTGTTTTTTTGTTTTGTTTTGTTTTTTTTTTGTTGTTTTGTTTTTTTTTTGTTGTTTTGTTTTTTTTTTGTTGTTTTGTTTTTTTTTTTTTTTTTTTTTTTTGTTTTTGTTTTTTTAAGATTTCTGATGATAACCAAAACAAAGTAATACATCAACTGTAGCTAGGTACTTAAATGATTTACATAAAGAAATTGTTCTCTTTATTGTTTAAACTCTTACCCATATTTTTTTTTTTTTTTTTTTTTTTTAAATAAAAAGGATATTTAACTTTTTTCATAAGCTTTCTAATTCACTTTTCTACTAAATGTTTTATTAATAAATGTATTTTAAGTTTCCAAAACCAACTGTAGGGCTTGAAAATAATTAATTTTTATCATTATACATATTGGAATCTGAAATTTAGAATAGTGTTGGGAATTGTATTGAAATCGGAAAAAATATTAGTCTTCTTTACTATTTGATAATTAAATATTTTGTCAATTCACAAGCCTTCTTACTGTTACTAGCATACTGATTGAGATTCATTTCATGACTTTGAGACACCACTTGGATTGATATTCTTAACCTTCCGATTGAGAATTGCGCCACAGAAGTTTCTTCTTGGTCTGAAACCAGCTTGATGCTTTTGTACCTCCTTGAAAAATACCAGTCTTCGGTTCACACTATATTGTTCAACCACTGTAACCCACAGGAATCACTTTTTCCAAATGTATCCGTGTGATAGTTCCAAACATAACATGCGTTTCTTTGTAACTGCTCATAATAATTGCAAACCTTGCTGATAGAATGAGACACCATATAGCTGCTAACAAGTTTGGTTCTGGTGAATATTGGCACCTCAGTAATAGCGTGTTAAATAAGTATAAGTTTTTAATCCTTCCTATTTTTATGCAGTTTGAGGTACTGATATCTGCTGATAAAGCAGAATCTTATGCTTACAAATTCTTCTCTTTAATCTTCTGAGCATCTTGCCTAACTTTCCACTGAGAACTTAGTTTCTATTGAGTGATATGCATATAACTCTGTCTATGGTTTCTGTTATCATCTCTAAACTGAATCCTCACAAAGCATGTGGTCTTGATGGTATCTCTGCAATAGTCTAAGAAATGTGCTCATGAACTGGCTCCTGTTCTCTCTAAACTCTAAATAAACGTCTTGCCTGGTTCCACTTTTTAAGAACTCTGGTGAATCATCTGATCCTTGTATTAGCCTTATGCCTCTTTTTTTCGCAATTTACTAGAAGCTCTAATCATCTCCAAATTGGTTAGGCATCTTACCTCGCAGGGCCTTCTTTCAGATAAGCAATATGGCTTTCACTTCTCTAGGTCAACTGCTGATAATAATTGTAGCTGAAAGAGTCTATCAAGCTTTGAATATGAATGAAACTTGGGCTGTTGCTTTGGATATCTTTAAGGCATTTGATATGATTTGGCATGCTGGTCTTTTTCACAGGTTAAAAGGTTATATTTCTGGACAAACTTTTGAACTGATTCTGTCTGTCTTATCAAATCACAAAATAATAGTTGTCATGAACAGCCACTCTTCTAGATCTTTTTGCATTAATGCAGGTGCCTCCCAGGGCTCTATCCTTGGACCTTCATTGTATCTAATTTTCATCAACAACTTTCCTGATGTCATCAGTTCTCAAATCTGTATCTGTGCAGGTGAGAAAATTATTTACTCCTGTCTTAATATTAAATCTTATTGTTTCAATAAGGTCAAATTGGCAACTGATCTAAAAAATGACTGACACTGTTGTTAACTGGGGCAAGAAATGGCTTGTTAATTTTAACACCTCCAAAACAATACTGCTCTCTTTTTGTTGTTCATCAGCATAGTTAATGCTAACCTTCAAGAGATTGACTCATTGTACCTTCTTAGGCTAACATTTTCTGCTGACAGGAAATGGAAAGATTGTTGACTTATTTGCTAGGTCTGCTGCTAGAAAAGTTGGTTCACTGTGCCATGCTAAACAATTTTTCTCACCAGAATCTTTCGTATTTATAAGTCTCCTATTTGTCCATGCTTTGAATATTATTGCCACATCTGGGATGGAGCTTCTGCTATATATTTAGAGATTCTTGATAAAATCCAAAGAAGAATCTGCAATGTTATTGGTTCTGTCCTGGCATCATTACTTTAGTCATTTTCCTACCACCATAAAGTAACTTTTCTGTGCCTTTTCTATAAATAATTTCATGGTAATTGTTCTGAGGAACTTTCTTCTATGGTATCCTAGACTTTAAGAAATAAAGCACATTGGTGGCAAGGTCTCATTTTCCAGTTGAAATGGCTATATGTAACTAACTGCTATGCTAAAAGTTTCTTCTCTTGCACTTTTCACTTGGAAAACTTTGTTCTGGCTTCTTACTTTCCAGTTACCTTTGATCTTCAAAAATTTAGATGCAATGCCAGTCATTATCTGCTGTCCTAATTTCTGTTCTTTTATTGTACTCTCTCTCTCTCTTTTTTTTTTTTTCTTTTTTTTTTTTCTTTGCATATTCACCCCTTGGATCTTAGTGGCTTTATTGCCTTGTTTGGGGTGAAATGATTTAAAAAAATCAAAGCTGTTTCTTGGAGCCTTATGATGCACAAATTATATAGAATAGATTGTTTTTTTAATGAATGCTTAAGCATTAAATATTTCAAAGTTTTTAATTGATCTTGTAAGTTTAATAGAGAAAATATATTTTTTTTTTTTTTTTTTTTATAAAAACTGTGCCAAAATGAAATTTTGTTACATCAAATAATAATCGTATATTGTTAATTCTTTGACATTTAAATGTGTAAATTCAATGCTTCACTTCATGAAAGTATTCAGAGAAGAGAATCGGAAAGCCATGTCTGTATAGAAGAGTGTAAGTAATGCTTTCAAATGACTAGACATACTTCTGTGAACATATCAATCCAGCATCAAAACTAGTTTGATTATTATACATGACTTTATTCAGACTTATTTCTTTGTGTTTTGAATGTGATTGATATGTTAGGGAATATGAAACTGAAGGAACAGTCACAAAGTTGTCAGAAATGTAGAGAAGACAGTGTCAGCAAAACATGGATGACACTGTGTGCAAAAAAAGAAAAAAGAGGGTAGATGCCTATGTGCCCAAAAAGTAGGATTAGTCAACTTTCTGGAACACAACAGATCTCCAACAAGTTAGAGTATATATGGAAGAAAAAAGAAGAAAAGGAAGATACATGCAAGGATTAAAACACCCTGTTTAACAAAATTCAAACAAGAACTAATTTGGTTATATTTAAAATGGTGCCTTTCCTAAATTATGAATGATTAATATTATTTTCTTATGTTCCCTTGTCAGTATTAGTTATTTCTCTCTCTCTCTCTCTATCCATAAGAGGCTTTGTATATTGGGATAAGAAAATAGTTAATCTGAAATAGTTTTACTTGTAAAAATCATATGTACCTTTGCATAGACCCATTAATTGCAGGTAACAGAAAATTATAACCATTGTAGTTCTATGGCTCAACTGCAAATGACAAGCTTCAATCACTTATATAACTAAATATACACAAGTATATAACTAAATACAAATGAAGATTACTATTTTAATTAAACTTAGCAGCACACTTAGAAAACTGTAACTGAGGTGCTTCTATGATATTTAATGGGTTCATAATTATTTTTCACGGTTTCCTTATGTAAATTTCTCTGTTGGTGAAAAATAGAAATGATATCAGGCCCATGATTATCAGGTCATAAATCAATCTAATCTTAAATCGACCTGCAGTTAATTTTGCAATCTTATTTTCCTTTAGGCATTATTGTATTTTTATTTATTTATTTATTTATTTTTATTTTATTTTTTTTTTAATAATTTTTATGGTTTCTTCATATTTGATATCATTTGTATAGTTTCTCTACACATTTTGTTTGTTAGTTTTTTATGATTGCCAGGTTAAGTCAAACCTGATAATCTCTTAATGGTTAATTTCCTTTCTGGTTTCTCTTCCTCTTTCTTTGATGCTTCTCTTTATTTTTGTGTCACTTTCTTCTTTCAATGTGATTAGATCTTCATTTGTAAATTCTCTGGATTCTAGGTTTAAAAACTCCCACATGATCTTCCATTTGCATATGCAGCAATTTCTTCACTTTGTGAGTGGGCCTAGTCAGTTGCTTCATTATAACTGTTGATTGCATTGTTGCAGACCCTTTCACAGCTTTATAACTGCTTTCTCTGTCCTTTAAAATCGACACAGCAGAAGATAATAACTACAGGTCACATGTGATCACATTGACTTTTGTTCCTCCTTCGTACTATTTTAATCACCATCGTTTTTGTGTTGATCAAGAGCCTTTCTTTCCTTCTTAGCAGGTTCATGAAGAGATATGAGTAATTCCCTCTTGGAAGACATCTTGGGGGTTTTGAAGAAATATTTCAAAGACAAATAGACTCTGTGGAAAGTGTGCTTTACTGAGGCTGCCTCTAACACTGAGATTGAGACACATAAAGGAATGCTAGTGCTGCCAAGAGCTGAGGGTGGAAATTGATGTACAGCACACACACAGCCAGGTGCAGAGCATTCATGGCCAGACAGACCAATGTGTAGTTGTGGTCATAAAGTCAAAAAGTTGTCAGTTGCTGACAAAATACACACACACACACACATATATATATATATATATATATATATATATATATATATATATATATATAACCTCCCAGTAGCACAAAACATTTAATTATGGTAACAAGAATTGAACTCAATATGAGCATGACTCGGTGATACTGTTGGTTCAATTCTACTGCCAATAAAGTGAAAAACAATTTTTTTTTTTTTTTTTTCTAGTGTATATCAAAGATTGATTCGTTTCTTACATCTTATCTTCCCTTTGCTGGCTATTTAAAGCCAGAAACTATTTTCAAATTGTAAAAAAAATTGTTTTTTCTTATTTAAATAATGGTTTTGGTGATACAAGTCTTACTAATTACTAGTTGAAGAGATGGATTAATACCATTCCCAAGGGTATTTACTTGTAAGTGATTATAACAAAACCAATGGAAATTGGAACTTGGCTCTCTGATTAACAATTCCAATCCATTATCCATTACACCACCTGCTCATCCAAGCTTACAGCACCTGGTATTCTCCAGCAGTCACCCATCTAGGTACTGACCAGGCTTAACATTGTTTAACTTTAGTCATCATACAGGAACCAGTGTTTTGTGATATGGCCATAAGCTGCAAATCAAAAAGTTATGTTTACACTGTTGTGCAAAAGTAGGAATACAGTAATGAAAAACAAAATTTTCTTGTAAAATGTATTGATTATACAAACATATCAATATAATTGGTAATACTGCTATAATACTTACTGTACGCCTACATTTGCATTAGTTTTTTTTTTTTTTTTTTTTTTTAAGTGTATATATCTTAATTAAAATAAAATATTTATGGCTACCAAAATGTGATACAGGGACACCAAATTAGCAAATAGCATCTATTGACTTTGCTCAATATGATTCATGACTCCCTTAACCCAACAGTGTTATGGGGGTACCACATGTACTATTGCAGCAGCAATGGTGTGTATTGGGCAAGATAGCCCAACCCTCTCCAGTGTAGTTTGAATTCAGTACTAAGGATATAGGGCCCAGTCTGCCATGCTATTTACCCAAAGCAGGGTGGAGAAGAGATAGATTCATACCCCTTTTTCGAAGGGTATTTGCATGTAAGTGAATGTGACAAACTCAACTGGAATTCATACTCTACTCTCTGATTTCAAATTCTGAGCCGCTATCCATTACACCAGCTGCACATTCTCTACAACACAAGGCTGCCTTAAAACATTTTTTTAACCTGCAATAAAACAAAACAAAAAACAATTTAAAAAGAAAAACATTTCTCGTTGCAGTGCCTCTTGTGCATCTCCAATGATTCCTTCATATTATGCTTAGATAAAATCTGAAATTTTGAATGCAAAGTTAAAACCTTGCAAACATGAACCAGCCACGTGTCATTAAAAACTAGTAAAGCTGACTGATTCCCAAGGTTGGTCAGTTTTGCAATAATGAAGACTGGACTACCTTAACATGATTTAAAAAAAAAAAAAAAAAAAAATTTTTAGTTGTTGGTTACATAGGTGTTTAAAACTACCAACTTTCTGCCCCATTCTAATGAAAGTATACAGTAGTCTGAACTCCAGATTGCTCATTTACAACTATCTTTTCTTGTTCTCGCACCTCTTAAGAGGTTATGGTGATAATTCATTTGCAGCTTCAGTTTCAATCTGTTCTTCCTATGTCACTGCTCTGCCCACATTCCACATGTCTCTCTTCTTCACTGGCCTTGACTGGACTAACTAAAGCACATACATACATACACAGACGCACACAACTTACCCTACTACATTGTCACTATATTGGTATGATTTGACCATTATTTTACACTCCATAAGGATCTCCTTTCTTCTGCAAAATGCTTGCCTCTTGACAAAGTTTTGATAACTTGATTCCTGAAAGCTATTCTTGTGAAACCACCAGCAAAGTTTTATCTTGGGTTTCCTGTTTAGGATTCGATTTCTGGTTCATTCTAATGTCTGTTTCAACTCTATACTTCTATCGTCTCTGTCTGAACTCTGAAATTTTATTTACTATTTATTTATTCTCTCTCAATAGGAGTAGATATGTTCACCTATCATTCTCTTCACATTCTTCCCTGGTTTTTTGAACAGGAGTAGAGGTTTATTCCTTGTTCTCTGTTTAGGATTGTTTTTCCAGTTCCTTCTAAAGTCTTTTCATTCTTTTACTTCCAGTAGCCCATTGTGTCTTAGTGGTATTATCGATTGGTTTTGGGGGAATTGATTAAAAAAAAAAAAAAATCACATCTCCCATTGGTTAGATTGGAAAGGCCATTCTCCAAATTATTCAAACTAAGAAATCACACCAATCCAGTAATCTAAGTCTTTATGTAAACAACTTGATCCCAAGGGATTTTAGAGATAATTTTAGGAAGTAATTTATTACTTGTCATCATTTTTGCCCAACTTGGTGAGTGTAGCTGGAAGATGAAAAGCTATACCCAGTTATATAAAGTTTCTTTCAATATTCAGGTTCAATTCCTTAAAAACTCATCAACTACTCTAATTTCTCAAAACTAATTAACTTTCTTAATTAGATCTTTTTTTACATGTTCAACTCATTAAATATAATCAATCCTTCTCTCTTCTGTTCTTCCCCATCCCCAGTTCTGTTTTATAAAACTAGACCTTTCTACATTTAACTATCCATTGACTACTATCAAACTTCTTTGGAATTGTACTTGCATTGCTTAAATTTATATATTTTTTAGTCTTTAAGTTTAGTAATTACCTGATGAAATTTTTTTTAAATTAATATTCATGTTTAATTTTTTGTGAGTCTAAATAGTTAAATATATTGTTCTCTACTTTTTCTATGTATTTTTATCAACCTACATATGATGATTTTAACATTGAAAAATTATCACTAGAGAAATATAGAACATAGTGTGGAGGGACATTTATGGAAATGCTATGATATTGTAACTAATTGACTGGTGAATGACCAGTCAGTGATATCCCAACCATTGATGAAAGAATTAATGTAATGTGTATGCAATTTAGAATAATAATGGTGGAAATGCTTATCTATATGAACAAGATCTCACTTAAATTCTTTCCTCCTAATCAACAGAAGTGTGGAGATATGTTTCAGCTTTTGAACTGTTTGTTTTGTACAAGAAAAACTTCAGTGTCTTGAAGAATTGTATCCAAGCTGATTTCCTATAGGTCAGTCTTTTTCACAAATGCTTTAAAAGTTGTATTCATTTTTGCATGCTGTTTCAAGTATATTTCTATTCAGGATTTTATCTCCTCCATTCCTTAAACACAATGCATGAATAAACTCTCAATCTACAAAATATTTACTTGGCTCTGTTTATTTTTTATTTTTTTTTTTTTTTTTTTTTTTTTTTTTTTTTGGGGGGAAACTTGTGTAGACCAAATCTTCCAAGCACTTTGTAGCACTGACAAACCTTTTGGCTGTTTTCTACTAACTATTGATAATTGAAAACAGCCAAATACATGATGGATTCTAATAAAGGTACTGGCAATATATCTTAGAATCATGACAAGTAAATTGTGTATTTGGCTGTGGACCCATTATTGACTACAATAGGCTTTTTCTTCTCTGCAGTCTAACAAATGTTACCACTGATTCTATTATATTTATTTCAGTTATTTTCAATTTGAAGGGAAAAGAAAAAAATAGAGCTGAATTTGGTTCCAGTTGATAAGTGACATTATGACTGCAAACTTAAAAAAAAAAAAAAAAAAAAAATTATCAAAAATAACATTTAAAGCATAGTTCCAAAGGTCACGTGAAAAATTGTTCTACGTGAAGATATAAATTAGTGCTAAGATGTGAGCACTCATTATTCCCCACCTAGTTTGAAATCATGTCTGGTTTTAAATAAACCAACACTAACAGTTAAATAAGATTCAGTTCCAAGAAAATTTATGTGGAGAAGCTTTTGAAGTAAAAAAAAAAAAAAAAAAATGTAGACAACAAATCAGCAGTTGACCTTTCTCCACTGTTAACCAATCTTTTTGTAAAATTCCCACTGTAAATGATGTCAGAGATAGCTGAATTTGGTTTTGGAAGAACTTTGATTTAACTGCTTCTCTTTGATATAACTGACTCTTTTAAACTTAAATTACTCACTTCATGTTTATGGTAATGTTTAGAATTTCAGTTTGCCATAATGAAATAAAATGAACTTTACATTGTAAACTGGTTTGATTTTGTTCATTCAGAAACTGAATCACAATTATCTAGGTATTAACTTGGGTATAGTATGCCACAATATTTAGGTTTGTAGCAATGGCTTGCAAAATTTTATTTTATGTATTTGTCCAGATCTCCTATATATGAGAGGGATCTAAACACACACATACACACAGACTAGTGACACATACTTCTTAGACAATTTTTTAAAAGTACTGTAATAATTTAGACATCGTCTTTCTGATTTTAACCATTAGTACACTGTACATAGGTAACTTCATTTGTCAAACAAAATGTTTGTACAGCCACTGCATGCTACTCTGAGTCGGGCAAATGAAATTTAACCCAACCATAAGTCAGTGAAAATTAAAGTGGCAGCCTTAATTCATCGGCTAGTGGGTTGGGGTAAAGAGTATGACTGGGGTAGTGTTGAGGAAACGTGATATCAGTCAGCAGTAGTGATCATAAACATACAATAAATTAAACTAAAAATTCACTGACAGAGATACATAAACACGCTAACACATAGACATATATACAAACTCACACTCAAGGTAGATACATCTATTTTTTCTTGCATGTCAGGAAATTTTTTAGAAAATGTTTATTTTTATAGAATTATTACAATTAATATTAAAATACCAAAATGTTTAACTTTGTGCACAGAGATTTTTAAAATTATATATTTTAATTGAAGTAAGTAATTTTAGTAAAGTAAAAGAATCATTTTTGTATCTAAGTTATAGTATATTTTGTTAAAGATTGTAATGAGCCCAACAAACATTGATGACATAGTCGCCACTGAGATGGGACAATACCAATATTTTCACTGATTCTGATACATACAATGATTAAAATTTATTTTCAGGACCTGCAGTTTGGGAAACTTTATGTACAATTTACATTTATTAATACAACATTTAGTAGAAAAATGAATACAAAAGCTTATAAAAGAAAAAAGTTAAATATCCTTTTTTTAATTTAAAAAAAACAAAACAATTAGGTAAGAATTTAAACAATAAAGAGGACAATTACTTTACTTTGGTTATCATCAGAAATCTTAAAAAACTTCCAAACTACACTTTTCTGCTTGTCATTGGATATGCTTGCTGTCTGAAAATAATAAATATTGGTTAAAATTAAAATTTTTCACTGATAGATAAAAAATATTTGCTAATGTGTATAATTTGTAAAGATTCAACTAATAATGGTTTGCTATTGTAAAATAAAATTTTTTTTTTTTTTTTTTTTTTTTTTTTTTTTTTTTCTTACATTTTTTTGGTTGACAAGCAAAGGTGCCCTCTATAAACATTATTTAATCTTAAATTTTTTACATATGGCATTTTTTCAATGAATGGAACAAATTTAGGAATGACAATTCAATTTCAGCTTGCACTTTAAAAATAAAACACACCCTTATATATATATATATATATATATATATATATATAATATTGCAGCAATAATACACTAAGCAGACATTATCCTATTGTGTGGTTTAACTTCTGCATATATTTTGATAAAGTACAGGGAGTACCTGATCCTGCAGGACAGTGAATAAAAAATAAATGCAAATTTTAAATTTGCTTACAGGTGTTTAATAAGAATTAAATATGAATTATCACAGCAAATTAATAAATAATAAAGGGTATTCAATTTTATCATAAAATTTTAATCACTGATAAGTTTTACTAAAATAAATTTCTCGCAATTAAATATTTAATTTATAAAAATCAAAAAGTGTCTTATTTTTGTTAAAAGAAAAAGAGTAAAAGAGCAACAATACAGTAAAAACATTTGATTTTTTTTTTTTTTTTAGGAAGTAAGCAGTTAGCAAAATATACAATAAATTAAAAGAATATTAGGAAGTTAAATAATGCTGATATCCAACTTGATCATTTTATAAGGTATGAGATTCAACTATTAGAAAGAATTAAAATAAAAATAAGATTAAAAATGATTAAAATCTTCGAGATCAACTGTAAATGTATTTTTTTTTATACATGGGATTGATTTTATTTTATTATATCCATTTTATTAACAAGTACTTTCGACTTTATTATCATGTCATCTTCAGGTCTTGTTTTTGCTAAGAAAAAATTGTTGTGTTCATCTGAAAATGAAATTTTTTACTTGTGAAGTTAAAAATGCTAAACATGTACAATTTTTAAATTTTATGATGTAAACATACACTTGCAATAATGTCAAGAGAATTAACTAAGTTATTGAGATATCTATTGTTTTAAAAACTATTTAGTTATAACCCATACATTTTAAACTATCTACTGTAAACCTTTTAAAACATTCGTGCAGTATTCATAATTAGTTTTATTAAGGGCTGGTTTCAATTTTTGTAATATAGATAGCTTCAAGAATTTTTAGTTTGTTTATTATTTTCATGAAAAAGTATAGATGTATTTTCAATAAGAATTTTCCTAAATTGCGAATGTGGACAGGCATGTTGTTGTAAATGTTGAGAGATGTTAGATGCATCATTCAAATGAAAACTCTATCTTCTAGACAACATAGTTGTGGTCTGGCCAACATGCTATTTTAGTTGTGGCCTGGCCAACATGCTATTTTATTTTTCTGTAGGAAATACAATCTCCCAAGGGTCATTTATATTTTTTATATAAAGTTTGTTTTCTGCAACACGATTGACCTTAAATGATCTCTTGCTGATCGATGGGTCGTTAAGTTTTTAAACAAACTTAAACTTCTGCAACACGTTAATTGGTGAGGAACAGTCATTATTAATGATTTAATTAATTTAGTATGGTATATAATTATTTTTATAGTTTTTACTAAGATTTTTGGTGAATATATTAGTATTTATTAGGTTTTTAGGATGTTTTCGTCTTGTTGATAATTACAATGTATTTGATTGTGATATAAATCAACTCAAGTAATTCAAATTCTAAAAAAAAAAAAAAAAAAAACCTAATAATGAAACATATCCTTACTTGACATTGAAAATTTATTCACTAATATCTCAGTGAAACTATTGATATTATACGAAACATAAAATAATCCATCTCTACCTCCACTTAAAATTAGATCTAGTATATTATGGGAACTACTTTAACTTGTGCTACTGAAGTCTGATTTTGCAATCACAAAAATATGTACAACAGGTTCAGTTCTGGGCCCAACTTTTAGTAGTTTTTTATGTCTAGACTGGAAAATAATATTTAATAAATTTAAAAAACCCTCCATGTACCTAAGATATGTTGATGATATCCTTATCTTAGTCAAAAATATGGATGAACTATAATAACACCAAAAACAATTCCAAAATAATTGTCCTTAAATTTACATGTGAAATTAATAATAGTAATAAAATTCCTTTTCTGGATATACTGATGAACACATAATAATAAATTCACTGTCTTGCCATATAAAAAACCTACTGACATAAGAGTGGATGTCCAAGTTACAGTAAAATAATTAGAAATTTTAATATAAAGCAAATAGAATGTAATACTTCCTCAAATAATTCTAAACATATTAATCTTTTATATTGCAATCAAATACATGAAAATATCCTAAAAAAAAAAAAAAAGAAAAAAACTACTAAGTATCCACCACATATCCTAGTAAAAAAAATAAAATTAATTATATACTATACTAAATTTTAATATAACCAATTTAATAATTCATAATGACTATTCCCCAACAATAAATTTGTTGCAGAAAACCAACTTTATATGTAAATTTAAATGTCCCTTGGGTGATTGTATCTTCTACAGGAAAAAAAAAAATATGTTGGTCACATCACAACTATGTTGTCTAGAAGGTTGAATTTTCATTTGAATGATGTATCTAACATCTCTCAACATTTACAACAGCATGCCTGTCCACATTCACTATTTAGAAAATTCTTGTCAAAAATACATCTGTACTTTTTCATGAAAATAATAAACCTAAACTAAAAATTCTTGAAGTTTTCTATATTAAAAAAATTTAAACCTGTTCTTAACATTATTTATGAATACTGCACAAATGTTTTAAAACATTTACAGTAGATAGTTTAAAATATCTGGGTTATAATGAATAGCTCTAAATAGTTAAAACAAAAAAAAAAAATGGTTAGATATTTCAATAACTTAATTACCTCCCTTGACATTACTGCAAATGTGTGTTTACATCATAAAATTTGAACAGTACATAAGTTTAGTATTTTTCACTTCACAAGTGAAAAAATTTAATTTTCAGATGAACACAGCAAAAATTGCTGTCTCAGTAAAAAGAAAACCTTGAAGATGACATGGTGCTAATGTCGAAAGTACTTGGTAATAAAATGGATATGCATCAAGATGGTAATTTTCTTTCTTCCTTTAATAAGGATACTAAGAAACTTGTCTGTAAATATGAGAGGATCCTATTAAGAATAAGTAGACAAAATTTGTTTAAAATATTTAATGAGACATGTCATATATCTTACACTGAGTATTCTATTATAGAATAGGTAATTTTACCAAGATTAATGCACAACCATTATAACCAGATTTAGACATTTCATTAAAACCTTTGAAACTAGCTAATGTCTCTATTCATTATATTGGTATTAATCTGATTTATTGTTTAAGATGCTTCAAAATCATTCAATAAATCCTATTTAAACAATGAAAGCAAATGACACTACATTGAGTTTTTATTTTTCCTTCTGTCATCATTTTTTAAATGCATTTAACATATTAGTAAAAATTATTTTGTTTGCTTTTTGCAGGTTATCCATTAGCCTTTATCTACAGAAGTGCAGTATATGGTCGCAGTTCTACAACACAACATGTTTACTTCATCCTCTGTGGAATGTACATGGGATACTTCAATTTTGGTATGTGCTTTATTGCACTCAGTTTCTGATGAATAAATCCTTGTTTTTTTTTCTCTCACTCACTCTCTCTCACTCACTAACTCACACACACACACGGAAAAATTGATAAAGTCAATTTTTTGTGACATGTTTCATCCTCTAGTACTTCATTGGACTAAAGTGATGTTTATGTTGATATGGCTACATATGTGCATGAAAGAGAGAATGTTAATTTTAAATTAAACATTTTTTAATATGTATTTGGTGGTCTAGCCATCCTTCTATGTTTGTTTTTGTTTTGTTTTTTTGTTCATACTTTTATATCACTTTTGTTATTAAATATCCCACATTGTGATAATAGAATATATGCCAAGGACAGTGGAATGTAAAAACTTGGACTTAAATTTACTTAGGCATTGCTCTAAAATTGATCTTGATTTATAAAAAAAAAAAAAAAAAAAATCCTTTTCCCCATATATAAGATGTTCTGAGTGTCAACAAAAAATGTTTTTCTATGAATAGCACTTTTTGACAATTTTGCACTTTTCCTTGTCAAAAGTTCTTGGAACGTATATGCTGTCCACACTTTTTGGTTTATTATTGCATTATTAAAAAAAAATAACTTATTGTGAAAAAGACTAAATTAGTTTGTAGCAAACATATTGCTCTGCACTATGATAAAGTAGAAAAATATAAAATTATAAGATTACTTGCAAACACAATTGGAATTCTAGTTCACAAGCTATTTGAATAATGCAGGGAGGTGGAAAATTATCTAAGTTTTCCATTTTGACTTCATATTTTATATCTGCCCCCCTCCAGTCCCCAACATAAACAAAAACCACATTTGTTTACACATTTACAAGTAGCCAATCTCATGAAACACTTAATGTAAATAATAATTTTCTAATAGTTTTAGTGTGGATTAATGTCTGTAGCATGACAGTTTTCATTATTTTATTTTTCTTTTTTTCTTTTTTTTTTCTTTGTTACATTGAAGTTCACCCTTTACAAGGCCTGGGTACCACTCAAAGTAGAGGGTTATGTTTAGAGGCCATTTGTGTGTATAAGAGTGGAAGATAATGGTTGACTCTAACTTTGAACAGGTTAAGATTATAATGATCGGGGAAACACCCAGTTGGGAGTTGATTCCACAGAGCTGTGGTTTTCAGGAAGGAGCTGCTTAAGTGGAACCTACTTCTCACAGATGGTATATGGAGGGAATGTGGGTGGTTTGCTACTAAGTGGAATGGTGTTTTCTTACTGAGAAGGTTTGCCTCAGCGGGATCAGGGAATGTAGTTTGTCCAAGACTTTCCACATCCTGCCTGTGGGAGAGTGCTTGAAGGGTGGAGAATAATTTGTCATTCACAAGGGCTTGAAGATTCTTTTGAACTTTATCAAGGCTGGAGAGTGAGGTCTGAGCAACTGTCTTTCAAGATATGGCACTTTCCTGACAGGGCTTCTGTTCATCCTGAGTGGCGGTAGTTTGGGGTCAGATTGACAATGATGGATTGTAACTAGCTTGGTCTTCAAGGCATTGAATGTAACCAACCAGTTTTTACCTCAATGGGTAGTTTGTGCAAGATTGGAAGAGAGATTAGTCGCCAATCGCTAATCATCGAGAGTTTGAGGTGTGCCCGTATATAGTAATATCAGTACAGATGTTTACAAATGATCTTGAGGATATTCTCAAGTAGATCATTTATGTAGATAAAAAAAAAGGGTTTGGTTCAAGGAGTGTCCCCCTGCATTGACTTCTAGGGATCCAGAGGACTAGCCATTGACAAGGGACCTCTCTGTTAGGGAGGATTTTATGACCAAGAAGACCCTTCCAGTGATTCCATAACTAGAGAGCTTGTGTAGTAAGTGTTTGTGCCACACCTTGTTGAAGGTCTTTGAGATATCTAGTGCTATAGTCCTTGAGGTGTGTTTGTCGGCACTGGATCAGGCCAACTGGTATCCATACTGCTTGTTGCTAAAGAGTTTGTCTTTTTCTAGGTGCTCGATGACCTTATTGATTATAGCCTCAAAAAGTTTACTGATGATACTGAGGAGACTAATGGTTCTGTACTGGGAGAGGGAAGATTGCACACCCACATTCTTGAAAAATGGGCATGCATTTGACATTTTCCACAGGCTTGGGAAGGATTCTCCTTTAACCAACAGTTGAATAATTTTGCTAGGATTGGGGATAATTCCAGGTTGATGTTCCTAAAGACAACCACTGGAATTTTATCTGGACTGGTGGCTTTCTTAGAGTCAAGGCTTTTGATAAGTCTAGAGACTTTTTGTGCTGTTATGGTAATATTACCGAGATTATGCTCAGTGAGACATGGAAATTTGAGGAGGGGATTGTCTTTGTCATCTAACATTGAGTTAGAGGTAAATGTTTGCTTTGTCTGTTGAGGAAGATATGACCTCAGGGCCATTTATAATTGTGGACACAGCTGCTTTAGCTCTGTTCATGATTTGGTTGGTGATCTTCCAGAATTCACAGGATCCGATTTGCTTTTATTCAGGCTTGGTCTGGACTATGCAAATGTAGCTGCACTTTGCATTTTCTAGAACTTTTTTGCAGCAATTGTGGCAGGGCCGAACTACTTTGCTTCTTGTGATAGATATTGAAGTAGTGGTTTTGGTGTGTTATGGCTAAAGTGCATTCAGGGGTCAATAAGGGTTGACTGGTTTTTGCTGGAATTTTTGTGGGGTATAAAACTCCATTCCAGAATAGATCCAAATCAGTGACAGGCTTGAAGGTTGGGGGTGCTTCCATCATATAGGATCAAAAAATGTCCCATTCTGCCTTTACATGGTGAAAAATCATTCTCTGGAATGGTATATCAGTATCAGTGGATGCCTTAAGTTTGTCATCAATCTGGACACTGATTAGGGAATGGTCTGAGGTGCCTGGTGGAGGTAAAACTTTTGATAGGCATTTATCAGGGCAAGAGGTTAGGAAGAGGTCAAAGAAGTTCATATGATGTCTCTGGTAGGTTCTCCGATGATGTGGGTTAGTTCATAGGTGATGGAGAAGTGTCTGCAATATCTGTCTTCAACATCGGTTTTGTTGGAGTGGACTAGCCACTCTTTATAGTGGATGTTGAAGTCACCATAGCTATGAAAGCTGGCTGAGAAAGGATATTATCAATATTTCTCAGATATTCAGTTGAAGATTGCCACCTCTTTGTCCTGGAGATGGTAAAGAGAAAAGACAAATATGGTACTATGGATAAGTGCCATGTGGAAGCACATATATAGGAGATTGGATTCATTGTTTTTTTTTTTTTGCATCCCTGCTACAGGAAAACTAGTCCTTGATGTAGGCTCAGAGCCTGTGCCTGTGACAATTTAGGTGATCATGTTTGGCTATGAGAGGTGATTAACCCAGGACTGTGAACTCCCCTAGTGCACATGAGGCATCGATACTAGTTTAAAAAAGTAGCAAGAGGTCTGGGTTAGATTGGAGATGATGTTCCACTTCTGGAAAGTTGGATTGTAGACCCCTCAAGTTTATGTAAGAGATGTTATACAAGGAGCCAACTTTGTTTTTGTTTTTTATATTTTATTTTATAGGTTGGGTTTGATACTTTTGTTCATTTGTATTTTGATTGGTTTCATGTTTGCTTTGGTCGGTGGAAAACCAGTAGGCAGAGAAACAGAAAGAAACATCCACAGGGATTGCATGTATAAATAACCTAGAGAGAGATGGCCAGAGCTACAGCTGTAGCGGTACCCTTCATCATGTCATCGAGAGGCCCCACCAGAGACTACTGCTCAGTCCGGAAACCATTCACAAAATGGCAGTACAGTAACTCTGATATTATGCACTTGCCTCCTTTGGATTTACATGAAGGTTTGGATCCCTTACTATCAGGTGGATAACACCAAAACCCAGAAAATGTCTACTTCCAGCACCCTTAATGAAAGGACAATCAACCCAGGAAAGAAAATACATGCGTGATGCTCAGAGTGGACATGTTGTCTCATTGTGTCAGAAACATTGTACCGGTCTTAGACCTAAAGGCACAGATACAAGTTCGCTCATGTACTTGAGAACCAGTGGGAAAAGTAGGGGTAACGAAGGGTGAGGGCATGCAAAGGACAAATTATCTATTCAAGTGTAAAAAAAAAATATTCATACTTACAAAGGAGAAACATTATTGATCAGAGGGAGGGAGGGAGGGAGGGATATCGACAGGAAGTGTGAAACAGCTGTAAAGTTCTAAAGTTTGAATTTAGTATAAGCCCCAATATCCATTCTTTTGTAACACAAGCTAGTATATAACTCCCATTAAATAAATGAGCCACAACAATTAATAGATTACTCTGCAGTAATTTATACAGACATTAGTATGTGCATATTATATATACCTACCTACTGTGCCAAACAGAAAACAAAACAAAAAAAAATATTACTTGGAATTGAGTTAAATGTGCATAGTGAGGTAAAAAGAAAAAAAAAAGAACAAACATCCAGAAAAAAAATATTAGTTACCAACATACATTAGGGCAGAGTTTTCTAGTGGGTTCATTTAACGAAAATTGAGGCAGGAGTAAATTCTGGCCAATATGGTTTTGGTGGGTTATATATACACGCACACAGTTCAATTTGATTAATATTCATTACTGAATTAAGTGCATTAACAAGGAAAGACATTATTTGATAAATAAATACTTAAAATGCTTTTTATTTTTTTAATTAGGTTAACTTATCAACCTTACTTTTCACCTCATCTCTTTAAATTGTGATTTTTAACTTAAATTTTTAATTTCTTGATCATAGCATTAGCCAGATTCTTGAATAAACTGACTTATGGCCATATCAAGTTGAAAAACTGGTTCTTGTACATACAGCATATCAACCTCAATGTGTTATTTAATGCCAACAAGATTTTTATTACTGGAATTTTTTTTTTTTTTTTTTTTTTTTCAAAAATGTATTGCTGGTAATAATTTTTTCCTTCAAATATTTATTGCTGGTAATTTTTTTTTTTTTTTTTTTTTTTACAAAAAAAGTATTTTTTCTGGTATTAAAACATATTTTTACACTTTCATAGTGTTTTGACCTAAGTTTGGGAGTTAACTATTTGCCCATAGCTGGGACCCTGACAAGTGCTACCATCCGAGGTCAGGGTAGACCTGGGAATACTACCAATTAAGAGGTGGTTCCACGCTCCTCAAAACCTCCTGATCAGAGGCCTTGCTGTTGAACGTAGTTTATCGTCTTTACCCAGAACTGCTTAGAATTGTAAATGCTTGAATAGTTTATATTCATTTATGCCCAAATACCCTTGGGAAATGTATGAATCCACTTACCCTTAGCTGTGGGTTAATTAGTAGGACTTCTACCAGTAAATTATTATTTCCAAAAACTTCTTACAATCTAAAAATATTTTCTGGCTTTAAATAACTTGTAATAAGGTTGATAAGCCATAAAAACCAAATCAATCAATCTTGAATAAACTTGATGAATTTTAAAATAAATTGAGTAACATTTCCTCTTTATTTAAATATTTATTTTATCTGTTGATTTTTAAAAATTGACTTTTCCTCTTAGTTCTTGAGTTAATACAAGGAGACATTGTTCATTGAGCAAAAAAAAAAAAAAAAATGAACCATTGCTGTGAATATAATTATTCTTATTGTGTTATTCTTAATTGAAAATGACTATCCTTTAGCAAAACAAAAAAGCTATTTTAGTATTAAACAATTCTGACCTTTGAGTATTTGTACTCCAATACTCTTCTTCCTTTATTTCTCTGTTGTATCAAAAGATTTTAGTTGTTATATTAGTAATTATATTCAGTCAGTTATAGGGGATCATGTATGTTTCAATACATGACTGACAAGGCAGATTTTTTCCTGCAGTAGGTTGCCATTTCTTTCTGAGGTAGACCAGTTGCCATCCAAGGCTATAGACCCGGTCTGTCCTGCTATTTACTCATGGGAGGGGGTAATGAATGTAATGGATTCGACTGGAATTTGAACCCGGCTCCCAGATTCCTCAATCTGAGCTGCTACCCATTACTCCACTGTGCATCCTATAGTAATTATATTAAACCTCATATATTTAGGGAACAATCCTTCATTTGAAATACTATCAATTAAACAAAGTGGACAAGGAATGTCCATTAAGCCTTTTGGTAACTTTCTTTTGGTATCAAATAAATTTTTTGATGTTAGGTGGAAAATTCTAAAGGAACTTGCTAAAATTGTGTATAAAGTTGTGAGACAGCCAGGAGAGTGTAGTATCATGTGACTAAAATGATCTGACAGTTCAAAGGCATTTTAATACTTGTACATGGAGATTGAAACAAAGTTTACTGATGGGGGTGGTCACCAATTTTCAGAACAATGTTTTAAAAATTATGGGCTAGATGTTCAGAGTGATTTCATAATTCTTTTGTTTCAATTTATTTAGATTACAGAAAAATTTGAAATTGAAGTTTATGTCCACCTTAATTGATTTGTTTTGGGATAATAGTATAACTATTCTAGGTACAATCCGAATATTATTTAAAAGGTTATTTGACTAAATACTTGTAAGTTATTTAGACTGTGAATAATGTTATTTGGACCTAGAGTGGTTGGTAATTTTATGATTACCAACTGTGTCACCAGTAAAATTGACATGTGAAAGTTTCAACCTCATCACCCACTGTCCATAAGAAAAAGATAAATTGTATAAATAAATAAAAGCTTTCAGAATTAAGTGACATTTGTCTAGAAGCTGGGGAATTCCATTCATGCTTATATAGTTGGGCCATATTTTAGATAAGGGAGTCATGATTAAAGTAAAACAAAAAAACATGTAAAGTCAAATGGAGATGGAGTTCTCATTGGTTGAAGGTAAGATCAGGTTCTTTACTCTGTCATAAGAGACAGAAGTAGTAGTGAAGATATTATCTGATGTTTCAGATAAACTGTCTGGTGGGTAGGATAAGTGACACTTTGAACATCTTTACTGCTACTTCTGTCTCTTATGATAAGGTAAGATCTGGTCTTTTACTCTATCAGCCATATTTAAGATTTTTCACCCTGTATGATTTCTCAGCTTTCAGTTACTGTTGTATAGGAATAAAGTGTCATTTCTGACACTATAGTTTGAACACAGATCACCAGTGAGCAAACACGGATGATTTCATTATTAAATAAGTAGATCACATGATTGTAAAGGAAACGTATAAATGGGAATTAGTGTGACGTCTAAGTGATCACTATTCTCTATGGTATATGGTTTCCATTATGGTATTTCTCTATGCTGATCATCATATGAATTACTATTCTGTGATTACTATTTGAACAAGTATTATTGAAGGTGTTGCTACTACCAGTATCTGCATTTACAAAGTCTCATCTGCAATGAGCATTTTGGAAATGATAACAAGCTTTCATTGACCTAACAAAAGTTAAAACGAGTGAGCGTGTAACATAACAAAAGTTAATTTGTTCACAATATACAGAGCCTTTCTCAGTTTTAATCATATAGACACAAAAAAAAAATTGAACTAAACTCTAGGGCAGAGGCTGACTACCTAGTCAAAAGACTGTCTGAGGGACCTGGGCATGTATTCACAACTGTTCAGATTATCAGTTAAAATCAAAGTATTTCTTTTGCATGTATGAACAAAATTCTCTTCTATCTTTTAATCTTATCATACTTAATAATTAAAAATGGGTGTCATTACTAAACTACTGCTGTTTGTAGTTAATCTATAGTTTTGTATACCTTTTATAAGATATACTTCTCTTTAGGTAATAGAGCACTTAGTAATTGATTGTTACGATCATTGACATGATTGAGTTATGATCATAGATGTCTATTAGGAAATGATTCTATGAATAACTGCTGTTCTAACATATTGGCAAGTGATTCTGTATAGGAAATAATTAACCTGGCCTTGCAATTTACTGCTTGTTGGCCTGGCTCGAAAGCTGGTCTCATGATTGTTTTTTAAAAAGATAAATTAATTTCTTTCTCTTTCTTGTTTTCTTTTGTTAATAATTATCAGCAGGCAGAAAAAAAAAAAAAAAAAAAAAAACTATCTGTAAAACAAAGACATGTATTCTAGAACGCATCAGTGTTCTTTTTGTTTGCAATTTTGCTTGTCCCCTTTTTCTACATTTGGTTCCTAATTTCTTGCGTATTCTCCAGTTCCTAATTTACTTTTGTCTTTTTTTTTTTTTTTTTTTTTTTTTTCTTTTCTTATTGTCAGTTTGTACAAATAGACATCTTTAGAAATTATCGTCTCATTTTTGCCTGTCAGTAATGCTTGTGTTAATTCCTGACCACTGACAATCCCTTTCTTCATAATTTCTCAAAATTCAATACATTAAAAGCTGAAGCAAATTTTAAGTTTTTAGAATTTTAAAATTCAATTTTAATTCATGATCTTCAACTTTCAGAAATATGTTAAAAAAATGACTTCAGCAAAGCTAATGAGTAAGAGTGGGTCTTCTGTGTGCTGTGTCTAGGGGAACAAATTTTCTACAATCATGGACTCGCAGAATTGTTAATCTGAAACAGAATCTAGGATTTTAATTTAATTATCAATGATAAATTGTTTTTTTTTGTTTGTTTGTTTTTTGTTTTTTTTTTGTTTTTTTTTGTTTTTTAATTCTTTCAAAACTTAAACATCTCTCCAATTTTGTTAAACATTTTAATAAATATAACAATAACAACGTAGTTATTTCTTTTAAAATTTGTTTTTACAAATATTTGTAGTTATTTTTCATTTTAAGACCCAGAAAAAAATCAAGAACAAAAATGTTTCCATAAAGAAAAAGTTGGTTTGTTGATTTTCTGAGAATATATTGGCAAGTCTATTTTTAAATATTTTAAAACTTTAAGAAACTTTATTCAGCAAATTAAATGAAAGTTAGAGGCTCACAGCTTGGTCATGGCCACTGAAATTCATTATTAAAGTGGAAATGGGGGAAGATAGACACTAGTTAATATCAAAATTGGAAGGGGAGAGAGATAAATAACCAATAAGTTTAACAAATTCATTTCTTTTAAGGCTTCATACAATTTACAAGTAAGATTCTAAACAACTTGTAACCTTGTGTTATGAATATGAAAGGAAAGTAAATGCTATCACGGGCCTACCATACAATTTAGAAATAAATTTTTTTCGAAAAACACCATTCTATGCTCGACTGGCTTGTCTACTCTGAAGCTTACTGTCAGACAACGATTCTACTGGATTGATAATTGCATTATCTTCAGTGTTTCACCATTATGAAAGAAATTTAAATTTTGGAATGCAAATAAGAGCATATTTCCTCTTCTGGAACAGATTGCAAATAAGGTCATATGGATGCTTCTTCCCAGCGTAGATGCTGAACATTCATTTTCTCAGTATAAACATTTACTCAATAAACAATGTGAAAGTCTTGCCCCCGAGAACATCAAGCAACTCACAAAGTTGTATTACAATGGAGATTTAGAGAAAAGATTAGATATTTTCCAAATTAAGAAATTAGCAATTTTAAATTTGAGCAGTATTTCAATTTGGGATAAGTTGTTTTTATTTAAATTTTGAATTAATATGTTTAATCTGTTTTTTGATATTTTGTTACAAAGATTAAGTTATTATAGTTTAATTACTGTTTTGTAAAATTTTGGTCAAATGTTTGACTTTATTCAGATATTTATTATTGAGATTCAAGTTATTTGCTGTTGATACTTTAAATGTAATTTTTATATTATGAATCAATAATTATAAATCAATCTAAATCCTTTTACTTAACAAAAACAATTTGAATGTATTAAAGAAGGAAACTGATTAAAAGTTCTACCTCAAAGATTAAGTATTGTAACATTCCATTGTTTTATTGTCTAGTCATATTACATTTTTTATTTTTACATATTTATTTTTGGACTTGGATTTTAAAAAAAGATCTGTAGATATGTTATTTATATGCAATAAAAATCTTAATTATGTTTTTTTTTTGTTTTTTTTTTTTTTTTCAGTTTTAATGATAATAATTATAGTATAATGTATTGCAAATTTTTCATAAAATACTATAAAAATGGAAAAAAATGAAATTTCCCAAAAGTAAAAACAGAATTAAGAAAAATTTGAAACAGAAAATTGGGGGCTCTACAAGTCCCTTCAGGATGTAGGCCAGAGGTTCCCAACCTTTTTTATGTCATCACCCACTTTCACATGGAAAAATTTTCCATTGTCACCTGTATAGTAAATGTACAAAAGCATATAGAAATGTTTTGGTAAAACTGTGTTACTGGTTCATAAACTGACTTTATGATATAGTAAAAAAAATACCAAAGGGAGGAAACAATATAATGCTGACTAATGTGGCAGCGGCTTCTGTTGCTACTACTATATTAAAGAATAAATGAAAGCAAACTTGACCATTTGAAACCTATAATTTACTTTTATGGTTAGTGTTGCAAGTGTTGACAAAAAATGAAATGATTTTTGTTCATAATTATAAAATTAAAACTAACATCCACTACTAGCAACTAATGAAAATTCAGCAAATATTTTTCTTGATATTCTTGGTCTTTCCTTATCTGATTTATATCTGAAAAAAAATGTCATTTCGTCCGAGGAACTATTTGAATGCTAATGACCCTCCTCAAAACTATAGAAAATACCAAAATATTTGTTTGCAGGAGGGAGGGGTATTTATATCTTATCTAGGAATGTGACCCAGTTATTCTAATTTAGCTTCCTGTTTTTCTTGTACATGTTCTTTGCATATCTCCTTTGAATATTTTTGTGGGGCAGCAAATGTTGAAATATCTTTTTAATACTCAAAATCCTATATAACCCACCAAAATTTCCAGTTGTTCACCATTTTCTGTTCAGTTGCTCATCACCTACTCAAGAGCTGAAATCTTTAACTGGTGGGAAAGCCTGATGTAGGAAATCATGGCTCTCTACTAATTCCTATACCTTGTAGAATTAATACATGTTTAACCGTCTTTACTCCTCCCTATAAATGTTCTGCCATCAATTTACACAAGTTCATTAGATATGTTACTTGCTGTTTCCATCTGCACCTTTTACCTTTGGTATACCCTATGAGTATCAGATTCTCCATGTTTCCTTTCTTTATGTCTTCCAGAAATTTCTCCTTCTGATTCTAAGCAAGTCTCTTTTTCGTTCCTATATTCAAAAGCTTTGTTGCTCACATATTCTGTCCATAGTATTCTCAGCATCCTTCTGTAGAATCATATCTCTTGCCTCAATTTTCCTCTTCATTTTTCAGGAAATTGTCCAGTATTCACTGCTATATAGGAGGATATTATATAACAGTTGAGCACTTTTATTTTTGTTTCCGGTGAAATAAAAAAGCTAAAACATTGTCTGTGTATACTGGGTTCAAATTCAGTAGCAATAAAATACAATCATTTCTGGTTTACAGTTATGACATTTAAACATTGCTTAACTGCTAATCTATTATGAACTAATGTTGAAGCTGGTCACAACCTAGATACATGGGGAATATTTGGTAGATAAAGGTTTAGAATGAGAAATCGGAGAGTTGAGTTCAAATTCCAATCAGGTTTGTTATATTCCCTTATGTGTAAATATAAAAAAGTAAAATCATTATCCCCAAAAAATTCTTCCATTCGAAAAGTGTTTCAGCTTTAAATGACCTCAAAAAGGTTGATAAGCTGTAAAAAGTAAATCAATCATTTTCCTCCTCTTTCAAACAAAATTAGTGAACAAAATTAGTGAATGAAAGTTTTGATGTACTTGTTTTACAGCACTTGTCACATAGTAGTTATATTACACACACACACACACACACACACACATATATATAATCCACAAACTGTTTTGCTGTATCACAGCTCATCAGTGTGGCTAGACATGCAGTTGCTTCAAGCCAGGATCAAAACCTGACTGAGATGACATCAGTCGGAGACTCACCATTAGACCATCAGCTCACCCAGCAGAGAAAGGACCCCTCTTGTAGGTTGAACACTTTGGAAGAAAAGGAATTTGTCAGTTTCTGCTATTAACATGATATATATCATTTTGTATAAATAAAACATGGTCAATGCAAAATAACAGACCTATTAAGTATATATTAATAAAGGTATAATTTATTGTTGTAACCTAGAAAAAGTTACTGAATGAGAAATAACCAAAATGGTGGTTGGAAATGGTAATCTTTATAACAACAAAATACAAACTCGCCAGCAGCATGAATTAGGTAAACCACTGCAAGTGGTGGACTACTTAGCATATTACTCCTACTTACAATAGTGTCCAACGTATTTATAAGGATTGGAACGTGCTCATTAGTGTTCATAGGTACGGTATATAACACTTATAGAGCTAGCATCAAACATGATGGCACGGTCAAATCCTACTTTGGTTTAACTGAAAATTATTGGAAATCATGTTTCTACCATCACCAAATGATATTAGGCAATATTAAATATAGTAACAGCACTGTTCTCTCTTAAGTTTTTCTGGAAAATAAAGAGCTATTATTAGAAACCCAATGATTACGTAGCACACAGCAAGACCCAGCAATTTTAACCAGATAATGGCCAGGTTGTTTATACCTGATGATTGTATAGTGCATGAAACTACGAGTTGTACTGTTGGCATGGAGTGTGTGTGTATATATATATATATATATATATAATTAAAATTCTAGTGATTACTTATCAGAAGTTTTTGTAGATTGAATTAATTAAATTTTCTTTTTATCGGTGTATTTATTTTAATGCAAAATTTATAGTGATCAATTTATATTTACTTTTTTAATGCCTTGTGTTAAAGTCAAAACATCAAATGATGCACATGATAGAAATTGCGAGACAGACTTTACTCTTTTTAATCTGTTCATTGCCAAGTACACTTTTTAACATTGTAAGAATAACAGACTATTGTATGAGTTATCTTATCCGTAGCAGTAAGCAGATTAATCTTTATAAGCTCAATTTTAGAACACTGACTGTAAGAAAGTATTTTTAGCAGCCTTCCTACCATTCCAAAGCATTTTTTTAATCATTTCACCCCAAGCAATGTAATAAAGTCAATAAGATGCAAAGAGTTACTGAGTGTAAAAGAATATGAGAAAAAGTTATGAAGGAGGGAGAACAAAAGGACATGAATTAAATCAGAAGATAACGATTGGCATTTATATTTTTGAAAATCAAAATTGATAAGAAGTGTGAGACAAGAAACTGCTAGCATAGAACTTATGGCTGCATTTAGTCATTTCAACTGTAAAATGAGACCTTGCCACCAATCTAGTACTATGCTTAAATTCGTAAAGTCTTAGTGCCATAGAGGAAAGGGGCTTACGACCACATCACATTGAAACACCAGTTTCCGCATGATTACTGGTTAAGCAATATCAGGCCTGATCACAACCTAGAGCTGTAAGCTTGGATTTGTGAGTGGTAGTGGCTTGGAATTGTCAATTGGACAAAAGAGTTCCAATTCCAGTTGGGTTCATTATATGTAAATATCCCTGGGAAAGGTATGAGTCCACCTCCTCTTCTTCCAGCTATAGGTTAATTAGTAAGACTTTTATTCCAAAACAATTATCTCAAAAAATTAAAATAAAATTGCATACAAAATATTTAGATTTTGGCATTAAATAACCCATAGAGGTTAATGTCATTAGACAAAATCAACCACCCAATGTAGAGATAAGTTCAACAGATAATTATTAAATATTAGTCTCAGTTTCGAAAGAATTGTTAAATTTGCAGATATTTCATGTGAGAAACTATTATGACACAGTATGTAATTTCTTTTCCCTCCTCCAGAAGACCGGAATAAATTTGGCAGATACAAAAGTTTTGTTTAAATTTGAGCCTTTTGTTAGCTTATAAGACGCTATCTTGTCATTAAAGTTAATTTCAACATTTGTTTTTACTCAATTTTGTTATAACTATTTTAAAATTAAACTTAGTATGGCACAAAGTACCGGTAGTGGGTTGTACTGACATTCTAGCTTGCTAACCATCAGTCTATAATGGAATTTCGTCTTCATCTTTATTGGATTTTTACTGTTATTATTGTTATTAGCACATTTTCTTATCAGCTGAGTTGAATTATTCAAATGATTATCAGGAGACCTTTTAAGAACAAAGTCTCCCATTATAGTAGATAATAGCCTTCATATTCATTTCTTGTCACGCCATATTCTGCATATGAATTAGAACAATTTTTTCTTCATCTTTCTATAAAAGTAAAGTTCTACTGATAATAAATTTAATGTTATTGTTACTATCTTTACTGTTTTGCTGACCTTCTATGGTAGGTGTTTGGTAAGATGAGAATTCACATGTAACATTCTTTGCTGAAATTGAACTCTATTTATTATCCGAGAGATTGAATAGAATATTTGCCAAATAACTGGGACAAACTTCAGGTGTTATGCTCGGTTCCTATATGTTAAGGGAAGAATAGATAAATAAACAAATTGTATTTGTATGGGTGAATGTATACTTTTCTTTCATTTTGAAATTGACTCTAAATAAATTATGAACATTAATATTGAAATTGTTTTATTTATTTTTTTTAGGTTTATAACTTACCATCTTTGTAGAAATTCTCTAATTGTAAATATTAAATATTTTATGTGCCAAATTATCTTAATCGACTTTTTGTAAGGACCTCTATCTCCATTTTCTCCCCTTTTTCTTCTGAATTCAGTTCTAGAATGATATAAAATCTCATCAATGACTGTATTCTAACTGCAATTCAGGAGGAAATTTACTCAATCCATAGCAACAGGAAATTTACCATTTCAAATTTTCTAAATTTACTTGTAAGCTTTGTTAAAACAATCTCAACCTTTTATATAATTGGTCTTGCTCTGTCAAAAGTTTTATCCGATTCTACCAAAACTGGTTTCGGAAAATAATCCTTTGGTCTTATGCAAAGTGATGCTGAAATGTTTTCAACCCAACCAATAAAAAGCTAATACCTTGTCTATGTATACTGGGTTCAAATTCAGTCAGCACTACTTTTAGTGAATGAAAAGAAACCTAAAAATATTCTAATATTTGGTCAGATCTTGGGATGTGTTGTCGGGCTGAGAACTTTTCAGTACTTTCTCATTTGCTGAGTTAATATGTCTGGTAAGCTTATGTTTACCCAGATGCCATAGACTGCCAGTATTTATATCTAGCCTTTCTTCATGATATTTTAATATTGAATATAAATAGTGGACCTTGTGTGATATAAAATATGGTACTTAAAGTTATGTTTAAAGGTTTAATAATAGATCATTTCATATAAAACTGACAAGATAAGATTTGTGGTTAATTTAAATTATTTTTGTTTGACAGTTCATTTTTCTCTTTAACTTATTGCATTAAATATTTAATTATGATAATAATTTTTTATGTAGCAGTTATATTGAATTAATAATAGATAAAAGAAATGTGAGATTTGACAGGTCTGTATGCAACCTTGGAGTGAGATTTCTGGGTGAGTCACAACACCACCAGATAAAGAAAAAAAAAACTCATTGTCCATTTCAGATAAGACACGATCTAAAAAATGTGACAAACATAAAGTCATCTTAATAGCTTGAATATTGTGATATGTGTCATGAAGCACCATGCATGTTTTGTGTGTGTGCACTATATAAATAACTAATGGTTATGATCGTTCAATGAAAATATATTTCTAAAAAGACTCTCTTTTAAAGAGTTAAATTATCTCATGACCCATTACAAAGTACCATGCCTGAGTAGCATTTCTCGGGGCAATGGTGTGACTTAGCAGTGCTCATCAATTTTCCAAATAACCAGCAGTATGTTGTACTATGTTACCTGCTACCTGTCACTGGGAGTAATCCCTTTTCGGTGAAGTGAGTTCATGTTTTTTCCAAGATCATTAGTAAGAAGTGAACACAAACTATCTCACATGAATTTGAATTCAGTTCACCAATCCTACACTTTCATTCATTTGTTTAGCTTATTTTGAAACACAAATTATGAAAATTGCTCGGGTGCATTTTGTGGTTTATACTGCAACTATGCTGAGCAGACCTTACTTACAGTTTCTGGGAAAGAGTGTGCTATCTAGTGTAATCAACAATTTGAACAAGGCCAGCATGCTCAATCTCTAAGCCACGATGACTTGTGACTTTGTGCTAGCACAGCTATTGATGGGCCCAAGAGTTCTATCTACCCAATTTCACTCACAAGGCTTAGGTCAACCCGTGGTATGGTTTTCAAGCACTTTCCAAAGGTTCCGCACGCTGGAATTGACCCCTCCAGTCTGATAACATCAGGAAGTCTCCTTCTTGACAAATAGTGATAACACACAACATATTTCTAAAAAAAAAAAAAAAACATTTCGATTCGCATTTAATTTTTCGTCTCTGATGCTAACTGGATTATACTAAAAACAAAATAATTTCCATTCCTGAGGATGACTGTATGTACAGTTGAAAGTACTTGCAGATTTAAAAAAGACCTTATACAGCTTATAGTTATTAAAAAGAAGGATCATAACATTCATTGAGTGGTTCGAATGTTAATGCAACTTTAAATTTTTGTTCGAAACAATTTCGCCATTTTATATCATTAACTTTACTAATCTACTTTTTGTATGAATGATTCATTGTAATATAAATTGAAATGCACCACATATTTGATAATATATATATATATATTTAAAATATTTTGAACCAAGCTTAACTTAGCTTCTGCGCCGAAAAAATATAATTTGCGTCGCTTGACAGGTGACGAAAGACACATTCATGACGTTTAGATAACTTATGGGAGGATAATTCTTTCTACGGATGGAAGGAAGTGAAATTATTTAGATTTAAGTGAACAAATTATTTACCTGGTTACTTTTAAGGAAAACTTTCAGCGCTCTAATTTTTCATTTTTTTTTTTTTTTTTTTTTTTTTTTTTTTTTTTGTACTTAGCTTTCATCTTTGTTTACGAAGCTTTATGGAAAATATAAAGAAATTAAAAAAATAAGACTGTTAAGAGGGAGATTAAATTTCATAAGAAAAAGGTATCTAATTAATTTGTAGGTACCTTTCTTATGAAATTTTATCAGAAGTGTACATAAAATACTATAATTTTATGTACATTTATTACATTTTACTGTTATTTGTATTTCCATTCATTTTATTATTAATTTTGATATTTCATTTATGGAAAAATGTCATAACTGAGATTAATATAAAAATAAGATCATATAAATTAAAGTTTAGCAATAGGTAAATTTCATAAGATGATACTAATACTTATAGGTACCCTTCTCAGTTGAAATTGAAAAATCAAATTAACTTCTCCATACGTGTTTTGCAAAAGTAAAGGCCTTAACAGCGGCGAACAATGCTGAACTCAAATAATGCAACTAAATTGTATTCTGGTTGGTCTTCCGTGCTTTATAATTACCGCCCGATTATAAGCACAAAAATTACATTTTTTAATTACTGTGGATCTTCTGATTGGTCCAAACGATACAATTTTCAAAGCGCTAGACAATCTCATATGGACACTTTGAAAGGTTGACGTTGCTTTTAACTAATGTTATAATATTTTTAAAAAACTTAATAACTAACTTTGTAAAAATCTATTGTAATTAAAGAAATAACAAATAATTGTATTAAAAATTCAATTTTCATTGAAAAAATTTTTTGCTTTCAGAAAATATTGTCCATATTCAAAAAAACAACTAAAAGCATTTGAAATTAAATAATATATTTGTTTTATTGAGTTTTGGATGTTACAATTCAGAACTGATTTTCAGGTACGTTGGCTCCAATTAAAAAAAAAAACATGATTTGCATTCTTCAAAGCCTTGTGCTTTTAACTATTGTAATCACTAAACCCGATGCGCTCGAATTTCTAGAGTTTTTCATAAAATTAGTTATGGGTGTGTTAATAAATATAAAAAAAAAATATTTCTGCCATGACTTTAATAAAAAAAAAAAAAAAAAAACTTATTTATAATAATTTCGATATTCTGTGAATAGTTTCTGAAAGTTTCATTAACATCTGACAATTATTTTTATTTTTGCAAGATTTTCCAAATTAATGTGTGTAATACCAAAAAAAACGTGCTAAAAATTATCTGTTATTTACTAGCTCTTGTTGCAACAAAGAGAAACAAGGTTTTTAAATCAAAATTTAGAATATCCTAAAAAGATGGAAAAAATTTTTAAAAATAATTTTTTAAAAATTCTTCATAAAAACATAAGCATTTAGACGATAAAATTTTGTTTTCATAAAGTTTGGCGTCTTTTTCATGAGACTATGCTCTATTTTTTTAGCTATTTTGTGGCGGTACCTATCTTAATGTGTAAATGTTTAGGTGGATGCTGTAAAACTTTGTAAATTCTTGTATAAGATGTTTCCAATGGTTTCCTATTATGATTCAACTAAGACATATTTTATCACAAGATATTGTCAATTGGAACATAAGGTTTATTTAAAGTATGAGAATTTCCCCAAGAAATTAATTTGAAATTGTAGCATGGTTTTGCACAAATTCTTAAACTTACTAGTTAATGTATCAATTTTCATTCTCTAAGATCAACTGGTCAACAGTTGAAGAATTAATATCAAGAAACCAGTTATAGTACATCAAGATGAGAAACTTGATTTATTAGGTGTACTGCATATACCAGGCAATACACTTAGTAATATTAAGAGCCATGATTCTTTCTTTACAAGCTATAGTTGCTGTTGACTCTAGTTCTTAAACAGCTGTTCTCAATCTATAACAATTGTTGACAGTTCTAAAAACAACTCTCTTTCAAATTGACTTTCCCTGTCATAACATCAAATGGAACTCGATTCTTGCAATTTATGTATTTACAAAAGCTTCAGCTACTGGTTGTGTAGTAATCTTGATTAATGGTGAAGTTTCAATGAATTAGGCATTAAGATATTTACAGGGTTGGAATATGAATTCAACTCTTAGATTAAAGCAAGTGGTCCATCAAAATGAACATTTGTTAATTCAAAAGTTTGAATGGTAAATATTGTGTTTCATTTACTTATTTTTGACTGTTAGTAAGATCTACATTGTATACATGCTCTTTTATTTCAATCGACTTGGTCAATCATAGTCCTGGCTATGATGATAAACTACATCCAGAAGCAAAATAAGCAGATTGGAGGTTTTGAGGAGTATGAAACCACCTCTTAATTGCTGTTGTTCCCAGGTTCACCCTGATCCAGAGTGGTAACACCTGTTAGAGTCCCATCTATAAGCAAGTAGTGAATCTCCCCTAACAAAACACTATAAAAGTATAAAAATACTTTTTTTATAGTAAAATGTATTGCTGGTAATTTTTATCTGTACTTGAAGGCATGCAATTGCATTCAAAATATTTAAATTTCAACATTAAATAAACCATAGAGGTTGATATCACTAAACAAAATCAATCAATCAATCAATCAACCAACATGAAAACTCTTTCGTGATATTAATCTGTATAATATGCTACAATTTCTTAAAGAAATCAAGGTGTATTTCAAAATATAATTCCAACGAAACACACATCACCTCTTCTAGTAATCACGTCCACACAAACCTGTATATGCACAAAAGCCAAATATCATCTACCATGTATTCAATTGTGAAAGTAGAATAACATATTTTTATTACTTCAAATCTCCCAAGAAAATTGAATTTTTGCATTAAACAACCCATAATGCATTGATAGGTTGTTAAACAAAATTTAGTCAATAGTATTTGAATTTAACTAATTTTGTAAATGATTCAATACCAGGATGAGACAATAAATGAAAACTATCAAAAATAGAGTTGCACAAAGTGTTCTGTATAAAAGGTTTAAGATAAAAAGGGGATGAAATCAAATATCTTGGAATTATTAATGGTTACTGAAAAATATTTAAATTTAGTCAAATGATAAAGAAATCAATCTTTTTTTGGAACACACTACTAACAACTACTTTGATTGTAAATGTTGATCACAACATATAATCAGCTATTATATTCTGAATACCTTTAAGATATGCTATATTAAAAAGTAAGTATTGACAGATGTTGTTGATCTGATTTTGCTGGGTTTAAACTGTGATATAATGGCTTATGGTTTGCCAGTAAAATCATGTAGTAACTTTATGATGTGGC
This sequence comes from Acanthosepion lycidas, assembly GCA_963932145.1. Taxonomy (NCBI): domain Eukaryota; kingdom Metazoa; phylum Mollusca; class Cephalopoda; order Sepiida; family Sepiidae; genus Acanthosepion; species Acanthosepion lycidas. Next base: position 34,018,200 of record OZ010596.1, read on the forward strand.
AAAAATAATGTATTTCTAGCTAGATTGCTAGCAATTCTGTTAAAAATGCTTTGCTTGAGTTTGTCAAATATTTTGAAAAGAAACCAATAGAAATATGAATCCCATTTATTACATGGTGTCATGCTCTATTAACTGATTGTTAATAGTCAAGATCTCAGATTACATTTGAGCTAGAATCATTGCATAGTATGAAAGGAGTGTTTTTCAATGTCAAATAGAAAGAACAGTTTGGAAATCTCATGCATTCAGAAAAAGGTAATACAATTTTGGTAACATTGGGGGATAAGTTAATGACAAAAGCTTACGATAGTCAAAAAACTACATACATTCTTATAAGAATCTTTTTAGTATGGAAAAGATTTCAATTCATTAAGTTTTTTATCATATGATAAAAGTGTTTCTGCACTCACATTATAAACCAAAAATCTGTGATTAGAAAAAATAAATGTACATTTCAACAAAGAAATTTTACAATTGTTTTTCATCTCAAATATTAAGCATGTGATTTAAATCATTTTGTGTTTTTTTTTTTTTTTGTTGTTGTTTTTTTTTTTCATCACTAATTACAAGGGCATTGTCTAAATATACAAATACAAATTTTCATTAGCAAATATTTGGTCCATAAAACACTGAAAATTACATGTTTTAATCCAAAAGGCATATAATTACATGCAGTCTGAAAAGTGTAATTAGGCACCTCATTAGGATGTACTTTTATCTGAGATTTAAGCTGAAGTTAATTCATTTTTTACAAACAGTATTTGTTGGCAAGTTTAGATGTAAATTTATTGGTATAGGATATTGATCACTTTTTGTAATACTGTTCAGAGCTAAATAATTACCATAACATTAATGGCCATCAGATTTTGAAACAAAATGAAAGGAATTTGTCCATTCACTTTTAGAAAGAGATATCGCTCCAAAATATTTTCCAGTTATTTCTATGAAGTAATATAATATTTGGGGAATTTCTTTTTTTTAAGGCTAAGGTTGTTAACAATTAAAATTACCACTGGCCAGCAAAATTTATTTGGTATATTAGGAGAGACTGTTTCTGTTATATATTGGGGTTGCTGAATTCAGGGAGAACATTGGTTTTGTCCAATTGGCTCTAGTTTTTAAGATATTGCTGAAATGTGTTTTTGTGTCTGCAAATCTGTGTGTTACTAGTACAGGAATATTTCAACAAAAACACATTTATTAGGCTGTTTAGGCTATCAATTGGTAATCAAACAATACCCACTTATATCCTCATTTATGACAAGAGATTAATGAAAAATTATAAAATGATTTCCAATCAAATTTCACACCAAAAGTAAACTAGCAAAATATATAATTTAAGCTATTCATCATAATCTTACGAGCCCAATAATCACAAGTTGTCCAGGTCATTGTACTTTATTTCATCTGAAGGTAGTTTCTCTTATATGACTCCTTTTGTGAGTTTTTTGAGTGCGGTAACACATAAGGCTTTAGCAGTAATCAGACATCATGTGGATGTTCCATTGGCTTTGGTTTCGCTCCTCCATAGTCTTGGTGGAAACATTCTCCCTGTTCTTCGCTTACATCACCAAGGTTTTCAGCTAATTTGTCTAAATAGCTAAACAAGTAGTGGATTTTGATACTCATTCTTGGAAGTTTTTTAGCATCCCTTCAACTAATTCCTGGTAGTTACCAACTTTCTTTTTGCTCAGGAAACCTTTCACAATTTTGACAAATGAAATCTATGCACCAGTTTCAATCTCAGTCATGTGAGAGATAAAATTTTCATCGTGAATCAGTTTTATTTGTGTCCCATCGAAAAAATATTTGACTTCAGTTTCTCAGACCAGGAAATTCTGAGTAGATATAACTGAAGCATGCACCATCTTGATTTAATGCCTTGATAAATGCAGTGGGGATAGGATGATGCAGTCAGATAACCATTTATGTCATTTTTTTTTTATTTTTTTTTTTTTGTCTCCACAACAAGCTGCTCATGAATAGGCCAGTCCTTCTTTTCCCAGTGCTGTTCATTGGCTCTGCTGTCTCATAAACAAAGGAAACATGGGTACTTGTAAAACCACCTAGCTACACTAACAAAAAGTTAACCATTTTTAAATCCACACATATCATCCACTTGGATTATAACATGATTTTTGTAGAACAATCTTTACACTCGTATAGTGCTCTTTCAAGATCACTAAATGGCCAATTAGGATACAAGCAAACTTACCACCTTTGTGCAACCATACAATCTGCAGACTTCATTGAGAGCAGTCAATAAATAAATGCCACTCATGGATTGAACTTAAAGATCCCATTGCTAAAAGAAGGACTTTGAAGTTGTTGCAAAGCATTGTCATTGTCTTCATTAAAATAATGAACACGTTTCTTATCTCTGTTATGGTAAAATGTTATCTTAGCTTCAGAGTCAAGAACATGATGCTCACTGAGATGGGAGCCCAAAATCTCGGTGGCCTCTTTTGACAAAGCTAGATCTTTAACAAAGTCATTCAGCTCTCCTTATGTGAAAAACTTCACTTTTGCAGTCTGGAAATCTCTGAAATATGAATGATAGATATTACTATTACTGTTGCCTCTGATGTTAACTTTTTTCATTGCTTCTGCAATATTCATAATGTCATCTTGATCAAGATCAGGCAAGGAAGTAAAAACTGGAACAAGAACACTACTACTATGTGGAACTGGCTGTCTTGCAGATTCAATGTCAGGATAGTGCCACAACTTCTTGTGACAGCTCCATCTTGACATGTTCACCATACAGAAGTAGTAATTATCAAGATGATTTTTGGACTTTCAACACAACATTAATACCCCAAACTTTATTGATTTGACTTTACCTTGGATCCACAAGTGAAGGGCTTCAGTACACATCTTACAAGCTTTTAGCGACATATGTTGATCCCACTAAATTAAGCTTGATATGCTCTTCTGGTGAAATCTCGGACATTGAAACAATGCTCTTTTCAGTGACCCCATTATTCCCCAGAAACAGTCTCAACTATGCCAAAAGCATTTTGTTGCCAGTTTTCTGCTACATAAGGTCATTTTGGCAATGTTTATGCTTAGAATTCAAGATTAAAGTTTTGTATACTGGGTCACTGGCAGAGCCTGATAGACAAATCCTGTCTGTAAGACTGGTAGCATCAGATTGGCTAGAGCTCTCTAACCCCTATACTGGTATTGGTAACTGTAACAAGAACAATGGTATTAAGAGTTTCTCCTTAATATCTAAAGATTTAATAAATTTTAAGGAATGTAAACTATTACATCCCAGGCTGATAGGATAAACAAAGAATATAAAATAAAAGAGCAATTTTAAATGCAAATAATATTTATTTTTTGTTTCACCTTTACTTAATACAGGTGGATGAAAAAGGATTAAAATCAATCCACATGCATGTTTAAATGGCAGCCACCTTGTTTCTCTTCCTTTCTGGAAGTATTCTGTCCAAAAGTAATTTTCTGTACTGAAAGTGAAGAATTCTCTTTCTTGGATAGCGTTATCTCCCCTAACATAAACAAAGTGACGAGTAGAGAGAGAGAAAATTAAATCATTGAAATTTATTGATGTTAATATCTTGAAAAGTAGAGCCAAATCAACAGATTTACCCTAAAAATGTTCTAATATCCAGTGCCTTTTGAAAAAAAAAAAAAATTTTTCTTGGCTGGTGATTGATGTACTTATGTATAAGTGTATCTAGGAATGTCACAGCTTGAATGTCCTGTAGATGGTTGCCGTAAAATGAGTTTTTTCTTCAAGAGGTTAAATGGATGCTATACTAGAATGTTATGGTTGGCACTCAGTATGTACTGGCTTGCCAAACAAATGAACAAGCAACTCAACGGAAAGCTAATTCCAGTCTGAAAGATAGTATCCGGAAGGATGAAGCTAGCAGGATATAGCTTACACTATCCAGAAGATTTTTGCATCTTTATAAAATTGTCGAGCATTTCTGGCTTTGATTTTCATAAACTGACAAAATAAACTTAATTCTTTATATTTTAGAGAATTTAGCACTGAAGAAGGATATTTGGTTCGCCGCATTCTCTCTCTCTCTCGTTCGCCCCCCCTCTCTCGTTCCCTCTCTCTCTCCCCTCTCTCGTTCCCTCTCTCTCTCCCCTCTCTCGTTCCCTCTCTCTCTCCCCTCTCTCGTTCCCTCTCTCTCTCCCCTCTCTCGTTCCCTCTCTCTCTCCCCTCTCTCTCTCTCTCTCCCCTCTCTCTCTCTCTCTCTCGTGTTCTCTCTCGTTCCCTCATCTCTCTCTCGTGTTCTCTCTCGTTCCCTCATCTCTCTCTCGTGTTCTCTCATCTCTCTCTCGTGTTCTCTCTCGTTCCCTCATCTCTCTCTCGTGTTCTCTCTCGTTCCCTCATCTCTCTCTCGTGTTCTCTCTCGTTCCCTCATCTCTCTCTCGTGTTCTCTCTCGTTCCCTCATCTCTCTCTCGTGTTCTCTCTCGTTCCCTCATCTCTCTCTCGTGTTCTCTCTCGTTCCCTCATCTCTCTCTCGTGTTCTCTCTCGTTCCCTCATCTCTCTCTCGTGTTCTCTCTCGTTCCCTCATCTCTCTCTCGTGTTCTCTCTCGTTCCCTCATCTCTCTCTCGTGTTCTCTCTCGTTCCCTCATCTCTCTCTCGTGTTCTCTCTCGTTCCCTCATCTCTCTCTCGTGTTCTCTCTCGTTCCCTCATCTCTCTCTCGTTCCCTCATCTCTCTCTCGTTCCCTCATCTCTCTCTCGTTCCCTCATCTCTCTCTCGTTCCCTCATCTCTCTCTCGTTCCCTCATCTCTCTCTCGTTCCCTCATCTCTCTCTCGTTCCCTCATCTCTCTCTCGTTCCCTCATCTCTCTCTCGTTCCCTCATCTCTCTCTCGTTCCCTCATCTCTCTCTCGTGTTCTCTCTCGTTCCCTCATCTCTCTCTCGTGTTCTCTCTCGTTCCCTCATCTCTCTCTCGTGTTCTCTCTCGTTCCCTCATCTCTCTCTCGTGTTCTCTCTCGTTCCCTCATCTCTCTCTCGTGTTCTCTCTCGTTCCCTCATCTCTCTCTCGTGTTCTCTCTCGTTCCCTCATCTCTCTCTCGTGTTCTCTCATCTCTCTCTCTCGTTCCCTCATCTCTCTCTCTCGTTCCCTCATCTCTCTCTCTCGTTCCCTCATCTCTCTCTCTCGTTCCCTCATCTCTCTCTCTCGTTCTCTCTCGTTCCCTCATCTCTCTCTCTCGTTCCCTCATCTCTCTCTCTCGTTCTCTCTCTCTCCCCTCTCTCTCTCTCTCTCTCTCTCGTGTTCTCTCTCGTGTTCTCTCTCGTTCCCTCATCTCTCTCTCTCGTTCCCTCATCTCTCTCTCTCGTTCTCTCTCGTTCCCTCTCTCTCTCCCCTCTCTCGTTCCCTCTCTCTCTTCCCTCTCTCTCTCTCTCTCTCTCGTGTTCTCTCTCGTTCCCTCATCTCTCTCTCGTGTTCTCTCTCGTTCCCTCATCTCTCTCTCGTTCTCTCTCTCGTTCCCTCATCTCTCTCTCTCGTTCTCTCTCTCGTTCCCTCATCTCTCTCTCTCGTTCTCTCTCTCGTTCCCTCATCTCTCTCTCTCTCTCGCTCCGCCCGCTCTCTCTTGTGCCCACCCCTCCTTTTTTCTTGTTAAATTCAGTAGCTTAGGCTGCACTAATGGAGAAAAATGTTATTACTGGACCCATGAGGTGAAATTAACTGTCTCCGTCATTCACTGCTTTCTCCATATATTCTGTTGCCTTAATTGTAGCATGTTGCACTGGAGCAGCTACTAATGTATATTCATCATCCATTTTTGATTATAAAATTTTATCAAAACAATTTAACTGTTCTATACATAACAGTTGAATTTAAAGTTCTTTTTTGCTCTGACACCATTGTATAGCAGCATTGGTAATTAGTTATGGTCACAATTGATTCCCAATAATTGTAGTAAAATTCAAAACTACAATTTAGATTTTTACTTTTTTTTTTTTTTTTTTTTTTTTTGTCAGATTTGTGGATGTATCTGTTCATAGTAAACATTGTTATTTGGAATGTTCATTGAGATGACTATGGGTCTGATATAAAGTCCATAAATTTTAGTAAATGTCATGACTCGGCTGTCAAGAGAAGAGGAAGGACAAGCATATTGACTTGGTAAATTTGGCATGTAGTTTCAGTGGTTAGTAATTTTTTATTTTTTTTTTTTATCTCTTGTTGCTTCACTTGTCTCTTTAGGGTTAGGGAATTGCTTGGCATTGATTTGTGTAAACAAGCTGGTACTTTTGAGTTGACCGACGATGACCTGTTGTAAAGTTTCATATTTGTTTCCAGATCAAAGGTTTTTGAATTTATTCACTCACTCACTCTGGTTGATTGAAAAAAGATTTTTATACTATGTTGTGATCCTAAATTTTAAATCTTATTGAAGATCTGTTTATGGAGCCTGCTGTTTTGGTGATCTTCTTTGATGTAGTTTTTTTTATTTTTTTTTTTTTTTATTTTTTATTTTTTTTTGACATGCCTCTTTTATTGTTACATGCTAACCTGAATATTCACGCACTGCCAATAAAATACTCTTTTACAAGAGATGCGAGCTAATTCACTTATTGTATATGTTCTTAGTTGTATTTCTTTTCTTTAATTTTACACACTGCTTTTTTATTTTATTTATTTTTGAAAAATCTTATTTGTTACTCTTTTAGAAAAATTTTTTTACATTTTGCAATTTTTAATTTTTTTTAATACAATCAGTTATGTGCCATGTGTGATACATACTTAGGTGATCACGTATCTTTCGATACATGACAGGTTTTTTTCCTGCAGTAAGTTGCCATTTCTTTCTGCGGTAGACCAGTTGCGATCCACGGCTATAGAACCCAGTCTGTCCTGCTATTTTACCCATATCTGAGGGGAGAAGAGGATTCATACCTTTCCCAAAGTGAGTGAGTGAGTGTAATGGATTTGAATGGAACTTGAACTCAGCTCTCCGATTCCTCAATCTGAGCCACTATCCATTACTCCATCGTACCTCCTCTAATACAATAACTATGCTGAATCCTCAATTCAGCTACATGGGCTGTGACCTTCATTTCTTCAAATACCAGAATTAACAAAGATATCAACTGCAAACTTGTGAAAGCAAACCATGCATTTGGCAGATTATATAATTGAGTCTGGAACAACCTTCTCCTGGTGCTGCTTCCTCAACCCCCATTGGAGTGACTATCTCTAATGTTTGTCCTAGAACAGATAGAGGTCACTAACATTGAGGCCATGCTTTTGAAGATATAGCTACTCTGAGCATTTAGTCTTCAGGACATCAATATCTGCCCAATATTGTGTTGTAGGGTGAATTTTTTATTGGATATCATGACAATAGGATATCCAAAGAGATACGTGTTTGGAAGATGTGGCAACTCACTATCAAGCTCTCTACTCCTTTGTAAATAAGTGCAGAGCTGACCTGACAGACCAAAGGGAAAAAGAAAAATGTCACCATAGCATGAAACTTGAACCTAACCTTCCTCTGCAACTGCTGTAACCAGATCTGTTTGTTTTTCTTTGCATTGGTCATCTACCAGCAATTATCCTAGATCTTCATTACCAAAGCCAAGCCAATAAGAAGACTATAATAGAATTAAGTCTTAGGCCTGTGAGTGTGGAAAATGGAATTAGTGATCAGAACTAAAATTCTGACCAAATCTATTACAACTACTTTTGTACTACTATCCTTGGGAAAAAGCATAACTCCATCTCTTTCTACTTTCCTCTCCCAAGTATGGATTAAATAGTAAAGCAGAATGAGTTTTCTATCTTTAGGTGGTGGCCAATCTAGGAGAACTACTCCTAAATTCAAACAGGTGCTGTGAAGTGTGATAAGTCCATTCCTTGTTTCAAAATTTAGTCTGCTGTCTATTCTCACCAATCATCCTGGGCCCTGACTTTGCCACTAGATTCTGGAAAGGGAAATCAAAAGGGTGGGTTTGACTCCCTTAAAATCGATTCCTACATAGGCCATTCCTTAAAATAAAATGTCATCATCCCTTGGGATGGATGAAGATGACTGTAACTATAGTACTTTTAGTTTAAAATATATAAGCTAATCACTCAACCCATTTACCTGGATTAAATAATGTTGCACTCATCACAGGCATTTTCTGTTTTTCACTCTAACCAGCTTATCAGGTCATCCTGCTCTTTTGCTCTCAATGAATGAAATAGCATTCCTCTTCTATTATGCAAACCCATCTCTCTAATTATTGAGCTTTCTCTCTCAATTATTTCTCTTTCATGAAAAATCATCAGGTCATGCTTTCTTCCTTTTTTCTCCCTCTCGTGATCTTTGTCAAGGATTTTTCTCCATTTAGTTATTTTCAAGCACTTTTAAAAATAGCTTTTTGTTTCACTTTTAATACTGTTATGTCGTCTTTATTTAATTTTTATGAAATTAATCTCTAAAGTAAAAAAAGATAAATGCTCTCCGTAGTGATTTGAAAATAAACATTGAAACTATACACAACCTGTTGACAAGCTAAAAGTATATTCTTTTTGGATTATTTTAACTGTGTGTAGTAAATAACACATATATATATATATATATATATATATATAATATGAATGAAGAAAAAGTTTTAAGATGTGCTATATTTATGTGATAAAGTGCTCAATATCAGAGAAAGATTGTATGTAAATATAAAAGTGAACATTGAAGTCAACACTGTTTCATGCTAGACGCAATCATCAGGCCACATTTTCATATATATTTATTTATTTAGCGTTTGTGAAAGAATTTGATATTAAAATCTGTAAGTAATTAAAGAAAAGTGAGTATTTTCAGGTTTATGCTCTCTGAATATGATGTACTTCACCAGAGGGCTACTTTAAATTTCATCACCAGGGATCCATTTATTTTCAAACTATTTTATGTAACCCACAACTCAACACTATAAAACAGTGGTAAAAGTAATACATTCTTTCCCAAAATTATATATTTTTTTAGATATTTTCATATACTTGGTTCTCTTTCTATAGGAATTTTCTCCTAAATCAGTAATTTATATTCAGTCACTAAAAAATGTTATATTTTAAACATGTTCTACATACAATTCTAAGATTTTTTTTCTTTGCATTGCTTTCTTGAATAGTTCAAATTTGAGAAAAATGTGCATTATATTATTTATCATATTTCATAAAAAAATACAAATCAGTTCATTTAACCAAAATTAGATGTGCAAAAAATAAAATAATTTTTTATTTCTTTTTCAGGACTGGAAGTATTACATTCCCTGGCTAACATGATTATTATTTATGGATTAATATGGTTTGCTGGAGGAACAAGAATGTCAATGGTCGCTGCCTTCTTTATAAATACAGTAAGATTACAACAGATTTTTTTTTTAATTTTTTTTTAATCTTTTTTCCCTGATTCCTATGATTTCTGTATTAACTAACATTTTAAGAGCTTTTTGTATCTGCATTTAATACTAACCTTCTTACATTTTGTTTATTTTTTTTTTCCCTTTTGTTTACATATGCAGATTTATAATGCATATATAAAATGGAACTAGAAATTTAGCATATGTATTAGCTTGTGCAACATGTGGTTTATAAGGATAATTACTGTCAGTGGAGATTCCACCTATTGTAGTTCATTCAGCCCCTATAACTGCCTATTTTGAGCTTCAGAAGATTACCTAGTTTTTTTTTTGTTTTGTTTTTTGTTTTTTTAATCATTTCACTTCAAGCAAGGCAATAAATCCACTAAACTACAAGAGATTACTGAGTGTGAACAAAATGAGAAAAAGAACATTAATAAAAGAACAGGTAGACAGCAGATAACAATTGACATTGCATATAAATTTTTGAAGATCAAACTTGACTGGTAAACAAGAAACCAGAAGAGAGCTCTATAAGTGATAAGTGCGAGAGAAGAAACTGTTAGCATAGAAATTAGTGTTACATCTAGCCACTTCAACTGTAAAATGATGAGATCTTGCTGCCGATCTAGTAGCATGCTTAAATTCATGAAGTCAAGGTATCAAAGAGGCAAGCTCATCCGAACAATTACCATGAAAATATAAGTTTTTATCAAGAATCTTTAAATAGATAGAAGAACCATACCAGATATGACAGCAACATTTAATGCAAGGATGAATTGTAAACTTATAAAGGTGTAAGATAGATACTGGCAAGAAAAAATTCACTAGTATGACACGGTGAACCAACTTTCCTAGCAGCAAAACCTAGTAATTGATCCAATATAATCTATCCATTTCATGTCAGTGAAAAATATTAGCCTGAGAAGGTGTAGGTTAGCATCAGCCATGCTGATGGAAGTCAGAGACCATTATAAAATTCTCTAAGATACTTAAAAGAGAGCAATTTTGTTTTGGAAGCATAAAAATTAACAAGCTATTTTTTGCCCTAGTTAACAGCAGATTGTAGATCATTTTGGGGATCAGATGCCAATTTGACCACATTGAATCTATTTAGACTTACCATTAAGACAGGTGTAAATAGTTATCAGTATAGATACTACATTTCATATGCCAGCAAATATGTATTGTATTTGATGGCATAAAAAATGCATAACATATTAGACACCCTCTCCTTTCATTCAGGGTATTGTATGGTACATCAAATGTTAGTAGCACTTTGTCCATGTTCCTATGTATGGCAAAGTTCAAAACAAATTTCCTTCTGTGCATTTCTAACAAATTTATGAAATTCTAATAATTTTTTTTCATAACCAGCTGGCATTTTTTTTGTGCAATAGATATATTTGTATACCTTGATAAACTTTGCTGTTTTTTAAACCAAAAACGCCAATCATCTGATCTTGCAAAGCTCTGAATCTTTCACTCTTCTGCTAATCTTCTGGCTTCATTATTTATCAACTTTGGTAGAAACACTTCTCCCTGAATTCCTCTGATCTACCACGCACTTTTTTTTTATGTCATCCTCAAGTTGAGGCTAGTGTGGGACTTGAGCAACAAAGGTTTTTATCTTTTTTAGCTGTCTTTACTTGATCTTATTGATATCACCAGAAATGTACAATTATTTATTTATTTTTCTGAGTAGATGGTGGCCAAAAATCTTTGTATAGTGTAGTCCAGGGTTTCTTAACCTTTCTGCATCATTACCTATTTTTATGTAAAAAAAAAAAAAAAAAAAAAAAAAAAAAATTCCATTGGCCACCTGTATAGTAAATATTCAAAAACATAATAAAATTGGTAAAAGTTTGTTACTGGTTCATAAACTGACTTTATGATGTTGTAAAAAAAAGAAAAGTACCAAAGAGAGGTAATAAATAATGCTGACTGGTGGAGGCTGCTGCTACTGCTGCATTAAAGAACAAATAAATTGAAAACTATATTTTAAAAAAAATATATCAAAATATTACTTGTTTTCAGGGATATTTATATCTTATCTAGGAATGTGACCCAGTTATTCACATTTAGTCTTCTGTTTTATTTTTTGTTTATTTTGTTTTTATACAGGTTCTTTGCCTATCTCCTTTAAATGTCTTATTTTGAGTAGCATATGCTGAAATACCATTTTAATATTCAAAATCCTTTATCAACACTAAAATTTTCAATCACCTACCATTTTCTGTCCAGTTGCTCATTGCCCACCCAACAGTTGAAATCACTCACCAGTGGGCAATATTGCCCAGGCTGGGAAAACTCGGTCTAGTCTATCATTTGTGGCTTACAGCAAATGGTGTAGTTTAATCGCTTCCTTCTTGTACCCATATTTCTTGAGGGTAAAATTCTGTAAACTCGATCAGCACCATTAGTGCTATAGTCACTGATACTGAACAAACCCACCCAGTCATTCTTCTTTGGCCACTTTGAATAATGATAATATTTCTTTGTGGCCTTAAAGTTACATTTCCCAGATTAGTGTTTTACCATTACTGGTATTTCCTTTCAGTTTTGTCTTTTTCTTTTTTAGTCTCCAGCTGGTTAATGATAGGTATGTCTTGAGGTATATTTTGGTTTAAGGGATCAGCTGGTACCAACAAATGTTGCTGGGATTTCAAGATAATTCTTTTGACAATGTGCCTGTGAAAAAAACAAAAAAAAAAACAATGTGCCAAAAGGACAGTTATTCCCTTGACACCACTATTATTGTATACACGTTTGACTCTCTTGTTTGGCTTCAATGTTTATTTACAAGATTATAAAATATGTGAACCACCAACCCCAATGTGATATTTATTATTTACCATTTATAAAGATTTGTTTACCATTTTATAAAGAAATATATCTGAAAGAAAATCTTATTCAAAAATTTATAAAAAAAATTATAAAATTATCAAAATATATAAACCAACCCCAATGCAATATTTATTATTTACCATTTATAAAGATTTATTTACCATTTTATAAAGAAATAAATCTGAAAAGAAAAATATTTTTATTCCAAAATTTATTTTAAAAAATTACAAAATTATCAGAATATGTAAATCAACTACAATACAATATTTATTATTTGCATTTTTATTAATAATTAAGAAAAAAGTTTATTCAATTAAATAATGTTTAATATCTTTATTAATTCTCAAGCATAAAAAAAATCCATTTTCATGTTTGGGTTTTATTAAAATTCTAATCATGACCTTTTAAAACCAACATTGCTGAGGGAATTAAAAATGTATACAGTAATAGTGATGGAAGGGAATAACAGTCCTTTTGGTAGGTTGTGTGTGTGTTTGTTTTTTTTGTTTTTTTTTTTTGTTTTTTTTTCTCCCACAAAGGTTAAATATTGCTAATCCTGATAACAACAATAATAATAATGTCATTTGAGTAAATAATATGGAGACTTGTTAGGTAGAAGTTAACATCTGAAGTAAAGTCATAACTGATGGGAGAGAGCATTGGAGATAAAATTAGAGAGGGTAATTTTTTTTTTTTTTTTTTTTTTTTTTAACTGTAATTTAGGTTCTGTCATATATTAATTGTCCTCAAATCTACTATGCTATTTAAAGTAAGTTTTTCACATATATGGACGGAAAAGGTAAGAATTATTATAATAAATGCTAAAAATTTCAGAAAATTTCTGTAATCTGTAAGAACTGATTCTAATTAAAGTTATACCAAAACATTATTTTTCATTTTTAGCAAATCTGTTTCATATATGTGATAAAATAAATTTTCTTGAAATACCAATTTTATCTTTTCCTTTTCCTACACAAACACTAAAGCAATAATTGCATTAATTTTTAGATAATCTCACCTGTGTATAATTAGTTTCAATCTGATACTTCTTTTGTGATTTTACACTCAAATAATTTAGTGATTGGTTTGTATTTTATTCTGTATTTGGCAATGTTTAACCTTCTTTCTTGCCCCAAAAATGGTTTGTCAAAAGGATGCTTTTTCTATTAACACTGCTATTACTTTAAACTACCAAGACTCCCTCAGCAATGTTTATTTACAACATTATAAAAATATGTGAATCAAGTACATTTACTATTTTATAAAGGTTTACTATTTATCATGTTATAAAGAAATTTGAAAATAAATTTTTATACTCAAAAATGTATAAAAACCTACAAGATTTTCAATGACTCATATTCTTTGTAATGATTGGCAAAACCTCGGCAAATTTCAATTTCTCCTAGGGTTTCAGAGATAGACCCTCATAACTATATATATTTTGAAACTACATTACCCAGTGTACTTGGATTACATATATTTCAATTTGATCAAAGGCCCACACACACACTGACATTTTTTCCTCTTTGATTTAAATTAAATTTAAATTTGAACAAAAGAATGACTCCTATTCAAAATATAGGAGAAAGCCAGAAGATGGAGGTCACATTGGTAAGATCATTGAGTAATATTGAAATGCATCATTTTTCTCCACAAATCATAATTTAAAATCAATCATCATTTTCTTACAAAAAAACCCCTAAAAAACAGTGTGACCCGCAGCAAAGCATGGGTAATTTGGCTAGTGTGTGTGTGTGTGTGTGTGTATGTATATATATATATATATATATATATATATATATATAATACTATTATATCCTACTTTACCACATATCTATCTATATATATATATATATATATATGAAATACTATTATATCCTACTTTACCACACACACACACACATATATATATATATATATATATATATATAAGTTTGCAAATAATATTCCCAATTTATTTCCAGGGTTATTTTCTTATTGGTTGTGCAACCAGTTCTAAAACCGGGGACCAATACCGCATTGAATGGACAACATCTCATTGTGTATTGATCCTTAAACTAACTGGAGTTGTAGCAGATTTGTATGATGGAAGCAAGCCTTTGGTAAGAATTTTCTTTCTTTTTAAAGATGTCCTTTTCTGTTTTGATTTATTGATGTATATTATTTTAGATGTTAAATTATTTAGTATCTGTCTATATTTCTGAGATGAAGTATTACATACACTATTTACATTATTCAGACTATTGTTCTCATTTTTGTTGCCATGTTTATCACATCGTTTCGGCTGTTGTATGCTCTGGCCTTCTTCAGGTGGTTGGAATGTCGAACTGAACCCTTTATTTCACTCATTGGGGTAGACTGTTCTAGTTCCATGTGCCATGTTTAATGGATGTCAGTTATCTCCTGTTAATTCCCCTCTTAAAGTTCTCCACTGCCTTAACCAGGTATTGAACTCTCACACTTTGGGTCCTGTCACTGGATCTAACTAATGCCATGAAAACCACTGTGCCATGTGAGTTCAGTTTTTTTTTTTTTTTTTTTTTTTTTTTTTTTTTTTTTTTTTTCAGAAACCGCAAAACTAAGAATTTTCACATACATTTTTTTTATTCTTTGGATTTCTCTCTTGACATCCATAAAAATTTTAACTTAAATCCTTTAACTGCTTCTAGTTCAATTTTTTGTTGGTATTAGCCCTAAAATAATTTACAAAATATTTTAGATTTGGTGAGAGCTTTACATTTAAGAGCTTGAAACCTACATTAAATAGTTAATCTGTAATAAGTATAAATCTTTAGGATAAGTTAATTACATTAATTAAGCACACTAATCTTGTAACTATTTTCTAACTATTCAAATTATTTTTTTTTTTTTTTTTTTTTTTTTTTTTTTTTTAAATAAAACAAAAAAATTGAAGGTATTTGAAACAAGGTTGAAAGTTACTCTCCAGATCTATTACTAGAAGAAACTCACTAAGGAACACTCTTTGTTCTATCTTTGGCGTGTCCAAATTATTTTTTTCAGCTAGATTTATTGGTGGTAATTATTCAATGTAGTGGAGAGGATTCCAATAAAGAGAAAATTGACTCTGCTATAATTTAGGTTGTATAATTCATTTTCATTTGTAATTAGAATTGAATGTGTGTGTGTGTGTGTGTGTGTGTGTGTGTGTTGACATATAGATGAGCATATAAATATCTAGAATATGTTCTAAAATCATTTGTGGATCAGATTGATGCAATTAAAAATAATATACTACAAATAATTTTGTACAAGTGTTAACGTTCATTGTATATTTATTATAAGAATTAATGACCTTTTTAAGTTATCTGAAATCATTATTGAACTTTATTTTCTGAAAGGATAAATTGGGTGCTGACCAAAAGGAAACTGCAATACAAAAGAAACCAACTTTGTTGCAACTAATAGGTCACTGTTATTTTTTTGGTGGTTTTTTAATAGGACCTCAGGTAAGTGAAGCTGAAAAAGTTTAATTTTATTTCTTTTCTATATTTGAAAAATGAGTTCATTAGAAGTAAAACTGTGAAAAAAGTAAATTATACAAAGGAGTGTTGAAAATTCTCAGCCTGATGAAAGTATTTCCAAGAAACAATTCTGATGGCTGATCAAATTTTAAGAACTTGCAAAATGATTCTCAACAGATTTTAATCAATATTTATTTTGACAACTTTTGAAGAATAGAATTTATTCTCGGGACTTTGTCTGCATTTTTTAAATTTCCTATTAAAATAGAATTTCTCCATCGATTTTATTTCATTTTTTTTTTTTTTTTTTTTTTTTTTTTTATAATAAGAATAAAATATATATTTTTATATAAGAATAAAATATTTTTTTCATATTTAAACATATATTAATTAGTCATAATTCAATCACATGAAAAATACTGAACTGGGAGGAGGATGATGATGATGATGATTTCTTTAAACTTTTGTGAAATTTCAGTGTTAAACAGAATTAAACATGCAATTTGAGTTCAACAATAATATGCTAATGAGATCTGTCAGGTGGGTGCAGTAAAGACATATAACCGCACATTTTTCCCCCCTCACAGAACAAAAATAATGTTCAATCCTCTTAGAAAATGTGCTACTCATTAAATTGTGTAATCAAATCTGTATGCAATTAAAAATTTAGGTTTTTCATTCTATAATGTGCTACTATATATATATATATATATATATATATATATATAGTAATTTGAATATGGAAGAATCCTCAACAGAATGTAGAAAGCACTGGATGGCCGTTTCATCCTATTTTGGGACTCATCAGCAGTTTGCATCCACTACCGAGAACTGAACCCAGTCTGTTACAGTATGACACAAGTGTCATACCCACTAGACCAACAGGTCTAACCAGCATCTATATAGCGCTGCTCTTCACAAATTCCTTTGGGTAACTCATCCAAGTTTACTTATATAATTTGTGACTGGTAGGGATAATTCCAAGGAGGTATATAATTTCGTATTACCCAGTCCATACCACCTCCTCTTGAACAGGAGTAGAGGCTCATCCCTTGTTTCCTGTTTAGAAAAGGATTCCCAGTTACTTTCCTTTTCCTCAGGCCTTAATAGTGGTGTTGCTATGAATTTTTTTGTGATATGTGTAAACAGTGGCAATGTCTCTTCATTCTGACAGTACTGGGTTGGCAGTTTTCTGGTTGCTGCTCTCATAGGTAGTTAGGAGCCCAAACTCTTGCATAGCATCTTGAGAGACTGCTCTGATGAACAGTTGCATAATAATCGGGGTTCTTGCTGTGCCATGTTGCACATGGAAGGGTGTCCCCCACAAGCACCTCTGATGGGTAACTTCAAGGCTACACTATGTTGCAGTCTGTACCAGTTCTCTTCCTGCACATGTTACATTAGACAACTGGCTGCTACAAAACTAAACCAGCTCAAAAAAAACCAAAAAAAAACACCTAAACTTCTCAACTTTTCTTTCTCTAGCATGTGGTATTCGTATCAACTTCTTTAGTATAGAAGCTTTCATCTTCGAAAAGTCTCTGGACATGTTAGCTCTCTGCAAGACTAATTTTAACTCTTCAATCCCCTCCTCTGATTTCTCTATTCCTGGCTGCCTTCCTCTCTTTAGGAAGGACTCTAGGAGTTTATGTTCATGTACATCACCTGATGGCTAGGGAGCTCTCTTGAATCTCCAGACCATTCTTACATGTGTCCTCGTCTCTCTCTCTCTCTCTCTACTAAATTCAGTCAGCTATCTCTCATGACTGTTGCATGCTAGATAGTATTCCTGATAATCTACACAAGGTCATCTCCCTACACTCGTTTGCAAATATATTTGTGTTTGGTGATTTTAATGCCCACCATGTTAGATGGCTTAAGCACTCTGTGACTGACCTCGCTGGCATCCAAACCCTGAATTTCTCAATCTCTCATGCAAGTGGTGGACTTCCCCATGTGTTTCTCCAGTAACCCTGATGGACATGCATTTCTTCTAGATCTCTTTTTTTACCTCTATCTCTGACTCGTGTCGTATCATGCAGCTGAGCCCTCTTAGCAATTCAGATCATGCAGTAGTGTCTGTAAACATCTCTTTCCACTCCTCCAAGAACCTCCTACCAACAGAATATCTTTGTTATCAACGAGCGGATTGAGACTCGTTCTGTGATGTCCCTTGGAATGAAGTCTTTAATCTTCCTGTTCAAAAATGTGTCTGAGGTCTCCTCCTGGGCGAAAGCCAGCAATGATGCTTTCATTTCAGCAAGGAAATACCAAGTTAAATCATGTTCATCTCCTTGGTTCTCATCTGCATGCTCAGCCGCTATAGCCCACAAGAATCACTACTTCCAGCTGTAGCAGAGCAACACGTCTGATTGCAACTGACGTCTCTTTGTCTCTGCTCATAATGAGTGCAAGCATGTTCTCAAAGAAGCGAAGTTGCTGTTTGCTGATAGAATGAACCAACGTATAGCATTTTGCATATCCAGTTGTAGAGATTACTGACGGATCTGCAAGAGCAGCAAGTCTTCAATCCCTCCTCTATTCAAACATCCCTTCAATCCCTCCTCTATTCAGACATCTACAGCAGATACGGTTAAATGCTTTGCTCGGAAATTCTCTTCCAACTCAACACTCACCACACCTAACTTTGCCCCTAGAACTGAGGCTATACTGAATGATATGTGCATAACCCTGTCGATGGTCTCTGACTCCCATGAGGCAAGTGGAGATAATAGAATACTAGCTGTCATCATCTTCAAACTCTACAGCTATTGCCTCATTGCTTCCTGCTTTTCAGCTTGTTGGAAGTCCTCCTCTGTAGTTACTGTTTTTAAGAACTCTGAAGAATGTTCTACCCCTCTAACGATTACCCTATTAGTCTATCGTTTTTTTTGGTAAGTATTTGAGGCTTTAATCAATGCTGAAGTGGTTATGCATATTAACTCTCATGACCTATTCTCTGACAAACAATATGGCTTCTATTTTGCCAGGTCTATCGCTGATGTGCATGGCCATCACTGAATATGTATATCAAAGTCGTTTGACGGGGTTTGGCATGCTGGTCTACTATGTAAGCTCCAGGGCTACAGTATTATTGGACAATTGTTTGATTTAATCCAATCACTCCTATCAAATTGTGAAATGAAGGTCGTTTTAAACGGGCTCACTTCAAATCCTTTCACGTGAATACAGGTGTTCCCCCAAGGCTCTATCCAGGGTCCAACACTGTTTCTGATCTTCATTAATGATCTTCCTCTTGACGTCATCAGTTCCCAAGTAGGCATTTATACTGATGACACTACCATTTACACCTGTCTCAATAGCAATTTCGTCAGAGCTGACAAAGTTAACCTGGCTGCTCTTGAAAAGGACCTCCAATCTGTGGTTAACTGAGACAGGAAATTGCTTGCAAATTTTAATGCCCCCAAAACGAAACTGCTCTCATTTAACAACCATAGAGAATCTTTCCTGCCTGCCTGATGCTAGGCTCATGGAGAGCAACACGCTGTGCCTTCTTGACTTTATGCTTTCAACTGACTGAAGTGAAATGAATATCAAATCAATATGTGCATCTACTGCAAGGAAGGTTGTGTCACTGTGTTGTGCCAGAAAGTTTTTCTCATCAGTCCATATTGCACATTTGCAAATCTACTCTTTGTGCATTGAATACTGCTGCCATATCTGGTCTGGTGCACCTGCTACTCATCTCAAGGTTCTTGATGAAATCCAGAGAGGGATCTGCAATGTAATCAATACTGACTTGGGTCTTGACTTCAGTCACTTTCTCTCCAACATGACGTGGCTTCCCTCTGTCTTTTCTATAAATATTTTCATGGTAACTACTCGGACAAGCTGCTTTTGCTCAGGTGCCCGAACTACGAGTTTAAGCGAGCTACTAGATTAGCATCTAAGTCCCACACTTTGACCATTGAGTTAAATATAACTGCCACTTGTACTCTTTTCTTGCACTTCCAACCTGTGGAACTCCTTTCTGTTTCCTTGCTTGCCTGATAACTACAATCTTTAAAAATTTAGATGCAACGTCAATCGCCATCTATCTTCTCGAGTCACATTTTATCCTTTCCTTGGTCCCCCTCTGCATCTATACCCAGTTTTACTCTCGTCTTCACTCTGTATTGTCCTGCATATCAGGAGCATTCCTGCTTTGCTTGGGGTGAAATGATTTTATATATATATATATATATATATATATATATATATATATATATAAAATGATAATTGGCACTTTACAAAGGCTATCTCTTCTGTATTGAACTGAGGAGCCATGAGCCTGCAGATAATTTTGCAAACCAGTCTTGCTCCTGTACCTTTTTACATATGTGACACATGAGACTTTTGGAAAGTCTTGAAAGTAACTTTACCCATGTACCTCTTCAGCCCAGCATCAGACTTGCAAGTTTTATCACAAAACAGACCTGCAGGATACTTATGTCAATCAGGAAGGGCATTCACATGATCAGCATTAGACGGCTGATTTTCATGTGATCTTCAATGACTAGCAAATCTGGCATGAGAGAGAACAATCTTCCTTCAAAAATTGACTCTGTGTAACCAATATGCTGTGTGTCATTCTTTGGTAACCTCAGTGTCAAGAACCAGTGTTCATCATACCAGATGTACTATTATACTCAGGTGAGAACATAGTGGTTTGGGGGTGTGTGTGTATATATATATATATATATATATATATATATATATATATATATATATATATATATATATATATATATATATATATATATATATATATATATATATATGTGCTTGCTACTTTCATGTGGTATTAGAGTATTGTTTTTTCTCTTTTCTAAATTTCTTATTGCAAAGATATTTTAAAAAGACAAAATATTTCCTATTGACTTAACCAAAAATA
The DNA here is from genome assembly GCA_963932145.1 of Acanthosepion lycidas. Classification (NCBI taxonomy): domain Eukaryota; kingdom Metazoa; phylum Mollusca; class Cephalopoda; order Sepiida; family Sepiidae; genus Acanthosepion; species Acanthosepion lycidas. Next base: position 34,038,770 of record OZ010596.1, read on the forward strand.
ATGGTTTTTATTGCTTAACTAATTCACTCAACTGTAAATTGCTTTATCTAATTTCTTTAACAATATTAGAAGAAAAAAATAACGGAATAAATGTACCTGAAAGCAATTTTAGCAGTTTCCACATTACCGCCAATTTTAGAAGTTGTTTTAAAGTTGGATTTATCCCATTTTATGAAATATCTGACATGTGCATAAGATGTCCAACACTTTTCATTTTAATCTGATATATTGATATTTTTATTACAAAGAAAAAAATCCATTGAAATTACTAGATTATGCCTTCATATACTTTCTCATGTTCCTCCTAACAAAGCCTCAATTCTTAGTTTTTGGCTTAAAGTGAAATATATCAATTCTCAAATCAATTCGGGGGGGGGGACTTTGTTAAATGAAATTCAGAGAAGTTCTTGCCACGTCATATTTTGTTGACTGTCTTTGTTTATGTAGTTACTAAATTTACAGAGTTGCTTTCTGTGATTTACTTCTATTACATTGGTATTTAAGTTAATCATTCCATTTTAGATTAATTTCCAAAATGTTATTGTTTATGAATATTTAGGTTTTAACAAGTTTGTAAATAATAAAACAATATTAATATTTGATTAACTGATGTTATTGTTGCCTTTTATCTAAGTGTTCTAGGTTAAATATTTTCCAATTCTTAGCATCCTATATTCTGAGAGTTGTCTTATATAAGTGATTCTTTAACTAAATCATTCTATTAACCTAGAGCATTGTGATAAAAAGCAACAAGAAAAAATAAAAGTACAGTGTAACCCGGATATAAGAGAGATTTTATCTGGTCCCAAATTAGAGCCATATTTACCTAAACAAAATAGACCAAACCCGGATATAAGAGACTTCTTCTCCGGCCCCGACAACTCTCTTATATCCGGGTTACACTGTAGTCAAAAATTAATTATAAAAATGCTACAAAGAATTTGGTTAACTTAAGATGACATAACTATTAATCAAGTAGTTTATTTCTTCAGACTTGTTTTTTGTTGCATTTTTTTCCCTTAGTGCTCTATTAAGAGGTATCTAACATTAGTGGAAGGCGGTTTTTCCAGCAAAGGCAATGGTGTACCTGATAGGTAAGTTAAATTTGCCTCATTCCATTTTTTTTTTTTTTTTTTTTTTTTTTTTTTTATCTGATACAACTATTTGTATTTTATTCTCAGGAAATATTCAAATGTACTCTTAAAAAAACAAAAAAACAAAGACCTTCGTTGTTATCTTATAAACCTACTGCCTCTAAATAAATCCCACCTGACATTTAATCCATTTCAGGAATCTTAATTTTTTTTCTGGAACAAATTAAAGACAATGATTTTATTTTTATTTTTTCACAAAGGCTCAGATCTAGATCTTTTATATTGCACTTCAAGAACTTTATCAATGACTAAAGATTTTTTTTCTTTTTGTTCATCCATTTTACAATGTTATCACAAAAATTATTTCACTGAAATAATTCCATTTCAGTTTGTTGGCTGGTCTCACTAAACTAGGTGTTGGTCTTGTCTACATAGGCAACTTACTGTTACTAAATTTCCTTGTACCAACTAATTACCTTTTCACTAAAGAGTTTCATGTAAGTGAATATTTTATTACTTAAGATCTTTATTTTTTTATTGTAATTGAAAGTGTGAATAATAATTGTTTTATTGAATATGATTATAAAATCTAACTTGCTTGAAAAAAATAAATAAAAAACTCATGAATCTTAATTATCTCCCCTGTTCTTCTGATTATATGACTTGTTTGCGTGTGCAGAAGTTTCCAATCCAAAAGTTTTCAAAAAGCATTACAACTTTTGCACGCACGTAATATTTTGTTCATAAATGTATAATTATTATTGTTTACTGTGTGATGAGTGTACTATATAAGAATAATTAGGAAAAAAACTTAAAAATCCATAGTAATAATAAATTTATTTGATTAATATAAGCATATTCATCTTATCAGACTGATTACATGTTTTTTATAAAATGTAGTTGGTCTGATTTATATTCATTAAAATAAATTTATTACTGACTATAGATTTTTAAGTTTTATTCTAATTATTCTTATAATTTGCTCTCATATGGACAAAAGTCCTCTTTGGAATAATCCCTACCAATTATTATATTTTGGTATTATTTTTATAATATATAGTGAAAATCTTGTTTTGTCTTCAGAAATTTTGATTGAAAACTATTTCAAAGTGCACACTCATTCTGAAATATCTTTACTTTTATAACAAGGAGAGGCCATTGCAATTTTTTACCTTTCTTGTTAGATTGGAACATTTATTCAAGACGCAAACATTTGTCATAACATTATTTTTCATTTTCATTTCAGGATCTGTTGTTGCCTTTGAAATGCCTCTATGTGTTAGTGTGGGGACGATTTGTATTAACACGTTATATTTCCTGCTGGCATATATCTGTGAGTTACAATTCAGCTTATAGACAAATACAAGGAAATGGTGCATCTGATACAATTAAAAATGATTAGATTATTAGAAATTTCTCTATTTTATAATATATTAGTAATGTCGGTAGGCATGGCGTTCCTATTTATTCAGTTACACATGCCTTCATTTTCAAGTATTTTTTTAATCTTCAAATATTCTTTTGTTTTCTTAATAGTAATTACTATTATTTAGGACACCAAATTAAAATATGTGTAAATATAGAATTATCACTAGATTTTAATTTGTCAGTGCTTATTTAAAAAAAAAAAAAAGAAAATGCTGTTGACAGAATTCATTTTCTCCAAATTTGTTAACTGCTCTAATCTCAGCTTGATATTTAAGCTAATTCAATCTTAATATTTTTTAAACAAATTTGCAAACCAGAAGATTTTACAGTATCAAAATCCTACTTTTTTACCAAAAATAACAAAAATATTTACTGGTTCATTTTTGTTCCTTATTTCTCTATAAAATAATTTTGATATATTATCCTGTTTTCATTTGATAAATAGAAACCTGTCATTTTTGGAAATGAGATCTGAAGATTCTTATGAACATTTCTTGTTGAATTATAGGAAGGAATTTGTATACTAACTGGCTTGACTTACAATGGAATTGACAAAAATGGCAAGAGTCGATGGGATTCCAGTCAAAATATAAAGTTGTATGAATTTGAAACATCATATACACTTTATAATTTAACAAAAGCTTTCAATGTTCAAACCAGCACTTGGATGGTCAAGTAAGTAGCTTTTTTATAGTCAAATAGAAATCTTTGTATCTGATTAGAATGGTGGTTCTTAACATTTTTTTTTTTTTTTTTTTTTTTTTTCCCCCCTCCCCACTTTCTGCTTCCAACTAGCCAACCAAGTCATTTCCTCCCTCCCTAAAAGAAGAGAAAGCAAATGGCTTCATGACATTTTTTTTTTTTTATGAAAAGGATACTGACAAAAGACTTAATCAATGGAAACTTTGGACTTTTTGTGAGACTAAGTGATCAGTATCAAGGGGGAGTTCATTCTAGAGCACACCTCAGATCGAATTCAGCATTCAGACAATTGTGGAATTTTGTTTTAACATTGGTAAGTGCAGAGAACCCTGCCTCACACAAATAAGTTGTTGCAAACTGCACTAACACATTGCTGCCCAGTTTTTGATACAGAATGGAAACAGAGAGCCAAACCCCCTCCAGCTCCACAGCATTGTATTCATCCTTTGCAGAAAAGTTGAGTTAGAGCTCAAGGAATTCTCCTGAAGTGACTCTTCAACAGTTCCAACCTCACATCGAAATGGATTGTTGATCAATGCAGTTTGAGCAGTGAGGTGATCAGCAATGTCTTCAACAATTCCTTTCAGAATAACATCATCTCCAACACAATTGCTCAAACTTCCAAAAAACACAAAATTGTCCATTTTCTATTATATCCAGAGATCAAGTTTGACCACAAATGCCTTGATTTTGCCTGTCTGGATCAGAATGTTCATATCATTTCTTTGAAACTTCTTGTTGAGTTCATTAAGCTCCCCAGAAACATTGGACAGGTAAACTAGTCAAATGTGGAAGTCATCATTTCTCAACTCTTCCAAAATAGTCTTTCCTTGTTCCTCAAGGAGCAACACAATGTCATTGAACAGTTCAAGCACCCTTCGAAGCATATTGCCTTTGGACAGCCATCATGTCCTGCTCCCAAATCTTGACAGAATCATCAAAACAGCCTTATGTTAAAAGTGGAACCTTTGATGTAGTTGATCACTTTAATCACGATTGACAAGTCATCACAAAGGGATCTTGGAAGTGTTTTTGACACAAGTGCTTCTCTGTGAAGCATGCAGTGATTAGATTGGGCTAGTCGATTCTTTATGCTGGATGAGGGTAACTAATCCAGATTTTGAACACAACATTGCAGGTGCTCCATCTCTGCACACTCCAACCAAGCAATCCCAATTTGATATGTTCTTTAAAAAACAAAAACAAAAAAAAAACAAATGAGGACAAAAGTTGTACGACATCTCCCTGCCCTGTTTTGAGTGGTTGGCAAAACAGAAAATGCTCAATTTTCTTTGTGGATGTACCTCACAAAGACCAATAGTTAAGAAAGATTTGAAACGTCTGTTGACTCCTCCATTTGGACTGCAAAGTATGGTGATTTAATTTACATAATTAATCACTGCTTCATACTTTCAGCCAGATCGTCACTATGAGAACGAATAGTCATTCAACATTGAAATTTGCTTCATCTTCTGATAGGCAGTCTCCCAAGACTATCTTGGTGCAGGTCAGCAAACTTGGTTTCACCAATCATATGCCCCTTTGTTATTCTTCACAATCTCATAGACAATTTCGTATGATGCTTTCACAATTGCAGCTGTTTGGTTTTGTAAAGTTCCAGTCATGTCTAATCTTGCTTGTTTCAAATTGGCTTCTTTGAATTTGAAAAATGCACAATCCTTGTTTAGAGGGCTATTTTCAAGATGTTGTTTCAACTGGAATGGTTTCATGGAGCCATTCCCCAAAGTTTTCAAATGTTGCTCTCCATTCTGGATCAGAAAGAAAAACCTGAAGTCTATGTACGAATCTTGATAACAGCATTTTTTTTTTTTTTCTTTTTTTTTGGGGGGGGGGATATCTTCTGAGGAAAACGAAAAGAAAAAAAATGTCAAATCGTGTCTCAAAACTTGGAAAGGTTGAACAAATATAAAATTGCACGTGCGAATGCAAGCAAATATAAGCTTCTCTCTTTCTCTTTGGTTTTATAATTTTTATGATATTTTCATCAACTAATTATAGTAAATGGGGTTTGGTTGTTGATTAATTCATATTATAATGACACACAAGTGATAAGAGATCATGTGAGTTAAACTCTTCTAAAAAAAAAAAAAAAAAAAAAAAATAAAAATTAGTGTGCATGTCTGAACCGTTACTTTGATTTGATCATCAAAATAACATATTAGAATATTAATCTAATACGAAAGTGGGGTGGAGTTTGTATTTAAGCAGGTGACATTTATATAAATTAGAAAATGTAATTTTGAAATGATATCATTTCAAGAGTTGCTTTAATTTTATTTTTTTAACCTAATATTTCAGCAGATCCATTTTCTGGCCTTCTTTGACTACACAGTATTGATAGATCCCTTACTCACTGAGTAGTTTCTATTTCCATACAGTTAGTACATTTTAGGAAAAACCATAGAATCTAACAACAAACAACTCTTGGAATATATAAAAAAAGATTTCAAAGATTCTGATGTCTTTAAAAAGTAAAAGAAAATGAATTGGGTTTTGATAGAATAAAAATTGCTGTAACATTTTGCCAACTCATTTTTTTCTCTTCTATTGTAAAAATTTAATAGATGTTCATTGTAGAGTATGAAAAATATTTTTTTTTTTTTTTTTTTTTTTTTACTGTTACTTCAAATGTCTAATGCTTGTTCCTTTAAATTACAGGTATTTGATGAAACGACTGCGATTCTTAGGAAATAAAGAATTATCAAAATTCTTCACATTTGCATACCTTGCTCTCTGGCATGGTTTATATTCAGGCTATTTTAATACATTCTTCTTGGAGTTCTTGATGATAGCTACAGAGACATATGTAAGTATCTAGTTGCTGGTTTTTGTCTATTAATATGTAAACTTTTTTTTTTTTTTTTTTTTTTTTTTTTTTAATGAGAACATCAGAGAAAAGTTATTTAATGTGTGAAAATCTCAAATGGAAATTCAACAGTTGTAGTGATTTGAATGTTTTCAGTTAAAAATTTGACTCTTACAAAGTGAGGTTTGAAAGTTCCTATGCATATTTGGGCAGGGACCTTTCTTTTAAATATCTTTCATTAAATATGACTGACAAAGAAAATTTAAGTTTTTTGGTTTTTCCACCAATCTTACATTTTTTCTGTTTGGTGAGAGCAAGTATCTTTTGTCATTATATAACAAAGTGGAAATTTTTTTGTGTGTAAGAAATTTCGTCCTTAGGATTTAATTTGACTAAAGCAATGTTTTTTTTTTTTTTTTTTTTTTTTTTTTGCTCATGTAATTATTTATGCTCTCAGAAAAGGAGGAGAGTATAAAAATGTAAACATAAGTTATAATTAGGCACAGGTAGGAAACCTGAAAATGTTTTAATGCTGGAATTTTCAAATTGAAATTATTTTATGGATTATCTGAGTATATAGACTAACTCAGTGTTCAAGTACATGGTTTCCATGTCTGTCAAGTCTTTGTAATTTTAAACTGAATGCGAAATTCCTTAATCTCTAAACAGTGGATAATCCTTTCTCTTCTGTCTTCCTCAAGGGATTTAAATCAGTTATTATCAGCTTCTCTTAAAAAAAAAAAAATTAGCAGATTCTCCATAAATCCCTTTGAATGAAAACTGTACCACTAATCTTTAAAAATGCTAAACCAAAATTTCATCTTTTCAAATCTCATGACTAATTTTTCCTTATTAAGTCTGAGTTTTAGTTATTCTACAAATGCACCTTGAAGTGCATGTTAAAAAAGGGGGTGGTTGAGAAACTGGCCTAGCCAATTTCATTTTCTTTCTTCTGCATTATAAAGTATCCCACTTTTCTTAACATTCTTCTGATATATAAAAATTTGACACATACAAAAAAAAAAAGGTTAAAAAAATTAAAATTTCAGACACACTGGGTTGTATATTAATATTTTTTGTTTTAATATTTAAATTAGGTTCCTCAACTAGTTTCAGCCAGCATGGCTATCAGGAGAAAAAAAATCCGTTCTTGTTAATCATTCACTCCTGTAGTTCACTTCTACTATCTTTGAAGAAAGTGAACTTTGTAGTTTTCAAGTTTTTAGAGGCTGGGAGATTCATGAGTCTTAGAATCAATTCCTTAGTCATTCTGACAGCTTTATTGGTTGCTGGGAAGTGTGTGTGTGTGTGTGTGTGTGTTAACTTAGTTTTTTGGAGTGGGGGTGTAATGTGTGTATGTGGGAGACCTGCAAGAATGTCTGTTTAGTATGGTTGAGAAATGTGGGTGGGGATTGATCTATGGGATTATCTATTAATTCTATCTGTGTTGTTTAGTCTGTGGACAACCCCATCTGGACAAAGTGTGTTTTGAGATACAAAATCCATTTGTCTTCATGTTCCTCTAGTATTTTTCTAAGATAAGCTTTTGTGTTTGTTTCTATTTTTTCAATAATAGTGAATTTTTCATGGCTATTAAAATCATGTTTTACTAGGTGGAAATGTTGTTCTACAGGTAATAATCTTTCGTGGGAGCTGACTTGATCAGATTCCGATTAATTATTAATTCTGTAGTGAAAGGGCCATTCAGATCCCCCCCCCCAATATCATTTTTGGCATAGTGTGCATTCTAATAGGTAATTTATGTTATGACTTTTACAGTTAGTTGTGGTAGATTTTGGAAGTAGTCTTAGTGACTAAGCTAGTGAATGAATTGGTATGTCTAATGAGGTTACAACATAGGCTCATTTTGTTGTTACATCGTGTGTGTATATATATATATATATATACACCCCCCACACCCTTTTACTCCACAATTTCTACATTTTTTTTAGCATTTCGCTGGTGAATGGTCACCTTGAAAACTCATTTTGAATGAACACAATTAGATAGTCTGCCATTGGGTATTAACTGTGCAAACATTTCCTATGAATGATAAAACGACAATGTACAATCCAAAACTTTAAAATCTTTCTCTTGAAACTCTGTAAGCCTTCTCTACTAGAATATTTTAATACGATGATCATGCTGATATCAAAACATGAATTTTCACCACCTGATTTTTAAGTTAAACATTATAGAAATTTATTAGATAATTAATTTTATATTGTAAACAAATTGCAAATCTAATGGTATTCATAGTAAAAAAAAAAAAAAAAAAAAAAAAATTATTTCTCTCCACTTTCTCAAAATTCAGGTAAATGTTTGATTTCTCTTATGTAAAGATTTTCTTGTTTTTTTAACTGAATTTTCCAATTCTCTTTTGTTAGGTGATTGATCGACTAAAGCACAAGAAAGTGCCTCCATTTCCTAAAGGAAAACTGAATGGTGTTTGGTTATGGTTCTTATTTAGGGCTATTTATTGCCAATTTTTCTGGAGTTATGCATTAATATCTTTTGAATTGTTACAATTCCAAAATTACTGGGAGGTAAGTAATGTTTTTGGTCTTATTTTCACATATATACATGTTCTTAACCATGTCATTCTGATATGGACTTTTTGTGTTAATATTGCATGACAAGATTTTTCTCTGAACTGAAAGCCAACATTTATTCAAGCATTTTCTACTGTCTTTTTTAGTTCAGTTCATTATCATCTTTGTTGGATTTTCTTTTTAATACTTTTTTTTTTTTTTTTTTTTTTTTGTCCAGGTTTATTCTTCAATGTATTTTATTGGCCATTTGTGTCATCCATTGGTAATTTTAATCACCTACTTGATTTTTAAAAGACCACCAAGAAAATCAGAGAATGGAATACAGTAAGTACACCAAATTGTTACTATTGCATCAAAGTGGTCCACTCAGATAAAATCTATAAAGTAGATAAATTTTTACAGACTACTTATTGTTGACATAAGTTGATCAGGAACAGATGATAAAATGTTGGTTAATGAGTGAAAAATGGAATTTTTTTTTTTTTTTTTATCATTCATTTCCAAGTTTAAAATTTTGACGAGAAAATTTGTGTAGTTAAGATAACTATTATAAAAAAATTGGTCAAAGGCTGGAAGAGAACATTGGAGAAACATACATAGTGACCAGCTAGAATCTTTGATTTTCCTAACACTGTCTATTCTCTTGGAGCCCCCAGAATGTGATTTTTTTTTTTTTTTTTTTTAAATTTTTTAATTGTATAGTGGAAAACACTTTTTCTTTCTATCTATAGGATTAATTTAGTTTCCATTAAAGCTGTTTTAAATTTAATTATTTATGAATATGAACAAGCCAAACATTTATCGAAGCTGTGAGATTGTCTTTATGAACTCTAACAAAACAATTTATTTAAAATAAAAATCTGGAAGCGTCAAAAAAGTGCATAGCTGGAGAAAATCTTGCTAAATTTTTTTTTTTTTTTTTTTTTTTCTAGGAAAGAAAAAGAGCTGTGATGTTTGGCCCCTGCTGTAACTCTATTTGAAAAGAACTCATTGATCCTGTTGTGGTGTTCTTCCTTGGACAATATTTTTTCTTTTTGGCTTGGCTGACACAACTAACAGAAGGCATCAGATCTATTTTATTTTTAACATTTGATTATTTTCATTCAAAATACAGATGACATTAAAACTCATCTCTTTAAAAAAAAAAAAAAAAAATTATATATTTTATTTTCAATTGAATTGTTACTGTTGATATGTTTCTCTCTAAACAAACTATAGAGGCTCTTTGGGACCAATACAATATGAAGAAAAAAAAAATTAAAATGGAAGAATTACTGAAGTGAACTCAAGCTGGTTCCAAATTGAATGTGTAGACAAAAAGCCAGAGTCTTTGTTGGGATTTGGTAGTTTTTGTTAGAAGATATTCCATGAATATCCAACAGAAATTTCAGTTACCAATCACCACTGACTCTCTTTCTCTCTCTCCCACTTCTACAAAAGTTGTTGTCTATGCACATTGCAGATCCAATTAATAATTTCTAATTTTTTTTGTTAAACAAAACAAAAAAAAACTTTGTTGCCTGTTTTGTCAAGGAGGTTGCCTAACTTTTTAAGAATCCATAACCAAGATTCATGTGTGTATGCATATGAGAAGTCAAATACTTATATAAGTCGTCCAAAACTGAACTGCGCCAATCTGCTATATTTGTGTTGTGGTCTATCCTGACGGACAAACCTTTTTTTTTTTTTTTTTTTTTCTTTTAATTTTTTGGATGAACTTCAGCTACACTTTCATGATTGTGTGTGTGTTTTTTTTCCTTCCATTCAGATAATATATATATATTAAAAAAAAAGAAAGAAAAAAAAAAAAAAAACATTCTGCTACAAAGTGGATCCGCTGACCTTTTTCAAAATCCTTGCCTGCCTCTCATTGGTGGTTGTGTTTGAAGGAGGCTCAACAAAAAGCTCTGCCCCACCCCCATCCCAACCTTATTTGTTTGTGCTTTCACTGCCCTCCCTTCCCTCATTTTCCCAGATTTGTTAAATTTCTTCCTTTTTCAAAATCCTGTTCTTGTCTTCACCTGCTGCTAACATGGGAGGGGGGTAATAAAATGAATAAATATAAAATAAAAACAAAAAAAAAAACTTAAAGGAAACAGACAAGAAAGTGATTGCAAATGCCCGTCCTTGTGGATTTGGTTAGCAAAATGAAAAATTTAAATATTGTTATTTTTTATTTGGTTTCTGAAATAAATAAATTCAAAAAGAAAAATATTGACATTTTTCTTTTTCCTTGACTTTTAAAATTTGCTTTTCTGTTTGTCTTTTTGTCAGAGAAAAAAAAATGGTAATGTCTACCCTCTTTTCTAAATCATCTTATGAAATGGTTTCCACTGCTCCTTCTCACATAACCACAAAATAAGGCCCAAGGAAAGTTTTTCACATGGGATTTGCTGCCTTTTCATATATATATTATATATATTTTTACTTTTTTTTTGTTTATTAAATCTTTAATATATTTCAATAAAATAAATGCGTTTTATAATTACAGATTTGGTTTTAATACAAATTATAGTACTGTATATTTTTCTTTATATTCTTTTAGTGGTCTGGCCCACGAAGCTACTCCTGCCCCCCACTGTTAAAAAATGCATTTTTATTAAGTATATCTAACCTTTTGAAATTTTAGTGATATAATTTTGACAAATTCTTCTATTGCTGAGTTTTAAAATGCATTTAACAATTGGAATGGAGAATTATTACAAATGTGGCTGTCAATTTGGTTTTACTTTTTAAATTTTATCTAATTCACTGCATTTAAAATTCATCTTTTCACTGAAATGGCTCAAGTAACAGTGGGGGGGAGGATATTTAAGATAAAATTTAAAGGATATGGGTATATTTATGAGGGTTTTATTTTTTTTTTTATTTACACATCTACAAAACATTAAGGTTTATTTTTTATCAGACGTTAACTTCCTAAATAGTCTTTTGTTACACACAGAGAATTAGGAATTTAAAACGTACAGAGCAATATTTACAGTGGTTCTACTTCTGGAGGGGAGGGAAGGAACCATTAAAGTTACCAATTCTGATTTTATTACACCCCCCTACTTCCCAATATACATGACTCCTCATTCTGGGAGTGTAAAGTTAGTGTAAGCATTTTCAGCATTAAGAGAGAAGAATTTTGCAACTGCTGTTACTTTGCATTAATACCCTTTAGTAAAGGCCTTGTTACTGACATTTTATGAGGGCTGATAAGAAAGAGCAGATGAATAAGCACTTACCTCGCCCACTTAAAAAAACAAAACCTGTCTTGGCAGGGTATTTTTCTATTCACTTCAGGATGTTGGGGATCATGGCTCTCCACAATTTCTAGGCCTTTGTAGGTCTTAATAAATTTGTCTTTTTGCTATCTCTCCTAAACCTTGCTCTGCCATCCATTCACTCAAGCTTGCCAGGTAAGTTTATGGCTTGTTTTCCTCTGTCCTCCTTGCTTTCAGTCTGTCCTGTGAGTATCAAATTTTCCAAGCCCTCTTCATTATTGTGCTAATGCCACTAGGATAAAGGGAATGAGGAAAAAGGTCAATAAAGGAACAAGTTTCAGGAAGACAGATGGTGATTAACATTGCTGGTGGGAGGGAAGCAAGAAATCAGAAAGGAATTCCACAGGTGAGAAGTGCAAGAAAATCTGTCAGATTAAAAATTGGGATTGCATCTAGTATGTTCAACAGTGAGACCTAGTTAACAATCTAGTAGCAACTAGCATGCTTGAAATTTATGCAGTTGAGGCACATTTAGCTCATCAGAAACAGTTGCCATGAAAATATTTGTAGAAAAGACAGGGAAACCACATCACAGTTGAAATGTTGGGATCAATTGCATTACAGATCCTTTGAATTTTGTTCAAGAATCCCTAGAAATATAGCAGGAGCACCAGGCTTCATTACATTTTTTTTTTTTTTTTTTTTTTAAGGAACAATTGAATTAAGCCAAATATTTGTGCAGTGACAATACCCCTTGAGCTTGTGGAGATGGCTAGCATACCAAATGCCTTTGAGATATCTACAGCAACAGGGCGGACATTCACAAGTATACTGGAAAATGAGGGTATATTTACCTTAGCTGCAGTAGGAACAGTGTGCATTTCTTGGTAGAAACGGATGACTTAATATTAGGTTGGTGCAAATATAATGACGTTTTCTCGCAGAAACGTGCGAAAACGTCATTATTTTTGCACCAACCTAATAGTTGAAGATTACTTTTTTTCTGTAGCTTTTGAGAATTACTGCCACACAGGTTATCCAAAACCCCAAATTTTCTCTTCTGTATTTCCTGCTTCGATATCAGTAGTGCAAACATCGGTATAGTTGGCTGCCATGGTTTTAAGAGCCATAGACACTCTCTTTCCTACAGGGATGGGGTTTCAGTGAATGCGTCTTCACTAATAAAGTTTTTTAAACTACATTAGTCTAAGAGCAGTAAACTGTCTGCATTTTATGGTGATCATTGTAGTTGCATAAGAGAGAGATTTGGGGGACAGATATCTGGGATTACACACAAACTTGGTTTAAAATTAACCATCATGGTCATCATCCCAGATGACTTGGTCTTTGATCAGCAAAGTTGTGAAAAGTGTCCATTTTCTCCACAATTAAATCATGATGCTATAAGCAGGAAAGACTTTCCAATTGTGAGCTGCATTACCACAAAATTAGCACTTTTTCTGGTAAGATACTTTGGCAAGGTTAGAGCTGTGGGAGTTCTCTTGGTTCCAATGAATAAAATTATCAAATGTCCTATTCCAAGTCAAAGGGATATTGTGATTCAGGTTCAGTTGATATGGTTTGAGTATTTTGAACATGTTAAAATTATTCCATCTTTTGATGGGGAGTAAATTTGAATTTCTTTGGGTGAGATTTAAAAGCAATTCAAAAACAGCTGGAAGATGAGACTGCGATAACCTTAAGAAAGGCTTTATTCAACAAAAGAAACTGAGCCAAACAACACTATTGAGGTCTCACCAATAATCCCCACCACCACCAAATACAACAGAATTTATAAAAAGAAAATGTATGTTCATTTACATACATAATTCTAAAGAAAAGTTCATTTCATAAAATTGCTATTTTTATCATTTATGTAAATGAAGATATAAATTTTTATATACCAGAATATTAGGAAAATTAATGACAAAGTGGGGTAAAAATTTTGTGTGATTTTCTTTTTTTTGCATGACTGATGTTCTAAAGGATGAAATATATCACACAAAAAATTTTGGCCCTTTTGTCATTAATTTTTCTAACATTTGCATAATTATAATCAATTCCCCATTTGGTTATTGATATAAAAAAAAAAAAAAAATATATATAATATCTGAGATAAGTGAAACGCTTTAATGTATGATGCAGCTTTTTGTTCTGATAAATATTTGAGGACAGGAAGTGGTGACTTTAATTTATTTATTTTTTTAAAGTGCATTGCAGCAGTTTTACATTTTGTTAGTATATAATACATGCATCAAAATAGAATTATGAGGGAATTCAGTTGTTTTTCTTTTAAGTTATTTTAGAAAGTGAAAATTGTGTGTATATGCATGCATATATATATATATATATATATATACATACATACACACACGTGTAGGCACCTTGAAGTGGTGTAATGGTTGGCAAGCTTGTCTCACTAGAACAATTACAACTGAGTAGGGAGTTTGACCCTCACTGGGTGCCCCACTACTTTCAGCCTTGTGCCACATCATTTACTTGGAAAAAAAAATTACATATATATATGTGTGTGTGTGTGTAACTATACATGTTTCGAAAAACCTTCGCATTTTTGATTTGTCAATGAAATCAATCTCGAAGGAAAAAAAGAAAGAGCTAGAAACATGAAAGTCTGTCAAAAAAAGAAAAAAAATTGCACAGATACAGATTTGAAGTCCAAAGAAAAAACCGCAACACGAGTAAACAACTAACGAAAGAGCTCAATACAACCGTAGAGCGGACAAACCTACCCAGGTTTCACCTAAGCGTATCGTCAGGGAAAGCTGGCTAAAGAGAAACGGCGTATTTATCGCCTATAAATATGCCGTTTCTCTTTTGCCAGCTTTCCCTGACAATTCGCTTAGGTGAAACCTGGGTAGGTTTGTCTGGTTTACTAGGTTTTTATATATATATATATATATAAATATATTAAAGATAAAATGAAAACTTATCTTAGCCAATGCATTTTGTCCTCTGATGGGCTTTATCAAGAAAAATGTAGGGATAAATTCAGAAAGTATTTATCAATGAAAATGTCATTAGTTTGCAAAATTTTTACATTTAAGTATGGTCATATAGATCAGGCTGAAAAATTTCAGTAAATTATGGAGGATACTAAGTTATGTAATTTAAATATAAACAATTTTTTTTTTTTTTTTTTTTATATAAGTATTTATATTTTGGTTTGGGATTCATTTATGCATTGTATATTTTAAATAGGTTATGAATTTACCTATTTTCTAATTTTTTTTTTTTTTTTTTTTTTTTTTAAACATTTTTAATGTCCTGTATGTTATTCTAGATTAATATGTAAACTAAAATATTTCAAGCACTTAATTTTGATAATTACAAAAGACAGCTTAAAAATAGAAATATATATATATTTCTAACTCAAAATTGAATATCCTAATATTTTCTGTAAATCATTATTGATACAACATAACTAGATTAAGATTCACACTATTTAAATCTATATAATCAGAAGAAAGACTGCCAGCTTAACAGTTGTTAAGACACTTATTGACAGTTCCTTGTGAAGAGGCAAGCCACAAAAGGTGATTGCTAAAAAGGACTGGTTTACAGAGAAGAAAATTTCATAAAGTGTGATAGGGTAATGTTCAAGAGGAATGAGTGCAGATCATCAAGCAAAGCTGATTTAAGAACTTGGTAAAGCTTCTCACAGATGTGTCCAGGAAATGGGCTACAAATGACACCTTCCTCTTGAATCAGAGACAATATCAGAAGCATCTTACCTGGACAGTTGCTCAATGGTCTAAAGTCCTCTTTTTCGATGAACATTTTGCATATCATTTGGAAATCAAAGTCTGTTACTTGAAGTCCAATGTAGAGCTTTCACTCTGATGATTTGGGGGTGCCATGTCATCTATGCCACACTGCATTGATACAGCAATTTGTGCAAAAGCAGCTCCAAAAATGTACTGAGTACATAAATGAATTTAGAGAAATGTTGAAGTTCTCAGAAATATGAGTTTTATGATATATTCTAATATTTTGAGAGAGTGGAGTTTTGATTGTTATCACTTGTCAGGTATAGTGTTCAAAATCATCCTAAATATCACAAGCAGAAGAAATCATTGCTGAAAAACAGGTATTTTGCCTTAGATTAAAAGTTCTATGCAAAAAATACGTCAAAAAAACTTCTAGCATGTCCTCAAACTTAAAAAAAAAATCCCTTTGATGAAGTGTGGCACAAGGCATTGGGGACAACAATGAACAAATATAACACTAGTAAGAAGTTGATTCATGCTATCCAGCAGCTGCAAATAATGCAGAATTCTTCCATTGGACACCTCAAAGTTGTCTTCTGTACCCTACACTCTCTATCATCATCAGTGTATGTATTATGAGTGATACTAGGACACAGCATCAAAGGTTGCAACATCACTTTGCAGACATAGTATATCTTTCAAAAAAAGAGGAATTCTTCAGTCTTATGAACAATTTGGATGAAATATCCTCCAGATATTGCATGCAGATGAATGTGAAGAAAAAAAGCAAAAATGAAAAAGCATCAATGAGAAAGGGCTTTCGACTAATATAAGAGTCAGTGGTCAGGAACTTAAAATAGTGAAACAATTCAAATATATTGGTTCGATTATTAGCAAAGAGGGTTCCAGAACAGAAATAATTTCAAGACCAGCACAAAACTAAGAATCATCTGGAAAGACAAGAACATCTTACATGATGGTTTTCTCAATATTTCTGTACATCTGCAAATCTTGGCCATTAACAGCAGAATGACAGTGAAGAATTCAAGCAATAGAAATGAGATGCTACATCCTAGGCAATTCCACTGGAGACCATTTTACAAATGAAGCAGTGCAAAAAACCAAACAAGAAACGATCCTGTTAGAAGACAACTATATTTAAAAAAAAAATATATAGCTATGGCCAATTCCTAAGAGGCAACAATCTTTCCACTACTATCTTACAAAGTACCACTTTTGGCAGACAGAGGAAAAACGAGCTAACAATGTTAGAGTGAATTGGAAGATCTTCACACACACTGGCATGCAACCAAGACAGAGGGAGCTGGTCAGGTGCACAGCGACCCTACATTTGCACATAATGAACTTAGAGTATATGCAAGTTTCATTTTTTGAATTAAATTGATCTTGTTTTAATGTTAAGGGACACTTAATAAACTACAGGTGCATATCAAAAAAATTAGAAGATCATGGAAAAGTGCATTGATGATTTTATTACTAGTCATTTGTTTGCAGAATCTACATTCTACACGAGTGCATGCATACATACACACACATACACACTAATGATAACTGTTCTGATGAGCTTTCCTCTTTTATGAATTTAAGCACAGTACTAGATTAGTGGTAAGGTCTCATTTTACATTTGAAATGGCTACATGTAACCGTAAGTTCTCTGCTAACATTTTCTTTTATCACACTTCTCACTTGTGGAACTCTCTTCCAGCTTCTTATTTTCCAGTCAACTTTGATCTTCAAAAATTTAAATGCAATGTCAATCATTATCTTCCTGTTCTCTCTCCATAATGTTTTCTTTTCCATATAATCTCTTGCACTCAGTAACCCCTTGCACCATAGTGGCTTTATTGCTTTTCTTGGGGTGAAATGATTAAAAAAGAAAAAGAAAAAAGTACAATTTAAAATAAATGAAACACATGACTTGAATTTAAAGTGTTTTAATGTCCAGAACAATTTTAAGAAAGCATAGGTGATTTATATGAAGTGCTGGGAGCAGGATGTCCGCTTATGGAAATATAAAAAAAAAAAAAAAAATTGCACACTGTATTTGTGAAATAATAATGCCTTATTTACAGAATTATTAGTTTATACGGTGGGTGAGTTTCAAAGTTTTCATCATTTTTAGAACTACCCCTCAGAATACCTGTCAGCCCAAAAACGTCTGTATTAGTTATATAAATGTTATAATTGTAAGTGAAAAATAGTAAGTAAATTTTTAATGCGGTCTCTTTTCTGTAACTGCAAAAGTCAAATCATTATTGCAGTAAATTTGTCTCTTAGTAGAACCAATTGCACTTGAAACAGTTGCAGAAATTGCAGTTAACAGTGGATTAATTTTTTAGTCACCATTTTTTTTTTTTTTCTTTTTCAATGAGGACAAGAAAAAAAAGACTAACTTAACCTTTGGCTGTGGCAGAAATTTCTATCATCTGCAATTAATGATTTAAGAAAATTTCATTTATCCAGTCATTAGTCATTTAAAAAAAATTCCAGAGAAAGAAGGAAAAAAAAAAAAAAAAAAAAAGAAATGAAGTTTCTTTTTTCCAAATAGTGGTAGTTTTTGTAAATCCCAATAAAAATTTCTGTCCAATAATCACAAAATTTCTATTGAAACAGTGGCCTTTTTTTTTCATGCCCAGAGGAATTTCCCCACCCACCACTTCATTTATATTATAATTACTGCATAAGAGTAAAGTTTAGCCATCCCCCTTGAAGCAATGGTATGGGAGGAGGAGGAGGGGGGTGCAACCTTCCATGTAGAAGGTAAAATTTTAATGAAAAAAAAAAAAAAAAAAAAAAAAAAAAAAGGATTTTTTTTTCATTTCATTATTTGGGAAGAGTGCAAAGCTTTTATCACGAAACAGCAGGGGAAGTGATATGGAGAGAGGAAAAACTGCAACAAAACAAAAACCTTTGCGATTGTCCATTAATTGGACAAATTTTGCTAAACTGCAAAAAATATGAGGCTTACAAAAAATTCCTTTTTAAAAGAAAAACATTGCCAAGACTAGTTTTTGCTCTCATATTTAAATGAGACAATTAAATTCAATTTTTTGGCAAATAAAAAAATTCTTTCAAAATCCCTCACCCTCAAGAACTAAAAAGACATCTGATATGTATATATATTTTTTAAACTTAAGCTATTATCAATCTTTGATTAGTTTTTCTTTCATCTTATTTTTGTTGCAACACTTTTTTTTACATTCTACAAGCATTAGGTAAGCAACATGGATAAGAAAGAAAGAAAATTAGCTTCTGGTTAGATATGAACCATCTTCCTTTATCTTTGAGAACCTGTTTGACAAAAAGACAGCACTTAACAAATTAGTCTACGAAAATTAATCAGAAGAGATTATAAAATGGGACAAAAAAATTTAAAAAATTAAAAATTCAATGATAAAAGGTATCTTCTGAGATCTTTGGGAGGAGCATCAAGCATTTAAGAACCATGTCTGGATGCAGTCATTGGATCTGATGACATCTAGCAACCAATCTGAAGCAGAGATTGGTGCAAAACTATTAAGATCTGTTAAGTAGCCTTTTTGGAATATAATTTTTTTGCTTTGATAATTCGAAAAAAGGATAAATCAGACATTTCAATGAAATTATGATTCTTTTCAGACTTAGAATCATAAGATATCTCATATCTCCAATATCTTAAGGGTTTCTTATTCAAAAAGCTATTCTCTAAAAAGTAAAAGCTAAATGAACTTAAAAAAAAAAAAAAAAAAAAATAAATAAAATAAAATTTGATTTAAAGTTAATGGATTTTAAAAATTTAACTGATGTTCCAAATATTTATTAAACTAAAAAAAAAAAAGTAAAATAAAAAAAAAATAAATTAATGAACAATTTCATGCTTAATGCCCAAAATTGGGCAGAAGAAATTTACTTATTTCACTTGGGCTTCCATATTTTTTTTTTTTTTTTTTTTCATACACTGAAAAAATATCAATATTTGCACTGCATAATTCCAGCTTGTCATTTGAGTGATGAGAAATTTAGTAATAAAACAAGAGATCAGGCCACTTCTATATTACAAACCTTACAATATTGGAGGGATGCAAGTGGTATAAAAGAAAATACAAATAATATACCACATATATATTACAAATTATAATACTAATAAATATTGCACAGGTTCTGAGCAACTATATATATATATATATATATATATATATATATATTACTGATACTTGCTTTCATATTTACAAAATGATGGCTTTGATGAATTCAAGACTTTTTTTTAAATCTGCAAAAAGTTCAAGATGTGAAGAGAGCTGACTTCAAATCCTTAATTTTCATTTATGTGACAATCAGTGAGGTTTATCAATCCCTGCTTCCAGTTCTGATGATTGTCTGGATCAATCTGCCACTATCTTGATCAGATTATGAATTGAGTGTGAGCAGAACATGAATGCAAATATTTCATCATATTTGCTAGTGTGTATATTAATATATATAATGTTCATCTTCATGTTACAATGCAGTATTGAGAAAATCCAGTCAAAAGAAAGATCAGTTATCTCCCTTTAATCTTTTTATTATTCTTCTTCCATTCATTTCTCTCTTAATTGTACAGGAAACAGTTCATGATTGGAATGTGTGAAATAACATTTATCCTCAAGTGAAGGATAAGAAAAATGGAGAGAAAATAAATCCTATTTATCCATTTTTCAAATCTACAGCAGCAGGTTCATTCCACTTCAATATGCCCTTCTACCTGATATTTGAGACGAAGGTTACGTGCTCGTATATGTTCACTATCAATCTCCTTGGTTGCTTCAGCTGGAAACCAACCCATCTCACTGTCATCTGATTTCTCACCATAATACCAGCCTGCAATAGAGGAAGATGATTTTTTTTCACTAATCAACAGATTTTATTAAAATTTGTACAAAGAAAAATATTTTTAAAATGTTCAAATTCAGTTATCATTTAAAAAAAAAAAAGAAAAAAAAAGAAAAAAGAAAAAAAAAAAAAGAAAAAAGGGGGGCAGGGGTATGTCTACATACAATGAAAAGACTACTTACCATCATTAAGTTTTCGTAATACTGTGATGATATCCTTTTCTTCTAACGAGAGCTCATCTCCTTCACGGGCTTCATACCTACTGATAGCCTGAACTTGGGGACAGTCTATAGAAAGAAGAGAAAAAGAGATTCAAGACTTGGATAAATATTATCTTGTGGTAGTTGCTTATTTCCCCTGTTTGCATCGGTAGTCATTGAATCCAAATAAAGGTGAAGGTTCAGAAGGCTGATTTTCATAATAGACAGGCCCTCTACATTTATTCAATTAACACAACACAATCACCTTATATTCATTCATCTTTTTCACCTCATAATGTGTGACATTGGCAAATGAAAAGAAAACGGTTAAGTTAAAAATAAAGGCTGTTCCAATTACTTGGACCGATTTTAAATGTGAATTAAGTTTAAGCGTCTAATGATTTTTTCTTTTTCTTTCAGATTTAACAACTGAAGTCTTTGGCAATTTCAACCATGGAAAGATTAACAATTAAACAACATGTTAAAGTTATCAAAACCTATTATGAAAATGGATGCTCAAACAGAAATGCATTTAATGAACTTTGTGATTTTTTTGGTCAACATAATCAACCAACCAAGAGTGCAATTGGAAACGATGTAACGTCAGTGTGGAGAGGTTCAATTCCTGTCCACGATAACAAATAGAGGTGTCTGGATTTTTGCCCACATTTTCATGCACTGCAGCAATGTTTTTAGCTGAACAGCAAAAAAAGTATGCAATAGTGTTTTCACATCTGCCACCGACCCAGTTTGTTTGAATCTATAGACAATTTTTCCAATTGCACTCTTGAAATTTTAACATGTTGTTTGATTGTTAATCTTTCCATGGTTGAAATTGCCAAAAACTTAAGTTGTTAAATCTAAAAGAAAAAGAAAAAAAATCATTAGATGCTTAAAATTAATTCACATTTAAAACTTGTCCAAGTTATTGGAACACCCTTTATAAGCTTGGAACAAGATGAAAAGGGTTAAAGAATACAATGATAAACAGACTGAGAGAAAGAATTGAGATTACTTTTAATTTTTAAAGCCTGTTTATTTTTTAAGCAGACACAGTTTGAAGCAAATGACTGTTCGTCTGAGATATTGTCAAGAAGACTGTCCGGAGAAAGCTGGGCTGACAGATGATTGATGGCATTGCTTAAAGTGAAAGTTACAAAAACATATCTCTTGTTTGCACAACTGAGATATTATATTTGATAATTTTGGAGACAAAGACAAAATAGGGGAGCTGATTTATTCCACCGATCAAAAAGTGGAAATTGTAAACAAATCGAGAATATAGAATTTCTTTATGTAAGGACTCGACGCTGCATTCTTAAAGTGTGCTAACACTAACAGCATATGGATAAGCTGACCGAAGGAAACAGCTGATAAATTTCTGAGTGTATAAACAAGACCAGGGCTGGGAAAAATTTTCTGACAAGAAATTAAAATGATAATTCTATTTAATGACCAGGAACTAAGCGACAACACATGGTTTGAGAACCAAATTTTGTCAAACAGACAACCGAGGCGACAGACATAGGTGAAATACCACGAAGGACGGAGAAATTACCTTCACCTATTGGGAGATGTTGGTACAAGACACAAGAGAAGGAAGGGGTTATCAGGGCAGATCAATACTTGTGACCGTTGCTCAGGAAAAGAGGTCTCTTTAAATTTGGAAATGTAATTAATTTTCCAAAGCCAGACAACAAAAGACTTGTTTGAAGATAGGGAAAACACTGGGTCCCCTAACCACGTTGACCCCAATGTCAGTTTTGGGTGAAATTCAATATAAGCAGAACACTTTGGACAATTCAACCAGAGTGTCGGAGACACCAGTTCCATAGTGCAGACGACGAGAGGCAACTATTCTGCCAAATCCCACGTGACTTGCTGCCAGAGAGAACCTCCAACTTAAGCGTTATTCCAAACTTAGCTAAATTGAACAAAGTGTCATGATTCAAAGTGGGAAAGGTTAATATTTCTGTACAAAGAACAATAAAAACCACATAGAAATAGACCCTGAAGAAATTCCTGTCTTTTCTTTATTTCATCTGCAAGAACATTTTTCTTTTTCTTTTGTGACATAGCTTCACAGGATTGAACTACTGCTACAATTGCTGACGACCACTTGATCTTTGCCAGCTCTGTGATCAATCAATCAATACAACATGCGGTGGAGCAGGGCACAGATCAGAACAACCAACTCTAATGACCACTGGCAGCATCAACCAGGAACCGACCAGCGAGAAGTGCTATGAATGTTTTGACTGTTACTTTCTGTAAATTTTTGTATCAATCAATCAAGAGTACTGATACCAAACAATAATTGTCTGAAATTTCTTGAATGTAGCATTTGTCATGAACTTTGGCAACAAAGAGATGTAGTCAGCATTTATGCAATAATGGAAAAAAAAAAAGCTCTGTGTATTTGAATAACATTTTGTGGAAGGGTGTTTTCTAAGCAAAGGGAAAACTAATTAGATTGGTGGGGAGAGGGGTCAGATCCACAATTTTTTTTTTTTAGAGAGATATTTTATAATAGTCCAAAAATATATGAAATAATTTAAACTCAATTACCTCCCCTGCATCTCATTAACTATTTTCATCATTTCTAATGATAACACTACAAGAGGAATTCAAAGATTATAGCTATTGCTTTGTAATAGTTTTAGAAGAGGCATGAACTCTCTGAATACTTCAATGTACACTGCTCTATTTTTGAGACTAAATGGGTTAGAATTAGGTAGAAACATATCATTAGTGTTTTTTTTGTTTTTTTTTTAACTAGTCATACTATCAGGATTTATTATTGGTGGACATAATCTTAATATAAGATACACAGATGACTGTGTTGATGGCTGACATGGAAAGAAAATTACAGGTCCTCCTAGACAAGTTTATAGAAGAAGAAAAAAAGGTGAGAAAAAGCTATCCAATGATCAACAGCAAAAAGACAGTATGGTCATCAGCAAGAGAAAACACCTGAAATGTGAGTTATATAAACATCAAGGTGTAAAAAGTTCAAATATCTGGAAAGCATTTTAACAAAAGATGGCAAACACAAAACTGCAATACAAACATACATTAGACTAGTGAAAGAGGCATTTCAAAAGCTACGCAAGCTGCTGAGAAATGAAAAAATTCCGTTAGAAACAAAGAAAAGAGTGCTGGATTGCTATGTGATATCATTCATTTATATGGCAGTAAATGTTGGACAATTTCCCTAAGAATGAGGGGGAAAAAACTACAAGCAGCAGTAATGTGGTTCTATAGAAGAATACTGAAAATTCCATGGGTGGAGAAAGTAAACAAGGAAGTCTTAAAGAAAATGGCAACAGAAAGAACACTTCTACTCAACATCAAGTTAGGACAGCTGGAATTCCTTGGACACACGAGAAAGTAGAGTTTGGAAAACTTAATCTTCCTGGGGAATATTGAGAAGAAGAAAGATAAAGGAAGGCAGTGAGCCACTTAACTGGAGAGTTTGTGTGAATGGATGACGGAACATGTGAGGGGGTACCTTAGCAAAAGGAAAAAAAAAAAAATAAACGCTAAGAGCTACACAAGATAGAAAGTTGTGGAGAGCCATGATCGCCTATGTCCTGAAGGATGTGGCATATAGAAGATAATTAACACTGGACTTAATTTTTAATGGGTATTAATGGATTAATTTTTAACCAAGGTTTCTTTCATTTTATTTTTCTCAGTTATTTATGCCTAACAGTAATAAAATATAATTACCTCAAGTTGTTCAAATTTCTTAGCTGAAATATTCATTATTAATATTTAACTAGTCTTTCTTTCATCCTACTGCCATTGCTTTATTTTTTTATTTTTTTTTTTTTTGAACTCAGGTTGTTTTGACATTTATTCTACAAGAATTAAGCAAGTAGCAGAGATGGGCGGTGTGGGGGGGGAGTTTCTGGCAAGATTTCAACTCGCATTCCTTATTCTTGTGAACCTGCCTTACAGATTAGGCTATGAAAGGTTAACCAACCAATATTGTTCCGATAAGCCTGACAGCTATATTCTTTTCTTCTACATCATTCACTATTCTGCCATTTTGTTCTTCTATACTAATAATTTTAAAGGCAACAGTTTTATGTCATGAGAATTTCCTAGATGAGGCATTATTATAATGGACTATAATAATAAAGTGTTTTTTGTCATTTTTTTTTTTTTCAAATCCACTTAACAGTGCAGAAAAAAGGTTAAAGCTTTAATTCAATAATAGATAATGAAATTTTCTATAATAAACATATAGTGTAAAGATTTTGTAAAAAATAACATGTGATAAAAAAAGAAAAGAAAAAAAAAACCTAGTCCAAATCCTGAAATAAACTTTCTTCTCACTTTTAACATTGAAAAATGTGTGAATATAAAGATTTGAAATTTGTTCAGTTTGCAATGAGCAAATTAAGATGTTCTTTTTATTCATTCAAAAAAATTTTTTCAATCCTTCATTTCATAATTACATATTCAAAAATAAAAAATATTTATTCTTTGCTAATTAAGACTTAGACACTGGTATGTTGCTTGCTTGATTAACGTCAGGTTGGCGGTTCTAATCAATGTGGGGTTATTTAGTATAAGACAAACAAAAACATAGCACTAACTTTTATAAAAGATAAATTCAGCGCAGGGCCCCAGATTTAATATCTTTCACATGGTAAGATTCAAAGTTGGGGCTAATGTCCAAAAGGTTCGACCAGATGCTCATATAATTTAATATTACAAACAGAAAATAGGTTTATATAAATGAATATATAGATTTTCAAGATTAAAGTAAATGTTTAGCTGCTTCCATACAGGAAATATTCAGCATCCAGTAATCAAACAGTATTACCATTTTTTGAAATTTATTAAATCTTAAGAGTTTTTCAGAATTCTTTAAGTGTGACTTTTCCAGGCTAATACATCCTTGTGAATAGCCAGGTTACTGGAGGATGAGTGCTTTACAAGAGGTTACCATCTCTAGATAGATGGCTAAAGAGCTTTTATTTGCCTGTTAGTTGAGGATTTGTGACTATGTACAGTTTTAAAACATTTTTGTCTACCCAATTTCATTCATATAAAGCTTGAATCAACCTGTGGTTTTCAGACACTTTCCAATAGCACCACACCCTATGGTCATCTCCCCAGGATAATATCAAAAAGTTATTTTCTTACCTAATCACCTAAGTTGTGATTAAAAGCTGGATCTCATAGTCAGAATGTTAACCTTTTAACTATTCTACCATGTGCCCACATAATTTAATATTACAAACAGAAACTAGGTTTTATATTAGATGAATATTTAAGATTTTCAAGATTAAAGTAAATATTATTGATTTGGCAAGTGTTAGTTTTTGAAGGCCAAAAAAATAAATAGGTTCGTATCTTTTTTTTTTTTTTTTTTTTATTTTACTTTCATATCTCTTGTATATCTTTATTTATATACTAATGAATCTAAATTTTGACATTTGCAAAAAGAAAGAGAACGGAAAACAAAAATTCTCACCCCATTGTGCATAGATACGTTCATTACCCTCTACAGTGACTGATGTGACTACATCCAACCAACGTTCACAATCATTTCTGAAATTAAAAAAAATAATGGTTCCTTTGAGTTGCATGGAAAACGCACTCTTTAAGATACTTAGTGGATGTGACTCCACAAACTTAACAAAAGTTAAATTTGGCCTTTTAACTTGTTTCTTAGAATAGAAACATTCAACAGCTAAATGAACAAATTTAGCTCACTTAAATATATACATATATACGAGGGCTGTGGACTTATTAATCAAGTGTGACTATTTCTAAAATATCAACATGGAAGGCAAGACAACCATTGTACCTATGCCATTATATTAATTTTATTCTAAATTATCTGTGATACAAAAATATGTATAGGTTATATACAAATAAATAAATTATATACACATTTATTTGATTAAAATTATATACAAAATAAATTACTACACATAACCTGACATATGCTACAAAATTAAAAATGAATATGAATTAATGTTACAGAGTATTTTTTTTTTACTCTGTAATATTAATTCATAGGTAACAGGACTCTGCACCATGCCACACAAGTAGAAGAACCCAGTCATGGCTGTCAGACAATTTTTGCAAACACATTACCCCTTACATCTGGCCACCTACCTCCCCAGACTGCAACACCCTTGATTATTATGAATGGGGCTCAGTTGAGCAAGAGACCAACAAAACTCCTTGTAACACCAAAGGTGAACTGAAAGCAAGGATTATGGCAGCATTCACCAACTTAAACAAGGAGAGAGTCCAGAAGAGTTGCAATAGATTCTGAAGTCATCTGGTGGCTGTGCGTGAAGCCAATGGTGATTTTATTGAATACCTTTACTCTTTAGTATTTCAAGATATTTTTGTGTAATTTTGGTAAATATATCTGTTGAAATGAGATGTCAGTGTTGTTTTAATTTTTGCATAATTCAGATGACAATTTATCTATCGCACCTTTTGTGTGTGTGTGTGTGTGTGTATATGTATATATATATATATATATATATATATATATATATATATATATATATATATATATATATATAATAAAATATAGTTTTAAAGATATGCTATATTTATGGGGTAAAAGTTCTCAATATAAAAGAGAGAGTGTGTGTAAATGTAAGAGATCAACACCAAGTGATTATAGTCTGTTTCAATCTTGGACACAATCTTCAAGTCTGAATACTACATGAAAGACTGTCGCCATTCAGTATTGATCACAGTGTTCACTCTTACACACACACAGAGGGTGGTAATAAAGTCATTATACAGTTACTTACAATAACAATTAAGACAAAACAATTAATCAGCAGTCCAGAAATTTATTATTAAAATGGTTCTGGTTAATAAAAATAAAATGCTATGGTAAACAATAGTAAATTAATTACTAGTACTGTTTGAACTGCAAGACATCTGCTTTCAATGGTTTGGTTTGTTTTATGGCATAACAACCTCAATGGGTCATTTAGTGCCGACAACTTTTTTTTCCTGGTAATATTTTTGTTTTGTCAAAAATCTATTTCTGTTAATATTTTTTTCCTTAAAAATGTATAGCTGGTAATATTATTTTTCCAAAAACGTATAGCTGGTAATATTTTTTTTTTTCTTCAAAAATTTATTTCTGGTAATAATTTTTTACTTAATGCTTTTTACCTCAGTTTCGGGGTTAACTCTTTGGCGGTAGCTGTGACCCTAATAGGTGCTACCATCCCAGGTCAGTGTGGACCTGAGAACACCAGCAATTAAGAGGTGGTTCCACGCTCCTCAAAACCTCCTGATTAGAGGCCTTGCTGCTGGACGTAGTTTATCATCTTATATAATATATAGTTTAACGTCTTACCCAGAACGCCCTACTTCAATGCTTTGCTTTTTTATTATAAGTAACTTTATAGTGACCTTATTACCACCATATTATATATATATATATATATATATATATATGTATAATTGAATAACAAATTGAAAAAAATTCTTGTTATGCATTTCAGTATTTAAAAGGATTTTTCAAACTCAATGTTTTTACTGATTGAATCATATATGTTGTCGGAATGAAATATAACAAATTTTGATTTTATTCTACATCAAGAGAACACTGAAGACACAGAAATGTTTAACTTTAATTTTTTGGTGTCTAGCTAACCTCAATCACCTAAGATTTTTTTTTTTTTCCCCCATTACCCACGATTAGTTCAATATATAGTTTGTATATCATGTCCTCTCATTATACTTATATAAATACATAGGACTTAAAAAATAAAAATCCATAATAATGCTCACTCGGAATTATGTGCCAGGACCATTTCTACTCGTTTGCTCTCACAATTTTCAAACATTACCAAGAGCATAAGGTAGCGGGCACCTTGTGGGACTCCTTGGGGAAGAAGTTTGCATTTATCTGGGTCTCTGATATGTTGAGAATCCAAGAAGGCACGCCAGCAGTAATCAACAACATCATAATGATTTCTGTGTAAAGAAAATAAAATGTTTCAATTTTATAATCAAAATCATAATACAGAATACAAAAAAAGGAAAAAGACACACATAGAACTTACTGGGTTCTTTCTGGATTTAAATAAATTTTATTCAAAAAGTAATATTGAAATCAAAACTGAACTATATTTATTTTACTTAAATTTGGCAACACATACATATGTAATAAAATTAAATATTTACTCACATAACATTTAATTTTACTTACAACTATCAAAGTTCTATTTCTTGATGTCGAGCACTGTAATTACAAAACTGTTTGCCTTAAGAACATTATCTTCCAGAAATACTGTGGCCAATCATTTTATGTTTATTTTGCAAAACACAATCTTTGTTTTTATTATGCACATACATATCTCACTTTATGACTGGGTTCCATTCCAATAAGCTGCTCACTAAGTGAGAAGTTGTACCTAACTTCTAGTTCAAGCATTTTACACATGTAATAGGTTTGTGACAAGCAGCTTCATGTCATTTTAATGTCTAACTTTCTAACATTTTTAATTTATTTCTAAATGTTTATGCAGTACTGTAGTTGATTGAGGAGTAAACATGATAAACATTTTTTTTTAAAAATCAACTCTGTTCTGTACAATAATTTGGTTTGCACACTCGAAATACAGTATAAACAACATTATTTTTCATGTCATTCATTTTGAAGAAAGAGAACATGATGATCAAAGTTTCTGTAAAAACATGTAATAACAACTTAATTTCATATGATTTCATTGTTGGTTTAAGTCTGGAGGTTGTTAAATGAAGAGTGACTGTAATGACATACTAAAAGTCATGTGATAACAATATGAAAGTATTTACATATTGCTATGCTATGATGCATAGTGGAAGGCCTTACTACCCACTGTAGACAGGTGCTTAATGATTATGAATGAATGTGTCTGACTAGAGGTGTTTATGGTAAAAAGCAGGTGACACTGGCTCAAAATCACCCCCACATTCAATGCAGGACAGTTCAGCTTTCCTTTAGTTTCCATGGGATATGGAAGCAGAAGAATCACCAGGATGCTCCTGTTAACACTACAAGAGTGAATAGAACACTTGACTTAGGCTCATGATATTACTAAGCAGACCATATCAGCCTGGAGTGTCATCTGAGTTATGGTTCCAGTGGCATTGAGCTGATAGTAGGGTTTGCTTGTGGTGCAGACCCCATGATGTTATGAACTCCACTTGTCAACAAGGCATCCTACAGGCTGGTGGTGGTTCAATAATAGTGTGAGGCATGCTCATGATACATTGATTGAGTTCACTGGTCTGCCTGAACAGATTGATTGGTGCCTACTATATTGCACTGCTTCATGACCATTTTCACCCATTGGTGAAGGATGTACACCAACAACGATATATTAAGATAATGCACCATGTCAATGAACCCAGGTTACCCAGAATTGGTTTGGGGAGCATTCTGGAATATTTCTAATAAATGGTGTGGCTATCATATTGCCCCAACATGAGTCCAAGTAAATGATTATGGGAAGTAGTGGAAAGATTTATTCATACACAACTATTGAGAGAGTATGGCTCAACATCTTTCCACAGGTCTCCTAACCACTTGTGGAATTACTGCTATATTGAGTAGATGTACTTGAATGAGCTAAATGTGGTTCTACACAATACCAGGTATTAAACTTTAGTTTACAAATGCCTCAAAATGGCAGACATCGTAGATTTTACTGAAAAAAAAAAAAAAAAAAAAAAAAAAAAGTTTATTTCAATCAATATAAATTCAGTTTTAAATACACCAAAGTATTTTGTTCACTGAGTATAGTAAATTTATTCCTTTACCTTTGAATTAAGGCTAAAAAGAAAGCTTCAAGAATGCTTTTTCATTTTAAAAATTATAGGTATCACAAATATGTGAATATCTGTGATGATGCCTAATATATATATATATATATATATATATATATATATATATATATATATATATTAGGTTGGTGCAAAAATAATGACGTAATAATGTCGTTTTTTGACGTTAAAAAATATGTCAAAAAACCACATTATTACGTCATTATTTTTGCATCAACCTAATATATATATAATGATGGTTGTCACCTCAGTGTTGAGTATGACCATCGCAGTGCATCATTAAGATTATATACACACACACATATATATATATATATATATATATATGCGCATCCAAACACATGCAAAATGTTCTGAAACTAATGTCATCTATTTATTTCCATATAACAATCCTAAAGCAAGTAGCAAAATCAATAAACCTTGTAAAAAAAAAAAAAAAAAAAAAGCATTGAGAATAAAGAACCATACAGGCGGTGAGTACTGTAAAGGCAAGAGAAAGAATGCCACTTTATGGACAATGTGATGACACCAAAGCCATGAAGACAAAAGATTCATGGGATTGATTGGTGAAAAACAAACTGAAATTCAAGACTGAATGCTAACTGGTAGCCACCAAAGGCCAAGTCCTGAATACTAATTTTGACCAGAAGAACATCTATCACCAAGTGCAGGTTGGGTAGCATGGAGGTAGAAAATGTCACTGCCATGATAAAGTGGTTCTCCATCTGCATTGGTGTCTATGGAGGAAATATGAACTTGAAGTCAAGCTGAAATGGAATGACAAAAAACCAGCTAAGAAGATTGAAAATGACCAAGTCAAGATCTTATGGGATGTCAACATCCAAACAGACTGTATCTTTGTGGCCACTGAACCTAAAAAACTACATTAAGAAAATTGTAATAAAGCCAAGTAACCCATTGCTTCAGAAGTCTGCATTTCTTGTCTCTGGAAAACTTGATGAAGTGCAAGATCCCCAGTTGAAAATGAAAAGCAGTACAGATGATGATGATAATAATAATAATAATAATAATAATGGCAAGTGGCAGCATTGCTTGGAACAGCTCATATGCTGGGAAAATGTGTCAATAAGCTGTAAGAACGGAGATATGACCATCATTAGTTGGCTGAAACCTCTAACAGTTGGAGAGGATCTCAGATAAATAAGAAGAATGATGGTGATGATGGTTGCTTGTTACTGTCCTGTCTGGCTAACTAATCCCTGTTGCAGACACCTGCTCAAGCATTTTTGTGTTTCTTTGACACCCACAGAGGCAACCTGCGAGTTAAAACTACAACTATGTGGAGTAAACCATAGTTAGAGTTTCTGGTAAAGAGAGAGAGTGCATAATCTAGTGTGATTACTAGTTGATCAAGGCCAAGACTCTTAAATCCTCAGAGAGAGAGAGAGAGAGAGAGAGAGAGTACAGATAGCACCATCAGATAGTAAGTTTTCAAATACAAAACACTATTTTTCCAAAAGGTACCACAACTAGCTATGAGTTTTTGACAGCAATGAATATTAGACTGCATCCCATCAATGACGGTGGTGTTGTCAGGAAAATGTTGTCCACATACTCCAACTTTCATAACCTTGAATAGATGAAAGTTAAAAAGCACAAAATCTAGACTATATGGTGGAAATAGATATTCAGCAATGGATGCAATTTTTTTCTGTATAGATGAATAACAATCCTCTGCTCCATACAATTTAATTTCAGACATAATTTTTTCAGACTGCAGCTCAGCAAACGAGACTTGTGTTATTCAATGGAAGATTCAACCTCAGCTACTCATCCACCTTTGATGCTGTAAGCCAATATATATAAAAAAAAAAATATGTGCATTACTTTCAGAGCTACACTTATTTGAGTATACATGCTATTTAACAGAGTTTTAAAATATGATTATAATTATTGAAATACTGTACCAACCCATCCACTTTGGATATTCTCCAGATACTCACCCTCGTTTTTTAGTTACAAGTAAAATATCATTAAACAAAAACAAGTATAGTGGATTTTTAGTCGGCTTGGATCGCTTAAAGATGTTTTTGGTATTTGAGTCAGAGACAATTTCTGTGACTTCTCCTTTCTTTACAAGGTAACGAGAGGCAGAGATGAGTGGAAATTCCTGTAAATTGTGAAAGTAAAAAAATGACACAAAGTTAAAATGGATAAAAAAAAAACAAAAAACAAAACAGGAGACAATAACATGCCAGATTTAAAATTCAGTACAAAATAAACAAAAATAAAAGTTATAGGCATTTTAAATTTAAAGAGAGAACAAAAGATTATAGTAATCTTTAATTAGTTTATTCATACTGTAAAAATATAAAATTAAAATAAAAAAGGGCAATGTTTAACCTTCATGCCCACAAAAAAAAAAAAAAAAAAGGGTCAAAAGGACAGTTATTCCCTTAACATTGCTATTACTGTAAAACACTATTGACTCCATTGGCAATATTTATTGACAAGATTATAAAAATATGTGAACCACCAAGTGCAATGCAATATTTATTATTTACCATTTATAAAGATTTATTTACCACTTTATAAAGAAATAAATTTAAAAATAAATATTTTTATTAAAAAATTTATTAAAAAAAAAAAAAAAAAAAAAATTACAAATTATCAACATATACAGGGTGATTGAAAAGTAACTCCCTATTTTATGTATGATGGACTTTCCCATCTAACTATAACTTTTTACAAGATGGGAGAGTCCATCATACATAAAGTAGGGAGTTACTTTCCAATTACCCTGTATAAACCAACCCCAATGCAATATTTATTATTTACCATTTTATAAATAACTATAAAAACAAGTTTTATATTCATAATTTTATAAAAATATTAATAAACAAGAAAATTTGAATAAACAATTTTCTTCTCAGATCATTTTTGTTATATAGGAATAAAGTGTTGCTGCTGACACTTGAGTTTGAACATAGATCACCAGTGAGCAAACACAGGCGATCCCATTATTAAATTAAGTAGACCACATGACCATAGAGGAAATGCATATATGGGAGATAGCGTGTGCCTAATTGATCTGCTATTTCTACTCTATCCACTATTACTATACAGACCACTATTCTCTACCCTATTCACTATACTATTTCTCTATTCAGATCACTATACAGATTACTGTTCGAGCGAGTATTATCGAGCAAGTACTATTAGTGTGAGTGATATTCAAAGGTGTCTGACACTAGATATTGTTCAGCAGCATACTATAGTTTCTAGACATTATACATTTTCTTCTCATTATTTTACATCTCAGATTATTTCTTGTTTTAATTTTCCAATTTTTTATTATAATCGTGATTTAGGATCAAAAATGACTAATCAACAGAAAAAAACTCCAAACAAACTCCAGCAATTATAAGTTACCCCAGTGACTGTTTTTAAAAACAATTTTAAAGAAGTTTTAAATCATTGCTAATTTTTGTAAATTCCCAAAAAATCTGCCAACAGACTAAATAAGCAATCTAATGAATAATGTTTAGTGTCTCTGTTGTCAATTGTCAAGAATAAAGAAAATGTATAAATCTTCTTTCAGGTTTAGGTTTTATTAAAATTATAATCATTGCTTTTTAAAAACAAAGTTGCTGAGAGAAACAAAAGTCTATACAGTAATAGTAGTGTCAAGGGAATAACTGTCCTTTTTGACACACCATTTTCTTTTGTGGGCACAAAAGTAAACCTTGCCATAAAAAGACAGTAACATTTAATTAAGGAATTGTATAGGTTATATTTTTCTGCTTGAGTAATCTCAGATATTTCCTCTTTAGATTAAGATAGAATTAAGAATGAATTATTAAGAATGAATTGTTTCTAAAGTTCAAATAAAGTTTCTAAATATCCAAAGAAAACCAACAGTAAAGTAAAAAAAAAATAAAAAAGCAATGTGTTAGCAGCCTAATATTCTCTATTATAAAGTTTTCTTATTGGCTAATAAAATTCTGCTTGTTAGTTAACAAGACCATTATGCCCTATCAATGCCTTATAAATAATAGACTATTCTGTTTTGATTGTGTGGAAAGACAGAAAAGACACTACTTGGTTTCAGTGAGAAAATGAAAGAAAGTGTTTAAAGTGTTTAACAGCTGTTTCAGTGAAATGGAAAAAGTTGCCAATTTCAAATTTTTTTATCGTATTTCTTTAAATAATGACCAACATTCATATTTATGATTGTTATTGCAATATTTTGTTAAAGTTGTCAAGTTCAAATATTTAAAGATGCAATAGGGGAATTTATATGAATATTTTATTATTGTAGAACACACTAACTATGAGCTTATTCAATCATTAATTTATGAATTAAGTTTCATCAGAAAATTCAAATAGGAAAACTGAAATTTTCACTGGTACTTCTAGTTGGCTTCTAGTAATACTCTAACAATAACAGCAGAATATTTTATTACTGAAAAGAGAATATCAAGTTACATGACCAATAAATATATAGATTGTGCTTTATATTAGAAAATAGATTATTTTTTATGTAAGACAAAGTTCAATAAATAATCAATAATCAATAATCACAAAGTTCAATAAATCACTTTATATGATTATATGATTAAATAAATAACTTTAGAAAATTGATTTTGTTTGTGTTTCGTTATACATAAAAAAAAAAAAAAAAAAAAAAAAAAAAAAAAGAGAGAGTTGGGAATAATTATCATTGTGAATTGAAGAAATCATCTTTTGGAAGTGATTATAGATATGTGTTAAATATAAAAAAAAAAATACCTAAGCATACAAAAAGCAAAATGTTAGCCTTTATACCTTGACTTTAAATTGCAGCTGTGATTTTATGGCAATCAATTCTTCCATATGTTCCATTTGGCGAGCCCCATCATTGCATTGCTTCACAATCTGTAAAAAGAACAAATGAGCCATCAATATTCAGTATTTTTGAGAAGAAAAGATATGAAAATAAAATGATACTTATAATAGACCAATATTATTAATATCACTTGCCTTAAACTATTGAATCCAAATATTATTAGTAACACTTGCCTGTTATTATTAGTAACACTTGCCTGTTATTATTAGTAACACTTGCCTGTTATTATTAGTAACACTTGCCTGTTATTATTAGTAACACTTGCCTGTTATTATTAGTAACACTTGCCTGTTATTATTAGTAACACTTTCATTTTTTACTGAATACATTTTTTATTAAAGAAATTTGGGAGGGTATGTTTCACCCCCACTTTATAATATCTCGTGGGCAGGGAGTCATCCAATTTTTTTTTTTTACAGTTTTATAAAGTAAAATCTCTGAAGATATCATTTTAGTAAAAGATTTATGCAACTTCAAGTGTGAACATTGGGAAAATTTGGCTGCATCTTGCCAAAAGTAATTCAATAAAACTAAAAAATAATTCAATAAAACTAAAAAATAATTCAATAAAACTAAAAAATAATTCAATAAAACTAAAAAATAATTCAATAAAACTAAAAAATAATTCAATAAAACTAAAAAATAATTCAATAAAACTAAAAAATAATTCAATAAAACTAAAAAATAATTCAATAAAACTAAAAAATAATTCAATAAAACTAAAAAATAATTCAATAAAACTAAAAAATAATTCAATAAAACTAAAAAATAATTCAATAAAACTAAAAAATAATTCAATAAAACTAAAAAATAATTCAATAAAACTAAAAAATAATTTTTTGATAATTCATGCTTGCATAATTTAATTAAACATTATTTTCTTTCAGAATGGACAGAAAAAACTACACTTAATATTTATTTAAAAAAAAAATTACTTAGTGAAATTTTGAACACAAGAATTTCTTTTATTAAATAAAGACCTGTTTGATGAATAAAAAAAAAAAAAAAAAAGTAAAGTTTAATGCCATTTTCGAATGTAAATCATTTTTAAAATAATTTTTTTTTCTTTTTAGCAACGGTTAGATTATTTTTGGTATGGATGTACAAAAAAGACATAATTCTGATATCTTGCTTTGACTGAACACTCCACAGTATCAGAAGTGCTTTATGAATTAATCTAATTCTGTAATACTTCTAGACAAATTCTACCCTGAATTGGAAGATCTATCAAAAATCAGTCAATTATTGGATTTCAGCAAAATTTCCAGTAATTATTCATTTATGAAAAGGAAATTTTTTTTTTTTTTTTTTTAAAGTCAATCACCCCTTACCTAATATTATAAAATCTCAATAAAATATGTGGACACTATAAATATTTATATTTCGATAAAGATAAGTCCTTGGATAAATTAAATCAGTTAAAATTTTATTCTAAACATGATTAGATGTGGAAAATATACTCAATATGAAAAATTGTAATAATAATAAAACATTTTGTTTAGAAAGTTTATAGTGCTTTTTTTAAAATAATAAATTCTGTAAACTTTTGGGTTGTGAAAGAAAAAAAAAATATTTGCAGAAAAATCATTTTTTTAAAGATTAATTGTCATTTACTTAAATTATATTAATGTTTGCAATGTTTTAAAATTATTTATTTATCATTAAACTACATGGACACTTCTGAAATAATGTTTTTATAATCAAGAAATGTGAAGTTAAGCATAATCCATTAGACAGGATGTTTTGTTTAAAGGGAAATTTTTATACGTTGACATTTTGCAATCAGCATGTATGGAAGGAATGGTGAGTCAGTTATGTGCCATACGTGATACACACTTAGGTGATCATGTATCTTTTGATTTTTTTTCCTGCAGTAGGTTGCCATTACTTTCTGTGGTAGGCCAGTTGCCATCCAAGGCTATAGAACCCAGTCTGTCCTGCTATTTACCCATAGCTGGAGGGAAGAAGAGGATTCATACCTTTCCCAATGGTATTAGCAGGGAAGTGAATGTAATGGATTTGTCTGGAATTCAAACTCAGCTCTCCAATTCCTCAATCAGAATCGCTGTCCATTACCCCACCATGTCTCCCAAGGAATGGTAAGAAACCTTTTTATTACGTTCTTGATTACCACTCATGCACACATATGCAGCTTATCTCTTATTTAGCAAAGACTTGATAATCTTTATTTCCAAGCTTGTCAGTCAGTGACATAGCTTGCATGCACAAAGAAAACAGATTTCTAGTTTGCTTTTTTGCCTTTTTTGGTCTTCCATACTTCAAAGAGGACAAATAAATTATTGCAATACTTTTTAAAAAACACTATTTTAAAAAGTGCATAGCAGCAACTAGTGTTACAAATGTCAGAAAAATTGATGAAAGACCAGATTTTGTTGAACTGACTCAAGTGTTAAGAATTTATCATTTGGCATTTACCTTGTTGATTGCAGATCGAGCCTGTATAGCAGATTTATACTGATCAGAGGCAGAATCCAAGCGATGACATATGGAATCAATTAGTAGAGGAATACGGGTAATGCGCTGCATGGGAAGTAGTAAGAAGGTCTTCATAGGCAGACGTTGGCAGATGTCATTTCGTTCTATGTCCTTTAGGGCACTAACAAATTCAACTCGCTTCCTGAAAATCCAAAACAAAAGTTATTAATAGTTACATAAGAAAAATAAATGTGCACGTGTATAATTTTTAAATAAAAGTTCAATTTTTGTAACCTCTTGACCAACTCCAGAGTTTTGTTAAAATGTTCATCAGGTAAAAATGTTCCATAAATAAATTTTAATACAAAATTCTGGAGTTGGTCATGCTGATAAGTTCATTGAACATTTATCGATCTAGTTATCTAATGAGCACTTTCTGGCAGTTCTGCTGGCATAAATAATGGACTCTCCTGTTGGATTCAACGTATGAAGATCTGACAGCTTATTTGATTCAGTTATGAAATTTTGTGCAATAATCTTAAGTGGCATTTAAGACCCGCTAGTGATTTACAAAGGAGGCCACATATGGAGCAAGTGTGAGAATTGCGAGATGAGATCACTGTTAGATTGGCTGACATTTTAGATCTTGCTTGTGCTTCTTGAAGATGATTCAAACAAGCAGATTGAAAACTGCCGAGACCACTAAAACACGTTGATCTCCATTCTACCCACTCCAAGATAAAGCGCTCAAGGGTGTTAGGTGGTATATTGACAGCTGACAAGTTGCTTTTCAGCCTGTTTTTGTATCTTAGCCATGGGCGTCCTACATTCCTGTAGCCTTGATCTAACTGGCTGTACATTAGGAGATATATATATATATATATATATATATAAAAAGGTCAATTTTACTGTTTTTAAACTTCAATCTTCCATGAATCTCTCATGTACATTCATATCTGCTCAAAGCATATCCAAATGTAAAGAAATGATGTCACACATTATGAAATGGACAAAGTCCGACAATTATTTTAAGACAATTTTTATGTTTATACATTCTTTTTATAGATACAAATATTTAAGTAAATGCTCTGTTTTATGATAAACAGTATTAATAACATTTACCAGTCTGAAATATTCGTTCTCTGACAGGAATCGAACCTGTATTCTATACAGAACCGTCATTTAGCCTGACGTGCCTTAACTGATCGAGCCACAGAGGCTAAATAATGGTTCCATATAGGATACAGGTTCAATTCCTGTCAGAGAACAAATATTTTCTATGAAGATTTCTTGGACATTTAGGCCGGTAAATGTTATTAATACTGTTTATTATAAAACAGAATTTACTTAAATATTTGTATCTATAAAAAGAATGTATAAACATAAAAAATGTCTTAAAATAATTGTCGGACTTTGTCCATTTCATAATGTGTGACATCATTTCTTTACATTTGGATATGCTTTGAGCAGATATGAATGTACATGAGAGATTCATGGAAGATTGAAGTTTAAAAACAGTAAAATCGACCTTTAGATAGAGATATATATATATATATATATATATATATATCTAAAGGTCGATTTTACAAATAATTGTCGGACTTTTTCCATTTCATGTGTGACCTCATTTGTTTACATTTGGATATGCATTGAGCAGATATGAATGCACGTGAGAGATTCATGGAAGATTGAAGTTTAAAAACAGTAAAATTGACCTTGCTAATATATATATATATATATATATATATATATATATATTATATATATATATATATATATATATATTTTACTTCAAACACACACACACACACACACACACACATTAATTATCTCTTCACCCAACCAGGCAAAGTATTTTTGTGAAAATGTTACTTAACAATTTTTTTCGTACCATAACCAATGACTAAAACAATTCATTTACTTTCCTAAGACAAAATTATAACACTACAAATCTACTGAGATAAAAGAAAGAAACAGTAATGTAGTCCCATACTCACATTAATTTATTATACATCCTCTCTTGATAAGTCATATTTGTACAATATCGAATGTATACATTAAATGTGCCTTGGTGTACATGTTTTGTGATAATGTCACAAATGTCATGGATCAGTGGCGACTTTTTCCACCGTGCTTCCAAGTCAGCAAGAAGCCTAGAAATAAAAAAAAAATAAAAAAAATTTTTTAAATTTAATTACACTGTCACCATTTTATAGTATTTCTAGAAACTAACAGCTTTTAAAGTGTACCAGAAATAATTCAATAAAGATCAAATAAATCCATAAATTTTCATTTTGAAAAGGTTATGATGAAAGGATTAAATTGATTCCAACAAAATCTGAAATTTAAGATGTTAGCATTATTCACAGAGGAAAAGGAAAAATTCACAGAGGAAAAGGAAAAATTGACATCAAACCAAGAGAATAAAATTTTACTAAAAGAGCAATTTCAGATAAGTAATATATGCTAAAGTGGAATGAATATAAAAAATAAATTAAATAAAAACATTAAATATCTTTGATATTTGTCTGGATTTCTGAGATGACATATTGTAACTATTGGTACTATTTATATAGTTTGGACTGTTATTTTCATCTTTATTGTCAGATTCACAATGTTTCGGCCATTGTACACTCTGGCCTTCTTCAGGTGATATACATTGGAATTTCGAACCAAACCCTTTATTTCATTCACCAGGGTATATTGTCCTAGTTCCACATGCCATGCCATGCCTTTTCTGGCCAAAGACACATGGCCCAGTGGATAAAAGTGTTGATTGAAGTAATCCAGTGACTTGACCCAAACGAGTTATGAAGTCAATACCTGGTCACAGCAGAGACAAACAAAAACTTGGAGAGTGGAGTTGCTAAAAGGGAAATAACTGAAACTGAGATATCCAGAAAAGGCATGGCATGTGGAACTAGAACAATCTACTCCAGTGGATGAAATAAAGGGTCCAATTCAAAATTCCAACATATATCACCTGAAGAAGGCCGGAGCATATAATGGCCAAAACATCATGAATATGACAATAAAAATATTTAAAGATATTTATTTACATTGTTCAGACTGTTATGACAACAGTCTGAACAATGTAAATAATTAAATATCTTGCATTAATCACAGATAGTCCATCTTTCTTTTTTTTTTTTTTTTTTCAATATTTAGAAAGCAAAAATACAGATTAAGTGTCAAGATTTGCTAAAACTAATTTTAGATAAAATATTACAAAATTCAATGGTAAATGATAATTTTTTTACCCCTGTAAAGAGAAATATTTAGTTTGTTAATGTAAAAGAAATTTTTAAAACACAGTAAGTAGCAGTAAAAATCACTGGGAAATGATAAGAGTTACAAAGTAACCAGCTGTGGTTACCAGTTACAAAATGTACCAGCACAAGTAGCAAAATATATAATTCTTCTGCTAGTGTATCAACGTTAGAACACTAGAAAATGAAGGCAGAAGGAACAATGTGAAATGAGGTGTTGCCTTTATGAGAACAACTTTCCTGTGGAATAACTCAAAAAGCAATGCTATCTGCCACTTGAAGTTATATCAAAGATTTTATTTGTATAGTATGGAGATAACTGAACTAAAGTTCTAAGCATTATTGTAGATCAAAGTTTATTTTTCTACCAGTCTGGAGGTCACTTATCTTTTATTAGTCAAAAAAAACCAACCAATGCCAATTCCAATCTGTGGTGATTAGTATGGCTTCCTGCCCTATATCAAAACTCCTAACCAGCATCTACATCAGTGGTTCTTAAATGGAGTCCATGTAACATTACTGATGGTCTACAAATAGCAAACTGGGGATCCATGGTAATATTTTAGTGATCCATAGAGCAATTTCCCTTCAGAATGGTTATTACAACTGAGAATTGGAATTTCTACAGTAATCTATGCCATATTAAAATCCTAAAAATGAAAAATAACTAAAAATAACAAAGCGAGATCAAGTGATGTTAGTGTCCTGTTTTGATTGAAGTTGAATAAAAACTGAGGATATATAGCGTACATAAATGTTCCATAGAATTTAGTTGTTAAATACAAGTTTATTTTCACTAGTTTTACTTCAAAATAAAGCATTTACTATTTCTATAATACAATTCCTAAACTTATCGTAAAAAATGAAATAAGCTTTTTTTTTTCATCAAATGGTTACAGGGGTTCACCAAAACAAATTAAGAGTAAAAGTTGTCCATGGGTAAAAAAAAGGTTGAGAACCACTTATTTTGATGGTCAGCTAGTGGGTGGAAATTCTCAAATATCTTGGTATGAGGAATATCAATAGGATCAAAGAATAAGTTATAATGGCTTCTCTTTATAACACAGAAATCTCTATAGTGTTAGAATTTGAAATTCATAAAAGAGGTTTTAAAACTTTCTTTTTTTTTTTTTTAGACAGCTGATCTTTGACTTTTTCCAGAGCGCTTTTTTTTGAAGATGATCATAGTCTCAAATTTGCTTTTGAGCTGTTTTGAAAATTGGTTTCTTTCTAAAACATTAATTTTAAGAACAAAAGTTCTTGGAAAAACAAAAGTTCTTGGAAAAACAAAAGTGTATTTCCTCTGTCTGATTTCCTGGGATGAGGAGTTATTTACATGTGGACTATTGTCCTTATCTTTATTGTTATCATCACAACGTTTTGGCCATTGTGCTCTCAGGTATTCATCTTGAGAACTAGACAAGATATCCCTAGACATGGACAGCAGAACAAAATAAAGAGTTCAGTTTGAAATTGCCTGTAGGCTACCTGGATCAACATACACATGATGAAGGCCAGAGATCTCAATGGCCGAAACGTTGTGATATCAACAGCAAAAATGAGGATGTGTAAATAAGAAGGTATTAGCTGTGTGAAACACTTTTAAAGAAAAACAACAGTGAGCAGAGTAACAATACTGAAGAGACAGCCATTAGTCCCTAACTCTTACTAGACTTACAAAAGGTACGAAGAACACACACACACAGAGGAAAGAGGAGGATGAGGAGAGAAATAAAATTATGATTACTTACTTCTCACTTGTTTCACGCACGGCACCAATGTTAGAAAACAGTTCATGTCTCTCTTGTCGAATCAAAACACTTTTGTCTGATTTATCAGAAAACTGAGGACTGAGCAGAAATGTATTCATCAAAATGTTTAAACTTTTCAGGTAAGAAGCTTCAGAGGTGATTACTTCAAATATAGCCTGAAATAGAAAACGGATTCAG
The DNA here is from genome assembly GCA_963932145.1 of Acanthosepion lycidas. Lineage (NCBI taxonomy): Eukaryota > Metazoa > Mollusca > Cephalopoda > Sepiida > Sepiidae > Acanthosepion > Acanthosepion lycidas. Next base: position 34,081,719 of record OZ010596.1, read on the forward strand.
GAAAAGAAATCAAATAAAAATTTATTTATATTCAAGCCATGCAAAATTAAATCAACTTCATCGATGAGGCTATAGTGTTCAAAGATAAAACAGTGATTATTATTGATTTTAGACAAGTAATTCTTTCCTCTTAATTTTCATTATATTTTACCACCATTCTCAGATCATCTTTGTATGAATGTTAAGTTTATTTCCAATCTGTACTGATTACTATAAAACTGTACAATGACTATCTAAGAATTATAACAAAAAGTAAGTAAAATTAAGATGACAGAAATACTAGATGAAAACTAACAATGCTTTGTTTAGGAAATTCAGATATTATTATATTTAATACTTACATAAAATCTAAGCTTAAAAGCTGACAGTATACTGGTGTCCAAAGAAATAAAGAATATAGTTATATGGCTAAAATTGGATAACTTCTACTTATTGACAATTATAGCCTAATCAGAAAGATATTGCCATGAAAAAGTAGGCTCCCATTAAAAAAAAAAAAAAAAGAGAGATGAAAGTTCAAATTTCATAGAAACCTAATTTTTTTTTCTGATCTGCACAACTTAAGAGAATGACAAAAACGGCAACAGAAATTCCAATGCAAGAAAGAAAATAACAGCTTAATAAAAGTTAATAAATTGATGGCTTGATAATGATTGACATTTATTTTAACTTGGGTAGAAAGATACATTCTTTCATGAAGCCAGAGAGCAAAAGAAAAACATGGAAACAAGTTTTATATTTTGTTTTAATTTATTACCAAAAAATTCAGTACACTATAAAGAAATTTAATATAATTATTAAAGTTAATTTCATGATTTCTTAACACTTCTGATTCTATGGATATACTTATATGTATTTACAAAACTTACATTGCCTGCTGTTGACATAGATATACATTTTTGAAACACTATGAAATATCAGACCCTAGAGTGTGTGTTATAAGCTACCCCTTAGTGCTATTTCCAAATCTATGTAGATAAATATTAGCATACAATACAACCTATTTTCGGACATGTTTTTATTATATTGTGATGGAGGTGTCATTTACCTTAGTTTATATTGCAAAATATCTGACTAAAATCAGAAATCACTGTCAGCATCAAAATGCTTGGCAAATAGATTAGATTTTTTTCCTATTTTCATCCAAAAAAGGCCAGCACTGTCATGCAACAATGTTATAATAATGCAGCAATGAAAGCTTTAATACACTCCTCATAAGAAAACTTACTTCTTGGCATTTTCGTTCTGAATCTGAAATTGTATCCAAAATATTAGAATTCTTCACCTACAAAGATACAAAATGGCATTTGCATGAATGTTTAAAAAGACAATAATCTGTGAAAAAGTAGAATATTTTTGAATTGATAATGTCTTTAGTCAAAATGCATAACTCAAAGACCAATTTTCCAAATGTATACTTTATACATGATCAGGGTGGTTCAAGATAATTATTTAAGAATCATGGATTTCTTTTCATTTATAATATGCCTTCATCTGCCATCTAAATACAATTCAATTTCTACAATGTCTGAGAAAGCTTTATAATAACATTACTAACATTGCCAAGTAAAATTAGAAAATGTCCACTTCAGCCAATACATAATTGTTAAATCCCAGGTCGTTGGGATGAACAAAAATGAATGAAAATAAAAGACAAGTGTATTTTAATACATACTAAAATATCTTTTATTCATTTACTGCCTGAGTACAGCAAGTATATGTTTGGATTTAAACCATGAGTTCCACATGCATGAATTCAGAAGTACTGTGATTCAACAAGTGGACAAGGGCTCAATTCTATACTGAATTATTGTCCTTTATAGAGGGAAGTAAGTTAACGCCCCCTAACACCTCCCCTTTTGAGCTTTGTGCTTGTATGACTTGTCAGGGATTTAACTGCAGTAGGTATGGCTTACTTTGTAGTCAATGGGATTTCCTTGGTGCACTTTTTGCTGGAGTCCTATTTTTGTCCCTTGGCATTACTTGGGAACTTTGTTGAAGTTCAAAGGTGTCCAATAGAATGTCCAATGGTAAAGTGGAGTTTAATTTGGTCTCTGGAAGGTTTGATTGCTGTAATTGGTTTGCATGTCAAACCCAAACTGAAAACTGTATATCCACGTCATAACATTTCCAGAGCAACGTATAATGCATCCCTGGATCCATTTTTCTTTACCGTTGTGGTAATCTTTTGCAAGTACAGGTTGTCCTGGTACATATTTGCGGTTCACTGCTCCATGATGACAGATTGTACTTCCATCTCTGTGTTCCTTTTTAAGGAATAGTTTGTAATTGGATGGATGATATCTATTTGTGCATAAACTTTACAGTTCATCAGTGATTCTGCTGGTGTATTTCCATTAGGTGTGTTTGGATTGAGTGTAGCTCTATAACTTCTGAGGAATATTTCTAATATTTCTTGTGTGGTTCCTTCCACTTCTAGCTTGAGGAGTGCTTTCTTAAAAGCATCTACAAAACATTTCACTTGTCAATTTGATTGTGAATGAAAAGGGTGATATCTTAATGTGTTGAATACCATTCTGTGCACAGGAAGTTGAAAATTCAGCTGAAGTAAATACAGTGCCATTATCAGAAACTAGTATCTGTGAGACTCCAAATTGAATAAAGATTTGTTTTAACTTAAGAATTGTTTCATCCAAGGATAATACTACTCCTTGATGGATCTAGCAAAGTCAACATGAAGGCATAACCAGGTTGATTCAGGGATAGACCAAGAACTGAGTGTAGTTTTCCTGGGAGATTTAGCTGCCAGTTGGCAATTGGAACATGTACATATGAATTCCTCCAAATGCTTGTCCACGTTTGGTTAATAAACATAGCTGCATGCTAGGGATTTCATACGGCTAATACCTTCATGACCATAATGGAATTGCTTTATCACTTTTTCATGTAAAAAGTTCTGCAAAAAGAAGACAGTCATTGACTTCTGACAATGAAGATCATTGCTGAAATAATGGCTGAATTTTTTTGTCAATTCATATATCTGGCCATTTTGCACAATGGAAGCATATCACTTTTTTAACATTGGATCAGAAGCTGTGGCTTCACAGGTCATTGTAAAAGTGACTAGTAATGCTTTTACAGTGGATGCAAGCACTGAAGTGACTTCTGGCTCTAGAGATAATGCTGCAATGACTGAGTCTTCTGGTACTTTATTTTGTGTAGTCATGACCAATTGTATTTGTTGAATTATATTTTATAGAAAATTATAATCTAACATCATACAAACCCATCTTTGAAGACTGTTTTGTATACACTGGGATACTTTTAGATCCAAAAATACGAACAAGAGGCTTGTGATCTGTGATCAGAGTGAAATGATGTCCATACAGCATTTTGTGGAACTTTTTAATAGCAAAGACTATTGCTAAAGCTTCTTTTTCAATTTGGCTATTATTACGCTCTGCCGGTGTCACTGATCTGGATGCATGAGCTATTGCCTTTTGGCAGCCATCAGGTAAAATGTAAGAAATGACATCTCCAATATCATAATTAGAATCATCAGAGACCACCACAATATCCATGGTTGGGTTATAGTGTGTCAGCAAAAGATTGGAAGAAAGTAAGGACTTTACTTTTTTAAAGGCTACCCGAGACATATCAGACCACTCCCATGCAACATATTTTTCAAAAGATTGTTGAGAGGTGCACAAACTCAAAGTGCAAGCCAAGGAAAGAATGTAATTTTGTTACATTTGTCAGTGCTGGCATGTTTTCTTTTTATTGCAGAGATATTTGCCAGGTCTGATTGTCTACCATTTTTGTCAAAAATAAACCCAAAATATTTGATTTGTTCTTGGAAAATTTCACACTTTTCAGCTTCAACACGGAATCCTTATTGTTGAAAATAGAAAATAAACGTTGCAAAAATTCATCTTGATTTATTCTTGCAGTGATAATTTCATCAATAAATGCTGCAAATCCTGTCAATCTGGTCAGCATGGCATCCATTGTTTGATGGAAAAATAGCTGGTGCTTGTTTGACACCAAAGCTAAGATGGTTAAATCTGAATAATCCCTTGTGGATGTTGATAGTAAGGAACTATTTGGACTCCTTGTCAACTTCCTGTTGAAGACAAGCATCAGAAAGATCAACCTTTGCAAAGCAAATTCTGCTTTTCAGTTTTGTGAAAAAGATCCTCCAGCACTGGAAATGGATACTGATGTACATCTAAAGAATCATTCAAACCAGTTGAGTAATGGAGTATCTGGACTTTTCCATTTGACTTTAACAACTACAACAGGAGCTACCTGCTCAGAGCAATTAACAAGCTCTGTTGCACCTTCTTATTAAAGATGTTGCAGTTCTTTTTCAATCATATTCAGAGGAGCATAGAGTACTGGATATTTTTGGTCTAAAAATTGGCTGGTTTTAATTTCAGAGTAGCTATAATTTTTGTACATCTCCGAAGTCCATCTTGAAAAACATCACTAAACTTATTTTTAAGTTCATCTGTGAAATGACTTTCAATATCAGAAACCGATGTGAAGTTAAATGTAATGAACACAGATTTGAGAGGAATTCAAAAGTTTAGGTTGTTCTATCCAGTCAAGACCAATTTACTTTGGAATTATCTGTGATGCAACACATACCAGAAAATGTTCTATTTCTAAAGGAAACATTACAAGTTAACTCACCAATTAAACAAATTGTACTTCAGATGAGCTCATTTCTAGGTGATCTGTTTCAGACACACATAGCTTTTTAATTAGTTCCCCAGTCAAATGCAATATTAACATTATGTCCAATGCTGTATCAAACTGGAAATGAATTGGTTTGTTGTTTACAGAAGCAACAATATATTTTCTGCAGAATTCATAATTCACATTGAATGTTGTAAACACTGTTTTGGGCATTTTCCCTTTTTAATTTTTTTGGGGGGTTGAATTTTTGTGTGAATTTAGATTGAAAAATACTTCTTCATGTCCATTTCGGTGACAAATATTGCACTTGTGTTTTTTGAAAGAGGTTTCTTTTCATCTCAGGGTTGTTTTCTCTTGTGGATGTTGCTAGTTATTGATAAATCATTGTTCTTTTTTTCTTTTAAATCAGTATGAGGTCTCTTTTTATGCTTAATAAATTATTGCATTCAATGGTGAAGGCTTTTAACATAATGTGTTTGTCCTGTTCCTGTTTTGAAAGAAATTGGGTGTGAACATTAGCATGAGTAGAAAATTTTAATCCTGCGATAAAAATCAAACATTTAAACTGTTCCTCTGTGAGGGAATTTAATTAAAATTTTTTGCATTCCTGATTGACGTGACCATCAAATGTCACATAATCGTCAGCGTCATCTTTTGTTAGCTTTAAACATTAAATCGAATATTAAACAAAGAATGTTTTTCTTCTAATACTTCACTGAGTTAATCCACTGTTTTTACCTTTGTGAGAAACGTCAACATTTAAACCACAAAGTGAATGTTTTTTCTCTTGATGAGTCATAGTGGAATTCTGTGATGCTGTTGGGCAAGATATCTGCTGAATTGGTATTTTGGTTTGTTCCAGTGCGGAAAATTTTGAGATGATTCTGGAACTATGCAGTCATTGCTGTCAATAACTATTGTTGTGACTTCTGAAACTATTCTTGCTGTTGGCATAAAATCTCTGTAAGCATCTCTGGTGAAATTGCCATGTTGATTTTGAGGTTTGAGTCTTTGTCGCCAAAAATTTGTTATATCACAGGTTGTTGGCATGAACAAAAATGAATGAAAATAAATGACAAATGTATTTTGACACAAAATAAAATAACTTTTATTCATTTGCTGCCTGAGAAAAGCAAGGATTTGTTTGGATTTAAACCATGAGTTCCATGTGTGTCATCTTATCACCATGTTGAATTCAGAAGTGCTGCAGTCTAACTAGCAGACAAGGGTCATAACTCAGTTGTATTTTGAGTTATCTTCCCTTACAGGGGAAGTAAGGAAACAACCCCTAACAATAATTATTCAACAATTGACAACATCTGAAACAACAACTGAGCAACTCAGAAACTTCATTGTTTGGATTATTACAAATTTGAAGATATCATGAAATTATGTTTTTTTGAGCAGGTTTGAAAATTGGTTTATTTTTAAAACATGACTTAAATAAAAGCAAATGTTTTGAGAAAGTAGTTGTCATTGAATTTAAAAAAAAAAAAAAAAAAAAAAAACTGTATTAAAATTTCAAAACATTACAAAATAAGCAAACAGGAACAACTATGAGCAAATGTAATTTTAAAATTAAAAGCTACAGTTCAGTAATGGATGATCTTCTGTCACTCATTTAATGTGGTGTACCTTTTGTCTAAGCATCAATAAAAAGCTTAAAAGTAAAACTGAATAAAATACACAATTTTTTTGTTTTATATAAAATAATCTGCTTGTCACAAAAATGTATAAAAAAAAAAAAAGAACTCTAAAACTTATAAAAATTAACAATAGACACAAAGTGATCAAAATTTTTTTCTTTTATAAATTTTTACAAGTAATATCTATATATAACATGAATAAAACAACTTAAAACTTTAAAGAAAATTATATAATGTAAAGACTTATAAAATATTTATAAATATATAATAAAATATATAAATATGTATAAATTATGAGAAAACTTTTTATAAATATAAATTATATATGTATATATAAACTTATAAAAAAATTAGGAAAATTGTTTTAAAGAAAAAAATTAATAAAGAATAAATAAAATATTACTAACTTGAGGCATTTCATGCCACAATGTTCTTTGAGAATTGGGCCGAAGAAATTCACAACCTAACTGAGATGATCTCGATGAAGATGAATCTTGTGTACTTGAAGAAATGGTAATTGGAATTTCTTCAGGTAGACTTTCATCTTGCTCTGCTTCTCCAATTTCACAGTAGATATGAGCTGAAAGGAAATCAGTGGCAAATCAAACACCAATATTGAACAAAATGAAGTGAAAGCATAATTCCAATAACGTTCAGAGATAACTACAAAAAGAATAAAATGTTACCAAAAATAATAATGTCTAAGACATCCATTATACTCTCCTTCAAATTAGAACTCTTTCTGATTCACTCCACATCAAAACCTGTTGGCCAGATGTGAATGCAGTGAAAGCAAAATTAAAAATAAAAATGTCACTCTCATCCGGCTCACAAAACAAATCCCCTTCCCAAATATAATATACAATTTAAACGTCAGAGCCAATCCTGAGCATTGCTGCTAAAGCAAAAGCATGACAAAACCACTGAGTCATGTATCCACCCTGACTGCTTAAAAGGACCTGCTCAGGACACTCAAGGCAATAGTCAGGCTGTTACAGAGTTCAGCAGGTGGTCCCAGGTCAACCAGCCTGACACAATTTTCAATGCCAGGCCCTACTGACTCCACCATCTTCCAGGTCGCTTTCCTCACCCACAAAGAAACATTCCACCTTGATCCTTTATACTGGCAATGCAGAGAATTATTTATTTTCACATATCTCGTTTCTGTCTCACCAGCAACACTTTGCTGTTTCTGTTTGTTCTTTTGCAACCATATACAGTATATAAGCATCTGCCTCCCAATTTACATTTAATATTAGAGTATTATGCAGTCCAACTACGTACAAGTATTGATGGTTTACATGGGTAAACATTAGGTACTTCAACTTTGTATATAAAACCTTTGTAGTTAATTTTTATAGATACAAAAGAATAGAAACATTTACATGCCATCAAATACAATAGGTGATGAGTTGGAATTTAAAATGTTATCAAAATGCCAGTATTTTACATTTTTGCTAAATCACAATTCAAACCATAATGGTTGCAAAATTTCATTGTTAAATGGCAAAAACAAACAAAAAAAAAAAAAAAGTAGTTTTTCAAATGGCCACAACACAAAAACAAGAGCCACTCAAGAGAATGTTAATCTGAATGGCTCACCTGACAGATTTGCACATTTAACTATAAGAAACATCTGGATATTTAAAGAGAGATATTTCATTGCCAGATATTGAGAAAATAAAACAAGCAAAAAAACAACAAAAAAAAAAAAAAAAAAAAAAAAAAAAAAAAAACAGGCAAAGAAAAAAGAAAAAGAAAAAAGAAACCGGTAATAAGGAAAAAAAAAACCCCAAAAAACTAAAAATGACTTATCAATATTAGAAGTCTTCAGAAAGATATTTAACCAAAGTAAAATGCAAATGAAAAAAAGATGAGGTAAAATGATGCTATAATGACCTCCAAATTAGTGTCAAGCAAGAAATCCAAAGGATTATTTATATTTTCATTGATTAATTTGAAAGATTTGGTACCATATTATTTGTTAGAAAAATAATGGCTGTACAATTTAAGAAATTTACAAAGAAAATTAAAAGAAATGATATTTAAGAAAATATTTATAGTAGCTACAGGTAAAAAAAATAAAAAAAATGTTATTTGAGAAATTTCTTACATCCTCTGTTTGAAAGACGCTCTCTGGTTTTCTTTAATGTATCTGCTCCACAAAACTGATAGAGAGGTTCCATTTCAAAGCAAGAGCTATATCGGTCTTGGCTCACCCCATACAGGCTGTCTTCATTCTGAAAGGAATGCATTTTTAGATTTATCAAAGAGAACTATTTCATACATTTTGTTTTATTTAACCTTCCAGTCACAGATCAGCAATACAATATAATCTGTAATTGCTTCTAGTCACAAAAAGAAACCAAAAGAATTTCTTATGTATTTCAGTTTTCTTAAAATGTATTAAACTATACAGATATTTACTAAGCTTAGCTGAGTTTGGTATAAGACTAAATAGAAATAGGGAGAGGGTAAGAAGATTGTATTATGCCAATGTTTCAAATGGGGAAGGCTACCTTGAAAACTCAGCTTTTGAAGTGCTATTTTTTTTTCTAGAATAAAATGTCAACAACTGATGTTAGTGGGAAAGACATAATTATCTTGTTCATCAAGTAGACTGGGATATGATAAAAATTATATAGAAGTTAAAGTTACTAACATTTGCATTTAATATAGGAAATTTATGCCTAAATAATTGGTAAGTTTGTAAATAAAACCTAAATGAAAGATAAACTCAATGAAAATGAAAATTTATTAATTCAATTATTGGAAGCATTCATTTTGATAAACATTTAAATTTGATTGAAACTTGAGGAATTTTTTTGCATTTAAAATAACATTAAGAATACATTTAATGTTGTTTGGCAACTGATATATATATATATATATATATATATATATATATATATATATATATATATGTGTGTGTGTGTGTGTTACCACATCTGGTCTCTTCTGCTATATATTTAGAGATTCTTGATAAAACACAAAGAATCTGCAATATTATTGATCCTGACCTAGTATCTCTGATTCAGTCACTTTCCCGTTACCATAACACAGCTTCCCTGTGCCTTTTCTATATATATTTTCATGGTAATTGTTTCTGATGAACTTTCCTCTATGGTATGAATTTAAGCACAGTTCTAGATTGGTAACAACTTTCATCATTTTACAATTGAAATGGCCAGAAGTAACCATACAATTTATGCTAGCAGTTTCTTCTCTTCCAGCTTCTTGCTTCCCAGTTAACTTTGATCGTCAAAAATTTAAATGCAGTGTCAATTGTTATCTTCTGTCTTTTTAATTCCTGTTCTTTTATTTTTCTCTCTCCTTAATAGTGTTTTTCCCCCTCATTCTCTCACATTCAGTAACCCCTTGTGTCTTAGTAGCTTTATTGCCTTGCTTGGAGTGAAATAATTAAAATATATATATATATATTATATATATATATATAACTTAATAACAAAATACATGTGTTTCCTGCCTATCAGCTTTTGTGTCAATGGTATTAAAAGTTTGTCCAGTTTAAAGAGCCTATATTCATATAGAAATCAACACAACCTTACAATGGTCATACGCAGTATCAATGTGGCAACTATCACACAGGCTTATATAATCCTATTAATCTAAATATTTTAGTGGATACCCATGTTCAAGTAGAAGCAGAGTTTTTAAATAGCATGAATTATACCTACCAGCCTGCACATTGTTTAAAAAAAATGGGGCATCTACTGAAAAATGGATATCCACTAAAATAATATATTTGGTGTAATAAGAAATAATTTTCTAAGGTAATGGATTTTATTTAACAATTCAACAGATTTTTATCACTTTAAATGTTATTTTTAATGGATAGTCATATTTGAGTAGATGCTCCATTTATTTATTAAACTGTATATTTACTTATTTTCATCTACTGGCCTGAATAAATCTTATTTAGTAAAAAAAATATTTCTTGAGAAATGTTAAGATTTCTCAAATATTCAGGACAGTAGATGAAAATAAATAAATATACAGTTTAATAAATAAATGGAGTGTCTACTCAGATATGAGTATTCACTAATTCGCTAATTCAGCATTTATAGGGATAAGAAATAATGTTGGATTAAAAATAAAATACATTAATTCATTAGTAATTTTGCTGATATCATCTAAGGAGTAGACAGACAGATCTGCCTATGAAACTGGAGTCTGAATGCTGAAGCTAACATCAATCAGCTAAGTGACAAACTTTTACTCATATTAATTTATATATATATATATAAACAAACACCAACAGGTGTAGTTTTGAAATCTTTGCTTACTTTTGAACTGTCCACTCATACATCTCATGTTTTTTTTTAAATTAACAACTGTTAGGTTTAAACATAACATGAAGTTGTCACTAGAATATATAAACATAAGCTATTGTTGCAAATAAACCAAAAGAAAAAAAATGGCAAACTTAAGAACTATTACTAGAGGTAGTATAAATTTTATCTGGATATATATTTTAGTAAAAAGATGACCCTTAATTATGCTGAAAGAATAATTCATTAATTAAACAATGAAACACAAATACAAATTATCCTAAAAACAATTAAAATTTCAAAGTTTAATTTAGTATGAAATTGGGGTAAGGGAATAAACAAAAATAAAACAATATTTAGTAAACTGGTTTCAAAAGTAATTTATAAACTGGCACAACAGTAGAGAAACAGTCAATACACCAAAAAATGTTGGTAATCGAGTGACAAAAAGAGATGAATTCTATGCAATGCATTTCGGCATCGAAACATTCTCATTTGGTTTCCTAACAGAGAACTGTGCAAATTATTTTGATACAAATGTCATGAGTACAAACCAAAAACAAAGAATCAGATGCTCTGAATTTCAGATCCAAACTGATCTCTTCCATCCAGATTAAAAATCATAATTAAGAAAAGGAAGCACTACAAGATTGCACAGGTGGTGGTATCAGTGGACTATGAGATGCAATTGGGGATGGGACAAGAAATTTAGAAAATTCCAGGATCTTACCTGAGAGGCTTCAAAGTGTGGAATTTGAAAGTTATAGCTCTGTCTATAATAGAGAGGACACTTGGTACAGTACCAAAAGAAATGAGAATAATGTGGAATTTAGGAGAGTTTAGAGATTATCAAGTCCTTGGAAATGTAACGGAGAAAAGTGCCAGTGATTTAAGGAGACTTGCTTGTTTATACAATTTCCAATGATAATTACCAGACATCTAGTACAGGTCTACAAATGCACAAATATATATATATATATATATATATATATATATATATATATATGAGAGAGAGAGAAGGAAAAAGAGGAGAAAGTAGGAGAAATACAAAGAAGAGAAAAGAAAAAGACTAAGAAATCAAAGAAAATGAAAACCAAGAAAAATAAAAAGACTAAGAAGAATACAAAAAAGTTATTTTCACTATAAAAATTATGGGTAGTTCAACTGTTATTGCCATGAAAGTGCATCAGCAAACCAATTTCAATTCCTTGTTTAGCCTGCTGCATTCACTTTCAATCAAATGTCCTTGGAAAAAAGCATTAATCCATCCATTTTCTATCTGCAGCTATGGCTTAAATAGCAGAGTAAACTGAGCTCTCTAGCCTTGGATGGGAGTTGCTCTAGGAGGAGGACAACTCTGAATTCAAAACCAGGGAGAAAAAAAAAGGAAAACAATTATATTTCCCAAGAAGTCATGTCAATTTACATATTAAAAATAAAAGCAAGTTGTGGATAACTGCAATCAGCTACATCCTACAACATGGCATGATCTAAGGGGTAGAGAGAGAGAGAATTTAAAAATTTTTCTTTCTAATTATGATGAAGTAAAATATTTCTCTCACTTGATCTTGCAAATCTTACAAAACTGACTGCAATATGCTTATGAAGGAAGAAAGTTTTGCTAAAGATGTGAATTGAACTAAACTGGGATATTAAATATCTTTATGTATTTAGATCAAGTATTAAATATATAGAGAATAAATAAGGATCAAAAGGGTATTAAATAAACAACAGCCATGTGTACATAAAGTGTGTATAAAGTTACAATTAACAATCAAAATGGCAGTAGCAGGAAACAAAAAAAAAAAAAAGAAATATCTCATGGTAATTTGTATAAAATTTATTTAACTCAAGTTATAAAAGTTTGCTGCCTAATCATGAATAGATATTTAAACTTAAGTCTTTATGGCTTGCCTTTGTTAAATACATGAAGATTGAGGGATTTATTTTTAGATAGAATACATTAAGGTATTTGATCTAAAAGGCCTGCCTACTGAAGCCCAAAATAAACAGCTATGGGACTTGGAGGAGATGCAGTGAGTTGTAGTTCTCCAAATATACTTTAAAACCAGGTGTCTTATAGGCCAATAAATATAGTAATTTGAGGGGAAGAAAAGCACCTATCATTTAACTTAAGCTACAAATGATCATTTACATGGAAAGGATACATTTAAGTTATATAGACTTGGGAAAAATCATCTCTTCTCCCTTCAACTATGGATAAATAGCAGGACAGATTGTGTCCTATAGCCTTTGGTGCCAACCAGTCTAGGAGAAGGACAACTTTGAATTCAAAACCCAAGGCAGGTGGTTTGGGGACATTGTAGCACACTATGTGCACTAGTTCTCGGTATTTGGCTCTTCCCAAAAAATGTGTGGTTGGTTGTGGACAAGCATTCACCACTATAATTAAATTATATGTGCAGGCAGTATGGCTGTTCGGTTCTAAAGAACAGAGTTGCTGGATTCTTATACATCAAAAACAGAAAAATCCCATATATATATATATATATATATATATATATATATATATATATATATATATATATATATATAGATATGTAAGCAAATAATTAAATATATGGATATAGATCCGACAGTATGAAGGAAATATACAGAAAAAACAAACAAAAATCCTTATATGCAATTATGCTGTTTTAATGTTAATATGTCAACATCGGACGTTTCAGTCTAATAAACCATCTTCAGGACATATTCATAAAATATAATTAACATTATCAATTCAACATGACATCTTTGTCATGTTGAATTGATAATGTCCTGAAGATGGTTTATTAGACCGAAACGTCTGACGTTGACATATTAACATTAAAACAGCATAATTGCATATAAGGATTTTTGTTTGTTTTTTCCGTATATTTTCTATATATATATATATATATATATATATATAAAATGTGTTTTGAACAATAAAAAAGATTCAGAAATACTGGGTTGTATGTTAATATTTTTTTGTTTTATTATTTCAATTAAATTCCTTGACTAGTTTCAGGCCAGCATGGCCATCATCAGGAGAAAAATAACTCTGCTTGTGAGTAGCAGTGAACTACAGGAATGAATGACTTTCTGAAGAAAATGAACTTCTGTAGTTTTCATTTCTTTTTTTGATCGTTAATTTTTGTCAGTCCTTGTGTCGGTCAAACGAACTCTTAAATTGTTTTTTAAGATACTGGGTGGGTAGATTTAGGATATATATATATACATACACACACACACACACACACATACATACATACATACATACATACATACATACATATATATATATATATATATATATATATATATATATATATACACACTTATACATACAGAGATAGATATGTTCACTTATCTTGTTAAGATTAGTGCACATTCAATAATATTATTAATGATCTCTCGATGTCAAGCACTAATTACAGACTGCTTGCCTTAAAAATATTATCTTCCAGAACTACTATAGTCAAAATTTTTTTTGCTAAATACAATATTTCATATATATATATATATGTGGATTGTTTATGTTTGAATTTCTGAGGAGATATTTCCTATATATATGGATTGTTTATGTCTGAATTTCTGATACATTATTTACACATAAACCATTTCAGCCATTATGTCTTCTGTTCATCAAGGGCTTATTGATCCAGTTAAACTTCAATGAGTTTTGAAATGAACCCTTTATTTAATCTATCAGGGTAGAGTGTTCTTCTACAGATATTCTGTCTTGTTCTTATTTAGTACGACTCTATTATTGCTCACCCTGATTTTTGAGGCCAAGTAAATAATGTTCACATATATGGATTGCTTATAAATTTTGTATATGACCTAGCAATGCATAGAACTGATATTTATTTTTAAATATGCTATCAATTGAGTAAATTACATCAGTTTTATATTTATAAATTTTAAAGAACCTATTGCAGGATTCCTACTATGATGTAATTCATAACACTGATTTGTAAGTGAATAATTTATTTTCCTTAAAAACAACATTGAATTATCAGACAGACAACAAAATGCAACCATTAATTTTGGGGGTTGTTGTCCTAACATATCCAAGTACATTCATTAAAGCAGAAAAGTGTTTATACATGAATAATAAAAGCTGAGGAAAATCAGTTTTTTTCCCCCTCCTCAGAATAAAAATTCTTTAAGACAAAATAATTAAAAATTCCTATGTCTGATTTTAAGAGATGAAATCTACAAAATCAATGAAAAATGTTCATCATTTAATGTGTGGTTCCAAAATTAAATCAAATTTCAAAGATTTTTATTATTTCTCCCCAAGCAAGGCAATAAAGCCATAAGATGCAAGTAGTTATTGAGTATATGAGAAAAAATAAGCATTTTTAAGGAAAGAGAACAATAAAAATAGGAATTAAGACAGAGGATAATGATTGACATTGCAGTTAAACTTTTGAAGATCAAAGTTGACTGGAAAGCAAGAAGCCAGAAAAGAGTTCTACAAGTGAGAAATGTGACAGAAGAAATATTAACATAGAAATTATGGTTACATCTATAAAATGAGGAAACCTTGTGACCAACCTAACACTGCACTTAAATTCATAATGTATAATGTACCAGAGAGGAAAGCTCATCAGATATCTTCATATTTTCAGATTTCATGAAGATTTTTTTTCATAAAAAATTTGAAACTTTACTTACATAATCAGGCTGCAGGTCTTGAAATGGAGGACTCACACTAGTGATACTACAAAAACAAAAAACACAAGAAAAAACAAATTAATAAAGAAAAAACAGAAAAACATTGGTTAAAAAAAAAAAAAAAAAAAAAGTGAAAATGGCCCACATTCCAATCCACATTGTATCATGAATAAGTTTATATATTTAATCAAATTAGAAACAGGCTATTCTATGTTGCCTAAATACCGAGCAAATGACTATTGGATTAAGTAACCGATGTCAGGTAATTTTTTTTTAAAACAAAAAGATATTTATTATTACAATATATAATTCAAAGTACATTTACAGTTAATCTAAATATTTGACATGGCACTATATACAAAACAAAGATGGGGTTTAGTCAAATTAAACAAGAGTTTAAGAAGAAAAAAAAAAAAAAGGAACAATATTAACAACTTAAAGAATTTTTCCTTTTAACAAAACGAAAAGTGGAATCAGCAGGCCAAGTTCAAATTCCAGCCTTGTCTCTTATTTTCACTTTCACACAAATACTCTCTTACTCCAGCTATGGGTTATAATAGCAGGGTAAACTGGGCTGTTTAGCTTTGGGTGGCATCCACTCTAAGAGGACTAATCTGAATTCAAAACTGAAGAAGGCAAGAAGGAACCACCATTATATTTCCCAAGAAGTCATGGCAATTCATAATAGAGAAAAGGAATCTGTGGAGAGCTATGATAACCTATATTCTAAAAGAGTTATATCATTCAAAGTTAAGGGCATTTAAACATAAATCATAAACTATTAAAAATCTTAAGTACCTCAAATGATAAAGATATATAATGTATAAAAGAAAATATTTAAGTATAAATCTTCCTACAAATGAACAAATATAACTTTAATACTATTACATATTTATAAATACTTATTTATAACTGAGGCAGGAAGAGGCATGGTGAAATAGTGGATAGTGGCTCAGATTGAGTAATCGGAGAGCCAAGTTTGAATTCTAGTCAAATCCATTACATTTACTTATGCGCTAATACCCTTGGGAAAGGTATGAATCCTCTTCTCCCTCCAGCTATGGGTAAATAGCAGGACAGACTGGTATAGGAGAAGGACAACTCTGAATTCAAAACATGCAGAGGGTTGTTTGGGGACCTTGTGGTACGTAGTGCACCAGGTCTCTGTATTTGGCCCTTCAAAAAATGTGGTTAGTTCTGCACAAAGCCTTCACCACTATAATCAAATCATATGTGCTGGTGTTTGGGATGTCAGTTCCTAGGAACTGAGCTGCTCAATCCTCATATGTCAAATACAATGGGAGAGTCCACCATTTATAACTGAAGTATTTTTGCTTTCTCTAATATTAGTTTCCCATACTTGGATTTTATGCATCATGTTATACCAATACAACAATTTAAATATCTGAAACATTGTGCAACACTGAAATCCAAAGGTGCATTGGGATGGCAAAAGATGCCTTCCAAAACCTAAGTAAAATATCAAGAAAAAGGAAAATTTTGTTAGAAACAAAGAAAAGAGTACAGAGTTGTTATGTAATATCAGTCCTCCTATATGACAGTGAAAGCTGGACAATCTCCTCAAAAATGAAGAGACTTGAAGTAACGGAAGTGTAGTTCTACAGAAGGATGCTGAGAATACCACAGACCAAACATGTAAGCAACAACAAAGTTTTAAAGAAAATGGAAATAAAAAAAAAAGAACAGTTATACTTAACATCAGGAAGAGACAGTTGAAATTTCTAGGGCACATAATGAGGGATGATGCCTTGGAAAATTTTTATACTTATGGGACAGATTGAAGGCAAGTGGGACAGAGGAAAACAATACATAACCTACTTAGTGAGCTTCAGTAAATGAATGAGAGCAGAGTTCAGGAGAGTAGAAGATATAAATCTTCTATAACAGATAATAATTAAAAAGATGCCTTCAAGCTAAGCAAAGTATTAAGAAACAGGAAAAGTTTTTTAGAAACAAAAGAGTACTGAACGATTACACTTGTACATTTTCAACTTTACGACTAAAATACTGTAATTGGATTACGTGTCTGACATACAAGAAGATTCCTATAGTCAAAAAGTTTCACTTAGTGGACTTGAGAAACCTATTTTCCTGAAAAACTGTTTTAAGAGAAAGATTTTATAATCTTTATCCGATGGTAACACTGGCCGCTTGCTTAATGAATGCCAAACGTTTCCCTATAAGGAAACTGCTAATATTACAATTTGTGCTTTCTTTTTGAAGACACAGATACAAAGTTCTGTGTTAAAAAACTTAAAACTTGTCAAAAGACAATTTTATAAAAACAGAATAATGTAAATATAAAGTTAGATTTTTACCTGGCCTCTGAGGGACTCTTTGAAAAAATTGGCCCAGACATAGAGAGATAATCTCCAGAATATCTGCTATTAAGTTTTTTACCATCAATTTCACCTAAACAAAACAGAAAAAAAACATTTGTTAAAGAAATTATAAGAAAAAATGTATAGGCATAAAAAAAAAAAAGAAAACAGATAAATTGATAATCTAGTCAATAATCTAAATATATAATAATAATAATACAACTGAGAAAATACATGAAAATTACACAAATTTTATGTGATTTTTCAGGTTAGCAGAACTTCTGCAACCAAATTGTTTAATAGATAACTAGTTATAATATTTAATAAATTAAGTTCAAGTGACATATCTGGTTATCCACAAAGAGTATAGATATGAGATCTGATAAGTTCAATAGATCTATCAAACATCTGGGTCTGATGAGTATCTTGAGGAGAAATTCTTCAGTCAGCTAAACAGATAATTGACTTAAACTTTTAATTTATTGAACATTAAATATATATATATATATACCCTGATGAGTGGACGGCACGATTGCTGGAGGGTCTGTTTACAAAACCCTAGAGTCAGGATGCTGAAGATAACAAATTTAGTGACAAATTTTATATTAATCCTATATATTTTAATCTTTATGAGTAGGCACTGAAAAGTTCTTGGCTTGACCCACTTCTCAAAAGACACAATTTTTTTTTTTTTTTTTTTTTTTTTTTTTAAACCAGTTTCTTTCTTGGTTGAGCCTACAAATTTTCAGCACTTTATACCCTGTAAAGAAAACCTTGAAATGAAATAGCTTTTATGAATTTGTATAATGCCAACAAGAAAATAAAATAAATTAGTGACAAACTTCTAAGCAAAAATTACAAAAGATCTTTGATGAATTTCCACACAGAGCATATTTCCCACACGATGCACATTTGTATAAATAAAAAAAATATTCTTCCTCATCAAATGCAATGTGATTATGATGAAGAAGCCTGTCTAGTAAATAAAGCACAAAACTGAACACCTACTAGAATTGGATAAATTGCCATGAGTTATAATTCATCTGGATAACTTGGTAAACCTTTTAGGCCTGCAAATATGGTAATTTGGGAGTGAAATAAATCAGATTACTATATAACTTAAGTTACAATAATTACTTTCAGGAAGGAAGGGACTCTTGTATGGTGAAAGCCTAGAGCCTAATGTTTAGGGGGAGGACAACTCTGAATTCAAAACCATGGAGAAGGCAAGAAGAAAACTATGCTTAACATGTTATTATGGAGAAAAATAAAGAATTAAGATGAAAGCAAACTACTAAAGTAAAATTCAAAATGAACAAAAGGTTATGATAATTAGCTTAGAAGGTTAGATATGACAAAAATTCTTTTTTGAATTAAAATGATATTATAGACAAGGTTTTTCTTCAACAAGAAATGAGGATACAAAGGTGTAAACCAGTAGATAAAACCCGAATAGAAAAACCACCAGACATTACTGAAGTAAATTATACAACAAATAATGAATAACCTGGTACTAATAGCTACTCTCTGCTTGCTTTTTTTTTTTTGCTTACATGGTAAACTCACTTGTTTAACATGACAATGATAGAAACAATTCAGCTGTTCTTTTCTAAACTATCATTGTTTAGTTTATAAATATTGCCTGCCTAACACCCCCCAAAAAATACGAAAACTTCAAAACTGATATTTCAGAGACAATACATTGGAATAATGAGAAATCAAAAATGTATCTGAAATCATGTTGAGAATTACATTCAAGAAATTTGAAATAGATCAAAATTTTCAATATTAATGATTAGCAAAACTAGAGTAATGTTAAATTCTATAGTGAAATAAAAAATTTTTAGAGGAAAGATGAGATTTTACGAGTGAAAATAGCAGTTCAAAGCAGTAGGATTTCAAAATCTATTGAAAATTTTTTATGAAAGTAAAACACATGTAATAAAAATAATTTTTTTTCAAATAAAAATAAATATCTGCAGCCCACAATGCTTATATGAAAAAGAAACATGCATAGAATATACTTTCAAAAACCTCCAATATCCTCATTATTCCATCCACAATGCTGAGAGAAAGGCATACAAAATATACAACTGTAAAAAAGATAACATTATTAATGACAATGACTATAAACTAGATAAAAAGAGACTACCTACTAACTCCTTAACATCTACTATCCAAAACAATTTATCCAATCTTAACATCAAAATAATTACAAGCTCTCATTTAAAAATATCATGGATATAATCAGAACTATATATATATATATATATATATATATATATATATATATAAAAAGGGTGTTACAATAACTTGGACCAATTTTAAATGTGAATTAAGTTTAAGCGTCTAATAATTTTTTTCTTCCAGATTTAACAACTTAATTTCAACCATGGAAAGATTAACATGTTAAAGTTATTGAAGCCTATTATGAAAATAGATGTTCAAACAGAAATGGATTTCATGCACTTCGAAATTTTTTTTGGCCAACATAATCAACCAACCAAGAGTGCAATTGGAAACGATGTAACGTCATTGTGGAGAGGTTCAATTCCTGGGCACGATGACAAATAGGTTTTCAGCCACATTTTCGTGCACTGTAGCAATGTTTTCAGCTGAACGGCGTAAGCAAGCACGCAATGATGTTTTCACATCTGCCACCAACCCAGTTTGTTTGAATTTACAAACAATTTTTCAAATTGCACTCTTGAAACTTTAACATGTTGTTTTATTATTAATCTTTCCATGGTTGAAATTGCCAAAAACTTAAGTTGGTAAATCTGAAAGAAAAAGATCATTAGATACTTAAACTCTGCTCACATTTAAAATCAGTCAAAGTTATTGGAACACCTTTTATATATACATTGAAAGGATAAAGATCCTATAAAATTCTTAATATGTTATTTAACAAATATGAAAAAATTTTGTTTACAAGTTTTAATACTGTCGAGATCCTCATGAAAAACTTGTTTCTGCTCTCCAACAAGTTGTGTAATAAGTTTGGATTGTTATTAAATATTTTTTAGGATCAAAACTAGAAAGAAATAAGTGATAAGTGTAGAATACAAATCTGGTAACTAGTTGAGAAAAATCAATAAGCTGAAAGAAGAAAACAAAAAGAGGCAGCAGTAACAAATTTTCAATAATTTTGAAAGCAAAATTAAATAAAAATTTTACCCACCATAACGTTTTTTTCTTTTTAATTTCTGGCCTCCAAAAAATAAAATAAAAGAGAGACCCAAATCTTGAGATTTCACATTTTTCTAAAAAATATATTTTGTGTTGTGTAATAGTTATTTGACTTGGCATAAAAGTCATTGTAACAGCAGGAGACACCTGTGTCCACCTGTCAAGATTTCAATGTCACCCTTCCTATTACTACTACCTTATAGCAGCAGGTTCAAAATTGTTGTAACCAAAATCAATGTTGTATTGATTATGACTTATCCACAAAATACTGTGCCAAACATCTGTCAAAGAGTTATAAAAAAAAAAAAAACAAAAAAAAAACATTGCACTGGAGACAAGCACGATGTATGATCATTTGATAAATACAAATTCCTGGTAAAAAGCAAACTTTTTTTAAAGAATCATTAACACCAAAGTGCTTGAAACTGCCAATGTCATCTTTTAAAAAACTGATCATGTAACATTATATCATATATAGGAGTTATTAAAAAAAAAAAAAAAAAAAAAATACATCAAACTTTCTTTCATTCTATTAATTACATAAATAATAACACAATAAATACAAAGGTCTGACCCACTTTCTAAAATCCGACCAAATATCATAATTTGTTTTGAATTTCTTCTTGTGAATGTTTCAATGCACAATTTTAGTAAAAGCAAATATAAAACTTTGGTTAAGTTTAACATTTGTATTCACAATTAAAGAAACGTGTCAAAAAGGATTTTTTTTTTCTCGTGACATTTATTACTGTATACTCCCTCTGCAATTTTTATTGTTTTAAAAAAGCTATTTTTGGAATTTTAAACCCTAAATTGGATTTATGCAATCTCTTACTCTCTCTCACACACATTATATATTGGTGGGGGGGGGCTTTTAAACTTTATCAAAAATTTGTTAGAATTGATTTGACTATAGAAATGCATTAGAAATTATTCTAATATTAGCTCTTTAAGTAATCTCTCATATCATTGGTAAGATTTATTAAAAAAATCTTTTAATGATTACATATTTGAAGAGACGAATTCTGGCAATATAGATAATATAATTAAAATAAAATCATTATAGTTGTATCTTAGCTTTAGAAGCAGCTGCTGTTGAATTAAGTTAAAAATGTTGTCAAGTGAATTGGACTGTACACCAATTGTAGCAAAACTAAGTACATGCTGTACAGCCAAGAGAGAGCTGACACAATCACTGTTGAAGTTAACACCGTCAAGCAAATAGAAGATTTTCTGCATTTTGGCTCCTGGATCAACTCGTGTAACAAGGACAGAAATGTCGAAATTGCTTAAACAGCTCTACAAAAATAAATAAAAACAATATGGAAATCAAGTCTATCATCAGAAATAAAAATTGAATTCTACAGAGCAATAGCGGAAACAGTCTTGTACATCTTTGATGCATCGACTCTAATTAAGACAAGAAACTTGATGTTTTTTTTTATAGATTTTATAGCTTAACCTTTTTTCAGATTATTTAAAGCCAGAAAGTATTTTTACAGTGTAAGAAAATTTCATAATGATTCACACTGATAAAAGTCCTGGAGGGAGAAATGTGAATCTAAAACTTTCCCAAAGGTATTTGTATGTAAGTCAATATAATGAATTTGAATGGAATTGGAACTAAACTCTCTATTATCCATTACACGACCCGCACATCCAATCTTACAACACCTGATATTCTCAAGCAGTCACCCATCTAGGTACTGACTAGGCTCGACATTGCCTAACGTCAATGATCATATGAGAACCAGTGTTTTAATGTGATATGGTCATAATCTGGTATATAGAGGATGAGTGTGGTGAAAAATATCAGAGGAAACATGGCTAACCAAGTGTTCTGTGGTGTCTTGCCAAAGCTGACAGTTATAATCGTTAAGAGTAGAGTAGACATTGTGTGAAGAAGCAAGAATGAAACCATTCACAAAGTTTTATTTTGGGGAAGCAATGCAAGGGAAATCATCTTGTGGGAAATCAGCACATAACAATTTATTAAAAGGCATAACTACAAATCACAATGGAAGACAGTAATGTATAGAGAAGACTGGTCATGTATGTCCAACTGCAATCAATTTGATGCTTATGATGTATTTTAGCACATATTATCACCACTATACCATCAACAATGCTAACACCACTGAGTTAGTACACTTTGACCAACAGAGTAGGTATCGTGAAATCGGAAATAAGTTGCCAATAAAAAGTAACAATAGGATATAGTAAATAATAACACTGGAACAATCACGTTATCAACAAACACATTGACAATCAAAGGGACATAACTGTTATTTGATATTTTGTATCTTGAAATATAAGCTTACGTTTTTTTTTTCTTCAGCAGAAATTTTCAGATAAAGTTCTCGCCACTTAGAAATAACTAAATTTCAATGATTGATTGAAAACAAAAAAGATTGATCATTTTATCAAAATATGCATGCATTTTAGATACTTTCTGAATATATTCTATCTATTTAATACTTAATCTTCTGAAATGGTACACTTAATTGTTACACTTGACTCTCAAGGTTGAATTTCTCACACGTTCTTGATACTGTGTTTTAATGCTGTTTCTCATATGTGATCTTGTACTATTTTGTAGTCAAGACGACATGCAATTCAGTGTTACTCTTGTAATTTTTTTTATATATACTTTTGACTGTGATAGAAAATTATCAGAACCCAATCCTCTAACATTTCTGCCAATAAAACATTCTTACATTTCTGCCAATAAAACATTCTCTTACATTGTGTACCTTCATTGTGTAATAAGTAATCTCAAGGCCATTAATAATGGCAGGTATAGATGGTTTAGTTCTGCCAAGAATCTTGTTAGTGATTTTTCCAGAACTCATGAAAACTAAGTTTATTCTTGTCAATTTTAGTTTGGGTTTTATCTAAAACTGCAGTAAATGTTGCACTTTTAAGTGTGGATATATGAAAAATATGACATAAAATTGGTTGGTTCTTGATTTTTTTTCTGTGTTTTACTGCTGACAAATACTGTCAAAATCAAATCCCATCTACATAAATGTAATTTGACTTTTACAGCATTTGTCACTTGTCTACATTGACCATTAAGTAGTTATCTTTGATCAAAGATCTTTTAACACAAACTTACTCTTTTGAAAACTTCAAACTTTTGATCTTTGAAAACCAGAGCTGTTTTTATGAATTTGTTTTATTTAAACACATACAAAAAAACAAAAAAAAACAACAAAACAAACAGTTCAAAGTATAACATAAATAATTTCTACTGATTTGCTATTTGTTATTTTGGAAGAGGCTAGGAAGAATTCTAACAGTTTTTTTATTAATTCCTTCTCCTTTTGTTTTCCATGGGACTCTTTGAAAATTGCTTATCAATCTTATTTTATGAATAAGAATTTCTAAATTTGGTATTGATCTGAAAAAGAATAGAAAAAACTAATGTTTTCTCATTATTTCCTCTTATGTTTTACATGGGGCTTTTTTGAAAGTGTTAATTCTTAAATATTAAATGGTACATTTATGTATTAGGTATATTTTGTATTTCCAAAAGTAGAGGGGGTATGCATACATAGATGGAGATATGTTACTTACTTGGTTTATTCCTTGGAGGTACCACTGGTGCTGAGCTCACACTGGATACACTCTCACTACTTGAAGAATCAATGATCTGACCATGTAGATAACTGAAATAGTAAGTAATTTGCTGGTAAATTTGTGTATATAAATGCCACTTGTTTTTTAAAAAAAAAAAAAAATCTTGCTCTCTAAGTCATAAAAATTCCATTTCCTCTTTTAATGTTTACATTTTTTTATCGATACAAAGCAAAGATTAGTTATAAAAGTCCCAAGAATATGAAGGGTAATGATTTGTGTTTAGTTAGCTTGCTATAATTTTTAAGGAATTGATGGATTTTATTTTTAGTCCAACATTATTTCCTATTACTCTAAACATTGGAGGACACATTTTTCTTTATTCAGTCTCTCAAATATAAAGGTCAGTAGATGTAATTCACACTCTCTAAAAAAAATTAAAACTAAAAAAAAACAAAAAAATCAGGACATCTAAAACACATGTATTCATTAAAATAATGTTTAGAGCTTGCTGTAAAAAGTGAATGCTAAAAAGCTCTCAGTACTACCTACTACTACCTATTTTGATGACTAAACATATTTTTTGCTTTTTTTCTCTTTCGAAGGGTTACAGAAACTTGTAATTCTGTTATTTATGCCCAAGATTTACAGGCATACAAAAAGATTGAGAAGGCCAATGCTCACAACAATCTGAGCTTTGATTTAAGCCAGATGAAAATCTAGGTATGAGAAATGAGGTCTTATAAAATCATCTTAGGAATCTTATGTACACCGTATCACAAATGATGCAGTGCAAGACACCATCAGGCAAGAAACAGGCCCATTAAAAGACTTCATATCCACCATCAAGAAGAGAAAGTTGAAATGTTATGAGAATGCCATAAGAGCCAACAATCTTTCCACTGCCATCTTACAAGGCACCACCTTAGGCAAAAGAAGCAGCAAGAGACAGAAGAAAAATAATGGGATGACAATATCAGTGATCTGGAAGATCTCACAGACTCAGGAATTGGCACATAACCAAAACATATAACCCTTCCACCACAGCCAATCATGGGATTGATGATAAAAGAAATTAAAAAATGATGTTCTAAGTGTGGTTGAACTGTAAGGGGGATATGTGGAATACTATGTTTTTGTAGCTTTTGCTTATTCTTCTTAGTCAAACAGAGAAATTTTCAGCATTCTCTCATAGTAAATTGCATGATACAGTATATGTAAATTATTTAACTCTTCTTTTTTTCCTCACAGTTCCAAGTCTAACTTGGAGTTGTAGTAAAAGCTTCAAGTGAAAGGAATAAGTCACCTCAAACAGTAACCATTAAGCAACATGACGATTTCAGAAAATTCATTTGTGAGATATTCACAAAGAAAACCGTGTCATTCTTTTTTAGCCATATAAACAAAATGCAAATATTGTTCAAATTTTAAGTGCCTACTTATGCTTTCAACAGTGACAGAAAGTAGAAAGACGATGTCAGTAGTGGTAGTCATCAAAGGGCGATAACTCAACTATCCAATAATTATAAAACCAAGTTTTCATAAGCAAATTTTCAAAGATTATATTTGTTTTGTTAAAAAATATGTCCAGATTTTTTAAACGTATATATGTGATATGTTATACATTGGTATCAATGACGCACATTTTATTTTGCTTATTAATCGTACATAATATGTTTGTTCTTAAATTGAATTAAATTTTACTAACACTGTTTACCAATTTATGAAAATATAGGTTAAATAAGAAAAAAATAGGAAAAGACATGTTTGGCAAGTTAGAATCTTTGTGAAGGCAGCTGATAAATTTATTTGACAACTTCAAGAAGAGACGATGAAAAGAAAATGGTTAATAGTATATCATGAAAAAAAAATATTCACCAAATCAGTTATGCTTTTTTGGACGTATGCCGGCGCAACATCCCATTCATAGTATAACTCTTTCCTAATCTATTTTATATTTAATTGTATAGAAAAAGAAACGAAAAACAAATCGATATCCTTTTTTCGATATTTCAGTAATTTTAAAGCCAAGATTTAGTACAAAGAGTGAGAGTTACTCAAAATTAACAGAGTTTTATGACTTTTTTAAAGAAAATTTCTTGTAATTTTAACACTTCCTATACTGTGAACATACTTATATGTCTTTATGAAACTTACATTGCCTTCTGTTACACATTTTTCAAATGAAATGTCCATCGCAAGTATTTATGATATAAATGTAAATAGTGCTTAGCACCATTTCTAAACCAGTATAGATATATAATGGCATACAATATGAACTGTTTTGTGATAGATTTTCATTGTGTGTGTGGGGGGGTGCATTTAGCTTAATCAGTACTGGAGTATCTTATTGAAACTGAAATGGTGGCACCTAAGATAAATTACTGTCAGTGTCTTTATATATATAATTGCAATATACTGAAAATATATTTTCAGTATATTGCAATTTCTTAACTTCTGCTAAATCAGGCCATTATAGCTTGGCAACAATGCAACAGTGAAAAATATTTTAATAATGCAGCCTGTGTCTTAGGAGAAAATAATTTAACAGCTGCCACAAATTAATAAAAACCACATTATACTTGGAGTGCTTTACAGTTGTGTACTGTGGTGTGTGTATATATATATATATATATATATATATATATATATATATATATGATTGAATAAATTACAAACATTGTCAGCTTATTTTTATGATAATCCTTTCATATTCATAAATATTACAGTTGCCTTATTTAATTGTAATATATGGAAAAATATTTGTGAATAAGAAAGGATTATGATAAAAATAAGCAGATATAATGTTTGTATTTTATTCAATCAGATTATATATATATATATATATATATATATATATATATATATATATATATATACACACACACACACACACACACATAATAAACACCTGGGAGGTGAAAGAGAAAAAAAAAGGTTTAAAATGCATTTTAAAAATGAAAAATCTTTCTAAAACCTTTAACTTTAATTCTAAGCTAATAAATTTAATATTTCCAATAAGAAAAATACTTTGGTACATTTAAAACCAAGTTTAAATTGATTAGAATTATTTCTATTGAAATCACTAGTCAGCCATATTGACAAGTCTGTTGATACAACATAATTCTCTTTATTAAAAAATCTTTCAAAAATAAAATACACTTTCGGGAACCTTGAGGAAGATTAATGGATCTAAAATTTACTAAATTAAATTTAAAGACATATAAAATATAAATTAAAAAAATATTACTTTTAGTTTAAAATATCACAGTAAAGCAATTTTTAACACATAGTTGGGTATTTTTGCAAGGTGTTGACAGATTTCTCAATAATTTAATGTTTGGCATTTTTAAGTAATGGGCATACAACTGTAAAAATTACTTGATGAATACAACACGAATGCTTTTTTTTGTAGCATTTTTTACTATTTAGTATCATAAAAATTGAGGAAAATATTCTAAGTAATTTAACATTTTATAGTATTTTAGGTACTTTGGCTTTATAGTCTTACTTACAAAAAACACTTGTTGAGGAAATGTTAGAAAATTCCCAATAAATTTTAAATTTACTATAGTTACCACTCTTGTTTTTTGATAATGTCAATTATGAGCGTTCATATTCACACGCACACAAAAATTAAAATTTTTTAAAAAATATTGGTAGGTCGCTGAATTGTGATAAACTTTTCCATTTATGATTAGTAAATATATTATTAAATAACAACTGTATCTTGACTGTGACAAATTAATACAGAATTTTAAAAGATTTAAAACTTTATAAATTATTCTAAATTTAAAAAAAATGAAAACAATTCTTGTAAAAATTCATTATCCACCAAAAAAATGTAAGACAATAGTGCCCATAATATATCGTATTCATAAAAGCAATTAAAAGCTTTTCTAATTAATGTTTTAGTTTTATTGCTTTTTTATTTTATGATTCAGAGCAGATCTTTTTATATATGGAGGTCTTGTTTGACCAAAACATTTGATGATTTAAATTCTCTTAGAACTTGTCCTTATAACTAATATAAACATTAAGTGCCAGAAAATAGAATTTCTTGAAATTTCATAAAATTAAATGTGTGGTGGGGGGTAAGAGGTGCATATATAAAAAAAAACTTTTTACAAAGATTTTCTAAAAAGGAAACATTTCAAAAGTTATTTCAAATCTCATACAAAGTGAAAAAGAAAAACTATTGAATATATCAAATTAAATTTTATTCTTTTTATAATAGCTGTCTTTTTCTCAGAACACAAAAAAAGAAATTGTAAAATTAATATTTATTAAAAAGGAGAAAAAAAATTATCTGTGTTACTCACTTGTCATTTCTAAATATCTGTGAAGTGCGCTTAGTTGGTGGCACGATTGTCCTAAGGTTAACTGTGTCTTCGTGTTTCCTCGGCGGTAGTGGAGGGGCTTCTGATATCCGGTCACGAGGTGGAATCGGTGGTGGCCCACCATTTATCTCTTCACTTTTCTTCATTGTAGAATCTATTTGAAAATTTTCATAAATTAAGTCCTCTTCGGCATAATATTTTGAACGTCTTACTCCTGACATGGCTTTTAATGCTCGTTTTCTTTGTAAGGCACAGGGAACAGTTTCACAATCATCATATTCTTCAGATGAAAAATCTTCACAAATATTGTCTGGTAATAATAATTATATAGAATAAATAAACATGAACATCCAAGCAGAGTATGTAAAGGTGTGAGTGTGTGTGTGTGTGTGTGTGTGAAAAATCAAGCATGTGGGGTGGTACAAAAGCATATGTAACAAACATGCATAGGGTTTGGGTGCTGATTCTAAAAATTATAAGTCTATATTTGCTAATTAACACTTTTTTTTTGCCTATATCTTTGAAAAGAATCATCAATATACCCAATACTGATTTGTCAATTGAACTTCTTTGTATACTTGAACTTGTTGTTCTTCATAATATAGCCAAGTCATTCTTCAGCCTAGGTCAGGTGTATTCCATAAAGTGATTGGGGGAGGTGGGGAGTAACTTCTTTCTTCATTATGTTAACCAGATGAAGGCTGAAGAATTGATCAACCGAAATATTTTATTAGTAACAGAAAGTATACAAAGAGGAAGTTCAATTGACTACAAAATATTGAATATATCATATATAAAAATAAATAAAATGGTCTTTGTAAATGATACAGAAAAAAGTATATTCAAAAGATGATGATATTCATTGCCAAATTTCTTTTAATTACAAGGTTAATATTTATAATATTTTAATGGGGATCAATTACCAAAATTTTGGTGTTACTGTATGCTGCCTACAACAATATTCCTGTTGTACTATGCTGCCTACCATCTAGTCAGTTACTTAAAAAAAAAATGTTTACATCATTGAGTTTCTTTCAATTTAACTTGGTTCCTTTTGTAACATGTTGTGTTGACTACTTTTGGGTTATTTTAACATTAAAAACTCACTAGTCAGGAGTCATAGTCAACCAGACTAGCCTTGATATCCATTATTCCATGCCAAGGCATTTGATTCTTTTTTAAGGGCAGTTTTGAGTTTGGACTGAGAACATAAAAGCTTGAATATAAAACTTGCTAGAATGCAGGAAATATAGCCAACTAATATTTGTGTGTGTGTGTGTGTATATATATATATATATATATATATATATATATACGATAACAATGTATAAATTTTTATATATCAAGAACAACTTTGGAGGAAAGATGTATAACAAAGTGTGACATACTGAAAAAAAAAAAAATTCTTTCTAAATTTAAAATTCCCAGCGTGTCTCATTCATGTTCATGCATTTTAACTGCATCAACATGAACAAACCTAGTCCAATGAAGTGCTAATAAACAAAATATGTCATACAAAAACATTTTCAATTTTGCCATACACCTTTCCTCCAATATATATGTATAAAGGTAAAAGACAATAGGAAAACTGTATTATTAGCTGGAGCATTTTGTCTAATGTCGACTTTTACAAGGCAAAGACAAAATGAATTTATTAAAAACGAAGTAACTATTAGCAACAAAACAAAATGTCCTTAGCAACTAGAAGGATTTGGAAAACGCTATTGTATCCATATTGTCAACTGAAAATTGGACAAAAAGTGTTGGCTAATAATAGTTTTCCTATTGTCTTTTTGTACAGGTTAACTCTGAGAAATTTTTCATATATGTTTGAATGATTTGACACCAAAGAATAAATATACTAACTTAAAAAGAACTGTCAACATTTTTTCCTTAAGAATTCTTGTGACCAACACTTCTTCAGAAGGATTCATTGGTGTAATTGGGATGAGACATAAGACAATATTCACAATGAGAAAGGGAATTTAATTTTGGGACATGACTAAAAGCAATTTATTATTAAAAATAATTACTGAATAAAAGATAAATGTTTGAAGTGAGTATAAAAGGGAAAAGTATTACTCACGCCATCCACATAAGCTTAATGAGCTTGTAAACTGTTTTCTTTTTGTTTGCATCAGTTCAGTTGGTGTATTTTAATATAAACCGCTTCTGAAATCTTCAAATGATGAGCGGACCAAGCTCTATGTAGGATAGTGAAACAATCATCTCTATATTGATGTGAACAGTCCAAGTTATCCAAAAGGTGCTGACCAATTACTGAATTATGCACTGCTTGGGTCATCCTAGAAAACTGACTAAAGTTACCTGCTCTTGTACTTGCAGGAACTGGTTGACTGATATGGGTCTCCAGTCTCTGATTGGCCCATCCTATGTATGCAGCATCGCACTGACATTTAAATTTATATACCACAGAACTATTTTGTAAATAGGACAGACCATCCTTAAGAAAAAAGGGGAACACCGAACAGGTTTAAAAAATAAACATGAAATTTTACAGTTGAAGAACTTGATGTAATACACACTTTGTCAGCAAGTATTTGATTATTTCTACCTTGCCATGGTAATTTTAAATATGTATCGGCATGTATTTTTTTTAAACTTGTTAGGTGTTCCTCTCTTTTGTTAATCTGCACGTGATGAAGGGAAATGCTATAGAAAAGAAAAAACTTGTCTCGTGAGGTTCATCACTGCTTGCAAATTCTTGACACTCACCAAAGATGAATTTGCAATGTTAGTGGTTGTGACCTAGCATCTCAGCTTCAATCACTCTCCTACTTGCCAGGACATAGCTTCCCTCTGAATTTTCCATGAATATTTTTATGTCAATGGTCATAATAAGTTTTCCCCTTTGGTACCTCACCTTCATGAATTTAAGCAAAGTACTAGGGTTGTATAAGTGGTAGGGTTGTTTCATAATTTTGCTGTTTATATTACTAGATACAACCGTAAATTGTATGCTAAGTTTCTTCTCTGGCGATTGCCACTTTTTGATATCTTTTCTGGTTTGTATCTGTCAACTATGATCATCAAAAATTTAAATGCAAGATCACCATGTCTCTCAGAAACCTGTTCTTTTATTGTCCTCTGTCCTCCCTAACACTTGCTCATTTTCTTTCATTGTCAATAATATATTACTTCTTAGTGCCCTTATTGCCTTGCTTGTGTAGAAATGAGTAAAGCAACACATATTTCTACTTCATACTTTCCCCCCCATTTACCTACAGCAAAAAATCCGCTACTTTAATTTGATTAAATTTACCAATATTTTAATTTTCAAAACTGTTTCTTTGTATATCATTTCATGGATAACTTCTGATGGTGCCTCTTTTTAGTTTCACTTTTCCTGTTATGCAAGATACTGTTGTCACAAGTCTTCTTCGGTGATGAGATTGTCCAGCATTCACTGCCATAGAGCAGGACTCATATTACAGAGCAGTAGAGCAATCTTTTTTTTTTTGTTTCAGTTACCTCAAGTCTCCTCTTTGTCTGCGAGGAAATTGTCTAGAATTCACTGCAATAGGGAAGGAATGATATTTCATTGCATTTCAGCACTCTTTTCTTTGTTTCTTTTGTCTCATGTCCCCTCCCTTTGTCTGTGGGGAAATTGTGTAGAATTCACTGCCATAGAGAAGGGCTGATATTACACAGCATTTAGGCACTCTTTTCTTTGTTATATTGTCTCAAGTTCCCTCTTAGCCTGTTAGGAAATTTTCCAGAATTCACTGCCACTGAGATGAACTGATATTACATAGCATTTAAGCACTCTCAAAGTGCAAATAAACTAAAGTATACAGACAATTCCTTATCTCAAAAATAAAAACAAAATTAATATTTCTTTCAGGGTTGCCATGTTGATCTACAAGCAGCAAATTGGGCTACACTTGAAAGTCTACAGGACTAAATTTTAAATTTCCTTCTCATTTGTTGTCCCTGTTAAACTGGTTTGTTTTAAGAATAACCCCAAATGTCACAAGTTGTAAAATTCAAAATCTTGTAGACTTTCAAAAGTAACCCAGTCTAGCAAAACTTCTATGATAGCACCCAAAACCAAACAAATATAGCAAAAGCATAACACAAGACATGCATAAATAAACAAATAGATAAACAAAATAATAATAATAATAATAATAATGTGTGTGGTAGTTATAACACGTAAGGTTGATGCGCAATGTACAGTGAAAGAAAGGGCATTGATATTTCTAGAAGTAATACAAGACTAAAATTATCTAATCATTATCAGCTATATTGGGATAATTTAAATTCAAAATAACAGAATGTGTTGATTATCTTAGAGATAGGAAGGAGGTAAGGAAAGATTTTTTAATATTAAAACGGGAATCTGCTGTAATGTGATGGTTAACACACAACACCAAAAAGCTACAAGAGACAACCAATATCTTGTGATGGAATATAAAAATAATAGTCATCTTTTATAAACCAGAGAAAGAATTTTGTTTTAATCGTCTTCTTTTATAATTAGGATAAATATTAACATATTGTGAAGATCTTTGATCTAAGCTAACACTGGCACATAACAACATAGCCAAAGTCAAAATCAGTAACAATGTCTTGCCAAACTGTATAACTTAATTCATGGTAGACATTCTAGTAATAAAAATCAATCATAAAAAACAAAAGCTTGAATCAAGGCTCTAGAAAAAAAAAAAAAAATTATCATCCCGGAACAATTCCTAAATCAAAATGTTTTTAACTTTGTTGTCATTTATTATATAAATAATAAAAAAATACCATTAAAATGTTTAGGAAATAAATTAAAAAGTTAACTATTTAAGTTTTAAAAGTGAATAAATGCAAAAACCAGTTAAATTTTACTGTAATTTTTATTTTTTTAAAAAATCTTTTTTTAAAAATTTCAGTTAAATCAACTGGAATAATTTTGCACAGAAAAGTTCTTAATTAAATTTAGATTTTTTTTATACTTTAAGAAAAAAAAAATTTCTTGCTTCGTTTATGAAAGCAAAACTAGTTCTTTCAATGAGATCCTAATGTTGTTCACATTTAGAGATAATGAAAAATCCTTAATTTTTATTTATGTTTTATACCTCAGTTTTTAAAAAAAAAAAAAATTAAGTTTTGTTTATTTTTTTAGTGTGAACATGCACATACCCCATTTATTAAAAGCCTATTGATGAAAAGTAATGTTTAAAGAAATTAATTGCTTTTAGAATAAATACAATTAAAAATTTTATAAACATAAAGAAAAATAACCAGTTGTTCCAAACTGATATTTTATTATTCTCAGGACAACATTAATTTTGAGTCTTGGCTCAAATAAAAGATTAACATTAATTTAATGAAAGATTAACATTAATTTTCAGCCTTGGCTCAAATGAAACATTAACTCAAAGAAAATAATTCCTATCCACAGGATGCTGTCAAATAAGATCTATGCAGAAAATTACCCCATGATCTTCAATTTTATTTTTGTGAATGCATTTAAATAAATAAAATCAGCAAATCCAAACAATGCTTTGTATAATGCCTTTTTTAGGTAGTAGTTGAATTTAAAAGTAGGTGGACTTTTGAACAGTCTGACAAATCTGCAAACTAGAGGATCACATATGAATTTGGATGTGTAAAGATTTCCACACAAAATAAAGACATATTGATTATAAGATAAAATATGTTTGTGATAACGAAAATTTCAAGAATTGTAACTTTGATACACAATCATTTAGTCAAAATTTTCAGAACTATTGCAGGGTGGAATGCATTCTTGCAGGTTTCATGAAAATACTTTCTTCGCATTTAATTCATTTAAAAGTGTATGTGTGAACCAGATTTTGATGAAATAAAGAAGATTTTATTATACAAGATCTAAACAATTTATTACCATACAGTGAGAAAAAAAAAATGCTGATTACTTTTGCAAAAGTACACAGATCTAATATCAGTTTTTATCACGATAATATGTTAAAAAAGTAAGAGGCAAACAACACTCATAGTCTAGTAGAAGAGATTATTCATATTTAAAATGAATAAACTAAATCATTTAATAGAAAACAACAGCATAAGAAAAATAAACAGGGAATAACAAGCAAACAGCTGCCGATTCCCAGGAATTACTAAAGGGAGACAATCATTGATGGAAATCAGTTTTTGTCTTAGAATTTTCATTTATTGGATTTCTTTTAATGACTTTTTTTTACCCTTTTTCTTAAATTCTCAGTTTTCATTTATGCCTTTTCTTTCTCTCTTGTAGTTTGTGTGTACATTTTGTTTCCCTTTATCACATATACTGCATATACTTGTGCATAATCCCAAAAGAAATGTGAATATGAAAATAAATCGATAAAATGGTGGACTTATATTCAAGGTCAATATATTGCAGATTTTCACCAACTTCAAAATATATGTAAAAAAAATAAATAAAGATAAAAAAACACCAAAATATCTAAAGTGATTGCTTTACACTGTTTTACTTAGGTTTTAGGAACATTTTACAGGATATTTCTAATATTTTGTCAGTGTTTTCAATTTTAATCAAAGTTATTTTTTCACAAGCTGTTATATGTGTGCATGAAGTTCACAATATAAATCCTTAACTTCACAAGAATGATTCTTCCTGTAGAACATTAAATGGTACCAAGTTTTTTTAAGGCTTGTGTTTTATTTGATTTGTATGTTAAATGAAATTCTGTTACATTCAGAAGATGGCAATATTGTTGTCTGCTAAAAGGAAGTAAACAAAAATGTTGAAAAACTTGGAACTTTATGAAACAGATGAAATGGTAAAAAAAAAATAAAAAAAAAAAAAATTCACTTTGTAATAGAGTTGGGAAACAAAAACTATACTCTAAATGAGACTTAAAAATATTTTATATTAAAACTTCATAAAAAACATTCTCCATTTGTTTGCAGGAATTAACACGGCTGCACCATCTCTACATACTGGTGTTGATTAGCTACTTGAACTTATACACACGGTTTGGATTTTTGCCTATTTCTCAGACATAAAATAAGAGATCAGGTTATGCACAAGTGTAAACAGTATTTATTTCACTGCACTGGAAATTGAACTTTTCTAAGAAAATTTCAATTTATTACAAATTAATAAATGAAAGTGGGGGGAAAATGTACAAAAATAACAACAACAAAAAAATGGGTGGAAATGAAAACAAGAAAATATCTAAATTCTTCCCATAAAAATTAAGAATCAATCAATCTTGAAAAGATATCAAAGAAGAAAATAAAAGTAAAATCTAAGCAACATGCAACAAGCAGGAAAGGCACAAGGAAGGATTCTGAGAGGCAAAGTGTTTCAATCTTAGCAGTCTACTTACATGTGTTGCTGAACAACAGACTCTGCTTAAGATATAAGGATCCTGGCATTTCCCAGTAAATAGATAACCAGTCTTTGAAATTAATTAAAATTTTCTTTAAAATGTTTATAGTTTCAAAAGTTGTGTAAACATTTTAAAACCTTTGATTTTTTTTCAATATGCTTGGATTTTCATGTACAGAAAAGTCAAAATTCATCTTATTTTAATAAAATTTAAAATGTACTGATAAAAAAAAAAAAGTTACCCTGCTCCCATACATGATTACTTACCAATTCTGTATTTTTAAAAAATTGGTCAATAATTAAGAAATGTAATTTATATTGACAACAATGAATAAAACAAAGATTTTTCTATCTTAGATTATCATTTAGAATAAATAAAATAGACATTAAATATGGTTTAAAAAAAATTAAAGTTGAAAGTCAAATTTTTAAATAAATTTCAAATATTGTGTATCAGTATGTAAAAGATATTTAATATAACAATTTTGAATGAATAATCACTTGTAAAAAGGAATTTTTTTCAGCTATAAATATAAAACAATGTTTATTGAATATGGTGCTCTCTTAACCTAGATTCTATTTGTACAGTTTGTAAAGTATTCATCAATAGTAAGAATAATCTACAATATACAAATTATTTCACTCACCAGTTCTACAGACTCTAATGCTCACAGCTAAGATCCAATAAACCACACACACTGAGGCAAACCACCCTCATTCTTTTGGGATTTCATTAGTAAGAAGTTTTACTCAAACAGTTTTTTCCCCATGAACCACTTCTTTGTGGAATCTATTTCCAAGAGGATACTTTCCTGATTACTATAATCTTAAGCTGTTCAAGTTTTCAAGGGTTAACAATTATCTTTCCCACATATCCTCATAAACTGCAACTCTTACCTCCTACACAACAAACTTTTTTAGCAACCCTCTACCTCAAGTGACTCTTGGGCCTTGTATAGAGTGAACATCAGTGAAAAAAAAAAAAAAACGAATTTTGTAGGCATTATTATGTAAATTATCAACCTTCAAAGGGTGTGTGCTTCTGTAAATCTTAATGAAAATAAATAAATTCTACTTCTATAATGAGGAGTGTGCTTTTTTTTATTTTCTTTGTTTATAATTTGCCATCCTAAAAGCAAAGATAAATTAACAATTGAATCTGACTGATTTTAATATCTGACTTGGAGCTAAGAAAGCAAATGACATATCCTTTCTAGGGTAGCATCAATCACAAGTCCTGTAACCTATTAGGGTTGTAGGGGCACCACATGTAATGCAGCCACAGCAGCAGTGGTGCTTCCTAGGCAAGATAGCCTGATGAAGCCCTTTGCAAAGTATACTTCATATAAAAATCTAACAATAAAATGATTTTCCATATAAAAGTATGATTTATTTAGTCATGAGATTAACAAAGTATTTTTGATTAAAAAATTAAATGAAAGTAAAGGGAAAATATATTGTTTGACATCATTTAATTCTACTCTAAAAGAAACAATTTATAATTAAGAGCAATCTCTCTTATTTGATGAAGGATTAAAAATGTTTCAGTTTTCCTTTATATGTTTTTTTGCAGATATTTTTATGAGAACAAACCAAATTATGATTTCTTAAAGTAATTCTTGTAAATAAATTGTAAAACATACAGAAATAAGTTCATGTAATCAAAGTATATTAGACTTTTGTACTTTTTAAGAAAAAAAAAAAAATAAAATAAGTCCGATATACTAACTACTGAATTTTGACAAGG
The DNA here is from genome assembly GCA_963932145.1 of Acanthosepion lycidas. NCBI lineage: Eukaryota > Metazoa > Mollusca > Cephalopoda > Sepiida > Sepiidae > Acanthosepion > Acanthosepion lycidas. The sequence goes on from OZ010596.1 coordinate 34,119,514, forward strand.
AAAGGAATTTTATTGAAAAATATTAATGCAAAATAAATGCAATTGGATTACAGACATACACATTATATATATATATATATATATATATATATATATATATATATGTTGCTGAAGAAAAAAAATGTTCTGGCCCAATGCACTTCCCAAGATCTGACAGAAATTATTTTAGAAGTATTTCTTGATAAGGCCAAGAACTTTTTCAGCATACCTTCATATATGAAAACTTAAAAAAAAAAAAAAACACAAACTATTATGCAATAAAAGTGATTAATGGTGAATGTTAGCAGCTTGAGCAACATGAAATGGCATCTGTTTAGAGAATAAATAAGATAACAACACAAAAACCAATATATGACTAGTTACATTACAAAACAAGAATTAGGACATTGGTATTAGATTCTGAAAGTTTATATTATATCCTCCTGGTATTAGTTTAAATGAACGCCTTCTCTTGGACTTCATATAGTGTGATCATTTTACTTAAAGATTTTTTTTTTTTTAAATTTTAGATGAAAACTTTGTAATTTTCCAACATATTTTAAATTAAATTTTCACTTTTTAAAATTATAATAATAGTTTAGATATATGATAAAAAGTAGTGCCAGTTTAACTGATACCAGAAGATATCAAATGTAGCCACTGGAACTATAAAACTTATTTGCAAAAGATAATTCAAATATATCCATAAGAGTGTGATATCCTTTGATATCTGCAGAGCACTAATACAAGTATGCAACAAACAAAAACACTACAAAATGGGAATCAACATTTTTTTCATATAAATTATTGGTAGATTAAAATATATGTAGGCCAAACTCTTATGAACAAAAAAGGATCTGAAAAAGAAAATTAAAAAAAATAATTTTCATCTAACTTAATTCGCGACAAAATGCAAAAAAAAGAACATACCAATGAAACATTTTTTAGTAATTATAATTTAATAATAAATGGTGATAATTTTTAAAAACTAGTTTAAAAATGGTTTCCACTTAATGATAAAAAATAAATAATTTTACTTAGTTAAAATGAATTTACACAAAACAAGTAGATATGGCTTGATAAGAAATAAAATAAAAAGAAATGGATTGTTTGTAGCTTAAAGTATCTTATAAAGTGAAAAAATAAATTATATGTAATAAATATACCTATATTTAATTAAAGAAAGAAAAAAAGAAGCTCTTTCATATTGATCTTGTGAAATCCATCATATGCAAATGCTATAACTATTTTCTAAAAGAACAAATATTTATCCTTCCTTTTGTTTCTCAATTTGAACTTTGTAAAAGATAACTATTTGCTTGTTTTCCTTAAACTAGCAGAATAAACCTTTATATATAAATGATGTTATATATATATATATATATATATATATATATATATATATATATATATATAAAAGATGTCTAAGTTCAAAATCTTCAAATTTGTACATTTTGTGTTTATATTGACTGAAGGTAAAACTGGTAAAGTTCTTCACTTAATAAATGTAAAAATTGTTGTATAACTAAAAATACCCATCACCCAATATTCACATGAAAAAAAAAAATAAATAAATAAAAAAAAATATATATATATATATTATATATATATATATATTGATCTATCTATAATGTATTATTTTCTGTAAATATTTTAAAATGAAAACTTTTATAATCTTTTCCTGTGGTTAACATTAACCACCCCAAGGTTTACGGGTTAATCTTGTACCAGCAACCCAACCAGAAGAATGGAAGATACAAGATGATTTTTGGAGAACTTTTTCTTTTTTAAATTGCACCTTATATGGTGAGAAAAGGCAGTATAAGTGACTTTTTTTTTTTTTTACTTAAGTAATATGCTTGAATAAAATAAACTTATAATTATTTGAAACATTTCAATATTTTCATAGACTTGTTTCAGAATAACTTTTAATAATTTAATCTTTCATTAATGGAACATATTTTAAGAAACTTTTTTTTATATACCAAATGAGTATTAAACTACTTTTTATATAATTTCGCAGAATGTCAAAATTGTTATCAAATATAAAAAAGTATTATAGTTTAAAGAAAGAAAGAAAGAATATGTTAGTTTCATTCATTATAATAATCTACAAAGAACATTTATAAAAACCTATAAATTTAAATTCAGAGCTTTTCCCACCCTTTTTTGGGGGCCCAAAGTACAGGATTATCTTTACTAGTGACAAAAATATAATTGTAAAATGATGTAACTGATGTCAAGGCTATGTCACACACATACTTGCTTATATTTGTTTTAAAACTTGATATTTAATTATCATCAGGTCAGGTTAAGTTTAGGCCTGCTAGTGGTAACATATAACCAAGTACAACCTACCACATGGTCGGGTGGTTGGCATCTAACCCAGCTCCCCACTAACTTTTTGCTAGTGAGGAGAGTGGCATGTCACTATGACAGGACAAAAAAAAGAACCTGTCAAAAGGCCAGATGAGTTTATTCTAGGAGCCAATGGCCAACACCCACGTGTGTGTGTGTGTGTGTGTGTGTGTGTGTAAGGCAAGGATGAGGTCTCAAGCCTTCAAAGACAACCTTCCTAGAGATAATACCTTGATAAAAATCAAGGGTGAGAGTTGGACATCAAGAAGAACATCCAGGCTTGTAAAACTTAGCTTCAAATCATTACGACAAATCCTCTGTTATCTTGGTCCTACCTCAACATAAAAACAGGGCTATCTATAAAAAAGTAATTTTCTCAATTTTAATAGGAATTTATTACAAAAATGCAAACTTCATTTCCCAATGAAATATTCTTAAATATCTGATTTATTTAACAGAAACAAGAGTTTAAAGATTGTGGTATAAAAAAAATAAATGGAATCATAAATTTTATGCACAGTAATTCATAAGAGAAAAATATCTCACTAATAATTTTATGAATTTGGTAATAATATACATTGAAATAAGATGTACAACAAGATATGTAAAATAATATTAATTATGAGTCAAAAAGATCATATTAGTATACTTTGTGCTTTTTTTAAAAAGTAAAGCAAAAAAATTTGTATTTCTACTCATAAATATCACAGTGATAAATTCATATCAAGATGAAACAGTTCTTTCAGTTCTGGTAATTTTGTTGACTAATACTTCTTTTATTGTTACTTTTTTTTATTATTATTTAACTTCCAGATCCCAAAATAAGCATTAATTGAAAATATTGAATAAGTCTTCAACATGATTTGACTGGAGACGCAATAAAAAGCAATTGAAGTTAAGAAACTCAATAATTAATACATGACAATTATTATCTAAGAAATTCAAATAATGTTACAACTAATGTATATAAACAAAGATGATGGGGCATCAGACATCTGAGAAAAGAAAAAAAGAGAAAAGAAAAAAAGAGAAAAGAAAAAAAGAGAAAAGAAAAAAAGAGAAAAGAAAAAAAGAGAAAAGAAAAAAAGAGAAAAGAAAAAAAGAGAAAAGAAAAAAAGAGAAAAGAAAAAAAGAGAAAAGAAAAAAAGAGAAAAGAAAAAAAGAGAAAAGAAAAAAAGAGAAAAGAAAAAAAGAGAAAAGAAAAAAAGAGAAAAGAAAAAAAGAGAAAAGAAAAAAAGAGAAAAGAAAAAAAGAGAAAAGAAAAAAAGAGAAAAGAAAAAAAGAGAAAAGAAAAAAAGAGAAAAGAAAAAAGAGAAAAGAAAAAAAGAGAAAAGAAAAAAAGAGAAAAGAAAAGAGAAAAGAAAAAAGAGAAAAGAAAAAAAGAGAAAAGAAAAAAAGAAAAGAAAAAAGAGAAGAAAAAAAGAAAGAGAAAAAAAGAAAGAGAAAAAAAGAAAGAGAAAAAAAGAAAGAGAAAAAAAGAAAGAAAAAAAGAAAGAAAAAAAGAAAGAAAAAAAGAAAGAAAAAAGAAAGAAAGAAAAAAGAAAGAAAAAGAAAGAGAAAAAGAAAGAGAAAAAGAAAGAAGAAAGAGAAAAAGAAAGAGAAAAAGAAAGAGAAAAAGAAAGAGAAAAAGAAAGAGAAAAAGAAAGAGAAAAAGAAAGAGAAAAAGAAAGAGAAAAAGAAAGAGAAAAAGAAAGAGAAAAAGAAAGAGAAAAAGAAAGAGAAAAAAAAAAGAAAGAGAAAAAAAAAAGAAAGAGAAAAAAAAAAGAAAGAGAAAAAAAAGAAAGAGAAAAAAAAAGAAAGAGAAAAAAAAAAAGAAAGAGAAAAAAAAAAAGAAAGAGAAAAAAAAAAAGAAAGAGAAAAAAAAAAAGAAAGAGAAAAAAAAAAAGAAAGAGAAAAAAAAAAAGAAAGAGAAAAAAAAAAAGAAAGAGAAAAAAAAAAGAAAGAGAAAAAAAAAAGAAAGAGAAAAAAAAAAGAAAGAGAAAAAAAAAAGAAAGAGAAAAAAAAAAGAAAGAAATCAAAGCTATATGGTTTCACCAGAACAAATGTTAAGTGTTTGCTTCTGTAGCCTAATTAGAAAGTGAGCTGCTCCAGAAATGCATGTCTAAATTTCTCTACAGGCTTATTCTTTATTTCTCTTTCTCACTGTTTTCTCATAATCATAGAATGATAATCTAGGTTTTACGATGAAAAAAAAAAAAAAAAAATGATCAAAATTAATAATACTTCCACTAAGAAAGTTGAACGAAGCTAATCCTAGTTCAGAATTAATTAATCATATATATTTCCTAAGAGTTTAAATATCAGAAGCAAGATAGTTTTCTTTTTTAAATATATAGGTGAATGCAAAGGTTTACAGGGGAAAACCAGTCTCTAAACATATATATTCAATGTCTAGTTTTAAAAAATAATGCTGGAAATTTTTGCATACATTGCATATATGAATATAACAGCATTTTGCTATTCAGTGAAAAATCACTCAATTTGAAAATTCATTGAAAATTAAACAAGTAATTAAGAAGAGCATAGAAGACAAAAAACTGACACATTTTGGACTATATTTGAAATGTTTTTGTGGTATCATTCTAATAAAACTTGGAGAAAAAGCCTAAACAGCATAAAAAGAGGGAGGTAATTTCTCGTAACAATAAAGTGTACATTATTTTCCCTTCTCTATAAAAAACAGTAAAGTAACACCTAAAAGAAACCAAACTAGCATTAAAGAGAGAAAGAGAGAAAGAAAGAAAAAAAAAAAAGAAACTTACCTGAATATTGCTGGCATTTTATACTGTAAGGTTCTATGAATTCATAATGATCACCGTCATCATCTTCCTGTAAGACAAAAACAAAACAAAATAAATAAAATAAATAACGCTGGTTATTTGCTCAGCTTAAAAGTGAATTGATATTTACCAGGCTTAGTCTGGCTCAGGACAACAAGTGTAGAACATCGTGTGAGAATCAAAACTCAGTATACAAGTGAGTAGGCTAGACAGTCGAACTTACTAACCATCACAGTGCCAAGAACCAGCTAAAAAGTGTGAACACATAAAACTTTCACATTCTAAACTTTAAACCTCTGAGCCACAGGAACAATCTGGAGTCAAAACAAAAGGATGGCAGTAAGTGAAAGTATGTAACAGTGGTTTCTGTACATTCCATCCAAGTAGTGGGTAAGTGAATGTATTGAGGGTAGAGAAATCTAGCCCCAGCTATAAGTCAGTCATTTAAATGTCTTTCTTTCCTGGAGGAGAGGAGAGGGAGAGGAAGAGAAAAAAAAAATGCTTTAATCATTCCCCTTCCTCCCGAGGCCATTCTAACCACTATATTGGTGGTTAGTCTTCAAATAAAATACTTAAAACTTTGTATTTTTCTTTTAGTTGATTAAATCCTAAATAGGCTGGAACTGTTGCTACTCTCCCCCCCCACTTTTATATTTTCAAGATGTGGAGAAAAAGAAGGAAAAAAAAAAAAAAAGCATCTCCATTTCTCTCACACAGCAAAGAAATGGGTATCTTTTTACTTGGTTGTTTCTTATCAGCCAAATAAGAACTTGAAAGACTGAAATTTCCTAATCTCTTTTCTCTTCTTCCTACCAAATGACAGATTATTCTTAAATCATGTGACTTGAAATGAGATATATATATCTCCCCAGGTAAAAGGAGAACAAATAGAGTATAATTCCACTCTCCATAACATTTAATTTAAAAGAGAAGTCATTTTTAAAAAAAAATAAAGTCAATAATTTAAAAAAAAGAGGAAGTATTTTACTTTCAAAATTATCATTCACTCGCCAGTAGTTTATCATCACACAAGGAGACACATTTGTAGTGTTGAAACATAATTGGCATTGAGTAGCAATTTTAAAATTTTTTTGTTTTAATATCCTCAATAATATATTATTGAGGATATTAAAACAAATATATATATATATATATATATATATATATATATATAATAAAAAATTAACTACAAATATATATATATTTTTTTTTGTCAAGACCTAAACATTCTGAAAGGATAGTTGGCTGTTTTGGGTCCCCCCCACATATCAACCTCTATCGGTTACCTAATGCTGAAATCTAAACATTTTGTACATAATTTTATTTATTTATTTTTTTAAATGAAGTATGTCTGTCTGGAAAGTTCTAAATGCTTTGATTTGTTTTTTTATGACTTAGCAACCGTTTGCAGGTTATTTAAAAGACTGAAAATATTTTTAAATAAGAATTTTTTTTGAGATAATGATTTAATGATACAAGTCTTACTAATTAACCCATAGCTAGGGAGAGAAGTGGATTCACACCTTTCCCAATGGTATTTGCACATAAGTGAATATAACAAACCCAAATGAAATTGGAACTTGCTCTCAAATTCACAATTTCAAGCAATTATCCATTACACCACCCACACACCCAAGTTTATAGCACTTGGTATTTCGAAGTAGTTACCCACCAAGATACTAACCAGGCTTTATGTTCCTTAACTTTGGTGATCACACAAGAACTATGGATTCAAGGTGATATGCTCATAAGCATGTAGAAAGGGTTCTGGCATAATGTTAATGGTAAAATTATCTGTTTCTATACAAGGAATATTCAGTATTCAATGACCAAACAGCACTACTGCTAAAATTTATAAAATCTTTTTCTTAAAACAAAAAAATATGTTTCTCAAGTTCAGTAGCTGTTATTGTTGTTTCCAATATTGATGGGTGTTTCCTTCCTAAACATTTATCTTATAGTTTTTTCAGGAAATTAGACTTCTTAAGTCCATTAACTGCTATAGCGCTTTCTAGTACCAATGGCAGTTTCCTCCCAAGTCTTTTGTTTAGGGTAGTGTGTAAAGTCAACATCTTGATTATATCATTCTTCCCCCCCCCCTCTAGCTATAATTACTACCTATTTTTGTTATTGCTGGTGTTGGAAGTTTCAAGTTTGTGCTTTTTGTTATCTGGCAAAATCCTTTGTGATTGTGTATCCCCAGTTTATAATGTCCGGTGACGGATTTTCTTTAAAATCAAAAGAATTTGTAAATGCTGCAAGAAACACATTTAGTTTATGATTAACCACATTTATCAATAAAATAACTGACCAAAAAAAAAAAAAAAAAAAAAAAAAAAAAAGGAAGTTATTTTGCTCTCAAAATATCTGTTAAAAAGGCAATCAAATGAGCAGTCAAAATTCCATGAAGGATTTTGGATTTTCCCCAATGAATAAACACGAACACCAGCTGAGATCCATACAAACAAGACAGCTGAGTGATTAAAGCCACAAAACTATTTTAGTTTTGCATTTTTATTTATAAGAAAGTCATGGAAAATGTTTATAATAAGCCAATATTACAAGTAAAAAATGAACATAAATATTCAATATAAATAAACTACATACCTCTAAGAAACTGACAGCAGCTGTTGTTTATAATTAAAAAAACAAAACAAAACATATTGGGTCATTCCACAATCACAGGTGATCCTCTCAGAAAAATCTGGGAAAATTTGTAGGTATTCCTTGATCAAATTGATAAATTCCAAATATTAGATCTGTATCTTTAATAGATTTAAAATCAGAGCATCTTGGTTTACAAAAATATAAACAGCTTAAGTGTGTCCTATGTACATTTATTTTTGTAAGGATCTGAAAATGGCCAAAATACAAAAAGACACTGCCAACTTCTCATTTACAAAGTATATTAGAAGTTGGCATCCAAATTAGTTTTCCCGTCATTTATTATAGATTATTTCTATTCAGTAACCTTATTCAATTCTTTTATGGAAGCGTCAGAATTACTGTTTGAAAATTGCTCAATTTTTTTTTTAAGACTAGTTAGGCAGTTTAAGAGAATGTTTATATTTTTACCTTATAGTCTTACATATCTGAAGATCATGCACCAGAAGTTTTGTTTTGTAGACAAACTTCTCTCTCAGGTTAAATCATAGTTTTTCCCTGATTGGCACCTTATAGATATGATACTCAAGAAATATGAAGCTGAACATTGGTATAACCAATTTTTGGCTTCATTTTACTTTTCTTTCAAATAATTTAGACTAGTAGTATGGCCCGGCGTTGCCCGTGCTCAATTCAAAAATCATACGACTCATACAGCAATCACTATCACTTGACTTAAAATATTTTTGCCCTTCCTTGCCTTTAAAGGAGTGCCCTTTGCCGTGCTGATGTTGCTACATGCCTTACTTCTTGCCTATCTCACACTGCGATTTTTTTCTAAGCTCTATGCTAAACATTAAATCTGTTACGAAAAAGAACTAAACAAAATGAACACAAAACGATCAGCTTTAAAAAAGGACTTGTAACTGGAAAAACCGAATGAAAAAAAGAATGTTAACAACAAATACTTTTTCACACCCAACCCAGTTCTGCGGAATCAGAATCAACGTTGAGTTTAAGCAAGCGAATGAGCCAATTGGAGTAAAGTGCCATGCAGATTTAAATTTTTCCCACTTGTGACGAATGCAGCTATTGATTTTTTTTGCATGCTAGCATGCTAGTTAACATTCATGTCAGTCAACTGTTGGCTCTCACACTGGCCAATAGAATCTTCCTGCCTATTCGTGACAACCAGCTATAGGTTCTCACTCTGGCCAGTACAAAATGGCCACAAACTACATGAAAACTGACATGGAAGCATGAAAAAATTCGATTATTTCCACTATTGATGGGAGTTGGGAAATGCAAAGTCGGTCTTGGCCTTATTGCTAACTTGGAGCATGTGCATGTAAATTTTGGTGCAAATCCATCAAAAATTGCGGCCGTGCATTCGTTACACACACACACACACATCCTGCCTTTTATAGATAGAGATTCTGTGGACCCAAGCAGGGAAACAAATTTATAGACAACATTGTTTTATTGGTGATCATGCTGGAAGTTTTTTTGCACTAAATGAAAAGTTTAATTTGCGTGTGTGAGTGTTTGAGAAAGAGAGAGGGGTGTGTGTGTGTGTATGTGTGTGTGTGTGTGTGTGTGTGTGTGTGTTTGAGAAAAAGAGAGAGAGGTGTGTGAGTGTTTGAGAAAAAGAGAGGGGTGTGTGTGTGTGAGTGTTTGAGAAAGAGAGAGAGAGAGGTGTGTGTGAGTGTTTGAGAAAGAGAGAGGCGCGTGTGTGTGTGTGTGTGCACGAGAATGAGAGGTGTGAGTGTGTGTGCGAGAATGAGAGGTGTGTGTGTGCGAGAATGAGAGGTGTGTGTGTGTGTGCGAGAATGAGAGGTGTGTGTGTGTGTGCGAGAATGAGAAGTGTGTGCGAGAATGAGAGGTGCGTGCGTGTGCGAGAATGAGAGAGAGAGAGTCAGGTGCGTGCGTGAGAAAGAGACAGTCGCGTGCATGAGAAAGAGAGAGGTGTGCGTGTGTGCGTGAGATAGAGAGAGGTGTGCGTGAGATAGAGAGAGGTGTGCGTGAGATAGAGAGAGGTGTGCGTGAGATAGAGAGAGGTGTGCGTGAGAAAGAGAGAGGTGTGCGTGAGAAAGAGAGAGGTGTGCGTGAGAAAGAGAGAGAGAGGCGTGCGTGAGTGCGTGAGAAAGAGATAGAGAGGCGTGCGTGCGTGCGAAAGAGATAGAGAGAGGCGTGCGTGCGTGCGTGCGAGAGAGAGAGGCGTGCGTGCGTGAGAAAGAGAGAGGCGTGCGTGAGATAGAGAGAGGCGTGCGTGAGATAGAGAGAGGTGTGCGTGAGAAAGAGAGAGGTGTGCGTGAGAAAGAGATAGAGAGAGGCGTGCGTGAGAAAGAGATAGAGAGAGGCGTGCGTGAGTGCGTGAGAAAGAGATAGAGAGGCGTGCGTGCGTGCGAAAGAGATAGAGAGAGGCGTGCGTGCGTGCGTGCGTGCGTGCGAGAGAGAGAGGCGTGCGTGCGTGAGAAAGAGAGAGCCGTGCGTGAGAAAGAGAGAGGCGTGCGTGAGAAAGAGAGAGGCGTGCGTGAGAAAGAGAGAGGCGTGCGTGAGAAAGAGAGAGGCGTGCGTGCGTGAGAAAGAGAGAGGCGTGCGTGCGTGAGAAAGAGAGAGGCGTGCGTGCGTGAGAAAGAGAGAGGCGTGCGTGCGTGAGAAAGAGAGAGGCGTGCGTGAGAAAGAGATAGAGAGAGGTGTGCGTGAGAAAGAGAAAGCGAGAGGAGTGCGTGCGTGAGAAAGAGATAGAGAGGCGTGCGTGCGTGCGTGAGAAAGAGATAGAGAGGCGTGCGTGCGTGCGTGCGTGCGTGCGTGAGAAAGAGATAGAGAGGCGTGCGTGCGTGCGTGCGTGCGTGCGTGAGAAAGAGATAGAGCGGCGTGCGTGCGTGCGTGCGTGCGTGCGTGAGAAAGAGATAGAGAGGCGTGCGTGCGTGCGTGAGAAAGAGATAGAGAGGCGTGCGTGCGTGCGTGAGAAAGAGATAGAGAGGCGTGCGTGCGTGCGTGAGAAAGAGATAGAGAGGCGTGCGTGCGTGAGAAAGAGATAGAGAGGCGTGCGTGCGTGAGAAAGAGATAGAGAGGCGTGCGTGCGTGCGTGCGTGCGTGAGAAAGAGATAGAGAGGCGTGCGTGCGTGCGTGAGAAAGAGATAGAGAGGCGTGCGTGCGTGCGTGAGAAAGAGATAGAGAGGCGTGCGTGCGTGCGTGAGAAAGAGATAGAGAGGCGTGCGTGCGTGCGTGAGAAAGAGATAGAGAGGCGTGCGTGCGTGCGTGAGAAAGAGATAGAGAGGCGTGCGTGCGTGCGTGAGAAAGAGATAGAGAGGCGTGCGTGCGTGCGTGAGAAAGAGAGAGGCGTGCGTGCGTGCGTGCGTGCGAAAGAGAGAGGCGTGCGTGCGTGCGTGCGAAAGAGAGAGGCGTGCGTGCGTGCGTGCGTGCGAAAGAGAGAGGCGTGCGTGCGTGCGTGCGAAAGAGAGAGGCGTGCGTGCGTGCGTGCGAAAGAGAGAGGCGTGCGTGCGTGCGAAAGAGAGAGGCGTGCGTGCGTGCGTGCGAAAGAGAGAGGCGTGCGTGCGTGCGAAAGAGAGAGGCGTGCGTGCGTGAGAGAGAGAGAGGCGTGCGTGCGTGAGAAAGAGAGAGGCGTGCGTGCGTGAGAAAGAGAGAGGCGTGCGTGCGTGAGAAAGAGATAGAAAGAGGTGTGTGTGTGTGTGTGTGTGTGTAAGAAAGAGATAGAGAGTGGTAGGTGTGTGTGTGTGTGTGTGTGTGAGAAAGAGATAGAAGTGTGTGTGTGTGTGTGTGTGTCGGATTGAATTCAAATTATTTGCTGCAAATTTTTCAAGTTGATAACTTCTCACTTCTATTTTATCAGTGTTCCCACATGAAATTCCAGTTTTGTTTTCTTTTGCATCCAATCTCAAATCAGTTCTTCACATATGCTCAACACACTAGCCACCATTATTAACAAGGATCAGTCAGCTTTTTTTGCACTTTCTCCAATGAGCTGGTAAGTATTTTTACACTTGTAAAGAATTTAAAATCAGGACACATTTTCAGGCAGAAACCTATTTAGGATAAGTGACATTTGGTATTAGAGAATCAATAGGGTAGAACTGAGTAAGTATTCTTTTATGTGCCCTGTCCCATCAAGATGTGGGCTATCATGCCTCTTCATAACTTCCTGTTCTTTGTAGTTCTAAGCAACATTTGACTCTTTATCATCACTCCTTCTCACTGCTCTGCCATCCATTCACACAAACACATTATGTACGTTAGTTTCTATATGCCTTTCCTCCTTTCAATATGTCTTGCAAGTGTTAAATTTTCCAAACCCTTTTTCCTCATGTGTTCAGAAATTTCACCTCTTTCTAATTTTAAGTGTTCTAGTTTGCATTTTCTTTAGAACTTTCTCATTGCTCACATGTTCAGTCCATGGTATAAACCAAGTAATACATTATTCAGAAAGTGATCTAATTTTGGAAACTGAATAAAAAGGCATTTAAATATAATAAAACTTATCTGCTAAGCCAGCTGAGTTGGAAAGCAATGTCCTAATCTAATGATTTGATATTCTCATTTATTTTACCAAGTGTTGGCTTTTATTGTTATTCTTCAGGATGATTCTTATTTTTGACTATTGATAAAGATTTTGTTTATTGACTTGCCTTATAAGGGCATTTAATATGAAGGGGGGGTTCTGGGAAAATTTATTGATCAACCCCATTTCCCAAAATCTAACTAATATTTCAAACTTCTTAGTCAAACCAAGAACTTTTAGTACTTCCTTGTAGATTAAACCTACCATATTCCATCGACTACTTACCAAGAAATTGAAATAAAATTTCTATTCAGAATTCCAAATTCTTTCACCAAAGTGTTAATTTCATAATAAACTTTTGCAATTGCTGATTATATATTGACAAATAAATTTAACTTTAAAATTTCTTTAGATTTCAACAGATATTATATTTTTTTTTTTTTTTACTTGCCCTTAAAAAAATGAATATGCTTTCTGAAAAACATAATTAAAAGATCATTTCATCTGAACAGTAAGTCTTGTTTGTAAAATTCACTAGTGTAACTTTTTCTTTTTAAATTGTGGCTGTGGACTGATGGGCATAGTAAGTTGCAAGGAAAATCAATTGAAGTTAGGATGAAGATACAAGTGAAAAATTGATATCAGTTGACAATGTTTCATCATATAAAAGTTCAAGATTATGATGGTAATAGTAGTGTACATAAGAACTCAAATACAGCACTGACCAGTCAGGGAAATTAAAAACTCATCAATTGTGATTCAAGGAATAGAGCAAGTGATATGGAAAACAAGCAAAAAAACAAATCTCTCCAAGAGCTATTCTTTATTCTAGATCCATAGTGTTTGCTGATGACCATAAACTGATGGTTCAAGTAGGTTCAATAAAAAGCAACTAAAGCTGGAATGAAGGAGATATTCATAAAAAATTAATGGTATAAATGTTCTCCATTGATAAACTTCAGTATTAGAATTATTGAACCACAGATACATTTATTGGTCATTAACACTGCTAAACTTTAAAAGAAAAACTACAATTAAATTACTAAAAAATGTTATTCTATCTGCCTAGATTCCATAGTAAGGATGAAAAATCTGTGGTGAACAGTCCCGTAGAAGCAAGCGAGCCAGAGTGGCTTGCATCTGGTGTATAGGAGAATAAGGGTCTTACCATAACGGGCAGCACGTGACATCAAGTTTGCTTTGTGAAAATGGCATTACTCTCCCGTCCAGCCATTCTAGCAGTATGTGCAAGAATGAGGTTTTTTTTTGTACAGTTTGGAATGCTTCCACCAATAGCAAGTCGTGTGCTGATTGGTGGAACTGGAGGAGGCAATTTGCCTGTGTAACCGAGAATAATAGTGAATAAAGCTGATTGGCTGGGAACCGCGGTGTTGGCCTGATAAAAGAGTGCTGGAGCCATGAAAAAGGGGAGAAAAAAAAAAAACGTTGACTATAGGTAGTGACGTGTAAAGACGGCGAGAATGGTGAATTGAACCAGCGATATTGTGATTTGTACAAGTGACTGCTGGGAGATCAATAGACTTATTTTTACTGCAAGCTATTTCGGCGATTTTTCTCTAATCATGGCAGACAGAAGTTTCGATATCAGGCTGATACCTGAATTCAGTGGAGCTGCTACCGATTTGCCGATTGTAGAGTGGATTGAAAATGTGGAGTTGGTTTGTGAACTTTGCGAGATGAAGAAAGTCGAGCGGGTATTGCCACTGCGCTTGCGAGCCGGGGCTCTCTCTGTATATCGGCAACTGACAAAGGAGCAGAGGTCAGATCCAGAGCAGATTAAGCAGGCCCTTATAACTGCATATGCAGTGGATTCATTCACTGCGTATGATCAGTTTGTGTCACGACGATTTTGGCCAGGTGAAACGGTAGACGAATTTTTAGCAGAGCTGAAACGGCTAGCTTTGTTGGTTGGCGGCCAACTGCCTGAACGATGGATTACGTGTGCCTTCGTTTCTGGACTGCCACAACAAGTCAAGCAACTTCTCCGTGCATCATCCAGAATGGACACTATGACGTTGGACCAGATCCTGACTCGCGCTCGGGCCATTATGACCGATAGCAAAGAGCCGGATGAGTCAGTTGCCACAGCAGCTCAACAGACGAATATAGCAGCTCAACGGACGGACGGCATTGTGTGCTTTAAATGTTTTGGTCCCAACCACCTAGCAAAGGATTGCAGGCAAGGCTACTCGGAGAAGACAGCTACCCAGACCCGACAATCCCGCCGCGGGATACGGTGTTTTCGGTGCAACAAGGTTGGACACATTTCCTCAGAGTGCCAGGGAAACGGATCCGGGGAACAGACGTCAGCGCCGGTCTTTTCTCCCAGCAACTAAAAAACACGGCGCTACCTATCATTGAGGTGGCCGTAGACGGAAAGAAGTGCATGGCCCTGGTTGACTCGGGGTGCTCACGGACGTTGGTGAGCAAATGCGCATGTCACAATTGGCGACCAATGAAGACGCAAGTTTTAACTGCCGACGGTAAAGTACTAAAATGCCATGGACAGGGCAATATTGCGTTGAATGTTAGTTGTGCTCAACCTGTGTACATTGATGCCCTAATTGTGGACGGACCACTACTTGGGTTCGATCTGCTTCTTGGGATTGACGCAATTAAAGAATTAGGAGGAGTGCACATAAATTCCTCGGGAGAAGTTCAATTTCCTGAAGAAGAAAGTAAGCCCCAATGTGCTGCTATTTCTATCATTGAACCCGACTTTGGTGTGGCGTTCGACCGTCATAACAAAGTATGGACAGCCTCATGGAAGTGGACCAATGGACCTCTATAACTCTGAAGAATAGAGTGGCAGAGTATTCAGTACCTGACTATGCACGGGACGAATATGAAAGGGAACTGCAGTCCTGGCTGGATAATGGATGGCTGCGACCATACCCCGAAGATGAACTTGGTCCACCGAAGTGTCTAATCCCATTAATAGCAGTGATACAAGAGAGCAAGCAGAAGGTCCGCCCAGTACTGGATTACCGCGAGTTGAATGGTTTTGTAGAACCATATACTGCTAACGCAGAGGTTTGTGCACATAAGTTGCGAGAATGGCAACGATTGGGGGCCGATGTATCTTTATTGGACTTGCGGAGGGCGTATCTGCAGATACATGTGGAGAAGGCGCTATGGCCCTATCAAACTGTTATAGTGAAGAGGGAAAGATATTGCCTCACTCGACTGGGTTTCGGTTTAAATGTGGCACCTCTCATTATGAAAGCCATAATTGACGCAGTATTATCGCAAGACAAAACCATTGCGAATGCCACATCGGCATATGTTGACGACATTTATGTCAACGAGAGTCTCATTCCTGTTGCATGTGTGAGAGAGCTCCTGTCCAAGTATGGACTAGTGTGCAAGGAACCAACAAGATTAGAAGACGGAGCTAAGGTGCTGGGCTTACAGGTCTGGAGTGACAATGGAACTCTCCGATGGAGGTGAGGTGGTGAAATCCCCGATATCCCTGCGAGGATAACTCGCCGGCGCGTATTCTCGTTATGTGGAAAACTTGTGGGCCACTTTCCCGTTTGCGGCTGGCTACGAGTGGCCACTGCATTTGTGAAACAACAAGCAAGCGCTTTAACCACAGGATGGGATGACGAAGTTGAGAATGCCTCTATTAATTGTATGTTAACCGACATCATAGCCAGAATACACGAGGCCGATCCAGTAGGAGGAGACTGGTGTGTGAGTGGCCGCGAAATGAACGTATGGGTGGATGCGAGTTCCGTAGCCACAGGTGTCGTATTAGAGGTAGATGGAAACGTTATTGAGGATGCATCATGGCTACGCCCGGTTGGAGATGCTAAGCACATCAATTTGGCCGAGCTAGACGCAACGATAAAGGGTATAAATTTGGCTCTTCAATGGCAAGTGTCAACAATACATCTTTTTACTGATTCAGCATGTGTTCATCAGTGGATTTCGAACACCTTAACTGGCAAGGCTCGAATAAATACGAAGGCGTCTGGTGAAATGTTAGTGCAGAGACGGCTAAACACACTTTGCGAGCTGTAGCTGAATATGGCTTGATGGTGGACATAATACTGGTCAAATCCAACATGAATCTGGCTGACCGGATGACCAGGGTGCCAAGAAAGTGGTTAAACTTACACAAGGAGGAAACGGAGCCAGTGCATTCAGTATGTGTTACTGCAACAACCAAGATGGACGCACGCGAAGTGGCTAATGTCCACCAAAAAACCAGACACCCAGGCATAAAAAGGACCCTGTACTTTGTCAGGTTGATAGACCCTTCAGTATCATCAGAAGTGGTAAAAGCCGTTGTCAAGGAATGTGAGGCGTGCCAAACCATTGACCCGGCTCCAGTGCATTGGCGAAAAGGAAAGCTGAACGTGCGGGACAACTGGAATAGGTTAGCGATAGACATCACTCACCATGGTGGTAAGCATTTTCTGACAATTATTGATTGTGGGCCTTCTCGGTTCGCAATATGGTGTCCACTACATCAACAAGATTCTACTGGCGTAGTTCAGCAGTTAGAGGCAATTTTTTATGAACGGGGTCCACCACTCGAGATATTGACAGATAATGACACAGCATTCACGTGCAAACATTTCAAGAATTTTTTGAGTGATTGGGGTGTACGGTTGCGGTTCCGGTGTGCCTATGCACCTGCCGGGAATGGTATAGTAGAAAGAAGTCACCGAAGCATCAAAATCATTGCAGCTAGAAAGCAGTGCTCTATACCAGAGGCGGTTTACTGGTATAACGTTACACCTAAAGATAATCATTCGCCTAGCACTGCACCTGCTGATGCACTTTATAGGTATCATACTCGTGTCTGGGGCATCGAGGCTATGTCCCCCATTGAATCGCAGAATATTCAAGGAGCATATGAAGTGGGAGACGTCGTTTGGGTGAAAACTCCACATGGGAGGTGCACGACTAAATTTAGAATGGGTCACGTGACTCATGTTAATAGCCCACAGTCAGTGCACATTGATGGAGTTCCACGTCATGTGAAGGACTTGCGTCCCTTTATAGGAACGGTCCCGACAGATACACAGGACAGTGATTCTGAAGAGAGTGAGCAGTTAGTACAGTTGAGATCAACCCCGTTAGGAGACACTGATCACTCGCTTGATACTGAATCTGTTATAGACGACTCCCCAACTGTTAGCGTCCAAAATAATAATGTGGTACATCCTGCTAGCTCCCCTGATGACAGTTCATCTGAAGATGAAGCTTGTGTTGCTCCACTCCCTCGACGAAGTACCCGGCAAAAACGACCTGCTCGCGACTGTATGTTTTGTGATCATGAGATCAGGGGGAAGTGTGGTGAACAGTCCCGTAGAAGCAAGCGAGCCAGAGTGGCTTGCATCTGGTGTATAGGAGAATAAGGGTCTTACCATAACGGGCAGCACGTGACATCAAGTTTGCTTTGTGAAAATGGCATTACTCTCCCGTCCAGCCATTCTAGCAGTATGTGCAAGAATGAGGTTTTTTTTTGTACAGTTTGGAATGCTTCCACCAATAGCAAGTCGTGTGCTGATTGGTGGAACTGGAGGAGGCAATTTGCCTGTGTAACCGAGAATAACAGTGAAGAAAGCTGATTGGCTGGGAACCGCTGTGTTGGCCTGATAAAAGAGTGCTGGAGCCATGAAAAAGGGGAGAAAAAAAAACGTTGACTATAGGTAGTGACGTGTAAAGACGGCGAGAACGGTGAATTGAACCAGCGATATTGTGATTTGTACAAGTGACTGCTGAGAGTGCAATAGACTTATTTTTACTACAAAATCAAAACATAAATGTGAAATAATTTGAAGTTCATTTTAAGAGTTTCACTCTGCAACTCCAGCCCCCATAACTGATCTTTAAGGTAACAGGATTTAAATTATAGCAGGGAGACAAACATTTTTTAAGATTTGAAAATATAACTAAGTGAAAATAAAATACCTCATTTATATCGAAAGTAAAAGAACAATTTAAACTATTCCTTTATATGGGATTGTCTATTGTAAAAATGCTATATTTCTGGTTATATAGAAAGAACAAAAGAGTAGGTGAAGAAGGAAAAAATAAAACAAGAAATATTGTTGATCTTCAGGCTTATGAGTTAGAAATTGGAAAACTTCAGAAGTACTAGAGGCTTAGTATCAATGCCATTTGTTGAAAATTTAAAAACTGTGTTCAATGGGCAGCTTTCATTGAAACAATGTAAAAAGATGGTTATTTTCACAAGATAACATGAATTTATTTCTTTTTAAAGATTTTTTTCTTACTATTCTGACATATATGATCATACTTATTATAAAACCCAGGTTGTGTGTGTGTGTACATTTATATATTGGATCGGATTTCCTACATTTTTCTACCGATATCAACAAAACTTCACAGGACTACGTAAATTTACCTTGCGGTGGTTCTGACAGTGCCAAAAATTGGAAAAACACAATTGTTTTTGCACGAAATCAATTTGAAAACATGATTAAGAGGCATCGCGAGAATGAAAGGGGGACAACTCATATTGAGTTATACTTATTATAAAACCCAGGTTGTTTGTGTGTGTTCGTTTATATATGGGATCAGATTTCCTACATTTTTCAACCAATTTCAACAAAACTTCACTTTTTTTTGGCAGGTAGTGTTTCTTATTGTATTGCACACTTATTTCTTTATCTTTACATTCAGAATGCTTTAAAAATTCCATTTACAAGACAATTGTTTATAATAAAATTCTATTCAATCGATAGACTCATAACGATTGAAAACAATGTTTTTGTTTGAGTTTGGGTTTGACCAATTCGTAAAAAAAAAAAAAAAAAAAAAAAAAAAAAAAAAACTAATTAAGACATGCATGTCCATCAACCTTAAACAATAACCTTTGTCAATTTTATTTTTCAGTCTTTATGATGGTCGATACTTGATCTATCTCTTACTGTTACATCCCCGGGCAACACCGGGCTCTACTGCTAGTAGGTGATATGTAAGGAATTTATAGTCAAATCATACTGAAAGGACTAGTTCTCATTTGATCACCAAAGTTAAGCAGTGTCAAGCTTGGTCAGTACTTAGCAGGGAAAGCACTTGGGAACATTGGGTCTTGCAAACATTAAGGGAGTAAACCAAAAATAATGAAAAATAAATAAATAAAAAAAATAAAAATAAAAAACAAAACACTTTTGGAATGTTGGGTAGTTAGTAAAAGATGGTGGTGCATACAATGATAGACTGTTGTTTTAGATCACAACTTACATCTAGTTGACAGAAGAACATCACTGTCAACAGGAAGGAGACACAGACTCTAAATGAGACACTGTAACCATTAATATATGCTAATTGTATAAAGTCACTTGGAATGCAACTGAAAAACATTATGATTACAGAGTCTAACCATTCCACATAATGTTTGAAGAGGTGGATGATGTAAAGTGTGACTTTTCACTCATCCTGTATTTCTTCACTAATATCAAGGATCTTCATATTTTTCAGTACAAGGACAACTGGGGCAAAAATCAGTTTTATAAATGAATAAATTTTTATTTGAATCTTTTCTGTAATCAACATATGATGATTCAGAATAAAAGTAACCGTTACAAAGAAATAAAGTCATGCTGAGAAATGATTGATCTGACAATATTGATTATTTGCAGATGAGAACAAAAAACTAGCTATTCCTTTATAAATATTTTATACTGCTGCAAATCTTGTGGTAGGCAGATGTGGCCTGGAGATCCCAGTGATCATTTTTATTAACAATGCAATGCCTGCATTATTATATTCATTGAGCAGAAAAAAAAACATTTTTATTTAAGGGTATCGGTTATGACAGATTTTTTTTTCTTTTCTCATAAAGAGTTTAAATTTAAGGTGGTATTCAGAATAAACTTCATTTCTCAACAACTATAAGAATGTAAACATACAATGGGGCCCTTTCCCAGTTTTCCACGAGCCAACCAATGACTACACAACATTGCATCTCTATTCTTCTTTGCATTAGTGTGTACTAAAAACTGGGGAAGGTATGCTGCAAGCTCACAAGGAATTGGAAGATGAAATCAAGCACCACAGTGAGAAATTTAGGTGTTTATTCAGGGATCCACATGCTCAGCCCATGTGAGTAGTTACATGACACTTGGGGTAACTTCTGCCATGTCAGACTAACGGATCAGCTCCTCCCTCCTACCAATTCTCTGTCCATCGCAGCATCAGGACATGTAACTGGCAACAAAAACAAGCAGAATTAGAACTAAATGAGGGACAGTGTCACCAAACAAGGGCAGACCAGAACTGACTATTTTAATCCTAACTGTGACCATTAATATAGACCAACAACTGGAAATTTTCAACATCCGGTTTGTTGTCACTTGATCCCAAAAGTTTTTCTTTAGTTTTTTTTAGTTTTTTTTATTCCATTTTGGTCAAGTGTTTAACCATTTTGAAAACCACACCAGAGAATTATTGTTGGTCATAAAAAATGAAACACTTGAGAACAGGATAAAATCTTACTCCCCTCTCTCTATATGGGTGTCCTAATAATAGTGTCACAAGAAATCACTTTAGAAATAAAATACCAAAGGAATTTATGTTCTCCTTTATCTATAAGGAAAACTTGAACACAAATACACACAAAATGCTTTAGTATAGTCAGTTTAAGTGCAGTTGTAAACTTCTCAAATGCATTGTGCAATATAACTTAGGATTTGTACAGTTATAAATTTCCTTCAGGTTTTCAATCCAAAATGGGTTTTAGCCATATCACATTGAAACACAGGTTCTCATATGATCACTGAAGTTAAGCAATGTTGAGCCTGGTCAGTACCTATATAGGTGACCACTCAGCAATTCCAGGTACTGTAAATTTGAATGTGCGGGCAGTGTAATGGGAAAGCCAAGTTCCAATTCCAGTCAGGTTTGCTATATTCACTTACATGCAAATACTCTTGGTAGGAATCCACCTCAAGCTATGGGTTAAATAGTTGAACTTGTATTAGAAACTCATTATTATCCAAAAAAAATTCTTACAATCTAAAAATATTTTCTGGCTTTAAATAACCAGCAAAAGGTTGATAAGCTGCAAAAAAAACAAACCAATCAATCCAAAACATTGACAATCGTACATACAAAATCAATATTAAAATTGTCCATGCATTTTTTAAACAATTTGGTGTTAGTTGTTCTGAAAGAACAAACCAGTTTTATGGTAGAAAATAATGGGTAAAATATCTTAAATTCATTATTATTTAAGCCTTCAAATATTGATAAGTTCTACATTAATTTTGATAAGCTCAAAAAAAAAAAAAAAATTAAAATTAAAACAATAGTTATATTTTTGTTATTGTGAACATTTCTATTATATTTAACTCCAAGATTATTTTTTCATGCTTATATAAAAAAAAAAAAAAAAAAAAAAAAAAAAAAAAAATCAATGGTATGAGAAGGAAAAGACTGAAATAAACAAAGAATAAATATTTGATCTAATTAACAATAAAAAAAAAAAATAAATAAATTATTACATCAACAAAGATATAAATAAACAAAAACCTACCACACTATTATAACTGTTTTCTGGGAAATCTCCATTTGTTTCTGATCCATGATGCCGTGAACTGCAAAAATAAAAGGTATTATTATATTATGAAACAAAGTGCAAAATATAAGTAGCTAATATATATATATATATATATATATATATATATATATATATATATTGTACATTAAGTGCTGTTGCTAATAGTGCTCAATATTATATTAACAGAGCTAAAATTTATATTAATAATAAATATACATTTTTCCTCACTGAGTTTTATGCTAAAAAGAGAGACACTTAAGGTTTGTAAAGCATACTGAGGTGTGAAACTGACAGTCACTATGAAGTGTTCATTTCCATGTCCACACTGTCTATATTTATAAATGATTATATATATTTAAAAATTAGCTAAATTTATGGGTTCAATACTAAAGATAGAACATTAAACAGCGTGAGCCTAGAAATTAACACCACAAGGTTTCACACTTCCACTAGGGTCTATATATGAAGCTTGTGCAAGGAGCAGTGACACATGGTCTGAAGATTGCTCAAGGCATGAAATTGATAGTCACAATGCAGTGTGAATTTCTACATCTATACTGTGTGTGTATATGGGCATGTGAGACCCGGGTTCGAATCTCACCATGGTTGATTTGTCAGGAAGGAAACTTCCTGATGTTATCGAACTGGAGGGGTTGATCCCAGCATGTGGCACCTTTGGAAAGTGCCTGAAAATCATAGCATGAGTTGACCCAAGCCATGTGAGTAAAACTGGGTAGATGGAACTTTCAGGTGCCATCAATAGCTGTGCTAGCACAAAGTCACCAGATATCGTGGCCAAGGACTTGATCATGCTGGCCTTGTTCAGATTGTTGATCATGCTAGATAACATGCTCTTTTCCAGAAACTGTAACTATGGTCTGCTCAGTATAGTTGCAATATAAACCACAGGTGGTCTCTGCGGGTGTTGAATAAACACAAATGTGTCTGAGCAAGCATCTGTAATAGGGATTTGCTAACCGCCCTAGTAGACAGGTATCCTCAAATACGAGTGGCCAGCTATAAACAATGTGTGTATAATGTAATCTACACTATACATTGTATACAAAAATCAAAATAAAGACAGAAAGAATAAAGATAAAATGAATACCATTCTAGAATTAATATACTGAACTGAATTAAATTTTTCAAATTTTAAAAAATACAAATAATTTTTTTTTTAAATCTTAGATAATAGAGTTAACCAATTTAAACATTAGAAATTTGGAATTATTATTGATACTTTTTGTGCCAAGTCCCTTC
Source organism: Acanthosepion lycidas (assembly GCA_963932145.1). Classification (NCBI taxonomy): domain Eukaryota; kingdom Metazoa; phylum Mollusca; class Cephalopoda; order Sepiida; family Sepiidae; genus Acanthosepion; species Acanthosepion lycidas. The sequence continues at coordinate 34,142,582 of OZ010596.1, forward strand.
AAGACATTAATAATCCAACTATTTAACCCATTTAAGTTGAATGCTCTCAATTTAAAGTATGTAGCTCCCAAAATGAAATAAATAAGTAATATCTGATATTCATAGAGTGTATGTCATTAATTGGTCCCAGAATCAAACAGCTAGACAGGCAAGAAATCTGCAGTCACTGCTGCCTCCATTTTCCAGGTCCTTAGTTTTTGTTTTTACAACTTGTAATAATTTTAAATTACTTAAATTCTACTGTTTTGCTTCCTCCTCAGTGCTATTAGATTCCGTTGTGAAGTATAGGTCCAAAGCCTCACCAGGCTAGATGCTTCTGTAGCCAGTAAGTTTTTATGGGGCGGTGCTGCCAGCTCCACACTCAACCAGTTTTGAATTCAGGGCTGTACTTCTCCTTTGGTGTAAACAAAGGCTAGAATGTCTGGCCAGCCCTGCTATTTAAACTGCAGATTGGGGCAGAGAAGACATGATCATACCTTTCCCAAGGTCAATTCTTTTTCTATCTGCCATGACCTTTCAGATTGTGAGCAATCATGGCTCTCCACAATTTAATGTCCTTTGTAGCTCTTAAAATTTTTTGCCTTTTTGTTCTCTCCTAAACCTTGTTCCGGCATCCATTTACTCAAGCTTGCTACGTAGGTTATGCATTGTTCGTTTCTACTCATCTTGCCTTCAAACTGTCCTGTGGGTATCAAATTTTCCAAGCCCTCTTTCCTCATTATATGTCCTAGAAATGTCAACTATCTCTTTTTGATGTTAAGTATAACTGTCTTTTTTTTTAATTTCCATTTTCTCTAAAACTTTGTCATTTCCAGTTGAATCCATTACATTCACTTACGAGCTAATACTCTTAGGAAAGGTATGAATACTCTTCTCCCTCATGCTATGGGTAAATAGCAGGACAGACTAGGTTCTATAGCCTTGGATGGCAATTGATCTACTACAGAAAGAAATGGTAACCTACTGCAGGAAAAATCTGCCTTGTCAGTCATGTATCAAAAGATACATGATTGCCTAAGTATGTATCATGCATGTCAACTTTATCATTGCTCACATGTTCAGTTTGTGTTATTCTCAGCATCCTTCTATAGCAACACATTTCTGTTGCTTCAAGTCCCTTCTTTAAGGAGATTGTCCAGCATTCACTGTCATATTGGAGGACTCATATTACATAACAGTTCAGTACTCTTGTATTTTTCTAACAAAATTTTCTTCTTTCTTAATACTTTGCTTAGATTTTGGAAGGCAATTTTTGCTATACCAATGCGACTTTGGATTTCGGTGTCACACTTTCTGTCCTGTTAAAACACTTTCCACATATTGAAATTGTTGTACTTGTTTAAATTTGGTATCTCCAATTTGTAATTTACATGTTGGGGTGTTCCTTTTGCTGACAGCCATGCATTGTCTTCTTGCAAAAGAGCTAAACATCAGTTGCAAGAATACATCAGCACCATGTTTAAATACAAACATACAAAATGTAAATGGCGAGAATCTATTCTATTCAGAACTCTTTAAAAAGGTTGCTAAAGGCAATGTTCACTTTTCCCAAGCCAATATTGCATTCAAAAGGTCTGTTAGCTAATAATATCTGTATTCTGATCTGAAATTTTCATTGTATAATGTTCACTTTACATGATTAATGGAGAAGTGTTGAGCTAAGTACATTGAAAAGGAAGGAGATCATGTCAAAAGATAAATATTTGTTGTATCGGATAAATGCTTTTTTTTTTTAATCATTATACTATGGAGGCATGGTGGAGTAATGGATAGGAGCTCAAATTGAGGAATTGAAGAGCCGAGTTCGAATTCCAGTTGAATCCATTACATTCACTTACATGCTAATACTCTTGAGAAAGGTATGAATCCTCTTCTTCTCCCTCATGCTATGGGTAAATAGCAGGACAGAACGGGTTCTATAGCCTTGGATGGCAATTGGTCTATCGCAGAAAGAAATGGTAACCTACTGCAGGAAAAATCTGCCTCATCAGTCATGTATCAAAAGATACATGATCGCCTAAGCATGTATCTGACTGACTAATATTATGAACTTGTTGACCTACTGGTATACACTATTATAGAATTTGAACATTCATTTTTTTTTTTTTTTTTCACTAAATATTCTCTCAATACAATGCCCAAGTATCACTCAAAGTAGACGGTTACTGAATGATGTTGTATGGGCACAAGAGAAGGAAGTAAGTGCAGATTCTGAGGATATATAGGATAGAAAACAGTTAACTGTAGATTTTAAGATTGTAGTGAGTGGAGAAGCATTTTCTTGGGAGTCTGTTCTATAAAGCAGCAGTTCTTGAAAAAAGCTGTCTAAATGAAACTTTTTTTTCTTATTAATGGAATATGAAAGGAATGAGAATGATTCGACCCTCTCTTTGCTACTTATTTTCTCTTTTGAGAATTCAGAGGTAAATGAAATTCTTCATCTTTAAATGTATATTTTGAAGGCCTTCATGTTAACATATTAAAACGATGTCATCTCGTATGCTAAATATATTCAAAACAGGAATTTTTGTGAATAATTTTTTTAAACCTTCCTGCTAAAATTCATTGGTTAAAAAAAATAAAAAATAATATTAACAAACTGAAATTATACATGAAGTTTTGAAAAATTGTTTATTAGTAATTTGACTTAAACTCTCAAGATCAACTCAGTTGTATTAGCAATTATTGCCTAAACTAAAACTTTCTATTGGTTAGATTTTTCTTTATTTTTGCAAGTCATTTATCAAAGTCCTCTTAATGAATAGCTTTTTAAAATAAATAACTTATTGCTATTAGAGATCAATTAAAAAATGATTTGGTATTAGTTTCATTATTTCTATATCTCAATATATTTGAAGTGAAAAAGTTAATTTATCAATTATCGTTTTAAAATGAGGTGGTGTTGAAAAGTTAACGGCACAACTCAAGATTTGGTGGTGGTGGGTGGGAGGTGACCGTCCCAGAAAATCACTTGGTTCAGCTGTAAAATATGAAGAAATAATTTTAGCATGCAAATTCTTACTCTTGGCCACGCTGACTTACCACCACCACCACTCAAAACACTCAGGTGACATGCCGCCCTAACTCACTTCCCAAAATCAAAACAAATGACCAAACATCAATTTATAATTTATTTCTTTTTTATTTTTTGGAAGGGGTGGTGGAGAGGCTTCTTTAGTTTAATCATGATTAAAAAGTCATTTTCTTCATCACCTACCACTGTATTTTCATTGCAAAAAAACTGTTAGACAAATCGCTCTGCCGAATATTCTATTCAGTTTAAGACTTAAAAAGAAAATTCAAATAACTAAAAATAAAAAGTTAGTTAGCTTAGGGGGAATTTTTAAAAAAAATATATTTCCAGTATATTTCAGAAATTCAGATGAATGAAATGCTTTTACACAGTATTAAATCAAATATTTTTACTAATAAGTCAACATTAAGACTAAAAAATACTAATTATGCTTGAAGCACAGTAATTGCAAATTGCAGAGAAAAATCACAAATTTAAATTTTAAAATTATCAGCTAAAAGTTTTCTTTTCTATGATACTATGATACGCCTCTTCTTTTTCCTTACTGACAATCCATAGGTAGGACGACGTTTATTTGATGATTAAAAAAAATAATGAAACACATGATCAATTAGAAACTATAGCAAAATCTAAATTAGTGCTCTTAAGAGAAAATGTCAATTTCTTCATGTGGAGTATATATTTTCATGAGAAACGTGGAAGTGCGTTGTTTTTCACAAATCAAACAAAAAGAGAGAGAAAAAAAAAAAAACTTTAAAATACTTACAAATATTATGGAGACATGAGTCATACAAAAATTACAAGTGACTCAATTTCAAACATAGTAGAAATGATTACAAGATCAAATTCCTATTCAGTTTGTAATCATCCTGTCCTGTCATTATCTCTTCTATTCATAATACTTTAAAAGTACCAAGCAGACATAAAGCAGGTATTTTTCAGCTACTATTTTTCCTGTTTCAATTGAGTTAGCAACTGATACCTTCAGTTACAATATAGAAATACCAGGCGTAGTTAAAAAAAAAAAAACAGTTCATACAAAATATGTCACAAGCAAAAAAAAAAAAGAAGTTTTTTTTCAATATTTTGTGAGTTGTGACCAATGGGTCCAGCATGTATTTGCAAAATCTACAATAGCCAATCATTGAATAAAAAAATAGCTATATAAAGTTAAAAGTACAAAGGCTCCCAACACAATAATTAATTTATCAATAAATAATTAATTAATAGTAAAATATTTGTTTGGTTTGTTTGGGTTTTGATGGCCTAACAACCCATTTTGGGGTCATTCCAAGTACTAAAAATAAATTTGAAAAATGTAAATAAATTTTATTACGTAGCAAAGTTTTTCAATGTTTTAAAATGATTTCGAAAATTTTTAGTGTATGCTATGCACACGGTTAAAGATTTATCGTTTTGTTCATGAAAAATATGAATTAGTATTTTTTTTAAAACAAAGTCAATAGGTAGCACTTTTTGTTTGTACACGGTTAAAAAAAAAAAAAAATTAAAATTTATATATAAAATATTATTATTAATTAATTATACAAATACTTGTATAAAACAACATTACAAATGATTAATTTTATGAGAATAATGAAAACTGCGACGAAGTGCAAAAAAGACAATTTGAATTTAGGTACCTTCGAAGAAAAGCGATAAGTTTTTCAGTGCATTTTTAAAAATGAAAAATCTTTCTTGAAGCTTTTAGTTTTAATTTCAAGCTAAAAAAAAAAAAATTTCAATATTTTAAATAAGGATAATACTTTGCTGTATGTTAAAATGAATTTAAATTGACTGGGAGTTTGTTTTTTTTTTTTTAATTGCTAAAAAAAAAAAAAAAAAAAATATTGTTTACAAATCTCATCAACAAAAAATAAAATATTTTAAAAATAAAATGCTGACAAATATAATGTGAGCGCCTATTTTTTAACTACCCAGTAATCTTTAAAATTTAGGAAAATATTCTAAGTAATCTTTAATATTTTACTGAATTTTATGTACTTTGTAGTTCTACTTAAGACACTTGAGGAAATGTTAGAAAATTAACAATCAATATATTTTTACAATAGTTACCGGTCTTATTTTCTGATAATGAAGAAAAAAAAAAAATGTCACGTATGGTTATGGACATCTGTTTCAGTTTACAAAAAAAAAAGTTGGTATGTTTTTTAAACACGTCTAGGAGTTGCTGAATTGTATTAGGTTGGTGCAAAAATAATGACGTAATAATGTCGTTTTTTGACGTTAAAAAATACATAAAAAAACGACATTATTACGTCATTATTTTTGCACCAACCTAATAGTAAGTAAGCTTTTCCATTTTTGATTAGTAAAAAAAAAAAATAGATTTTTTTACTTAATAACAATATCACTAAAAAAATTTTAGTAATTAATACAGAATTTTAAAAGATTTAAATTTAAATTTTTAAAACCTGTTGTGCCCTCCCCATAGCCGCCACCGGAGGGGAGATGTCATACGGCTCGATCGCCCAAACAAGTATGAGGTCACAAGAGGCCTGCTAACGTTAAAAAAAATCAAAATCAAAAATCAAATCAAAAACGTGAAATTTGACAGGTGAAATAAAATGGACAACAGAACGAGGATATTTAGTACAAAATTTATTTACTACAATACCAGAGTCGTTGTAGGTTATTTATGCGAGTCCGATGAAGGTGTTGAATGGGCAGGTCGAATCCAATTGCCGGTGCTGGCACTGAGTTGTTGTTGGTCCGATGCCAGCTGCTGACGTTACTCTGTTGCAGGTCACACCCTCGTCCTGTTGTCTATTTTGTTTTGTTTCACCTGTCAGATTTCACTTCTTTGATTTATAAACGTTAGTGGGTCTCTCTCTCTCTTGTGACTTTCATTTGGGCGCTAGGGCCATATAACATTGCGCCCCTAACCCTTCTAGGATCCACAACACTTTTTAAAATTTTTAAAAATGAAAACAATTCTTGTAAAAATTCATTATTCATCGATTTTTTTTTCTTAAGACAATTCATGAAAAACAATTAAAGAATTTTCTTATTAAATGTATTATTGCATTTTTTTTATTTTACAGTTTAGAGCGGATTGTTTGTAATTGAGGGTCCTGTTTTACAAGAAAATTGAAATTTTTGAAGGATTCATCATGCTTAGCTTAACTAATTACAGTTTTTACTTTTTACACGATAGTGAATTTCTCAAAATTTCATAAAATTAGAGGAAGAGAGCAGATGTAAAAAAAAAAAAAAAAAAAATCGTTTTACCAAGATTTTCTAAAAAATAAACATTTCTTGAATAAGTTCAGAAAGTTTCATAAAATCAGACAATCTGATTTTTGCAAGAATTTCAAAATCAATGTGTTTTTTTGACTGCAAAAAAAACGCTAAAATTTTCCCATACTGACTTGGCACAAGAAAAACAAAATTTTTAACCAAAATTCTGAAAGTTCTTAAATAAAAAAAAAATAAAATAAATTGAAATATTAAAATAAAAAATATAATAAAAATTACAAAAATCTTTTGGTCTTTCCTCTTAACAAAGATTTTAACGATAAAACTGTTTTTATTAAGCTTGTGGCATTTTTTCATCATGTATATTGTATACACAATTTTTTTTTGGGGGGGGGGTCGGTATTGTTTAAATTAAAATTTGCTATTATGGAGGAATAGTGCTCTTATATAGCATTTGCAGATGAACAATGTGGTTGAAGGGCTGTAAATACCAGTGACGAATGATTTCTACACACTTAAAGCGCTCTTCCTCGAACAAATTTTAAACAATTATGCATCAAAACTCAAAAGTATTAATTTGCCAAGAGAAACAAGAAGACATTATCAATAAACACAACAAAATTTACAATAAAACATTACCAAAACAATGAAACTAAGCATCATTAAGTAATGAATGATAAAAATTAAACCACTAAAAACTAAAAAGCAATAATAGTTAACTTAATAATTATTATTAATTCTATTTAAAAAATTACAAAACCGAAAACAGATTTTTTTTACTTGAATAAACTTCCCAATGATATTATTTTTAGAATATTTAAATGCTTGGTTAGTTTTTGTGTCGTCTCAGTTCAACAAATCCTCTTTCTAACGTTTCATTCAAAATCAAATCTTATCAAATTTAGAGACCAATCATTTTTAAAACGAATTAAAACAAGCATGAATCAATTTCACATTACGTTTTGAGAAAATGTTTTTCCACTCTCCCCTCCATGAACCTATGATAATAGCATTCTGCTTAATTTATAAATCATATATACTTCAACTTCATAATAATGTAGTTTATAAATAGAGAGAAATAAAATAACAATAATATATGTAATTTATTTTGCTAAAAATGCAATAGATCGACTAGTGTTGTAATTGCAGAAGGGGAGAGCAGTCCTTGCAAACACAGGTCAATAGAGAGATGATCAATAATAATTATTAATAATTAGAATAAAATAATTCACTTATTTTAAAAAAATCGTCTGTTGTACTCAATGTTTCATGAATTTTTCATCCAATCTTACTTCACCCGGGAATTTGGATAAAAAAAAAATCCATGAAGCTAAAAACATAAGTAAACTATTTAAACATTATGCATGAGAGAAATAAGTCAGTATTACTATTAATTAAATGCTGCCTATTGATATCAGTTCCACTGTTAACACAGTTATTTAATGTAAAATAAAAATTAAGCTCTCTTCAATAATTTGTAGGGTTTTTTTGGGGTGGTGGGCCTATTCAACTCCATTAAAGTGCTAGGAAGGAGCAAATTTCTATCATTCTGAATAAATAAATTTAATTTTTAAAATTGATATTATAATCTTTCAACGGGCACTTCACTATAGAGCAAATTCACATTAGTGTGTTCAATCCTCACTGGGTACTCTATACTTGAAAAAGCTAAACTGAAGAAAACTATCAACTCAAAACTACTAGATTATTTTTCATATAATTTTATAAAGATTTGCATCTACAAATATTACAAAGAAGAGATGATAAAAGTGAAGGCAAGTCTTAATTTGAAATGGTAATCACTATAAGCCGTTTTTTTTTCCTCGGAAAATGCAGTCAAGTTACTAGCCTGAAAACTTGAAAGAACAAGCCAAAGTCATAATTATAAATTGTTCATAATGCAAAAAGAATGGTTTTTGCAAGTTAATGATTGTTAATTGTACTGCCATATATTTTTTATATATATCTTAAGTTATTTTTAGATTATTAATAGAATCCACATAAGAAATGTGGAGTCATTGTTTAACAGAACAACTTCAGCTAGTCTTTTTGCCACAAGCTACAAATTTCTCTTTAAGTAGATTACAAGTTACCTATTAAAAAAATGCTATTATATAGAGTTACCTTTATATTCAGTACTTTTTCAAATGTTACCAGTTGTCAAAGAAACCTGTTCAAGATTTAAAATTCATTCCATGGAAAATAAACAGATCTCATCATGGCATTCTGATGCTATCTTTGGTATACCTTTCAGATATACACATGTTTAAAAAAAAAAAAAAAAAAAGAGAGCCAAATCTATACAAAATGAAGAGTGAACACTCAGGTGTTGGTCAGTAAGTTACCTTCTAATGACTAAGAGAACAAAAGCATCTAGGTCACATTCCAGCTCTCTGGTTGATAGCCATTTTAGTGTGCAGGAAATCAGTATTGTTCACTTGTGATAACAAGGCTCACCAGTACATGATTATTTTCAGCCACAAACACATCATCTGTCTGTCTAGCCTATGGTAATAATCACTAACATATTTTAGCAACCAGGATAATCATTAACTACTAATATATAGCATGACATATCTGAGGGTAATTATTATATATATATATATATATATATATATATATATATATATATATATATATATATATTATATACACATGACTTTTCTTAATTGAATTTTTTCTACCCATAAGTAGCTTGTGAAACAGGGTGCTGATTAAATAATGTTATATATGGTCAGTTACTCATTTTTTTGAGCACACTCATCTGCTAGAGCAGCTAGCCAATCCCTGTTGCAGATAACTGCTCAGGCTGATTTGTGTTTGTTCCACACCCACAGAGTCCACCTGTGGTTAATAATGTAAATATGCTGAACAGACCTTAGTCACAGTCACCATTCAATTCAATGATGGTGAGAATTTAAACCTGTGTCTCATGACTGGAAAATGAGCATTCTAACCATTCAGCCATAAACACACCTACTACATATATATATATATATATATATATATATATATATATAAGGGGCACCTCAAGGTGGTGTAATGGTTAGCAAGCTTGGCAAATCACTATATATATATATATATATGTGTGTGTATGTGTGTGTATGTATGTGCAGGTATGTAGAAAAATAGGAAAGAACATGCGAGGTAAATAATCCAGGGTTCTTTAGTATTTTTGTTTTTATTTTTAAAAAATAGTGCTCCATACAGAAGTAGAGCTTAGATTATAATTATTTTAAAAAAAATATGATTCCTTCGCTACATAAGAGTTCTCAAGTTTCAAAAACGAGAGACAAAACCATCAATATAATTATTAAAAATTAAATTGAATTAAACAAGCCCTGTTTCATCCTCAAGCGAAAATTTTTCCTTATATATATATATATATATATATATATATATATATAAATAATTGTAATGTGACAAGGTAGCTGATGCAATCCAAAAAGGATACCTTGCAGGCTGTAGAAGGGATACTGGGACATGTGTGAGGTTCAAAGAAAACTACATAAAAGAGGACCCAAAAAAGACATTGATTTAAATAGGCCATGTTCATAAATATTAGGTGGCTGGATTCTTTCCAGACAGATCATGTAGAGGAGACGGATATGCACAAAAGTTGCAGCAGTGATCACATAATGGCATTCTTGCAGAGATAAAACCTGGAAATTTTGCCAGTCAGGATTGTTTATCTTAGTCTGTTGATAAATATCTGATGGAATCTATCTATCTACCAGCTACTGAGGCTAAGTCCAATAACTTGAAAGTTATTCTTTTAGTTAAATTGAAAATCAGCATGACATAATACAAATATTCTTATCTATTGAAACTAATGCTGGGACAATTAATCAGAATCAGAAATTTTGGGGATACTGGAATCAGCATTGGAATCAGAGAATTTTTAACCAAATTTCCAATTCCAAAAATGATTCTTTGGAATTTTTTTTGATTAAAACTTAATTTTCCATTCCTGGTACTAATGTTAAAAAGATATAAATATTTATTAATTTTAAACTATCAGTAAAACTAACATCTAGATAATAACAAGTATCATGTAAATTTATTTCTCTTGAGTAAAGTAAAAAAAAAAAAAAAAAAAAAAAAACAAATGAAATGTGCAAGTTCATTCTCATTTCTCAAACTTTCCATAAAGTTTGCTAGTTTAAAGTTTGTTTCAGTTCAAAATAAAATCTTTATTTTAATTTATTTTTAAACCCCGTTTCACCAATTTAAAATTATAAGATATTAATTTAATAATTATAATCAAAATTATGTAATATAAACAAAATGAATTCATTGTTCTGCTGTGCTCTCTTTTAAGACAATTTTTATTATTATTTTTTAAATTATAATTTATGAAAAAGAAAAAAAAAGCATTGTCTGCATTTCCAGAAAAAAAAAAAAAAATTAGATTCTTATTATATAAAACTATTTTAAAATTCAAATTGTCAATTCAAAAATAAAATTCCATATAATTCTAATGTCCAGAAAATGATTTGTTGATTAAATCTGACAGAATGATTTATTTTTGTTTATGTAGCATACTATGTAAACAAAAATAAATCTTTTCAAGAACCTAGACTTAAAAAAGTAAACATTCTTTTTATGAAATTTCAATTTGTTTCTATGAAATTCATGTATTTCTTAATTTTATAGCTTTCGAAATTAGTATGACAGAGACAGTAGAGCAATTTAATATTTCTCATAGTGAAATTCAAGTTCTTATAAGAGATAATGCAGCTAATATGGCAGCAGCAGCTGTACAAGCCCAATATGAGTCATTACCTCGTTTTCTACACACCTTTACAGTTAGTTGACCATTAATGATGCCATCTTTGCACAAAGTTATGTGAAGGATATACTTTCTATTTGTAAACAAATAGTTGGGCATTTCAGTCACTCACCTGTAGCTTTTACAAAGTACCAGGAATACCAGAAAAATTTAATTTGCCAGATCATAAATTTATTTAGGATGTCCAGACAAGATATAGAATTTATATGATGTCCAGAGTATTTCAACAAAAAATGCTCTTATCTCATACTGTAGTGGTCATGCAAAACCACAACATTTAGGATCCAACCAATGGAAGATTTTAGAGAAATTACTGAAAATATTTAAACAATCATTGATTGTACAAATTTCTTAAGTAATAGATTAATAATTAAGTAGCTGCCTCTTGTATTATACCACACATTAATAAAATCATTTATCAATTTTTCATTCTTTTTAGAACATTCTGAATTTTGATTTAAAAATCATTGTTTCTCTTTGTATCACTGGAACTAGTAAAATAACATACAATTTTTAGCACATTTTTATTTGTATGACATACATTAACTTGGAAAATCTTGCAAAAATAGAAATAATTGTCTGATGTTAATGAAACTTTCAGAAACTATTCACAGATGATCAAAATTATTATAAATATGTTTTTTTTTTTATTAAAGTCATGGCAGAAATATTTTTTATATTTATTACCCCACCTCAACTAATTTTATGAAAACTCTAGAAATTTGATCAAATCCAGTTTAGTAATTAATACAATAGTTAAAAGCACAGGGTTTTGAGGAATGCAAATCGTTTTTTTGTTTTTAATTGGACCCTCCCAACCTGAAAATCAGCTCTGAATTATAACATACAAAACTCAATAAAACAAAGATATTATTTAAAATAATGGTTTCAACATTTTACAAGATATTTACTGCCAATGATCAAGTATTGAAAACTAATGCTTTTCAAGTACATTTCACCAACAATAACTGGTTTAATTTCAAACACATGATATAACACTATTTTTGATAGGACCAGTAAGTACACAAGTAAATATACCTACTTATCTATGGTATATTATGAGATCCAAAATATTTACTTATTACCTTCTTCAGTTGATTAATGTTTAAAGGAGGAAAGAAGAAAATGAAATCAGAGAGAATAAAGGAAAGAGTAAGAGAGAGAGAATAAAGGAAAGAGTAAGAGAGAGAGAATAAAGGAAAGAGTAAGAGAGAGAGAATAAAGGAAAGAGTAAGAGAGAGAGAATAAAGGAAAGAGTAAGAGAGAGAGAATAAAGGAAAGAGTAAGAGAGAGAGAATAAAGGAAAGAGTAAGAGAGAGAGAATAAAGGAAAGAGTAAGAGAGAGAGAATAAAGAGTAAGAGAGAGAGAGAGAATAAAGAGTAAGAGAGAGAATAAAGAGTAAGAGAGAATAAAGAGTAAGAGAAAATAAAGAGAGAGAGAGAGTGAATAAAGAGAGAGAGTGAATAAAGAGAGAGAGAGTGAATAAAGAGAGAGAGAGTGAATAAAGAGAGAGAGAGAGTGAATAAAGAGAGAGAGTGAATAAAGAGAGAGAGTGAATAAAGAGAGAGAGAGAATAAAGAGAGAGAGAGAATAAAGAGAGAGAGAGAATAAAGAGAGAGAGAGAATAAAGAGAGAGAGAGAATAAAGAGAGAGAGAGAATAAAGAGAGAGAGAGAGAATAAAGAGAGAATAAAGAGAAAGAGAGAATAAAGAGAAAGAGAGAATAAAGAGAAAGAGAGAATAAAGAGAAAGAGAGAATAAAGAGAAAGAGAGAATAAAGAGAAAGAGAGAATAAAGAGAAAGAGAGAATAAAGAGAAAGAGAGAATAAAGAGAAAGAGAGAATAGAGAGAGAGAGAGAATAGAGAGAGGGAGAGAGAGAATAGAGAGAGGGAGAGAATAGAGAGAGGGAGAGAATAAAGAGGGAGAGAATAAAGAGGGAGAGAATAAAGAGGGAGAGAATAAAGAGGGAGAGAATAAAGAGGGAGAGAATAAAGAGGGAGAGAATAAAGAGGGAGAGAATAAAGAGGGAGAGAATAAAGAGGGAGAGAGAGAGAATAAAGAGGGAGAGAGAGAGAATAAAGAGGGAGAGAGAGAATAAAGAGGGAGAGAGAGAGAATAAAGAGGGAGAGAGAGAGAATAAAGAGGGAGAGAGAGAGAATAAAGAGGGAGAGAGAGAGAATAAAGAGGGAGAGAGAGAATAAAGAGAGAGAGAGAGAATAAAGAGGGAGAGAGAGAATAAAGAGGGAGAGAGAGAATAAAGAGGGAAAGAGAGAATAAAGAGGGAGAGAGATAACGAATAAAGAGGGAGAGAGATAACGAATAAAGAGGGAGAGAGAGAACGAATAAAGAGGGAGAGAGAGAACGAATAAAGAGGGAGAGAGAGAACGAATAAAGAGGGAGAGAGAGAACGAATAAAGAGGGAGAGAGAGAACGAATAAAGAGGGAGAGAGAGAACGAATAAAGAGGGAGAGAGAGAACGAATAAAGAGGGAGAGAGAGAACGAATAAAGAGGGAGAGAGAGAACGAATAAAGAGGGAGAGAGAGAACGAATAAAGAGGGAGAGAGAGAACGAATAAAGAGGGAGAGAGAGAACGAATAAAGGGGAGCGAGAGAAAGAATAAAGGGGAGCGAGAGAAAGAATAAAGGGGAGCGAGAGAAAGAATAAAGGGGAGCGAGAGAAAGAATAAAGGGGAGCGAGAGAAAGAATAAAGGGGAGCAAGAGAAAGAATAAAGGGGAGCAAGAGAAAGAATAAAGGGGAGCAAGAGAAAGAATAAAGGGGAGCAAGAGAAAGAATAATTTCTTGAAGATGTCCCATGAAAACTAGGAAAGATAAAAATGAGTCAGATATGAATGCGAGCAAATGGAAATCTTAAAATCCTTTTCTAATCCTAAAAGTAAAACAAAAAGTATTTAAAGAAAATCCATTTCATGAAAAATATGAATTTTTTTTCCTCAGTGATTTTACTGAAGAGAAAAAAATTCATATTCCAAAGAAAAATTTGATTGTGTCAAATGAAAAAATAAAAGTAGATTATATGATAAAACTGTACATGATTTCATGAACCAAATAGCCCTAAAGTACATGACACTGAAGCATACTTGCATATTTCTGTGTAAGTTTTAAACCTGAATAATTTATCTAATTCTTAGTTATTTATTGAGTGTAAAATATGAGGTGTATACAAAATTTTCCCAAACATTGCATGCACAATTTAACAAGTTAAAATGGAAAGATAATTTGTCAATCAAATTTCCCCGAGACATTATAAGCACAGTAAATATTTGCCTATTCAAAGCATGCTGTTCTGAGTCACAGTGGCATCAAACTTTATATCTTTTAACAGTCTGATTTAAAATGATGCAATATTCTTATTTAAGTACTTCATTTACTTGGAACCAAAATATATTTTTGTTCGACATATCATCAGTGAAATAACTTGTTAAACACCCCATGACAACAGTTACATTCACTGCCTTCATGATTTATGAATTGTCTTGAATTATCCAAATCACTGCTAGAATATGAAGAAATTTTGGTGCTATTGTAACATGCAGGATTGTCTGACCAATCCCGCATACCATAATAGCCATCAAATTTAAAGGTATTGTCTGACCATTGAGCAACTGTATGAGAACCTTCATCTAATATCAAACATCATGAAAGAGTGTAGAGTCAGATTCACAGGTTATTGCTGGATAGCTAAAGACAAAAATTTTTTAGTGAAGTTCTTTTGTGTCAGTCTACACAAGGAACAGCTAGCAGAAGATAGCAAGCCAAGACCAAGCAGATTTTTGACAGCATAAACTACAATCCCTCTGACCTGATGAACAATAGAATGAGATAGCACCAGAAAGTCACAGGAATCCATGACAGCAGCACAATTTAAGCAGCATGTGGCCTACCACCATACAAATAACATATATGATAGATTTCAAATACTGGGGTAGGTAGCATACTACCTAGCACCTAAATTTCTCTAGAAATATCAAATCAGGTTTTCCAGATTAATCATTGCTTTAACTGCCCTCATTACCATCTGAATTGTCTTCAATAATTATCCAGTTCTTTTTTAAAGTTAAAAAGACCTAGAGTAAAGAAATCTCACACAAGTCAGTTGTTCCTAAATGATGAACATTTTTGCATGTCTTATTTTGAACTTTATTATTATCGAGTCATTACCCTAAGCCCATCCAGCATTGAACCTTGCTTGGGATGTTGTTTTTAAGGCTGTTAAGTGTGTATGAATCATCAAGATTGGGGCAAACCAAAAGATGTTCCATAGTTTGTAATTGACCACATTGGCAGTTGGGATCATCAGTGGCATATACCCATTTCTGAAGGTTAGCCTTACAGCGACCAACAGCTATTCAAAGGCAATTCAAGCAAGACCAGATTGGCCAGGAGTCACTGGAGCCAGTGGGGGAGTGGATTCTGTAGAGCTGAGAGAGAGCCTGCGTTCCACGTTATTAAGGTGGCTTCACCACAGGGATAGACACTAACTAGGAGTTCTTGATTCAACTGAATATAAAAAGCTGTCTTGACTTGAGCCTCCTTGTCATTGGCTCACATAACGAAGGTCAGTTTTCTGCTGCATCTTCTCAAGTTTGTTTTGAACTAACAAAGTTAAATAACTCCAAGACATAAAGAATATGAAATCAACAACCATTTTGAGAATATTGGAATATTTCCTTTTAAAGAGTAGATAATTATTAGTGTAGAAAATGGAGTAGTTAAAGGATTCGCTTGTAAAATAGCCACTATTGGTTTTGCTGCTTCGAATTTCTTGTTGCATATTTTTATTCAGTGTCTACGTATAATTCATAAATAAATTGCTGTCTTTCATACAACAAATGTAGACAAGAGTCTCAATAAAGGGGTTACATTTATAAAACCAGGTGATAGTTTTATTTAAGTTATTGGTCACCTTTATTCTTCAGGCCTCATAAACTAGTGTTACAGAATTACAAAGTACCAAATAACAGAAACCACATTACTTGAACTTCAACAGTAACTCTAAGAGAAAATAATGACATAAGATGTTTATGTTCCACACTATTTCAAACCAAAAGTTAGGATGGAAATCCTTATCAATACTGCAAGTGTAATAACAGTGGAACTGAGAAACCTATTTTCCTGAAAAAACATTTTAAGAGAAAGAATTGATAGATTTCAACTGAAAGTGGCACTGGTTAACGAATGCCAAATGTTTCCTAATAAGGTAATGGCTAATATTACAATTTTTTCTTCTTAGTGAAGTTTTGTATCAAACAAGTTGTTTCCAATGTAGAGTATCCAATATCAATTTATTGCAAAATTGGGAGCAAAAGCCTAATTCTAATCCAAGCTATAAGAAGAAAACAACGAGAAAGATAAATATAATTTTTTTCACAGACAATATTAATTTTAATTAAGTGGAGATCAAGGAAAAAAAAAAAAAAAAAGAGGAAAAGATGTTTAAATTTGGATTCTTGTACCATCCCAATTTTCACTGTTTTCATATACACTTATTGGTCATTGCAGATTCAAGCATATTTCAGATGACCATTGTACTTTGTCTTATGTTTGTTCTACCAAATTAAATGCAAAGGGGAAAAAATAGTAAAATCACAGAAATAAGATAGTTGGAAGGTACAGAGGTCAAATTCTTGTTAATATAAAAACAACCAAAATTAAAACAATTCTTTGTCTAAAAAAAAAAAAAAAATAATTAAAAGAAATGTGTAAATTTTCAAATATTAAAAAGACAGCTTTCAAAATTGTTTACTAAATTCTGAATAAGTGGAAAGCTACATATTGTCTATAAAAAAAGACTACTTTATCTAAAGTAATTTATATTTTTTTCATTTAATAATATCCTGATTAAAATGTGATTTCTTGTTTAGTAATTAAATATAGTAAATAAGTAATTCAGTTGTCGAATCTCTGAATACTAATGAAAAAAGTTCAATGTAAGTTTTACCAAGTCTTCATTAAAACAAAAGGTAGTTTTTATTTGATAGACAAGGACACATTTTACAAATATAGAGCAAAATAATAGAAATTTGTTTAATAACACAAAAAAATCTAGAAAATTAGAATATATATATATATATATATATACTAGCAGCATGGCCTAACGTTGCCCAGGCTTGATTCAAAAATCGTACAACTCATACAGCAATCACTATCACTTAACTTAAAATATTTTTGCCCTTCCTTGCCTTTAAAGGAGTGCCCTTTGCCATGCTGATGTTGCTACATGCCTTACTTCTTGCCTATCTCACACTGCAAATTTTTTCTAAGCTCCATACTAAACATTAAATCGGTTACAAAAAAAAGAATTAAACAAAATGAACACAAACTGATCAGCTTTAAAAAAGGACTTGTAACTGGAAAAACCAAATTAAAAAAGAATGTTAAATACTTTTTCACACCCAACCCAGTTCTGCGGAATCAGAATCAACGTTGAGTTTAAGCAAGCGAATGAGCCAATTGGAGTAAAGTGCCATGCAAACTTAAATTTTTCCCACTTGTGACGAATGCAGCTATCGATTTTTTTTGCATGCTAGTTAACATTCACGTCAGTCAGCTGTTGGCTCTCACTCTGGCCAGTAGAAAATGGCCACAAACTACATGAAAACTGCCATAGAAGCATGAAAAAAATAGATTATTTCCACTATCAATGGGAGTTGGGAAATGCAAAGTTGGTCTTGGCCTTCCTGCTAACTTGGAGTATGTGCATGTACATTTTAGTGCAAATCCGTTGAAAATTGTGGCCGTGCATTCGTTACACACACATCCTGCCTATATATATATATATATATATTTAGGAGGATATAGATCCAGGGAGGGATTTTTATTTGAGAGCTTAAAAAAAAAAAAATATATATATATATATATATATATATATATATATATATATATATATATTAAATTTCTTTTTAATCATTTCTTTTATTACATTAAATCAAGGGCATTTTAAAACAAGTCTATTGAGAGAAGCCCAATATGATACATAGCTAATATGAAAGTAATATTAAGAAAAAGAAACAAGAAGAAAATGATGTAATATTTACTATACCTACAATCCTATTATCAGATGACAATCTATTTAAAAATGAAAATATTGAAATTTTGAAAAATACTAGTCATATTTCTTATTTGAACGCTAAAGACAAAAAATCTGAAACATCATTTTTACCTGACAATCAGTTTCCATTTCCGTTGGTCGGCTTCTGAAAAAAAAAAAAAAAGAAAAGAAAAGTAAAATAAATAAAAACAGAAAAGTAAAAAATTAACTCACTAAAAATTAAATAAATCATGAACAAATACTTCAAAAAATAATAAATACAAGCAATTTAGTAATTTCTAAGAGAATAGTTTCTTTAAATATAATAATTCAACCAATGTATCAGACTTGCAAGGGTTACAATAACAGTCTGTTCAAATGTTTTAACCATAATAAAACAGATTATTAATAAACTGAAAAACTTCAACTTAGCACTTCAAAACATAGATCAGATTTTATATTCAATCTATGTATTTTCCTATCTCTAGTAATCACTGTTATACTAAAGGGCATTGATCCCTATCATATCCATTTGTGTGTAAACACTTGCACATTCAATAATAATGAATCTGGTGCTTGAGAAAGAGTAGATGCCGGGTGCAAAGGCTATCCAGCTCTCTTCATGACTCATAAATCAGCCAACACTGAGACAATTCTTAAATGACACATTCTGCCTTAGGCTCCATACTTCAGAATAATCCTGTTTCTCCTAAGGTATTCCCCTTCCCAAAAGAGAAATAAGTAGAATGAACACAGGTTTGATCAGCCAAAACATTCTCAATTGATTTTTCCTATAAAAAAAATAAATAAATAAAATAGTAAATAACTTAAAAAAATAAACAAAAAAAAATTCTATATTGTAGATGAAAAGATTGACAGTTCATTAACATAAATATTAAATAGTGTTTTTCTTTCAATTTAATATCTACAGAATATTCTTGTTTCTGACAAAACCTCCTATTATATTTATTCTTTAAAAACATAGTGGAAAATAATCAGTTTTAAAAATTACTACATTCAGAATGTATTCAAATGAATATATAATAGCAAACAGTATTACCAAATATAAGAATTTATGAGAATTTCAGATGAAAATCATAATCTATGAGGGGAGGTAATGAAAAGTTCTTTGCCCAACTAATTTTCCAAAGTCTAAGTGTTATTTTGTCAAAGTTGCTAGAAAAGTAATCTTTTACGCCACTAATTTGCATTTCTTGTGCTTATTTTGCATTTGTTATTGAACCATGTTAACAAAAAAAATATATTTTCAATACTATCAAAAATTTCCTGTTCCTGTAGAAGAAAATTCCAATGGATAATTCCTGAATGTATGATACAAAAATTGAGTGACAAGAGTCCATCATACTCAAAAGTCGTGTGCTAAGTTTCTGCATGGATGTGTAGCATGGCCTGAGAAGTCTTTCAAAACTTTTATTGCACTGCATTATTAATATTACTTCCCTTTCAACTGCATTCTTTTTCAAGGCCTCTCAATTGCAGTATCCTTATTGTTAATTTCACTCAAGTTGTCTTCTGTTGCCATATGACAACAGATCAAATTCAAACTCACTATTGTTCAGGTATCAGAGTCACTTTCAGTGGCAGGATAAACTTTTTGTACAGCAAAGGAAGTGACATACAATGTGATAAATATTAATAGTGTTCCAATTCCTGAAACTGTTGAACAGGTTCACAACCTAATTTTAACTAACTGATAAATCATGGTTAAAAAGAATTACTGAAATATTAGAAATATCCAAAGACATTTAGGTTATAATTCACAAGCAGTCAAGTTCCAAAATATTTGAATGCTGATCAGAAATAATATTGAGTGAACATCTTTAAGTTGATTTTGCAGTATTTGCCGTGATCTAGGGACAATACTTGGGGGATCAACTTGTCACTGTTGATGAAACATGGTTATAAGACTATGATCCAGAAATTAAACAGTAGTCAATGCAGTAACAACACTTTGGTTCTTTTTGGCAAAAGAAATTCCACAAATGAAAGTCAGAAGAAAAGGTCATGCCTCTCACTCTTTCTTTTTGATAAGGAACATATTTTAATGGCTAAGGAGACACAATAGAGTAATGGATTGTGGCGTGGAGTGAGGAATTGGAAAGCAGAGTTTGAATTCCAGTTAAGTTTATTACATTACATGGTAATATGCTTAGGTAAGGTATGAATCCTACTCTTCTTCCCCAGCTATGGGTAAATAGTAGGAAAGACTGAGTTCTATAGCCTTGGGTGGCAAACGATCTCAGAGAAAGAAAACTCTGAATTCAAAACTGTATGTAGCCATGGTGAAGCACATACTATACAGCTAAGAAAAGGATTGTTTGCACTGACTATGATCCCAACTACAGTTGACTTTTTCTTTCTTTATTTTTATTTATTTTTTTTTTTTTGATGGCTAGTTTCAAAAGAGCCAAACAGTTAGTGCAGAATATATCTCTAATTTGCTACCATGATTAAAAAAGGCATTGAAAGAAAAACAGCAAAGAGATTAAATACCATTTAATAAATTTATTGCATGTTTAAAAATAAAAATTAAGAATTTAATGAAGGAAATCTTTCAATAATCTGGAGGTGATAGCAGCAAAAGAACAATATTTAAATAAGCACACATAAAAAATTGAGAAATGATGTACCAAGTACATTAACCTTTGGAGTAAATATGTGTATATTTCAAAACTAAGTTTTTCCTTTTCTGGTAGGAGCCAAGAACTTTTAAGTACCTCATAATGTCATTTTTTATAAAGAAAAAAATCTAAAAATATAAACGCACATCACATTAACTAACATTTCTTAGACTTGAAAAATAGAGAGAAAAAAAGAAATAAAGAGAAAAAGAAAAAAAGAATCTAATTTGTTGTTTCTATAATATTACTTCCATCCCATAATAATTGCAATATTTTTTTTATCCTTCAGAACCACCACAGATATAAACTGCGATTTGTGATTAGGATATTTTATATATTCAGTATAGGAAATATATATTCAAATATGACAACTATTGAGATGGTATTTGAAATTATTATTGTTGTTTTCTTGTAATTCTTGTTGGTGAACATTCTCAAAAAATGTCAAATTGACATCAATGAAGCAATGTTGAATTCTTGGTCTGACCAAGAAAGGATCAAAAATAAGAAATTAGAGTTTGCTTATTTGGTTGGGCTGAGAACTTTTCAGCATCCTTCCATAATAATTAGGGAAGGATGCTGAAAAGTTCTCAGCCCAACCAAATAAGCAAACTTGGTCTACTAAAATAAACACCAGTTGCCAAGTCTAAAAAAGGGTTAATATTAAAGTGCAGAGCATTTACTTATAAATGCAGTTTTCAAAACAGTACAAATCATTATTTAAAAATCAAAGTCTATCTTGAAAATAACTTAAAAGGAAAAAAAAAAAAAAAAAAAAAAAACTTTAGAAAGAAATAAAATACTCAATAATTAAACCAAAAAGAGATTATGGTTATAAAAAAAAAAAAAAAATATAAGGTTTATGGTGAAAAAGGATTTGATCGGTTTCTTCATTAACTGTGGGAAAACATTACCAAGTTAATGCCACAGTTAAATGAAAGCAAACTTCAATTAATAAATAAAAAAAGGCTTAATATTCGCATTTAGTTTCTCTTAATAGGAATTCTTTGCCCTTTATATTTTTTCTTTTTTTTAACTATTTAATGAGGCCGTTGTACATATCAGTAGCATTGGGCACATGTTCATGGGATATTTATTACAGTTACAAATTGACAGAAAATTCCCCTGGAAAAGGAGAAAGAAAAAATAAATAAAAAGAGAGGGTGAGTGAAATTTCATCTGCATGATCCTCTCTCCCTTGAGCTGCCAAGTGAAATATTTGCTGGGGATTGTGTGTATCCAGATTGAAATCAAAAGCAGTGATATAAAAAAAAAAAAAAAAAAAAAAAAAAAAAAAAAAAAAAAGCAAAGAAAATTAAAATTATCAAGGGAGGTAATGACACAATCTTAAGTACTCAAATCATATGACCTGAAAAAGCAAGTTCTGTAAAGCTTAAATACAAAAAACAACAACAACAAAAACAAAAAAAAAACACTATATAACAAATTGTTTAAATGAAATATAGTGGCAGATGTGACTGCTATGAAATCAGCCTACGTAACCAACTTGATGTGAAAAAGAACTAAATATGAATACAAAATTGAGGTGCTGATAAAGTAACTACTAAATGAAAATTGGTGCATATTTTCAAAAAGATTTTTTTTTTTTGTTGTCCCACTAGAAATCCCATGAGCCCCTCAAAGTAGATGGTTACTGATTGAGGCTTTTACATGTTAGAGGAAGAGGCAAGAAATGTAGTTCTAGAGAATATGTAGGAAAGATAACAAGTAGACAGTCAGAACAGCACTTCCTGGGAAGAAAATATCCAAATGAAACTTTCTAATTGAATACAAAGGGAATGGGGATGATACATTCCAGTTTATATGACATGGTGGGTCTTAGCTGTGAAAGTCAGGGCTGATGGAACTAAGGAATATAGACTGTCAGTACATTTGCCATGGAAACAGCAATAGAGTAGAGTAGCTTGTGCTATAAAAGGAGGATATTTCTTCTTTAAACCAATAGTTATATGAAAAAAAGTGGACATATTAAAAATCTCTTGAGAATTTTAAGTTTCCCATGATAATTTTTTGTTTTAATTTTGGGTAAAAAAAAAAAAAAAAATTTATAAGAAAAGAAAAAAGGAGTTGAGTAACACTTGAGGCAAAAACTGATTTGTTCTATCAGATAAAAGATTGTTTTGTTTATACACACACACAAACAATGTATAAACCTACCTAGATTTCTGTTGTGTTCATTAAAAGGATGACAAAAAGGAGATTTTGTTTCAGTTGTTTGTGCATTTAATAGCTCAATAAGAGACTTTTATTTCAAGTTTTGTTTGATCAATTGAATGCCTCTTTTGTGTTGTTGACATCATTACATTTCAATCAATGCTTTCTTCAAAAGAATCCATAAAAGAAAGGTGTGTGTTCTTTTTCTTTTACAGAAAAAGATAGTAGTAAATGGTCACTAAGTGAATGTATAATATAATTTAAAATAGGTCAGCCAAAATATTTGTAACAACAATATCAACAACACAAACGAGAAGTCTAATTATCAAAGCAAAGTTTGGAATGCTAGTGATGTTTCTTATGGATCAAATGGATTACATTTAAGACTTCTAAAAAAAATGCATATTATGTCACATTTTATTAAAGTCCAGGTTTTCAAAACATTGGTTTAAGCCAAATGATGTTAACATTTTTAGCAAATTCTTATATTTAAAATGATTGATTGATTGTTTTTTTTTTTTGCAGTTTATTAACCACTTTGTAGTTTATTTAAAGCTAGAATATATTTTAGATTGTAGGAATAATTCTTTTTTTCGTAAGTTAATATTGCATTAACAATTTTTTAAGAATAACAACGATTTTTCCAGATACAAGTCCTACTATTTAACCCATAGATAGAAGGATATGGGTTCATACCTTTCCCAAAGGTATATTTAAATGAACAATATATTGTAAGTTTCACTTTAAAACATCTATCATTATTTAACTTTTGAGAGGGAATGTCAGGTTTTAGTATTCAAATATAGATAAATATAGATAAAAAATATAGAAAAAAAATATAAATAAATACAGATAAATAAAAATGAGATAATCAAATATGTTTCTATGGCCTAATACAATATTTGTTATATATCTTAATAAATTATGTTCATATGTGTTACTTGATAATCTAAAACCATCATCGATTTTTCTTAATTTTTCTACTCTGAAGACTAACATTACACGAAACAGTTTGTATTGCATAACAGAGATCTTTGCTTGAATATGATTTTTCATTCTCTTAGTCATCTCTTATTACTAGGCCACAAGTTTTCTATTGGATTAATAGCTAGAGAGGCCAGAAGGTCATTCCATTAATTGGTTTGAAATATTTTTTGGTAACATGGGCAATTGTCAGTTTTGCAGAATGTGAACAAGCAGTGTCTTGTATAAACAAACTTTTTAGTTTACAGATTAGGACTTGGGTCACTCAAAAATATCTTGTCCAAGAATTTACAATAATTCTTTTAATTCAATATCCTCTATCAAGTATTCGAAGAAATCGGACAAGAAAAATCTTTCCAAAACAGAAAATATGATCTGGAATTGGAATGAAAGCAGTGATGACATACCCTGGATCCATCATAAAAATTCAGGATGTGGATTTAGTAAATACTAAACACTACAAATCCCTCAGTGTATGGAACAATTATAACAAATATACTAAATCTTACTTATTATAAAACGCAGATTGTGTGTGTGTGTGTGTGTGTGTGTGTGTGTCTGTACGTTTATATATTGGATCAGATTTCCTACATTTTTCAACAGATTTCAAAAAAACTTCACAGGACTGCATAAAATTACCTTATGGTGGTTCTGACAGCGCCCAAAATCGGAAAAACAATTGTTTTTGCACAAAATCAATTTGAAAACATGATAAAACATGATTCTGTCACCAGAATGAAAGGGGGACAACTCATATCGAGTTATACTTATTATAAAACCCAGGTTGTTTGTGTGTGTGTGTGTGTGTGTTCATTTATATATGGGATCGGATTTCCTACATTTTTCAACCGATTTCAACAAAACTTCACTTTTTTTTGGCAGGTAGTGTTTCTTATTGTATTGCACACATTTTTCTTTATTTTTACATTCAGAATGCTTTAAAAATTCCATTTACAAGACAATTCTTTATAATAAAATTCTATTCTATTCGGTAGACTCATAACGATTGAAAACAATGTTTTTGTTTGAGTTTGACCAATTCATAAAACAAAAAACTAATTAAGACATGCGTGTCCGTCAACCTTAAACAATAATCTTTGTCAATCTTATTTTTCTGTCTTCATGATGGTCGATACTTGATCTATCTCTTACTGTTACATCTCTGGGCAACGCCAGGCTCTACTGTTAGTTAGTTATAAGATAGGGAAACTGAACATAGGATAAGCTGCACTAAAGATTAGTTTCATCCACCGCTGCAAATTCCTACAAAACCTGAAAACTAGAGCCATGTTCTTAAATAGTCTTGTCAGATTGAGACTTTCATATGGATGCTATGCATGTCAAGATTTTGTTTTTAAATAAATCAACAGCATATATTTTATATATATATATATATATATATATATATATATATATATTTTTTTTCCTTCTTACTCTACCATCTCTCACATAAACTATATAAATTTATGTTGGAAATCTGATTCAATAAATTTTTATTGTACATATTCTATTGGATAAGTAAAAAATGTTGTGCCTAATTTTCATTGTTTAATTTTCTAATTGGGCACAAATTTTTACAATAATAACTACTGGACCTAAAATAAGATTCAAACATTATTTTTAACTAATTTTTCTTTGATTTTGCTCTTATGAGATAATAAAGACTGTAGCTATATCGCTAAATTTGAATAAGGCCTACCAGCTAGCTTTCATAGCTTAATTGGTAACATGCTGACCAGAAAAGCTCCTATGGATAAGGCAGGAGAATTCAAATTTTGTCAGAAACTTATTTCTTATATATGTTATTTACTTAACCTGGTCACTGTCATATATATATATATATATATATATATATATATATATATATATATATATATATATATATATATAATATTGCAAGAATAACACACTATCTTAAAACAAGTTATCTCACCCATGATATCAGAGTTAAAACAACCTGATAAGAATTTTAAAAAAGTTTCTTCCTCCAAAACTTTTACCTCTTAGCAAACACATACAGCCAAAAACTGCTAGATATGACATTGGAAATCACTCACTCACTCTCTCCTTCACTGACAAGTAGTTGGTAGAGTTTTTCTACTAAGGGCAATAAAAGCTATAAATATAGACTATATCTGTTGTGTTGTTTAACACCACAAGAAAACTTTTTCCTGGCAGAGACAGAGACAATCCAACTTTGGTAAAATGATTCCAAGAAAACTGTAAACCAAGTTATGCGACTGATTTGAGACACTATCTAATAATGACATTGGTTGCCAAACAAACTTTCAAGTCACATATCCAACTTTCATGTCAGGTAACCATATTTAATCTAAAAATTAAGACAACTTATACCAAAACACGCCTGACATTGCATGAGAAATTTTATGATACTCTAAGATTTAAACACTAGAAATCAGACAAAGTAACCAATTATTTATATATATATTTTATCGATTTATAGGGACTAAACCTTTTTCTATATGCTGTATCCCTTCATGATATGGGCAATTATGGTTCTCCACAACCTCCTGTTCTTTGTAGCTCTCAGTAAAATTTGTCATTTTGCTATCTCTCCCAATCACTATTCTGCCAACCATTTACACATACTCATTAAGTAGTCCCTCTTAACTTCATTCCTGTGAGTGTCAAATTTTCTAAGCTCTTTCCTCATTATGTACCCTAGAAATTATAACAATAGTTTTTATTTTCTGATAAGTATAAGTGTCCTGTTTGTTTCCATTTCCTTCATCATTGCTCACATGTTCAGTTTCTGGTATTCTCATCATCCTTCTGTAGAACCACATTTGTTATTTCTTGTTTTGTTTATCTATATGGAGATTGCCATATAGAAGGACTGATTTTACATAATAGTTCCGTATTCTTTCTAACAAAATTTTTCCGTTTCTTATTACTTTGCTTAGCTTTTCAAAGGCATCTTTCGCTATCCCAATGCATCTTCAGATTTTGGTGTCACATTTTCTGTCCTCTTAAAAAATACTTCATAGATATCTTTTTATCCATTTTGTTTTCATTTTAATAGTATTTAAAAAAAAAGCTCAGTATCAGGCTATTCTCCAGTTCATGATATCAGCTCATCAGTGCCCAAAATATAATTGAATATTATAAATTGAATAAATCAAGTTACAGGTTTTTTTTAAGACACTCTGCCATGATGACTTGACAATAGAATCCATCAGTAAAATCTCATGAAACAGCTGCTGACTGAACAGGATTTGGACGTTTACAATAAAAAGAATATTAAATTACTAGTGTTGCCCTAAGTAGATTTATTTTTTTAATAGTACTACCTAAGAATCCAACTGTAAACAAATATGAACTCCATCAGACAATAAGCTTAATGGGACACATAACAAAACTTATCCAAATTTTGATAAAATACACAGCATAATCAGACAAGAAATAGGACAAGAATAGTGCAGGTTTGTTAAGGACACTGGAACAAAGAATGCAATATTTATGCTCAGAATGATATCAGAAAGAGCAATACAAATGCAAAAGGATGTATACCTAGGTTTTATAGATTATGCAAAAGCGTTTGATAAAGTATATCACAAAGAACTACTGGAAGTGTTCAGTAACCTTGATATATTTGGGAAGGATATTAGAATAATCCAGAACCTATATTGGTAGCAAACTGCTTGCATACAGATAGAAAATGAGTTAAAAAAATATACAAAAATAAAAAGGGGTGAAACACAAGGATGTGTTTTCTCACCAAACTTATACCAACCTATGAAGTGAAACAATACTGAGAGAATTAGAAGTCCTACAAGCATTCATTATTAGTGGCCACATTTTTAATGAGATATGCAGATGACAGTGTTGATAAGAGACACAGAAAGGAAACTGCAAGAACTCCTCTAGAAGGTAGTGAAGAAAAGTAAGAAAAGACGAAACATCAATTGCAAGAAGATGGAAGGCACGGTTTTTAGCAACATGCAAATTACAAAAAGGAGAAAAATACAAAAAGTACAACAATTTAAATATCTGAGAAGTGTTTTAACAGAGGACAGAAAGTGCAACACTGAAATCCAAAGGCACATTGGGATAGTGAAAGATGCCTTCCAAAAGCTAAGCAAAGTATTAAGAAACAGAAAAATTTTGTTCAAAACAAAGAAAAGCGTACTGAACTATTATGTAATATCAGTCTTCCTATATGGCAGTGAATGCTATAGAATCTCCTTGCAGATGAAGAAACCTGAAGCAACAGAAATGTAGTTCTGCAGAAGGATGCTGAGAATATCATGGACAGAAAATGTGAGGGAAAATGGAAACAAAAAGGGTACTACACTTAACATCAGGAAGAAATAATTAAAATTTCTAGGGCACATAATGAGGAAAGGGGGATTGGAAAATTTGATACTCGCAGAACAGATTGAAGTCAAGAGGCACAGAGATAAATAATTCATAACCTACCTAGGGAGCTTGAATAAATGGATGGCAGAACAAGTTTTAGGAGAAATAACAAAAAGACAAAATTTATTAAGAGATATGAAGGACAGGAAATCGTGGAGAGCCATGATTGCTCACAACCTGAAAGGTCATGGCACATTGAAAAAGAATTGACCTTAGGAAAAGTATGACCGTCTTCTCTGTCCCAAGCTGTAGGTTAAATAGTAGGGCAGACTGGACACTCTAGCCTTGGTTTACACCAAAGGAGAAGTACAGCCCTGAATTCAAAACTGGTTGAGTGTGGAGCTGGCAGCACCAACCCATAAAAACTTACTGGCTACAGAAGCATCTAGCCTGGTGAGGCTTTGGACCTATACTTCACAAAGGAATCTAATAGCACTGAGGAGGAAGCAAAACAGTAGAATTTAAGTAATTTAAAATTATTACAAGTTGTAAAAACAAAAACTAAGGACCTGGAAAATGGAGGCAGCAGTGACTGCAGATTTCTTGCCTGTCTAGCTGTTTGATTCTGGGACCAATTAATGACATGCACTCTATGAATATCAGATATTACTTCTTTATTTCAACTTGCTTTAAAATTATGAGAAAATATATATATCTGAAATTCCTCCTATTTAATGCCATGGAGACTACCATAGAACACAGTAACACTGTTGGATAGAGAATATATCTTCAGCTACAAAACACTATTTTTCCATATACTGACCACCACTGGCTATGCAATTTTGCCAATGATCAAAAAATTGTATATTACAATAAATTTTCATTAATTTTTCTTTTGAAAAATTAAATTAATTATTTAATATATAAAGTACTCCCACAATCTTAGAAACAATTTCATGATTAAAATAGCAAATACTTATTTAATAAAAATGCAAAATTGTTTTTTTTTTCATATCTTTTCTTTAAGTTTTTATATACAAGAATCCAGTTTCCAGTTGGCCCTGTGTTTTTGAGAACTATAAACAAATCAAGGCCAATTGCTTTAAAAGTTGAAATTTGGCTCCAGAAAGAAATATTTATGCATGTCCAGTTGTATGTTGCATGCTCAAGATTAAGAAATCCTAATAATTTATTCTTCCCTGCTAAAAAGGAAAGAATTTTCTTAAAAGATATTGTTTACCATGAAGTCCTATAAAACTACATTATTAAATCACAAAGTATGGTTTTTGTCAAAGTATTTTTCCAAACAAATCAGCTTATTCAAATTTCATCAACTGGTTTGCAAAATTGAACAATACATAGAGTTTGTAAATCTTGACAAAAATTGTTAGTAATAACTTCAACAATACTAAATACTGTGAGGATTTCAACACAAGTCAGTGTGTTACAAAAAAATTCTAATATAAAAAATTATTAAGAATTATAACATCTTCAATATGGTCAAGTAGGACAGTGTTTGCTGACCTTTGTTCTGAAATATGGATATGCTTTTCAATACATGTTTTAACCTAGGGAAAGTTATTGAATAGAATAATCACTCAAAGGTTGGTAATGAACGATAATACTTAGGACAAAAACAACACATATAAGATTCACCAGCGGCGCATAGAAGTAGTAGTCAACTGCTAGAAATGAGTCAAGTGAATTCTACAATGAATCTCCAAACTAAAGACCAACATACAGTACTTACTAATGTAAATATATGAATGGGGACATACCCATTATCATCTGTAGATATGCTTCAACAATAGATAACACATAAATTGAGAGCTAAAACTTGTTTAAGCAAATGTTAAGTCAAAAATTGAAAAATTAAAGTGTATAAAATAATTCTTTTACCACCAGAATTATTTTACTTATTAGTACAGGAAAATCTCTAAATTATAAACAGGAATGTGGTATAGAAAGAGTAGTAAAATCAGTGGGCAGCAATAAGAAAAGCTGCAACCCTGCATATGTATACTTGATTTCAATGCCGTTGATGTTAATATACATATACATAATATCAACGTAAATAAAAGTTTCAATAACTCCTACATGTGATCTTACAGTTTATATGAGGAGCTGCTTAAGAGTTCTTATCCTGACCCCCTTCTCAAAATTTAACCAAGTTACCACCAAACATCTGAATATATTTTGGACTCCTTTTTTAGTCAGACTGTGATGCACAAAAGCTTACTGGGTTTGGAATATGGCCCAATGAGCACATTGACAAAATGCATTATCCACCGCTTAACTGTGCTCACATTCACTGTTTGGTCTTTGCAAATGGTCATCAAATGTATGAACAGCTAGTAATCTATAACACTTTAAAAATGAATTAAAGTAAAACGTAAATGATCAATGTGTGTGTATGTATCTCATTTCACCACAAGCAAGGCAGGAATGCCACTGATATACAGGGGGGTTACAGAGAGTGAAGGTAGAAGAAAAGACTGGGTAAGGGGGACTGAGGAAAGGATAACACCTGAATGGGGTTCAAGAAGATACAAGATGATGATTAATGTTGCATTTAAATTTTTGAAGATGGTAGTTATCAGGGAAGCAAGGAAATGCAGGCAGTAAGTGCAAGAAAAGAAACTTTTGGAGTAGAAGTGGCAGTTAGATTTAATTAATTCAACAGTAAAAGGGTGGGATCTAGATGCCAATCTAGTAGCGCAATTAAACTCGTGTAGACTGGACACCAGGAAAAAAAGCTCATCAAAGCAGTTACCATGGAAATATTTGTAGAAAAGACAGATGGAAACCATAACACATTGATGAGAAAAAGACTGAAGTCAAGATGCCCAGTCAGGATCAATTACATTGCAAATCCTTCTTTGTATTTTGTCAAGAACATCAAGATAATAGCAGGAGCACGAGATCAGATATGGCAACAGTATCCAATGCACAGTCCAAGGGTAGATTTGTAAATGCGCAAGATGGACTGACAAGAAAAACCTTCTGGCACAACACAGTGACCCAGTAGATGCAGCTATTGATTCAATGTAGCTGTTCCACTTCAAGTTAGTTGAAAGCGTGAGGCCAAGAAGTCACAGAGTGTTGTTCTCGATGAGTCAAGGATCAACCATGTTGATGGCAAGCAGGAAAGATTCTCGATGGTAGTTAAATGAGAGCAGTTTTGCTTTGGAGGTATTAAAATTTACGAGCCATTTCCTGCCCCAGTTAACCACAAATTGTAGGTCCTTTTCAAGAGCAGCAGCCAGTATAACTTTGATAGCTCTGGCAGATCTGCTATTGATACAGGAGTAAATGGCAGTATTATCAGCATAAATGTCTACTTGGAAATTGATGACATCAAGAAGCTCATTGATGATCAGAAACAACATAGAACC
This sequence comes from Acanthosepion lycidas, assembly GCA_963932145.1. Classification (NCBI taxonomy): domain Eukaryota; kingdom Metazoa; phylum Mollusca; class Cephalopoda; order Sepiida; family Sepiidae; genus Acanthosepion; species Acanthosepion lycidas. Next base: position 34,174,194 of record OZ010596.1, read on the forward strand.
CTGGATAGAACCTTGAGGGACACTCATGTTCATGTGAAAGGATCTGGAAGTGAGCCCATTCAAAACATCCTTCATTTCACAATTTGATAGGAATGATTGGATTAAATCAAGCAATCATCAAGTAATACTGTAGCCCTGGAGGAGGCTAGCATGCCAAACACCTTTCAGATATCAAGAGCTTGATATATATATACATTCAGTGATTGCTGTAAGCACATCAGCTCTAGATCGGGCAAAATGAAAGCCATATTGTTTGTCACAGAATAGGTCATGAGAGGTAAGATAATTAACCACTTCAGCATTGATTAAAGCCTTGAATACTTTGCTGAAAAGCCGTAGGAGATGAAGAGGGCAATAGTTAGAGGGGTTGGAAGGTTCTATAGAGTTCTTAAAAACAGAAACTACAGATGAGGATTTCCAAGAAGCTGGAAAGCAGGAAGCAATGAGGCAATAGTTGTAGAGTTTGGAGATGACTGGAACCAGCTCAGGAGCACATTTCTTTATGATGATGGCCAAGATACCATCACCTCCACTTGCCTTATGGGAAGACCAATTTAAAAATGATGTCAGAGAACAGTGATGGGGTTATGCACATATGACTCAGTAGATCTTCTGTTCTAGTAGGGAAATCAGGTGTGGGTACTCCAAAGATGTCAAGTACTGATTTGGAAGAGAATTTCCAAGCAAAGCATGCAACCTTGTCTACTTTGATTGTCTATTGATTAAATAGAAGAAGGATTGAAGATCTGCTGTTGTTGAGCATATTCTTGCAGAGCTGACAACCTCTAGAACCAAACTTGTGAGATATATGTGCATGTGTGAGGGAACGGTAGACACATGGCCAGTTGATTAGAATGTTTGCTTTCTGATCATGTGACCTGGGTTCAAGTCTGGGCATGATCAATTTTCTTGATGTTATTGGCACAGTGATGTGATCTCAGCATGTGACCACATTGGAAAATTCTTCAAAACTATAGGTTGTATCCTTAAAAAGGTTACAAACAGACAAAGGTGGTGCTCAAGTGAAAGGAACAGCAACACATTTATAAATGAAAGAAAGGTTTATTGTAAAAGAGAATACACTATTGAAAGACAGTTAGCAGGCTAGTAATTCCTGAAGCAAATCTGCCAGGTATATCCTCTGCTTACTATATATATATATATATATATCTGTCCACATATGCAATAGGGAGTGTGGAACATTCCATTACAACACTATACCACAGGTCGAACCAAGCCTTGTGAGTGAAACTGAGTAGACAAAACTGATTGAAGCTATTGATCATTGTGCTAGCCATCATGACCAATGTTTTGAGCATACTGGTCTTGTTCAAGCTAGTGATTATACCATATTATGTAACCTCTCCCAAAAACTGTAACTACGGTCAACTCGGCATAGTTGCAGTATAAAGTACAGCTGTGGGTATTGGACAAACACAAATGCACCAGAACATGCATCTGCAACAGAGATTGGCTAGTTGCTGTAGCAGATGAGTGTTGCTCAGAAACAAGTAACTAGCCATTATATCTATATTATACATGGATAAAAAAGAAAAAAAAAAAGAAAGGAAAACTACCTAAACTCAGCAAAAGCAGCAGACAATAATCCAAACCAGAAAGCAGTGAGAACACATTTTAAGGACTTTAATATTTTCATGTATACAACAAAATATATTAGTATACTAGTTTATTCCATTAGACAGTACTTTAAATGTTATAAATATGGTATTTTAGGGAAAAAAAAAAAAAAAATCCCTTGACATTTTACATGTTTACTCAATTTCAAATAATTTTTATTTATTTTTTAATTCTTCATCTTTGAACGTATGAATTTGGATGATATAAATTATAATTAATTATATTTTTTAGGCAACAATGATTAAACAAGTCTTAACAAACAATTTTAAAACATCACCACAAGAACGCGAATTTCATAATGGTCAGATCATATTCAACACCTGAAAATTGCAGATTTGCATGAAACTCTAAGTTGTGCTATTAACATTGGATATTACATATATATATACATACATACACACACACACACACACACACACACACACAGAAAACCCATGGAAATTTCATGTTTTTCCTATTTGAATTTTCTGATGAATCTCAATTCTTAATTTAATGACTGAATAATCTCTTTGCAAGTTCTACAGCTATAAAATACCTGTGGAAATTCCCTTAATTGCCTCATTAAATATTTGAGTGTAATAACTTTAATAAAATATTGTAATAACAATCATAAATATAAATGCAGGACATTATTTAAAGGAGTAAGAGGGTAGAAAAGAAAAGATTTAAAACTGACAAGGTTTTCCATTTCACTAAAGCAGACATTAAACATCTGAAATTATTATCACCTTCTCTATCTTACCTTTCTTTCTTTTCCTAAAATCAAACAATGCCTTTGATATATTTTTACTTACATCTACCCTTGAAATCAAACAGGAAAAGGCACATAAAATATGTTTTAAAGGGTATAGAGATTACATATTGGGACAGGTTTTTTTTTGTTTTTTTATTTATTTAGTTTTTTTTTTTTCTTCACAAAATCCAAACAATGCCTTTCTGCTTCATGTTCAAGTTAACAGGCAAGCTATTACAGGTCTATCCTCACAATCAAACGAGAATGGTCTATTGTTTATCTGAGTTAATGGAAAGGTGTAATGTATGCACTAATGAACAAGCAGAATTATATGATATATCATAACTATTTTACATATATGAATGAATGCAACTCAAGCATGTTGCTATTTTATATTATGGCTTTCTTCATCTGCACCTAAAATAGAAAACAGACACAGACTTTGGAGAAGTTTTTTTCTTCATCTTATTGTTGCTTTTTATCATAACTTGCAATGTTTAATACTCTCCAACTATTAGAATAAGTAGCATAAAGTAAGAATGAAAAAGAAATCAAAAAAGGAGGAAAAAGAATAGACAAAAAAAATTATCAGACTAGAATTCAAGTGAATATGCTTGTAGCATAGTGGTTATTGGCACAGGAAGTGCCATCAGCATGCCAAGTTAGTTACATTCACAAATACCATTGAGAAAGGGGCATGAATTCTTCTCCTCCTCCAGTTATGGGTTAAATAGCAAGGTGGAATGTGGCACGTCCCTCACTGATCTATTGTTACTTCTATGGAAAGTAACCACACAAACTACATTCCTTGATTCCACCAGGTCTAACCTTCATGGTTAGAACCCACCATTGGTGGGTCCCAACTATGAAGGTTACTATGTAAAAGGCATGGTGGGGGCATCATGCTATTGACATAGTAGTAAACCACCTACGTTCCCTCCATATTCCATCAGCAAGAAGTAGGTTCTACGCAAACAGATTCCCACAAACCACTGCCCAGTGGAACAGACTCCCAAGAAGATGCTTACAATCATAACCTGTTTAAGTCTAGAGTTAACAGTTATCTTCCCCTCCTATCCATATAAACTACCCCTTAATGTAACTCTCTACCTCAAGTGGCCCCCAGGCCTTGTACAGGGTGAAACTTACTGTTAAAAAAAAAAAAAAAACTGGGCTCCCTAGCTTTAGTTAGCAACCAATCTAGGAGGACAATTCTGAATTCAAAACCAGTTGAGCTGGCAACTCAACTCTGTAAAAACCTTCCTGCTACAAGAGCTACAGCCTCAACACCTAGCACAGTGAAGCTGTGATCTTAAGTCTCCACAGGCAAGTTCAATGTAATTTAAGACTATTACAAGATTGTAAAAACAGAAATGAGGACCTGGATGTGGCAATAACTGGAGATTTCTGCTCTGTCTAGCCATTTGATTCTGGGGCCAATTAAAAACATACTCTAAGTATATCAGATGTTACTTGCTTGTGACACACTATATAATTTAAAATTCAGAAAGCATTCAACTTAAAGAAAAGACTAACAACTAAAAAACTAATGAAAACAATTTAATCACAATTTATGTAAATCTAATTTACAACCTTTCATTGTAATCATATTTTGCAGAGGAAAGGGTCAAGTTTTGGTAAACATTAATAAGTATGTTAATATAAACAACTACACAGATTTTCTTGTTTTATTCTAAATTGCAAAATCTTTCAAAATAAATAAATAAAAAATATATATAAATTATAAAATCTAATATCACTCCATTTTACTTGGAATGCTTAAGCAAATCAGGCTTTATTTTTTTAAATTTTTTTTTACATAATGTTTCCTCGAGCAAATGTTCAATTCCAGCTTCAAATTTATAAACATATACAAATGTTTTCTATGAGCAGAACATGTGACCTTTGAAGAGGACCTTTGGTTATTGAAGCTAAGAATTGTATTGAGTTTAATCCCTGGGCCTGATAGTGCTGAATGTCAATGGAAGAAACGGATAAATGAGACAATGGTGAATTAACATATGAGTTATCAGCCCTAAGCATGAAAAGTGGAATAAGAACAATTTACTTCAATGGATTGAATAAAAAGTTTGGTTCAAAATTCCAAGAAAGTTACCAAGTATAACAGACACCTAAAGAAGGTCAGAGTATACAATGGCCAAAATGTTGCAAGTACATCAAAGATAAGTATGTAGCTCTGAATAATTATCATAATGAGTCCTATGACCAGTGAGGTCATAGGGTCACTGTGCACTGTACCAGTTACCTCCACATATCTATGTTGAAAGCTAGAGAGGTATTCATTTGTGTGTAGTGTGCCTTGGGCAAGCAGACCTGGTGAAGTCCATCCTTCTTCATGCCAAGCCACAGTTTATGTCCTCTAACTGGAAGGCTCACTTTGGTCATAAATAAGTGGCCATTAATTCCATCAAGGGAACCATCTGCCCCGGGCCACTGACCAGTCTAAGAAGCCCTCTATCCAGCAATGCAGTGTCATCATTACACTGGCTGTATACATAGCTATGGAGCCTAGGCTACCTCATTGTTTTAGTGGGATAAACTGAGTTCTAATAATAAAGTTAGAATAATATAATAAAGCCTAAATTATAAAGATATATAATAATGCTAAAAATGGGGGACCCCAAAGCAGTTTAATGGTTAGCAAGCTTTTCTCGCTAGAACAATTACAACTGAGTAGTGAGTTTGATCCTCACTGGGCGCCCCCATACTTTCGGCCTTGTGCCATATCTAAGCTACACTTGGAAAATCACTATAATGATGTTAAAATTGCTGTTGTAATACACATGGATGATATTAAAGAAAAGGAGAAAGCTGATCATCATCCAAAAAGAAGACTTTCCAAATCATTTTGAAAAATGGAAGGGACTACTTTGAAGATAACTAAGGTGGTGGTATTTACTTATGTAGGCCAAATACCTTCCAGAGAGATTGTATATCAGAGTAATCTTCATGTACAGTATAAAACACTTAACATCAGATGCTATCATCCCAAATAATAACAAACCTCAGACCAGTGTATGATAGATGCATAGTTAGAATATTTTCTTAAGCAAAAATAATTTGTCAAGACATTAAGTAATAAGGTATTTTGGCAAGCAAAGCTAAAACTAAGGAATCTCACCAATTCAAAAGTCTAACTAATTTTACATGACTTTTCAGCAAAAACCAAAAAAACAGTAAAATAATTTTTAAACAAGAATTCTCCAAAAGGTAAAATAAAATGAAATTCCTTCCTCCTATTAAAAATAGAGCACATTTTTAAAAGAGCAATTTTTTTTTTTTTTCAGTTTTAGTATTAAAAATAAATTGGGCATATATTAAAATACAGTGTAACCCGGATATAAGAGAGTTGTCGGGACCGGAGGAGAAGTCTCTTATATCTGGATTTGGTCTATTATATATACATTAACACAGGCTCTTATATCCGGGTTTCTCTTATATCCGGGTTGCACTGTAGCCACAAATATTTTACTTTATGTAAATGCTAAAAAGATCAAAATTTGCTCATTAATTTTTTCTTTTTAAAAACACATTTTATGAAACTGTCCTTGAAAACAATGCTTTTAAAAATATTTTATCAAACAATTTCTAATGTAAAAAAAAACTTGCACTAGAAACATCTAAAATTTTTATTACAATATCTTCACAGAACTGAAAGTGGACCATAAAGTCAAAAAGCTTTTATATTTTTCTAACACAAAAAAAAACTCTTAAAGCTCAGCTCTGACAAATTCATAACCATCACAAAAAGAATTCTTAATATTTACAAACTACTCATCAGTTTATCAAAATTATTTTCTGAACAATCATCACAGATGAAGAGATTTGAAGCAAATGTGATTCTACAAAAAGGATGCTGAGATTACCATGGACTGAACATGTGAGTAACAAGGAAGTTTTAGGGAAAATGGAAACAAAAAGAACAGATATTTAGAATCAGAAAGAGCAGAAATTTCTAGGGCACATTATGAAGAAAAAGGGCTTGGAGAATTTGACAGAGAGAGAGAGAGGAAAGTAGTGAATAATCTACTTAAAAAGCTTGTGTAAATGGTTGGTAGAACAGGCATTAGGAGAGATAACAGAAAGACAAACCTTAGTAAGAGCTAGAAAGGACAGGAAGTTGTGGAGAGCCATGGTCACTGACGTTCTGAAGAAACATGGCACATTGAAGACAGCAAAAGTCACAAGGAAAAGAAGTAGTATTTTTTAGGAAGATTTTTTTTTCTAATTTACAAAATGAAAATATTAATTATACACTTAAAAAAAAAATTCAACTGAAGTAAAATCTCATGAACAAAAGTAAAATAAAAAGCATTAAATCTTTAAATCCCTTTGTTACTTTTGTGATAATTTATATTTAAAGTGTATAACAAAAAAAAAAAAAAAAATTAAAAAATAATGACTAATATCGGATATTGTGAAAATATTTTGAAACAATCTACAATGACCTCTTTTGGGAGTAGTAAAATTGACAACAATTGTTGTGATCTTATAAATTGAAATTTAGCACAAAGATAAGTAAGTATTAAGATTTGTTTATTGACTTTGATATTGTTACTCATTGGTAATCAGTTTATGTGAACACAGTTTAAACTTTAAAGTGAAAGAACTATTTTGTTTATTGCTTGTGGTGACAATAGGTTAGGTAACCTTTTAAGTTCTTGTTGACCTCAGGTACTTATATTAATCTGTGTTACAAGGTAGGAATGAAAAAGAAAACTATTATAAATAGTAAGTAAATAAACCCAAATCTCCCCTATAAAAATTATTTCTGTAAGCCAGAAGACCAAAATTAGATATCAGGCTGTTCCATATGAAACTGCTTCAAGCTTAGCATTTTTTTGGTTTATTTGCTTTTAAATATCATATTCTTAATTGATATTTTATTTTTAAGTGTATCATTTGTTGATTAAAAAGCAGAAAGAAAAAAAAATGATTTTATTCCATTAATGTTTTTTTGCTAGGCAAAATTAAACAAATAAAGAAAGCCTTTCAATACACAACTTTTGTAATTGAAAACTATTACTTCAAGCTGAGACATAATGGACCTGAAGTAGCCACAAAATACAAATTTCACACCTGTGACTGATGTTATCAGATCATAAATGGTATGATATTGATTGAAAATTTTGCAAGTTTTTTTTTTTTTTTTTTTTTTTGAAACCAGAGAGAGATCAGTTAAAAACCATAAAAATCAATAAGGAAGGAAAGATCAGTAACAAACTTTAGTGTATCAACTAGAATAGATCCACCTTATTTCAGAGAAATCAGCAAAATATAAGGGGGAAAAAAAATGTAAATAGGTTCCATTTAAACCAACTGAAAAGAAACAAAGAAACAAATACATATAGAGTAATCATTTTTGTTAATAGGAAACTGAACAGTTTTTACATTGGAACAAAAAATGGATTTAGTATGTGGAAAAGAATCCAAAATATCAAGCTATCATCCGAAAAGGTTGCAATGGGTAACTGGTGAAAAGAAATTACTGTTGCATGTCATTGTTTTCTACTTTCTTCACAATGGTCAAGCAGTAATATTAACATTTAGATCAATTTAAAAAGATCATTGAAAATACAAATAATTTGGAGCCCAGTTTGATGAACAGAAAAAAAAGGATCACTTTGTTGCATGATAACAGCTACTCTTATACTACAAAAATAGTATTAGTAAAGTTTAATTAGTGGAGTCTGGCACCTGCCTATTTAGTCAAGAAACACTTTTCTATAAGCCTCTAACCTAAAATTTTCACTACCAAGGTTACATATATTTGATAAGTTTTTGCAGTCCTGAAGAAAAAAAAATTTTTTATAAATAAATGAATAAAATTTAAATGAACAAGTTTTATTTGGATATTTTTTGTAGTCAGCATAGTAGCATTACAAAATTTGGTTGTCTGCCCTTGGCTCAGCTGTAATTTGTGCACATGTGAAGCTGTGGCCTTATTCTCCACAAACAAGTTTAACGACTCTAAAGAGAAGGAAGACGAGGAGAATCTAAGTAATTTAAGACTATCATAAGGTTGTAAAAACAGAAGAAATGAGAACCTGGAGTATGGATGCGGCAATGATGGCAGATTTCTGATCTGTCTAGCCATTTGATTCTCAGACCAATTAAATACATATACTCTAAGTATATCAGATGTTACTTTTTTATGTCACACTATATAATTTAAAATTCAGAAAACATTAAAAATTCAGAAGGTATGCATTAATGAAAGTCTGGTGTGAGGCATGAAAATTAAGTTACCTGGCCATTTGAAGCCATTGTCCCAAAGCAACTGCAGGAGTACACCAGCTTTTCATTTTCTCTTGCTTTTAAAGCTGAAGCTAAATCACAGGCACAATGACAACAATGTTAAATTATCAAATAAACCCTAATTCACTTCTATTTTTTGATATCTGATAACGTGTATCTAATTTCACTGTCTAAACAAACTATTATTGCAAGTTCTCTAATTAGGCATATAAAGTGCTTTTATATATCAAACAAATATAAATGTCCTTGTCGGTTTTCTGTCATGAATAAAATGTTACCATATTGCAAGTATGGTAACTACTATATTGAATGGTTATTCTCCACCAGACATGATTTAGAACAAAAGAGAAATATGATCACAAAAAAGAAAAGTTTATGATGAGCTAGATATGATCCACTGATTTATAATTTGATCTTGATCACTATCTTTACAAGCAAGAAATTCTGCAAAATTGGGTATTAGCTCAAGTTGTAGGGAACTTAATTTGCATGTAGATGGATCGATACGAACATTTTTTCAAACATTTAAACTGCCTTATGGCTGAAGTAGTTACATATTTCCTACCAGTGTTAGTGGTTATAAATGCAGCCAAAATTTCAAATGCTTATTTTCTAGGCAAGCAAGCAACTTTCCACTTGGGATATTTACTCTAACAGAATCTTCCTTCCTATAATTGGTCTTGTACCATAGCCTTTTCAGCCTGGGAAAGTTTGTTGTTGGATATAGGTCTTCTCCAGATCATGGGGAGGAATGAGCCATTACCCTACTACACTGGCTCAATAAGTGTTGGTATGAGCAGATGTGACATGCTTGGGTGATTATAAATAAGAAAGAAACAAGCCATTGTGCTGGCTCATGCACCATCATAAGTTTTGAATTCAGAGTTGTCCTTCTATACTGCTTGCTAACCAAGTCTAAATATCCTGGCCTACTCTGTTATTTAACTCATAGCTTGGGGAGAAAGAGATTCATGCCTTTCCTAGTGGTATTTGTGTGAAAGTGTACAACCTTAGCTAAAATTCAAAGTGGACATGCTGATTGCACTTTTAACTTTAAAAATCAACAAGATGAGAACATTATTATTAACATTACAGCATTATTGATAAATGTCCACTTTGGAGATATCAAAAGCACTTTACAGAGATCAAATGAAGAAGAAAGTTTTTGGAAAATATAACTAAATTGTAAACTAGAAAAAAGGAAAAGGATTTAAGAACTTGTCTCCTCAAGAGAAACTTAAACTAAAGTGAGTTAAAGACATAACCTCTTTTAATTAGTGCTCAGATCTTTGAAGAGGTTAGGTTTGAAATAATCTAAAGAGTGGGGGAGGTGTACAATACTTTGGAATTTGGGATCTATCAAGAAATCTCTGAGACAACCTCTTCTCAGCAAAGCAAATATTTGAAAGCATTAAAATTTGACCAAGAAATACCCAAAAATTATTTTTTGTAAATTTTCAGACAAACCTCAGATGATTCCCGATAGATGGGTCAAAGGATGGTTTTTTTTTTATCCAATGCAGAGCCAAAAGAATGCAGCATGGATTGTGCCAGTATGATGATACAAGCTTGAATTGTTGATGAAACCATTCTTAGGTCAATGAAGGAATTAAAGTGAACAATGCTAATTATTGTGATTAGACTTTCTTTGAATGATACCAGCCTTGTAGGTTTAAAGTGAAGTAGTGATTTTCCAAGCGTAGCTCAGATGTGGCACAAGGCCGAGAGTATGGGGCACCCAGTGAGGATCAAACTCACTACTCAGTCGGAATAGTTCTAGCGAGACAAGCTTGCTAACCATTTACACCACCTCAAGGTGCCCAAGGTTTAAAGTGAAGTATGTATGCATGACAAATCTTCTCAGGCAACTAAGGTTACCGATGAGTCTCTTGAGTGTAAAAGGTTCACAGAAGACAAGATAGTGGAATGGCCACCATTGTCCCAATCTGAATCCGGTCAAAAATCTATGGTCAATTGTGGAGATGAAAAATAGCATGACCGAGTGTCCATCTTGTCTGGTTTTCACATGTTCGCATGCTGAGAGTGCCTCTCTCAACTGAGAAAAACTGGTGTTATACAGCTCTCCTAGTCCCAGGCTGACTATTGGCTAATACCTGCCCAGTATCATTCATATGCAAATAGTTAGCACCAGTTCTACTCTAAGTAATAATAGAATGTCTTAACAGCCCATTGTGGAAGAGGGCGTAAATCCTGATGCTTACAGCACCACATACAACAGAGTCTTATCAGGTTGACCCGATTCTCTGGTTCAGACTGGGAAGCAATTAAAATCAGGTCAAGAACTTAAAATCAGTGAATCTTCTTCCAAATCATTCAATAATCAATAATTCAATAATCAATAGATTGTTGACTAATTGGGAAGAAGGGTCACTATTATCATGTAAAAGCTTCAAAGACTTAGATATGTTTGTTATTTGTTCTATAGCATAATAGTAGTTGGTCAATTGTAGATAGTTTTTTTTTTTTTATCCTGTTATTGAAATAAAAAACTGATTCTTTGGTTTTGCATAAGAACTACATTTAAAATTTTTTTTAAAAAGCAAAGTTATTGAAGATTTCTGTGTTAAAAAAATGTCGGGCATAAGATTATGAAGAATATTTTTTTCTTGGGGTGTTTTCTACGCTAGTTACTCTGCCCCATTTTCTGTCTGTGCCTATAATCTACAAATATAGTCTGATTTACCCAATACTTTGGATATGTAATTTCTTGAAAGTTTCAAAACTTAATTGTTTAAACAATCACCAAATATCACATAGTTGCTTACAGGTGGGTTCATTATATTCACTTATGTGCAAATGCTTTTGGGAAAGGTATAAATCCACCTCTTCCCCTCCCAGTTATAGGTTAATTAGAAAATTTGTATCACTAAAACATTAAAAAAAGAAACATACAAAACAAAAAAAAAAAATAACATTCTAATAATCTAAAAATATTCTAACAATTTAAAAATATTTTCTGGTTTTAAATAACCTGAAAAGGTTTGATAAACTGAAGAAAATAAAATCAATCAACAATTGCTTACATATTAGCTCAAGATCCTAAGATGTTTTATTTTGATTTGATAAGAAAAAAATATCTGCATTTCATATAAATAAATAAATGGTGAACACAATTCTTATTACTTTTAAAATTTTGATTTCATAAACATCTGAGTCATTGTTTCTAAACATTATAAAAAGTTTTCTTTATTTTTAATAATAAATACAAATGTCAGTGTGTCACACCTTTTCAATTAAAGGGACACAACTCTCTAACTTTCAATAGCTCATGTTAGAGATTTTAGATTCCCAAATTTTCATTGCTGTGATTGTTTTCAGTGATTTTTTGCAGTAAATATTTTTTTGTATGACAATTTTTATAACTTGGAAATAAATTTGGGAATAATCAAAATTAATTGCAAATTCCAGCAAAAGTTATTTATGAAATAAAAATAATTGTTTGTATGGAAAGTAGGGACTTACACACATCAAATTGTCTTTAAATTAAGTGGCAGCAGAAGAATTATCATTGAACTTTTAAAAGGTAAGCTTAAATATTAATGCAATACTTAAATTCAGTGATCAATATCGAATTCTGTAGTTTATTGTTGCCTATCACATATGGCAGTAGTATACCTCTCAAAAAGAAATCTATCAACAGAGGACCAGATTACAATCAAAAGAGCCAAGGCTGCAGCAAGGAAAAGAAAGTTCCATGCAAATGAAAACTTAGATCAATCAGCAAGCAGGAGAGCTTAGACTTAGGTACTCTCAAACTTCTGAACAAACCAAAGGCCCAATCAAGAGCCCTCCACAGGAACTAGCTTAAATACTGCTCAATAGGGCATCTTTTGAACTAGTTTTTAACATTTCCTTTTTTGTAGATTTTAAGTAAATGGTTAAATATACATTATCTCTGATGAGGTGCTGAAAAAATGATCATTCCAATCAATCCTTCCCACCACAAAAAAAAAAAAAAAAAAAAAAAAATAAATATTCTAATATTTGATCATTGAACTTCTGATATAAGGAGTTATTATTTACAGATGGACTAATATCCTCATCTTATCACATTTTCATCCTTATGCTCTCCAGCTTTCTTCAGTTCTCTGTTGATCCAGGTAACCTTCAAGTAGTCTTTAACTGAACCTGTTATTTAATATACAAAAGGTAGATTGTTACTCTTTTTGCACTGTTCATATCTAGAGATATATAACTTTTGGCAAACATGGACCTTCATTCCCACAATAAAACAATGTCAAAAGGATTATTTTTCCATGACACTACTATTTAACTACCTTCACTCCTTGGCAATGTTGGTTTTAAAAAGTAATGATGAGAATTGTAATAAGAGCTAAACATATGATGAAAGTGAATTTATACATTTTTTTTTCCTTGAGAATTTACAACAAAAATATCAAATACTATTAGATTATTTATTTACAATAATAATTTTATATTTACTTTATTTTAAAAACTAATACAATTAAAACTAATGTAATATTCATTTAATAATTTATAAAGAAATAAATGTGAAAACAATTTTTTATTCATAAATTTATAAACATTTACTAAGTTATTAAAATATGTGAACCAACTGTAAGGAAATCCTTATTTACCATTTTATAAAGTTTGAATCAATTGGTAATTAGCTGATGCTTTACCAAACATTCCAATAAACAATCTAATAAATATATTATTTTTTAATAAAGTCTCAAGAACAAAGAATTCACTTCCACATGCTTAGGTTTTATTATAGTTCTAATAATCACTTAATAAGAATAAACATTAAGGTAGTTAAAAAAATGGTATCATGGGAAAAAAAAGTCCTTTTGACACTCCATCTTATTGCAGGCTCAAAGGTCATGTTTGCCTAACTTTTAATATTATTTTTAATATTTTGTTAATGAGAAATACTAAAAATAACAAGATATTCCTAGACACAGACAATGAAATGAGAACAATCTACCCTTGTAGATTAACTGAAACATTTATTTAAAGAACTCTTGAGGGTTACCCAGATTGAAAAAGACAAAGGCTGAAGAGCACAGCAACCAAAATGTTGGGATAACAAGGATGAGGATATTAATCTGATTGTAAATTTGTCATTGTGTTATATAGGAATAAAGGGTTGCTGCCGACACTTTAGTTTGAACATAGATCACCAGTGAGCAAACACAGGCGATCCCATTATTGAATTAAGTAGACCATGTAACCATAGAGGAAACACTTAAGTAGGAATTAGCTTTGCATCTAAATGATCTCCAATTCTAGTCTTACTATTCTGTTCACTATTCCTAGTCTATCTTCTATACTATACAGATAGCTATTCTCTAATCTATTCACTATACTATTTCTCTATTTGGATCACTATTCGATAGTTGCTTTCAAGCAATTATTCTCAAGCAAATACTATTAGTGAGAGTGCTATTCGAAGGCGTGGATGTCAGTATTATTTAACGGCATTACTATAGTTGTATCTGCGATTACAAAGTCTACAACAAGTATTACAAAAGTGACAAGTATTTGTTGGCATAAAAAAACAAACATTGAAATATTGATTTTAGGAACTAGGCCAAGGCTCAAGATTTTTCAGCATCATCTCATATAGGGTTTAAAATATTGTTATATAAGCATATGCCCTTTTTCTTACATGTATATTATTAACTGTGAAAGGCAGAAAATTGTAATGTTCAGTCACTTCATTGACAAAAATGTATAACATTCCAGAATTAATATACTCAAATGTTTTGTGATATATAATATACAGATGCATATTTAAGACAAAATATTATTAAAAACATTTTTATTCATAATACTAAATATCTTTATTAGTTTAATTTCAAACCCTTTTTTTTCTTACTTTATTTTTTATTTATTTATTTTTTTTTTACTAAAGTAGACTAAAAAGGATTCACTTTTCTTAATGGAATTTTATTGATTTTACTGTTCAATGGAGACTTTATTTAATTTTCTTTTTAAGAGATTGAAGAAATTTTTTTAATGTCCTAAAATGTTAAGACTATTTTTAATCAATCATACAGACATTTATACTGGATAATATAAAATTACAATTGGGAGATAGCAAAAAAAAAAAAAAAAAAAAAAAAAAAAAAAAACTTACATTACCTCACCCAATGATTGAAAACACTATAAACAAAATGGGAAAACAAAAGGTAATTTCAAAATGCATCTCTATTCTTTATGTTGCCTATATTAATGGATGATATTAAATAATACAGAAGATACCAGTTACTTAAAAAATATAATTTCCAAATAATAACGTTTAGACCATTTTTATTTTCTAAATCATTTCATGCCAAGCAAGAAAATAAAGCCACTAAGAAGCAAGTGGTTACTATGTGTGAGAGAATATGAGAAAAAGTAAACATTAAGGAGCAAGAACAAAAGAACGAATTAAGAATACAGAAAATAACAATTGACATTGCATTTAAATCTTTGAAGATCAAAGTTGACTTGAAAGCAAGAAGCCAGAAGAAAGAGTTCCATAAGTGCAAGAGAAGAATCTTTTAGCAAAGAACTTATAGATACATCAGTACATTTTGACTGCAAAATAATGAGCTACATTATTATTGCAGTGGAAAAGTGACTGAAGCCAAGAAGCCAGGTCAGGACTAGCAGAAGCACCAGGCCAGATGTGTCAGTAATATTTATTGCATGGTCAAATAATAGACTAATAAATGGAAGATGGATTCTGGTGAAAAAAATTGTCTAGTAAGACACAGTGAACCAACTTTCCTAGCTGCAGACCTAACAATTGATTTAATATAATCTTTCCACCTCAAATCATTCGAAAATGTTAGCCAGAGAAGGCGCAATGAGTTACTCTTCTGGAGTTTAGTTTCATCCATGCTGATGGACGGTAAAAAAAATATTCTCTCAGATGATTAAAAGAAAGCAGTTTTGTTTTGGAGGTATTGAAATTAACAAGCCATTTCTTGCCCCAATTAACAACAGATTGTAGGTCATTTTTGAGATTTTTATGCAAAGAAACAAATATATTTAAAATATTTCATTTTCATGCAAATTCATTTGAAATGAATGACAACATTTCACGATCCTAATGTGTTCTCCTTAAATTAAATTCACTGTACATACCTAGCTAATGAATAACACTTGATAGTGACAATTGTCTTCAAGCTGAATAGAAAACATTAAGACTGAAACCATAATCTCATTGTCTACAGCTAATAACATAAGCTCATTTCATGCACTTATAATATACAAATATGATAAGTATTTAAAATCTCTAACAAAAAAAAAAAAAAGAAACATTAAATTCATCTCACTGATAAAGTCCTTTTGATTTTCAAGAAATTTACAAGGCCATATCAAAGCATATTTACAAAGCATATCAACTCAGCTATGTTAAAAGATTTAATAATTATTAAAAACAAGCTGAATAACTTTTTCTGCTAATCTATTTCATATATTATAGCGATACGTATACAATATCAATATTACTCACCCAGGTCAGTATGAGCAGTATTTGAGACATCATCATAAACATCAGTATCATAAGCTTTGCTTGTGCCATCAAGGCTTAAATTTTCCATCTTCTGATAAGGATCAGAATCTGAAGTGGAGCTGACTCTTGATTTGCTGATGCAATTCTCAGAAGGGTTTACATTCTCATAGCTTGCCCGTTTCTTGTAGCTTACATTACTCCTTTCAACTGAGCATGAAGATGATGTTGACGACGATGATGATAAAGGAGATGATGACCTCATCCTGTAAAGAGGTGGTAAATCAGCTGGCCTATAACTGTTTAAAACATGCCTTTTAGGTGAGCTATTTTCAGCAAATTTACTTTTGCTTGTCCTCCCAGCAACGCTTGTTTCAGTACTTTGATTTAAACCATCCAAACTTCTTGTTCCAACTGAAAGCGATAAGGAGTCAATCTCAAACTTTATATTTTTAAAAATATTCATTTTATCTTGGCTAAAAGGAACTGGAACAAACTGAACGGGTTTGTGGTTGGAAATACTGAATGAAGGGGTTCTGTAAGAAGCATCCAAAGTTAAAGATTTCATTGAAGATTTTGAAGTCTTTTGATGACCAAGTGTGGCTGTTTTAGCATTGGTCAATGGAGATTTAGGAATTGGTCGATCTTCACCAAGACCAACTGATTTCTCAAACATGTTACGTAATTCTTTTAGTTTTGTATCAGCAAGCCGTCCCATAATAAATTCACATTCTTTCAAGTCATTATGTTCAGGTGATCGATAAGTATCTTCCAAACTACATTTTCGTTGTAGGATTAGTTTTTTTACCTTGGGCTTTTGAGGGACTAACAAGTTATCAGCAGAACTAGTATGTTCCAATGGTGGACCTTCTGTTTTACAAGGAAAAAAATCTCTATAGTTAAAAGATTTTTCCGAACCAATGATATCCGAGGTTGACAACATTTTTTTCTTTCCATATAGATACAAACTCCGTTCATGAGATGATTCATATGATTGGACCGCCTTAAAAACCTTGCCACTGACCGAGTTTTCGGTTGTAGGCCGATATTCAGTAACAGTTGATCGGAAATCAGGGATTAAGTATTTGTTGCTGCCAGATGTGGAAGCAGCCAAGGATTGTTGTACAGTTTTAGGTCCACTGGCACTACTGCTACCAGCAACATTGGTGGTAGACTTGGCAACTGCACATCTCTCTGATTGCCCACCAGCTGCAGCTCCTCCCTTGACAGGTTCAACTTTTTTTCCTGGGTTTTGTTGACCAATAACATTACTGTTCTTATCCTTCTCAAACAGTGAGGTCAAACTGGATACTTTACTCGAAGCACTGCCTCCACCACTGCTGCTGCTGCAACCTCCGCCACTGCCACTCATTGTGACACACACCCTGACCACATCAGAATGAATTCCTTGCCTTTTTACACTGCTGCCACCATTAACTAAAAGCAAAAAATTGAGCTGTATCAAAATAAATTCACAAATTTCAAAAATAAAAAAAAAAGCCTATAAATTGATCTAAGTGATACTTGAAGCTAAATTACCTGCAAAATTGTTATTTTTCTTTTTTTTTTTCAAATATGAAGTTCATTTGAAATTGAATTCATATTTTTTTTCTAATATGAAGTTCATTTGAAAATTCAGAAATTTAAGGAGAAATTTCTGTATTCATCATTTAAAAAATTGTTTTTTGGGTTTTTTTTTAACCAAAATCCTAATTAGATAACTTTTTAAACTTACATTAGTATATAATCCAGTAATTTATATGGCTTTATTTCACATATAAAAAATTTACATGTGAGAGAGACTTAATATATTTTTTAGGAATAATTATTAGAAAAATAGACTAATCTTTGGTATATATTTATATTTGAAAAAAAAATAGATATGAATTTTTTCACTATGCATTTATTTGGACAACATTATAAAAAGTTGTATATCAAATTCATTATTTCTGGAAGAGTGCTGAAAAGTAGAAAATAAAATAAATAACTAAAAAAGTGGGATGAGTCAAGAACTTCCTAATATATACTACTATGTAAATTGTTAATTATAAGGGCATTTTCAAACAAGACCTAAAATTATATTTTCTAATGAATAACATTTGACTGAGTTTTATTTACATGATGATTTCCCTAGATAATAAAGTACATCTCATGAAAGCTTGTCTCTAGGCTGAATCCTAATAGAAAGGATGAGGTGTTTAAAAAAAAAAAAAAAAAAAAAAAAAAAAAAAACAAAACAAGAAATTTAAGTTATGTCTATGAAATTAATTTCCCATTTCACATGAAAAATATTTTAAGAGAAAGTTAACAGTTAATTAAATAACACCCAACTTGGGTTGGGATATTTTTTTTTAAACCATGGTGAAAAAAAAAAAAAAAATATCAAACTTATTAAAGGGAAGACACTCCAAAGTTTGATAAAGAAATGTAGGCTGATCATATTATAATCACTATTACAACATAGTAACATTTGTTGACCATCAAGTGTAAGTAAACACTTTAAATTTTTTTGAACTTTCAATTAATACAATCAAGTCAGGATTTAATTTCAACTATAAATTTTTGCTACAAATATAAAAAAAAATAAAAAAATATATAAAAAAAATAAAAAAATATATAAAAAAATAAAAAAATATTGAAAAAAAACAAAAAATATAGAAAAAAAATAAAAAAAAATATAGAAAAAATAAAAAAAAAATATAGAAAAAATAAAAAAAAATATATAAAAAATAAAAAATATAAAAAAAAATATATAAAAAATTTAAAAAAATATATAAAAAATTAAAAAAAAATATATAAAAAAATAAAAATTAAAAAAATATAAAAAATTAAAAAAATATAAAAAATTAAAAAAATATATATTAAAAATAAAAAAAAGAAGAGAAAAAATTTTAAAAATAAAAATAACCTGAATCATATAAGGAAAGAATAGCAGAAATTAAAAAAATAAAAACTGTCAAATATATAAGCGCGTGGTATATTTATTATGGCTAAATAGAATAATTATTTTAAAACTCTAAAGAGAAATAATTAAGAAACAGCTTTCAAATATAATGATGCAATTCTATTTAAGTAAAACAAAAAAAGTGTTTCATTACAGTTAAAATGTAATGGAAAAAATAATTCAGAATTGAAAACAATAGTCTGACAGCTAATTTTTATCTGTCCAAAAGATAAAAAACAGGTCGTTTAAAAATAAAAAAATTTTTTTTTTTTTTTGTTTTTACATGTCAACATGTATTACTGAAAGATAACACTTTTTAAGGCAAGTGGTTCGTTGTAAATAAAAAGGACTTGACATTAAAATATAGAACATTAATAGTAAATAAATTAAACTTCAAGTCTTGCAGAAAATGAATCCTGCTCGTTAGGGATAAGAAATTAATTCTTAAATGGATTTGATTTATCCCCAAGTAATTTCTGGGAAACTTGCATGTTTCTTCTAATTTCCATTTCAAAACTTATTTTCAGAGAAAGGTGTTAACTAGACATACCCATTAATACATTTTAAGGTGTTAAATTAATCTAGCATACTTTCTATTTGATATGATTATTATATTTCTATGTATTAATAAACGATGAAATAAAAAAATATTGTCTTTCATTAAGAATAAAAAAGAGAGAGAGAAAAAAGAAATTCAAAATATAAACAAACTTTATCTTGTGTGCAAAAGACATTCAATTACACAGATCCCCAAGGAACAAATACAGACCCCCACCCTGCTACCATTGGAGACATAAAATACCTTTTGTAATCAATCTTATTATAATTGCTCTTGTTCCTTCTTTAGTTAATTACTTAGTTCGTCTGTCTATCCATTTACACTCTTCAGTACTGATCTGTATACCGCGATTTTCAAAGAAACACCCTCACCCACTCCACAGCAGTTAGAGGAGCGGCAATGGAGGATGCCTATAACAGTCTATTTTTATCAATTTTTTCTTTGTGTTGTGTGTGTGTGTGTGTGTGTATCTTGTATTTCTTTTGTGTAAAGTAACTCCACTTTTTCACCAAAACAGCATAGCATGAGGAAAAATGCCCCAAACTTAAAAAAAAAAAAAAATTATCATCATCAAAAGGTTTGTTATTATTAAGAGGAAAGACCAAAGTATTTTTTGATTATTTTATAAAATTTTTAATCCTGTCTAGCATGTTCAAAATTTGGGTAAAAATAAAATCTTTTTCTTTTTAAGTTGGCAACTTGGGTTATATTTACATTAGTGTTTTTGTATCCGTTTTTCAGGTGAAAAACACATTGATTTGGAAATTCTTGCAAAAATCAAGTTGTTGGATTTTAATGAAACTTTCAGGACCTATTTGAAAATGAAGGAAATTATTTTTACGTTCTTTGTTTTTCAGAAAATTGTAGTAATTTTTTTTTTTTTTTTTTTTTTTTTACATGTTACAACCCATTTACTATTTTTAGTTTCACTTTGAACTGATTAGAACATAATTCTAGAAAAAAATAATTTTTAACTTATCTTTCTTCTTATTAAATTTCTATTTGAAATTCTTATTTTTTAATTTGCATGTCATTTTGCAATTTCCTTTCAAATTATTTTTAAACTCCTATTTCATAAAATAGTTTTTTTTTTGTTTTTTTTTACTTTTTATTTTACTTTTTCATTTTTTTATTAACTTTTTTGTTAGAGTTGTTTAGAAACACAAACATTTGAAAGATAAACTTGAATTCAATTTTAAATCTAATTGATAATTTAATTATTTTTAGACTTAATTCTATTTACATTTTAAATTAGTAACTATCAGGACTTATTCAGAAATGAATTAAATTATTTTTGCGTTTTTTTTTGTTTTTTACATATGTTACTATCCACTAAATTTCATGAAATTTCGAAAAATTAAATTGGCCTCAGAAAATTTTTTATGGTAGCTTCTAAATGACATTATTGTTAAAAGGTCATGTTTCAAGGGTCGTCTTCCCATTACTGGAAAAACTCACTCAACTTTTTGGGGCTGCAATTCTTTCATTTCATTTCTGTGTTTCATTGTATCTCAACAGGCTTTGAAAATTTGTTCATCAGTGAAAAGCATTAAATATATCTTCAAGTATGTGTAAAAGAGATATGATTCTGCTTCTGTTGGAGTAAAAGACAGCACAGTGGCAGGTTGTGAGCAGAATCAAGCTCATGATGAAATCACTAATTATTTTATTTGCTGATATGTTTCTCCTCCAAAAGCTATATGGAGACTGTCAGAGTTCAAGCTACATGACACATCTCACAATGTCTACAGACTTGCTGTACATTTTGAAGACCAGCAAAGAGTTAATTTTCACAGAAGCAATGCTCAGCAAGCTACTCAGGCACAAAAAACCATAACACTATACTTACTGCATAGTTTAAACTGAATGAGTATGATGATGATGATGATGTAAGGAACCACTTGTAACCCTGGCATTCCACTGCATTATGTGTTTAATAAGCGCCTCAAGAAGATGGATATCAAGGCAAAGGAATATGATTATCATCAGTAGAATGTATAAAGTGATCCCTAGAGACACAGAAAAATTTCACTTGCAAATGTTGCTGCTGCATGTTTCAGGCACCATGAGCTTCCAGGATTTGCACACTAGAGAAGGAGAAATCTTGCCAATATTTAAGGCAGTATTCCTAAGATATGGTCTTCTCTCAAAGACACTGGAACATGCATTGCCAGAAGCTGCTGCCTGTCAGATGCCCTTACAGTTGCAAGTTGTTTGCTGCCCTGTGAATATACATGAACCCTGCAAATGCTCTTCGCCTGTGGACTACATGCAAGGAATCCATGATTGAAGATTTCTTGCACCAAGGTTTTAATACAGACCATGAGAAAACATAGCACTGCACTCAATTGATGCAATTCTGACAGAGAATAGCATTAATTGTTTTAGCAATTGGGCTGCCTGAACTTATTGGAGTACCACATTTTGACCATCATGAAGACTTCAATCACCCAGGCATTGCAACACTTACTGATGAACAGAGACTGATTGCTAATGCTGTGCTTGAACCTGTAGATGAGGTGAGGTGCCCCCAAAACTCCTGTTTCTATGTAGATGCACCAGGAGGCTGTGGTAAAACTTATGTTTAATACCATAATTTTATGTCTGCGAAGGAACAACTGCAACATGTATAGTGGTGCTTGGATAAGCATTGCCTCTACACTACTGTCAAGTGGAAAGACTATCCATAGTTCGTTCAAATTGCTTGCCCCACTCACAGAGGCCAATGTTTGTAATATACCAGCCACTTCAGACTATGCAATTTATTTATGAAATCTGGATTTGATCATCTTGGATGAGGCTTCTATGACCCTTTCATTTGTCTTCATGCTATTGATAAAGCCTTGCGAGACATCACTAGCATTACTGCCATTTTTGATGGTAAAGTTATGCTTTTGAGGGGAGACTTTAGGCAAGTCCTACCGATATTGCCAAGAGGAACTCATGAGGCAATCATTGAAATCTGTATTAAAAATTCTCCACTGGCTGATTTTCATCCAATACAGATTAAGCCAAAACATCAGGACAACAGCAGATCAAAGGGAATTTTCAGCATGGCTCTTGCATCTTGGCAATGGAACATCAGCAGCTTCACAAGATCCTAATCTTGCTGTTGATGACATAGAAGTGCCTCAAAGTTAATGTGTTGACATCTCACTGGTGGAATAATATCTTCAACAATCCATCTGAAGAAGAGAGAAGGAGCAGAGTAATTCTTTTGCCAAAGAACTCAGACTGTCTGATGATCAATGAAGAAGTTTTGAGACAACTTCCAGGTGACTGCTGCACCTATTATACTACAAATAAAGTTTTGACATGGTCCCACTGAAGATGACCATGACCCACTTGAATTTCTAAACTTTGGCACCATCAGGAATTCCTTCTCATAAATTGAGTTTAAAACCTGGCTCAATAATAATGCTTCTTCATAACATTTCTATCCAGAATGGACTCTGCAAGGGTGCAAGACTGGAAACAGTGGCTATGCATCAACATTCAATTGAGGCTTCCTTGATTAGTGGCTCACTAATTGGCAGATTCACCCCCAGAATAAAGCTGGCTCCAAGTGACTAACTTGCCATTCACCCTGGAGAGAACCCAGTTTACTGTTCATTTGTTATATACCATGACTATTAACAAGTCACAAGGGCAGACATTTGAGAAGGTGGGATTGTTCTTACCTCAGCCAATGTTCAGTTATGGACAATTCTATGTGGTATACTCTAGAGCTTGCAAACTCTCAGATGTAAGGGTTAAGGTGATGGAGACAGACAAGAAGAGAGAAGAGGGGCAAGTGTTACTAAGCACATTGTCTACCAAGAGGTACTGACTTGAAGGAGTGGAGTGTTTTCAGAAATTCTGGAGACCCTTGATTACATTAGGTATGTGTCCTTGGTTTGTTTTTATATATATATATATATATATATATATATATATATATATATATATATATATATATATAAAATGAATATCTTTCAAAAGAGAAAACTATTTATATGTGGCATGTATTATATAGTTTTGTACATATATAGGTACATTGGCATGGCTCTATGTTGGGAGTGGGGAGTTTCATGGACTGATTGGCATTGGCAATCTTTGCACACATGATGGACACTCCTCCCAAGTATCTCTGTGGCGTTTATTTTCCCAGCCTATGAGTATCATATGTTAAAAAGGATAAATTTAATAGCTAAACTTTATGTATTTGTAAATATACCTATACAAATATACTCAATTTTACTATTTGTTGCCAAAGTATTTAATTGCTCCTTCTTCAATGTATTATTTTTATACATACACATATGTAGAGAAATTTATTGTTTACTCAACATTCTATTAGTTGTTCTGTGGAAATTCCATGGATCCCACTATTTATCACTACCTGCCTACTTTGTATTTTATTATCTATTGTGTTGGGTGCATCTGCAATTTTGCCATTTCAAATTAGAGGTAAGTCTTTGAAAAAAAATCTTCTGAAAATATATATTTGCATATAATATGCACCTCCACTTTTGCCTTTAATTTTCATTCAAAATTTCTTGTATTATGCACAACAATACAGTAAGGCTCAAAAGTGATATTATCTTACAAACATCCGTAACTCCATTTTTTTTTAAAAACACAATGTATATAAGCTAACAATTATTGTTGGCAATGGGCATAAGCTTGTTTTTTTTTTCTTTTTCACTATTAAATGCTGCTCAGCCAATATTAAACAGTAAAAAAAAAAAAACAAAATAAAAAAACTGTTCATGAGAGAGTGACTTACCAAAGTTCTTACATGCACTTCATTGATCATTGTGGTATGCTAGTGATAGATTGTAACAATATATATATATATATATATATATATAATGAGAGGGAGTACAAGGAATTAATTTCTGCCTTTCGTCAAATGGCCTAGGCCAATCAACTGTGATATAAACTTCCTGATATTCATATGCTTTTAACAATAGTAATATACACACTAGGAGTGACAACACAATACCTAAAATCCAACTAATCATCAATTTTTTTTTTTTTTAGGGGGGGGCTCCTTGATAATACTAAGAACTTTTAGTACCTGCATGCATGTAAACATGGCTGGCTACTCTCATTTTCCAAGCACACCAGTCTTAGGGCAGCTACCCAATCACTATTGCAGACACCTGCTCAGATACATTTGTGTAACATCTAGAAAGACCAACTGTGGTTTATACTGCAACTTTGTCGAGTGGACCTTAGTTATAGAGAGAGAGAGAGAGAGAGAAAATAACCTGTCATGACCAACAGTTTGGACAATGCTATCATGCTCAAGTCCTCAGTCATGATGACATAACCATCAAAGGCTTTCAAACAGCTCTGTCGAACCCCATCTTCATTCACCAGGCTTGGGTCAACACAAGGCTAGGTTTTCAGGCACTTTCCAATGTGCCATACACTGGGATCACCTCCCTAGACAGATAACATCAAGGTCACTTTTCGGAAAAATCAATCAGGGTGAGATTCAAACCTGGGCTTCATGGTCAGAAGTAGACATTCTAGCCATGCACGCACACACACACACACACACACACACACATATATTTTATTACATAACAGGGAAATCAAAATTACCTCATGGGTATAAACTACCTCCATCTGTATGTTGGCTTTATTCAACCCAAAATGAATTGTCTTGGAAATTGAAATTAAAACAGTTGAAGAAATAGATACATAGTTAATTTATCAGACAACACAAAAAAACAAAAAACTGCCTGAGTGGTGGTAAGGGAGGGCAGATGTTGTCTGGATTAAATGACAAATTTGCTACACAATTCAGCTTAGATGTAACCATTAAACCCCAAATTGCAGTTATAAGAAGGAAGAAATTATACCAAGGAAAACTGAAAGAAAATTTTTTTTAAATATGAAGATTATTAACTAATTATATGAAAATTTATAACACTCAAATTTACCAAAATATGCTTACAAATAAAACATAAGATTAACAAATTGTTATTAGATAGTTTATATTTTAAAAAAAAGATTAAGGAAAAAATTATATCAACCATTTAAAATTTAAAAATAAGTTAAAATCTTAATACAAACAATATCCAGAGGATCCACTTGGATTATATACTAATGTTTTTATTACCTACTCTAATATATATACATATATAAAGAAATATAGTTTTAAGGTGTGCTACATTCATGGGATGAAGTGCTCAATATCAGAAATAGAGCGTATGTAAATATAAATATAAAAGGTGACAGGTTGTTTCATTCTAGCATGAAACAGCCTGTCACCTCTGAGTGTTGACTGTGTGTGTGTGTCTGAAGGCCGTTTATTAGATTTTGAAACTGAACACTTTCTTAAATTAACTATTGCTTGGATCTTTCAAGAGCTCTCAAGTAGTGTCCTAATTTATTTTGTTGTTATCATAATGTTTCGGCCATTGTACCTTCCAGCTTTCATCAGGTATATACCAATCTAGGTAACCTGCAAGGAAATCTGAGCTGAATACTTTCTTTAATCTATAGGGGAAGACTGTTCCCATTATGCTGTCCATATCCAGGGATATCTCCTCTAGTTCTTATTTTTAGTACTGCTCAGCCAGGGACTGAACTCACAATTACTTGGTCACTAAATTTACAAACCAATTAATCCAGTAGTCTCTAGTAGATTAAAGCATTGATACATGAAATAGTATAAATAATAACTCTTCATCCCAGAAATTCAGACAGAAAAACTGTTCTGGTTTCTGGTTGTTGGATCTGATAAGACAAATTAATTTGTTGCCCCTCTTATCCTCAAAACTCCCAATGCATTTTCCTTACAGTTTTGTCTATCATTACAACTTAAAAAAACTGAACCCAACCGACGTCAACAAAATGCTTTGTTTATAAGCTTCTCCCCTTTGTCTCATCATATATATGATGAAAAATATAGTCTTAAAGGTATGCTATATTTATAAGTGCTCAATATCAGGAATAAAGTATGTGTAAATATAAAAATGGGCACTGGGGTCAACATTGAGTGGTGACAGTTTGTTCCATGCTTGAATGTAATCTTCAGTCCAACTTCAGGCCTGAAGATTGCATTCAAGCATAAAACAAACAATCTCCACTATGATGACTTAAGTGTCATATATATATATATATATATATATATATATATATATATATATATATATATATACACACACACACACACAGACAGACACAGACTTCAAGAACAGTTAAAATTCATTCTAAAACAATTATACATCAGAAGCAGGAGGCTACAAATAGTATATAAACACCCTCCACAAAAAAATACTATACGAGCAAAACAGATTGAGATTTAAAGAATATATGAACATAAAAGGGACCTCAAATTAAACAACATGCTCAATGTACTTGTGCTACCAAAACCTTTGTGATCACAATTTTGAACTACAAACGAACGAAAAAAAAAATCAACAACAATGTTTAATAAAAACTGAACATAATTTACTTAGTCGCATTGAAAGTGGTATAAACTATAAGAACCCTACAAATAATATACAACTGACTTGGCTATTTCAGTTTATACCATTTCCTTACTAAATTAAATATGGAAACAATATAGCACTCATAAACTGATAATTAAAAATAAATATAAAATTAAAAACAATAGCTAAAAATAAAAAATAAAAATCTGTTTTCTAAAACAATACAGTTAAAGTAAAAATCACTGTTTAATCACTTGACATAAGCCATGATTTGGGTCTCTTATGCAGATTTTGTTCTTGTGAAATCATGTTTCTGACAACATTAGAACAACAAAATCCCTCAAAGTAAGAACTTGCTAAATTTTCTCTATTTGGATACACACACACACAATATATGTGTGCGTGCAAGTGTGTGTGTATGTGCTTTGAACAATAAATATAAATTATTAATAAAAACTATTAAAGAATTAAAATTTTCAGACACTGGCTTGTATATTAATACTTTTTTGTTTTATTATTTCAGTTAGGTTCCTTGATTAGTTTCAGCCAGCTTGGTCATCATCAGGAGAAAAAAAATCCCTGCTTGTTAGTAGCAATGAAGTAAAGGAGTGAATGACTGTTTCTGAAGAAAGTGAACTTTATCTGTAGTTTTCATGTTTTTTTATCATTACTTTGGTCAGTCCTTATGTTGGTTAAACAGCTTCTTTCAAGTTGTTTTTAAAATAGGGGATGGGAGATTCTTGACTCTCAGAATTCCCTCCTTGGTCATTTTGACAGTTTTATTGGTTGCTGGAAATAGGATGCGTGTCTGTTTGTGTTATCTTTTAGTTTTTTGGGAGTGTGTGTGATATGTGTATATTTGTGTGAGTGCATGTATAAGTGTGAGATCTCAACACCTCTGCAAGCATGTTTGTCTTCTGTGGATGAAAAATGTGGGTAGGGCTTAATTTATGGAGTTATATATTAATTCTATCTGTTTTTGTTAAATTTGTGGTTAAGCCCATCTGGACGAAGTGTTTTGAGGTGCAAAATCCATTTGTCTTTATGTTCCTCTAGTATTTTACTAAGGTTATCTTTTCTGTCTATTTCTATTTTTTTCAATTATAGTGAATTTCGAATGGCTTTTAAAATCATGTTTTTCTAGGTGGAAATGTTCTACAGGTAATAATCTTTCATGGGGAGCCAACTTGATCCGATTCTGATAATTATTAATTCTGTAGTGAAAGGGCCATTCAGATTATCCCACATTGTTTCTGGCATAGTGTGCATTCTAATAGGTAAATTATGTTATGACTTCTAAAGTTAGAGCTGTGGTAGATTTTGAAAGTAGGTTTAATGACCGATCTAGTGAACGAATTGGTATGTTTAATGTGGTTACAACTTCAGCTCCTTTTGTTTTTACATGGTTGGAAAAATCATGTTTTTATTTTTGGTCTATTATCGGTTACCTTATCTGAAGTTTGGTTACTACCTATAATTTCCTTAAAGTTCTTAGGGTTATGATATGCTAGAAGGCCAGGTTTCTCAAAGTTTTTAGGTCTGGTTTGAGATGTAGTATTTCCCCAGTGACTTTCTATTATCTGAAATAGTGGAGGAAAAGTGGTGTTGAAAGTGGTTACTAGAGGGTCTGGATTTAATTTTCATTTTATACATTAGGGTGTCTTCTCTCTACATATATTAATGTATATTTGGGCAACAACCTTTCTTTTAAGCAGCTTTCATTGAAAATGGCTGACAAGGAAGATTTAATTAGTATTTTGAGTTTTTCCAGTATTCTAATATTTTTTCCAATTTTCAGGGGTTAAAGAATATAAAAATTGTCCATAGTTGTTAGTATTCGGAGTGTTTTCAGCTAGTTCTATAGCTATTATCAAGGATGTTGTTCTGATATGGTAAGTTTCGTGTGTTGTCTCCTCTACATAGAAGTTTAGCTGTGTGGAGATCTGTCAAGGAATGTATGCCTTTTTTGGTGGCCATGTGTTATGCACAACTGGTTGACCTGGAAATCACTTATTTTTAGAAAACCTTTAACATGCCATCTCTGGTGATAGTAGTCTGGTATTTAATCTAAAGTGTTTCCGTAATAATGAGATGTGTATAACTATGTGATTTGAAAAGAATTGACTAGAATTTTCCTTAAAGGTACTTGTAAATTATGGGTTTATATATATATATATATATATATATATATATATATATATATATATATATATATATATATATATATAAAATTAACTATTTTAGACCTGAACCACTAGACTACCCATAATTATTACCTATTATATAATAATTAGATTATAGTGGCAAAGACTTGTGTAGAATCAGCCACAATATTTGGAAGACCTGCAAAGATAGAAATGGTGCAGTATGCCACAATGTGCCCAAACAGTCCTCCTCAGATTTGAATTCAGAGTTTTTCTTATTCTAGACTAGTTGCTAATGAGGGCAAGCAAGCCCAGTCTGCCCTGCTATTTAACTCATAGCTAGGATCAGAACTATATATATATATATATATATATATGTGTGTGTGTGTGGTTGGTTCAACACAAGTCTTCACCACTATAATCATATCATGCCCCTCATTCATTGAAAAATCAATAGTAGTGTCCACTAATTACATAAGTTGACATTGAGGTAATGATTGCGTTTAAGCATGAAACAGACTTGCCGCTGGATGACATGCACTCTATCCATAATATTGAGTGCTTTAACCCATAAATACAGCATACCTTAAAACTATATTTTTATTTTTTATATAAAGTCTCTCACACAGCTAAAAAGGCATATGCAGCTACAGCAATGTGTTCAAAAGTCTTTAACAGTTGACAAATCAGCCATGGTTTTAAACTAGGAACATCATTATCACTAATCAAGACTGCTTGAACAGAATCTTCTAATTCCCATAGGTGAAAAAGACAAATCGTGTGGCTCAAGATATGTTAATCGTATACAACCAAATGCAATCTCTGCACAGTTCTGGTGATTTGTAATATTTCCTTCTGAGATTTTAATTCTTATGGACCTTATATTTCGAGATTGCAACAAAACTAACACCAAGTACTGGTAAAAAAAGAAAAGGAAAATATTACAATCAGCCATTTTCTTCACACACGCACATTTCAGATGTTAAGATATTTTCAATTGTTACTCAAAGGCCCATTGGTCATCTTCAAAAGGAATTGTTGGCCTTACAATGATGTACTATTTTTTTTTTTTTATAAAAAAAAAAAAAAAATAAATCTAGACACTTGTCAGGTTTTGAAATACGAGTTGACATTTGAAATCAGATGTAGCTTCTCAATCTGCATTCCTGTCAAAGTTCTTTTGTTTCAGGCTGAAACAAAGAGGATTTGTGTGCAGAATATTTTCTTTAAATTTTACATCAACTGTCAGATCCAAGCAGTCCAAAATATGCTGAATAATTGTACAAGTTCTGCCCAGAATAGATGCAGCTAGTTTGAATAGCTAAAGAATTGGCTGTGCAGCCATAATACAATTTAACAATCAGGGACACTCTTTCATGGAGCTACTTATTTGGCTGTGGGATGCCATTGAAGGAGCTTGTGTACTGTGTGACCATTACAGTCATAAAAACTGAGCAAGTAGATCAGTAAAGTTCCATGCAGAGAGCAGTTTACAAGATGGAAATGATGTAGGCATAAGTATGTAAGGTCTGAAGGAGGTATGACTTTGCTAGACAGACATTCAATGTTATTTTAATTACTTCTATCTTGGAGAAAAGGAGAGGTTACCTGCCTTTGATGCTGTTGGAATTTGTAGAAAAGATAGGCAACACACAGTGACAGAACATAGGGGGTGCAGAGAGGAGTAACCACCACATGGTATACGATCAGATGGCACAAAATCACTCAATGATTGGCAAATTTATTGCCAGTGAAATGTTCCACTTCCAATATTTTCACAAAAAAATGTGTGTAGAAATCTCACCTAGCCATACTAGACCCAATCTAACCAAACTTATTTGAAAAATTTAAAAGTAAGCCCAAGTTAAGTTAGGGCAGACCAAGTTTTAACACATTTATCAGTGAAAATGTGTGACACGATAACTAGGCGTATATTAAGGTGGATTTCTAAAATATGTATTTTATTTAAATAAATTAAGAATAGAAAACGGTTAAGAATAGAAAAATAGTTTAAAAACATGTGTTTTGTTTAACAAAAGTACTAAGGGAAAAAGAAAAGGAAAAAAATAAATAAATAAACGCTTTTTCTTTTATAAGTAAATTTGTGGAAGAGAAAAGGGCATCAGATTACTGTTAAATCCTACCAGTCTTCCAATAAAATATTTGACTAAGTGATTTGATGTGATAAAAGATAAACGTTTAGGAAATAGATTTTAGATGACCAAGTCAAAAACTGTCTTTACAGTATTTCGACAATACATTAAGGAAATAAAGAAAAGATAATAGAATTTTCCCTTTCTCCAGGCAATAAAAAAAAAAAGAAAAAAAAAACGCCTGACTACTGAGAAAGTGCCAGGGCTATAAAAAGCATCCGATGGCCTTCACACATCCTGGAAAATACATCGTTGGAGGCTGAGTGCAGACAGGATGTCCGCGGGATGTTTACACATCAAAAGGAAGCAAAATTTAAGTACCTTGAAATTTTGAACTTACAGTCGCCAATGCTTATCTTTTGTTTTCATCCGGTGGTCTAGTGGACTTCCGATTATTTCAATATAAATACAAGTGATTTTTCCGAGCCAAGCAGTTCAGCCGGGCATGTGCTTGAAGTAACCATGTGTGTCAGGCACACTGAAGAAGTGAAACTCCGTTCATCTGAGTTGGTCAGTTCGGCATTTGATCTCCATTAGTTAGGGTTAGAGCTGAGTGTTACATCACCTGCCCAAACTGCAAGTCTAAGTCTGAACGAAATAAAGCGTTGATTAAACTCATCTAAGTTGTGGAAGTTCGTTCCTTCAATGGTTTATCTTGTGCCTCCAGCTTGAGACTTTGACTTTTTCAACCAATCCCCGGCAACATCACAGCGTGGAGAACGGTTGCCGGAGAAATTGCACAGACCTCAACAAGGGGTGTCACAAATGTTAGGAAATTAATTCAAAAAGTAGTGAAAGAGAACCTAAAATTTCCTCCTTTTTATTTACTTTTATATCCTTTTTGTGACTGCCCACAGATACTTATTTCATTAACAGCATGTGATGAATTATTTTGGCGATGACACTCAGTAGTTTTTCAAAAATGCGCAGTGCAGATGAAAATGCATGCCAGCCAAAATGTGTTAAAGACAAAAAAAAAAAAAAAAAAAAAAAAAAAACATTCTTTAATTCCATTTTCCTGCAGCTGAGGCCAGATTGAAAACTAATTCCATATTAATATTTTAAGATATATTCCTAGGATTTTTTTATAAAATGATAATGGAAATTTTTTCTCCTTGCCTCAACTGATAGATCAGAGTATTTCAATGAATAGACATAATGATCAAATTGTAACTTGTGTCAGATATAACATTCCATATACAAGGTTTTGATGCAAAAAGATCACAAGTTTTATGGTAAATTTTTGGTTGTCATTAGCGATGACAAAAGCTTTGCAGGGTGCTTTTTGTAGTTTTCATTGCAATATTATTATTATTATTATTATTATAGTTATCTCCGTTAATTCACCAAAAAACATCATTGCATGATGAAAGAAGGCTTCAAACTTAATAAAAACAAAGTTTTATCATCAAAATGTTTGTTATTATCAAGAGCAAAGACCAAAGTATTTTTTGATTATTCTATTAAATTTTTTCATAATTTCTAGCACATTCGAAACTTTGGTTAAAAGTCTTGTTTTTTTTTTACATAAGCTGTCTACGTAATATTTACCATTAGTGTTTTAGCGCCTTTTTCCAGGTGAAATTGAAGGAGACAGTAGGGATGACTAAAGCAGTCCCCTGATACAAGATGGAGTGCTAGGTGCGATTCTGTTCACGTTCTAAAAACAAAGTTGGATGACATAGCTAAATTGTTGAAGGATATGGTCAGTGATACATTAGTATCAGTCAACACAAGTGACTGCAGCTGCTTGTTGCACAGCATGCAAACTTTTAGCTTTCTAACTATGCTGCTTTTCTAGAACATCCTGATTTCCATCGAATGAGTACAGAAGAGACTTCAGTGCCATAGAATGAACTTCAATGAAGCTTGAGCTGGCATTCAAAGTCTGCAACAATCTGTTATGAGTGAATGGTATTCTCTCTGTAAAAATTCATTTGCAAAAGGCAAGGAAAAATGCTTAGGATGGGTTATTGGCATTGGTCACCAGAGAAGGGTGCATCGTAAAAAAAAAAAAAGACAATGGCTGGAGAGATGAAAGATGAGCCTCTGAATGTGAGAGAAGAAATAGATGTTACCTTGAAGGCAGTATTGGGCAGGTTGAATACAGAACTGAAAAATCGATTTACAAGGTTGAATCAGTTACATGAGTAATTTGGGTTCCTCCTGGATATTTAAAGTCTCATTGACTCAAACGAAGACAAGGCAGAAAAATGCAAAGTATCTGCTGCAGCATACAAGGGGGATTTTAATGGAATAGAAATGTCACAAAATTACAGAGTGATGAATGTTAATATAAAAAAGAAAAGACGGCGACTTTGTTAGACCAAAAAACTATCAAACTTTTCAAATTCACACTATCTGATGGCAAGGTGTTCTCCAATTTAAAAATAGGCCTACACATACTGTTGGCCGTTGCTGTCTCTGTGGCATCTTGTGAGTGCTATTTCACCAAACTAAAATTAATAATAAAAAAAAAGTATCTTTGAAGCACAATGGGTCAGGAGTGCCGCCACAACTTGGCTTTATTAAGCATCGAAAATGAAGAATTTGGACATAATTGTGGATAGCGTTATTGACAAATTTTTAACTACCATGCCTGGTCATATGACAAATTCAAATAAACGAAATGAATTGCTCTAATCTTGACATTCAGGTTTTGTCATTGCACAGTTCTTATTGGTAGTGGTGGATCAAATGAAAATGTATTTGAATTGTATTTAAATACTTTTTCAAAGCATTTGTATTTGTATGAAAAAGCATTTAGATTTTTGCCTAGTTTCAGAAGTGTTTGTTTTTTGTATTTTTGGAATCTGGAAGAAAATTGTATTTATATTTGTATTTCCAATTATATCATGTAAATAATTGCAAGAAGTATTTGTATTTGAATTTCTAAAAATTTAATATTTGATCCATCTTGGCTTGTTGGCCACTGGTTGTGGTAGGGGGTGCTGAGTCAAGCTCTTGCCCTACTCTGAACAAAGACCTTGGTATACCACTGGCAACATGTGTTGAATGGATTCCCATTATGTATATGAAAAATTCAGGCCATGTCTTAACTTTGTTCAAAAGATAAATAGTATAAATCTTCCTTTAACTATTACATTTTGAGTGAGAAAAAAAAAAAAACAAAAAAAACATAAGACTTTGTTATATAAATAAGATAGAACAAATCCATATTAACAAAGCAATTTTTTTTGTTTCTTTTTTAATATACTTCAGCAAAAAGTTGTTGATAATGATAAGAAAAGAAGTACTTCATAAAGTTTATTTTCAGAATTAAATTTCAAATCAATTTTCCTTCTTTTTAATTATTCCACTCTTAAATTCTTAATTTATTTTCCTCAGACCTTTTCCATGGTCATGAAGTGCTGATGGAAATATCCAAAAATCAATATGCCAATTACTCACCAAATCTACTTTTGGAGGAAGGAGTTTGAATCAATAATAGGCAGGTGAGAGATGGAGACACAAAGAGAGAGAAAAAAAATTTCTCTAGAAAAGTAAATCCAGCCAAATTTATTTTACATGCTTGCTTTATATATAGCCTAATATTTTAAATAATCTGATGTTAATAGTTATGTATCCTCCAAAATCCTTCCTAAATTTTCATGGATAAATGAAAGCTAAAATCAGTTTTATATGACCCTGCTGACTAATTCTTTAGTATGAATAAAATATAACAAAGGCCACACAAAAGATAAAATACAGGATTTTAAACAAAGAAAAGAGGACATAAAATGAAATTAAAGTGTATTTTAGATGGGAATATTTACCCATAGAATATTATTATAATTAAAAAAACAAAAAAAAAACACAAGCAATAAAAAGATAAAAGTTTGCAATAATTTTAATCAAAATGGTCACAAAAGTCTACTTTCACTTGCAATGCTATTATATGTTTAAAAGGGTTTAGAGTTTCATTTACCACGTGGGGGGGGGATAAAACTTAAAATCTACCAAAAAAATACAAATCAATGTAAACGTCTTGTTACATACAAAAAATCCCGATTTACTAAATAATAAATTGATTTGCTAAATAACAGACAGAGAGAAAGAGTAGCCAAATATTTTTCATTTAAAAGTCATTAAGTCAGAAAAAAAAAAAAAACATTTTTTAAAACAAGAAGTCAAGTGGTTCAATATTTGAAAAAGCAGATAAATCTAAAACAAAAAAAGTTTCATGTGAATCAGAGGAAAAAAACCATCAACCCTCCAACATTATAAAGGACAAAATGTACAGAAAAATTGCTGTTACAAACAGCAAAAGAACAATAAAATGGCATACGGTTTTGGGGTGAAACATTTCAGATTAAATTTATAAAAAAGAATGTTAGTTCTATAAAAGAATGCTATTTCTATAAAGAATAGAAATGCATAAAATATATTTTTAAATTTAATAGTTATAAATGAAAAAAGTCAATAAAACTTCCTAGAAATCTTTCAATGAACACTAAATGAACTAAAATTAATAATAAAAAATAAAGTATCTTTGAAGCACAATGGCTCAGGAGTGCCTCCGCAATTTGGCTTTATTAAGCATCGAAATGCATAAAATATATTTTAAAGATAATAAAAGTTTGCAATATATATATTGAAATCAGATGTGGCTTTTCAAGATTAGAGGCCATGAATAAAGGAAGAAAATGATTTTATATTGTAAAATTTAATTAAATTTGTGATAAAGTTGAAATCAGTCTCTACAGTAAGTATTTGTGTTGATATTTATGTGGTTGAATATGGTACAAGAGCACAGAAAATGAGCTCTCAGTGAGCATTAAACTCACTTGCAGTATTGAGGTTACCAGATAGCTTTTGTTGAGAAAAAAAATTCATTAAACAAAATTAAAAGATTATTTGCTTGTAAGATTATTAGTACTGTAAACAATGTTAAGCTTTAATTATATTTCAGTAAAGCAGACAAAGAACAGGTTTCAGTTTTTAAACCATTGATATATTCTATAAAAGTCGCACCTGCACTTTGTTTATAACAAGATGTTAAAAGTATCTAAGAAAAAAAATCAAATTGTACTTTCAGCTTGACAATCTTTTATTATAATCACTTTTGTATTTTAGTTATACAGTAAGTAAATAAAAAAAATAAAAATTTAGAAAAACTCACAAACAGAAAACTAAAAAAAAAATTTACATCGATAAGAAACTTATTTATAAGGACTCAAAAACCAAATAATTTTTTCTTCACACGAAACAAAGAAAATAAAACAAGAAAATGAATAAAAATTAAATTTCATAAAATGAATAAACCTGAATCTCACACATACAAAGGATTCTTTCCAATGTTCTATATGTAAAAAACAATGCTTTCATTCACATTAATTTTTTTTAATTTTCTTCAAATATTAAACTAAGCAGTCTGAATTAAAAAAAAATTTAAAAAAAATAAGCAGCAGCTTACATCCCACATCCTTGATAATTTAATCAACATGGTTGTAAGACTAGAGTAAAATTATCTCCTTTTGACTAATTTTTCATGCCATATTATTTATTTTTACTACCTTATATTATATCAAAATTCTGGATGAAAATCTACAACTATCAGTGCAATATCTTCATCTAAGTCGGTGATTTACTTTCCAGCAAGATAATGATCCCAAACATACATCTAAATCAGTGACTGTGTGGCTTCAGAAAAAGAAGATTACAGTTCTGCCATGGCCTTCAATGAGTCCTAACTTGAATCCTATTGAAAAATTTATGGCAAGAATTGAAAATTCGGAGAAATCATCAGTCACCAAAAAACGTTCAGGAATTAGAACATGTAATCATTGAAGAATGGAAGAAAATCCTAAAAAAGACTTGTTCAAATCTCATCAAAAAATTTAGAAAACAATTGCAGAAAGTTATAAAAGATTAGAGGCCATGCTATTGACTATTAATAGTGAAACGTCTCACATTTTTTCTATTTTTCATACTATACGAATAATTTTGTCTATAATCTGCCTGTCAAATTTGTTGTGTTCAACCTATTGTTCTGAAAATTGAGCTTTATTTTCCTTTTTAACATATAAAAAAAAAAAAAAAAAAAAAGCATCATACGGGCATTTAATTCTGAAAAATGGATAAAATATTCAAAATTGATGGGTGTACGAATAATTTTGTCGTTGACTATATATAAAATAAGCACTTTAATACATAAATATAGCATACCTTAAAATTATATTTTATTATAGAATTATGGTGATATATATTTTTTTTTTTTTTACTTTAATTTGTAAAGCTGTTTATAGAGAAAAAACAAAGCCAGTGCTGAAGACTCATTAACAGGATACATTATATTTTAATAAATTTTATTTTATTTACCAAAGTTAATCATAAGTAGTCTGACATTAAAATTTTTAACAGTAAGTGACAAATATAAATGGTAAATCATTAAACAGTGGGGTTAACAAAATTTTCTGAAAGTGATTTTCAAACCTGTATGCAAAAAAAAAAAAAAAAAAAACACTTTTTAATGTTCTGATGTGAATAAACATTGAAATATTCACTTAACTACACAAAACTCATCTGTTAATTGAATACTAATTACCTATAAACATTTTTCCAACCACTCACATATTGTACCAATTATTGAAATCATGAGAAAAACAGCCATATAAATGGAATAATATTATGTTTAGTTTGTTTTATGATGGGAAGTGTATTAAAAGCATTTAAAATTGAACATTAAATGTTCTAGAGAGGAAAATTTATAACTTATTTCTTATATCCTCAGTATTTTTGAGAGATTCTTTTGCTTACAAAACTATTTAGAGACCGTTTAACCTATCATAATTTAATGTCATATAAGACACCTTCATCCATTTTAGCCAAGTACATTACTGGGAAGGGGTAGGGAGGTATCAGATGATACATCAAATATTACTGGAACTTCATTTATGTTTTCCCTATTTGGCCCAGTCTAGAATATTCTTTTTCATTCATTTACTCTAAGTTGATAAAATTCCGATATTAGGTTGTGAAGAAAGTTGATTTTAAATGCTATCAAGTACAATAAGTGATCAATAATTACTTTTTATCTAGTCATAGTAATGCCATGAATTGTATATTAAAAAACTAAGTTTGTCAAATTGAAATTTGTACTTAAAGATGACTATCACAATTCAGCAAACTTTTATAAATAAAAACACTGTTTATAATTCCTCTAAATTGAGTATCAGAAACAGGGTTTCACGAGAGCTGAAATTAAAACCAAAGTTTTGTTCCGTTAAAGAGATGACCACATTATAGTCTGTTAGAAGATTACATTTCCCATTAGTCAGATGGGGATAGTGGAAAAATCAGATCTAGGGTTTCTAGATAAAAAAGCCCTTTGTATCTGAGAGAGGACAATCTTCCTTCCTCGTAGTCCCCTACTCATTCAACCTTATAACATAAGCTAGTTAGGTAAATATGAACATATTTTCAGACAAATTTGTGTTATCCATTATCATAAAAATCAACATTAGAGAATCTTACGCCATCTTAAGTGAAAATACAATATTAGCATCTTAAATCACCTCAAATGAAGAAGAAAAAAGAAAAAAAAAAGTTGTTAAAATAAAATTTTTGAAGAAAAAATTACTTTCAGGGAAAAATTTACAAAATTATTTCATAATGAAATTTATTTTTAAGTAAACAAATTCCACAAACTTGGATCTTCATGCCTGCATCCACCTCTCCGCCCCCCCCTCCCAAAAAGAGAGAGAGAATGGAGTGTCAAAAAGATGTTTTTTCCAGTGACACTTCTATTATTTTAACTACTTCCACTCCTCAGATAGGTTTATTATTTTAAAAAGTAATGATTAAAATTGTAATAAAACTTAAAAGGGAATTTCCACAAATTTTTGCTTGTGAGAATTTACAACAAATATATTAAACACTATTTATTAGATTGTTTATTTACAAGAATAATTTTATATTTTACAACATTCTAAAAATTAATACAATTAAAATTAATGCAATAAAATATTTATCATTTACCAATGCATAAAGAAAGAAATATGAAAATTTTTTTATTCATAAATTTATAAAAATTTACTAAATTATTAAAATATGTGAGCTGTAAGGAAATCCTTATTGTCTATCATTTTATAAAGTTCGAATCGAGTGGCAATTAGTTGATGTTTTGCCAACCATTCCCATAAACAATTTAATAAATAATGTTTATTATTTTGTTACAAATTCTCAAGAACAAAGAAAATGTATAAATTTACTTTCATATATTTAGGTTTTATTACAATTCTAATCTTGGCTCTTTAAAAGTATACATATTGTCAAGGAGTGACTAAAAATAATAGTGATGTCAATGGAAAAACTGTCCTTTTGACACACCCTTTTTTTTTTTTTGCAGGCATGAAGCCATAAATTCTATCTTGAGCAAAAATACCAGAGCATTATTATTATTATTATTAGAATAACCAATTGGAATGAATTATTAATTTATTTCTTAAAATTTTTCAGTCTTTCAAAATATGCAATAAAACAAAATTTAAAAGCTATTATAACTACATGTTTCACCTCTTTATAGTAGGCATCCTCAGACCGGAGTGAGAAACAAACCAGTGTGTGAGAAAAGGAAATTGAAATATGGGGAAGAGGCAATAAAAATCTTTAGATGCTATGTCCAGAGTTTCTTTTTTTTTTTTCCTCTTGCCACACTGAAGCCGTTAACGCCTGCGGGATTTGAAATACTTAATGTCATAGAAAAATACAGCATAGAGTTTTTATTTAATAATCTGAATGTTGGATGTTTTACAAATATACTGCCAAAAGAAAGCTTTTTTCCCAATGTTACTTTTTCTTCTTCCAAGTGAACAAGTTCCACTTACCTGGCAAATATGTTTTAAACACAGATGTCATATTTAGTCCAAGTACTGTTATCACTTCAAGCAGCAAAAGCAGAGTTGATAAGTGAACAGCTAAGAAAATTGTAGATTATTTGACATTATAGCTAACACTGACAGGGAGAGCTCCATTTCTTGTGTCACAGTAAGCATATATATTTAAAAAAAAAAAAAAAAAAAAAAAGTAAGAAAGGAAAAAAAAAAATAAACACTCCATTAGTAAAGAAGAGCAGGATTGTGGGTTTTTTTTTCTGTGGTGGAAGATTTGGTTTCAACAGGTCAGCCCAATCAACATGTCTCATAAGATTAAGATATTCTGCTGTTCACTAAACACTGAACAAAAACCACATAAGTAGGTATAGACATATTAAAATAGATTGAGTCTTTTTAATAAGATTATCTCAATAAAAACAATTGTTGAAAAGGCGAAAAGAAGGATTTTCTTAATCAGTCAGCATTGTTTAATACAATGACATGCATTTTATTATTGGTCACAAATTGCTTCTTCACAAATGTTAAATGCCTGAAGCACTTGAAAGCATCAGTTCCAGGAGTCAGAGACGTGGCTATTGTAATCAACTGATTGACAATAAGGATGGATTAATAAACTATACACCTGGTTTGATGCTTTTCTTCTCACAATTTGTCAGCTTTCAAGTCTACCACCTGGGTAACAGAACACAAGAGAAAAAAGAAGAAAAAAAAAGAAAAAAAAAAAAAAAAGAAAAAAAAAGAAAAATACAATATTACTAAAAGTTAAGCCCTTGACCATACACTGACCATTACATGCAGCCACAATTTTCAAGTACTTTTTTTTTTTTTTAATAATCATATCAACTCGTGCAAGGTAGTAAAAGCCACTAAGAGACAAAGGGTTACTGAGTGTGGAAGAACAATAAAAAAGAAACATAGAAGAATAGAAGACTAATGAAGACAGTAGATAATGATTGACATTGCATTTAAATTTTTGAAGATCAAAGTTGGCTGGAAAGCAAAGAGCCAGAAGAGTGTTCCACAAATGAGAAGTGCAAGAAAAGAAACAGTATAGAACTTACAGTTACCTCTAGCCAATTTAACTGTGAATTGATTGGACCTTGCTGCCAATGTAGTACTGCACTTAAATTCGTAAAGTCTAGGTACCATAGCAAAGAGTTCATTTGAACAATTACCATGAAAGTATTTATAGAAAGGGCACAGGGAAGCTACATTACAGTGGTGGGAGAGTGAATGAAGCTGAGATGCCAGGTAAAGACCAATAATATTGCTGATTCTCTGGATTTTATCAAGAATCTCAAAATATACAGCAGGAGCATAGGACCAGATGGGCATCAATATTCAAAGCATGAACAAATGGCAGGCTTATAGATATGTGAAATAGATTCTGCAGAGAAAAATTGTCTAGAACGACACAATGAACTGACATTCTTACCAGCAGACCTAGCAATGATTTAAATATAGTCTTTCCACTTCATATCAGCTGAGAGAAGGCACAATAAGTCATTCTCATGGAGTTAGCATCAGCCATGAAGATGGGAAGTAGGAAGACGTCTTTCAGGTGATCAATAAAAAGAAGTTTAGTTTTGGAAGCACCAAAATTAACAAGCTATTCCTTGCCCCAGTTAACAAACTGTAGGTCAATTGTGCCACTTTCACCTTATCAGGCAGATCAGACTTCTTATAGAAACAGGACTAAATGATTGTATCATCAGCATAGATACCAATTTGAGAAATGATGTCATCAGGAAGGTTGTTGATGAAAATTAAGAACAAATTAGGTTCAAGGACAGGGCCCTGGGGGACACTTGCATTAGTACAAAAACATCCAGAAGCATGTTCGTTCAGGATAAATTTCATTTCACAATTAGAGAAGAACAACTGAATAAGTTTAAAAATCCATCTGGAAATACCATAGCCTTTCACCTTGGAGAAGATTGGTATGCCAAACTGTCAAAAGCTTTCAAGATGTGCAAAACAAAAGTCTGAGCTTCATCTGTCTTATCTCAAGCTTGATAGTCTCTTTCAGAAATAATCATTAGTACATCAGCAGTTGACCTAAAGAAGTGAAAGCCATATTGCTTGTCTGAAAGAAGGCCAGCCCTGCAATGTGAGATGCTTAACCAATTCAGAGTTGATTAGGGCCTAGAGTAGTTTACCAAAAAGAGGTAGAAGGCTAATAGGTCAATATGTCTGCCAGGGTTCATAAAGACTTGGACAACAGAGGAGGATTTCCAACAAGCCAGAAAGAAAATTTTTATAACTTTCACTTAGCTCACTATATTTGATAACATAAGATGCCCCTCTCTTCCAAAAACATGGTTCAAAGTTTATATGCAAATCTGAGAGTTTGGTTAGATTAATAAATATTTGCCCATATACAGTCAACTACAAGTGCTCATATGATATGTATCTATCCTAGCTTCATAATACATTAATATATTAAATACATTAATATATTAAATGTAATGGGGAGGTTATATGCCATCAAATGGTCATTTCTGTGCACATTTAGATGGTCAGATCACTTATCTTGATGGGTTAACGTCTCAATTATTCTTTTTGTTCAAGGACAATTTGTTTTAAGCAATATCTAACAAGCATTATTTACATTCATACTAATGTCCTCATCTTTGCTGTTACATTTACATTTAGGTCATTGTAACCTTCAGCTTCTTTAGATGTCAGTTGATCCAATCTACCTCCACAGCCCCATAGATTAAATTAAAAAGGAACATTATCCACTGTAGAATGAATAAAATTCTTAGTTTAAATAAAGGAGTCATTGCTAAATTCCCTGAAGGTTACCTGGATTGACAGACTCCTGAAGAAGGCTAAAGTGCACAATAGCCAAAACATGATAACAACAACAATGATGAGGACATTAATCTGACTGCAAATAATATAAATAATGATCCCAGAAATTCAGATGGAAATTATCTAAACAGCACCTAAGTTATATCAGTCAGTCAGTTATGTGCAATACATGATACACGCTAAGGTAATCATGTATTATTTGATACCTAACGAGGCAGATTTTTCCCCAGCAGTAAGTTGCCATTTCTTTCTGCGGTAGACCAGTTGCCATCCAAGGCTATAGAACCTGGTCTGTCCTGCTATTTACCCATAGCAAGTAAGTGAATGTAATGAATTCAACTGGAATTTGAACTCAGTTCTCCGATTCCTCAATCTGAGCCACTATCCATTACTCTACCATGCCTCCTTATGTTATATTCATCAAATATAACATTCATAATATGAAGAAATAATTTTTGTAATTTTTTTTAAAATCCATTACTTAAATAAACAAATTTTTCTTGTATCATATCCAAGTGATTATTTTGCACATGACTGAAACATTCTTTTTTATTTGAAAATTAATATATTTTAGGAAGATATATGACAAAGTGGAAAAATTTTGTATGTAAGGAGTTTCACACTTTAGTACTTCATCTAGTACTTCATGTAAGGCTTACATTGATGTGGCTACATGTGCACAAAATAGATGAAATCATTTTTTTTTTTTTATTATATGTTTAGGTATATAGCCTAGCCAATTTCATTTAGTTTCTTCTCTTTTTGTTTGTTTTTATCACTTTTGTTATTAAGTATCCCACATCGGGATAATAGAAGATCTGCCAAAAAATGGTGAAATATAAGAACCTGAATGTAAATTTACTGTGGATGATCTAGCAATTAATGTATGAAACAAAATACCATGCACAAGAAACTAAAAAGGTTAGCCAATATTTGTGAAAAGTAGCATTATAATCATTTTATTAAAATCCTTTCTTGTCCCTGCCCACAAAGTTCTCTATACTAAAATGGTAGGAAGAGCAAAGACGCTTAATGTCTTGTCAGAAGATAATATATTTTGTATTTTTTGATAAGTGTTGGAAATATTTAGGAGAATAATTTTCATGCAACTCTCTCTGTAAATGTTAAAATAAAAATCTCTCTTGAGGATTATCTTAGGCAGATTTATGCATATACAGCTGGGTTTCAGTATCATTTTCGGATGATGTGGTGTGCATGTAGTGTCACAGATATCAATGTGGAAAGTGGGATCTGTATGCCAAGTTCCAATTTCATCTGTGGTTGTTGCATTCACTTTTGCACAAATACCCCTGAGAAAGGTATGAATTCATCTCTTCTCTTTTACCAGTTATGGGCAGACTGGATTCTTTAGCCTTGATTGGCAATCAGTCTAGGAAAAGGATAACTGAATTTAAAAGCTGACATTTGGAACCAGCACAATTGCCTGTTCAACCAGTCAATAGTTAAAAATGGTTAAAATAGCAAAATGCTATAGTCAGCAAACCTCAATCAGCTTCCAATTGTCTGGTTGATCAAGATGATTCCAAGGATGATAATTTTAATGGTATAAAATAAATACCCTGACAAGTTGTCCAAATAGTGCCACTTAATAAAAAAAAATTATTTAAAAAAAAAAAAAATTAAAAAAAAAAAAACACAAAACAAACTTGCTAACCTGCTTCCTATTAAAAATAGTTATCTTCAAACAAATTCAGGTTTCAAAATCTTCCGTCCTAAACAGTATTACTAATTATTTCTTTACTTCATGAGAATCAATTTATGACTGACATTGCCTTTTACAGGAAAACAAATGTAAAATGCAATGGCACAGAGTTTTAAAACAAAATTACAAATCATTACCATAATTTGATATAGAAGTATAAGTCAAAAATTATCCGCATTTTCACTGTAACATATCTGTGTTATGAGTACAAGTAATTTTTAACTTTCCCC
The DNA here is from genome assembly GCA_963932145.1 of Acanthosepion lycidas. Lineage (NCBI taxonomy): Eukaryota > Metazoa > Mollusca > Cephalopoda > Sepiida > Sepiidae > Acanthosepion > Acanthosepion lycidas. Next base: position 34,219,170 of record OZ010596.1, read on the forward strand.
TCGTATATTTTATACACATTTACATAGAGAAAGGAAAAAAAAAACTACAACTGATTGCATAACCTGGGCAGTAAATCAAATCCTGAAAACCTACAAGACAGGAGAAAAAAAACAAAAAAAAAACAAACAATCTTTTGTTATTCTTTTTAAGTCAGTTCATCGCAAGCAGGGTGATAGATCCACTAAGATGAAAGGGTGAGGATAAACAACAATAGAGTGAAGAAAATATTACTGAAGAGAAAGGACAATAAAAAGAACAAAATTCAAGGAGACCGATGTTAAATTTACATTTTTGTATAGTGTAGCTGACAAGAAAGCAATACAATTGTACCTTTTGTGTTATGATCCAACAACAACCATAGTCTAGTAAATTTTGAATTTGCTATTATTAGTTTATGGATTTGTCACTAGACTTCTTCATTTTGGTTTCAAGCTATAATTGGAACTGTAATTTAGTGATTTTACAAGCCAAATTATTAAACAGAATAAATAAAAACCTAACTGCAAGTTTATTTATTAATTTTGCTCCTTGAATGTTATAAATTATTTTTACTACAACCAATTAAAAATATGTAAGTAAAGAATTTTCATTTGTTTTAATATAATTTACACTATAGAAATCATATAATTTACACTATAGAAATCATATAATTTACACTATAGAAATCATATAATTTACACTATAGAAATCATATATTCTACACTATTTCAAATAGATGTGGGGGTGGTCTGATGGATAGTGGCTCAGAATGAAAAATCTGATGGCAAAGTTCAAATTCCAGTCTGATCCATTATAGATATATATATATATATATATATATATATATATATATATATACACACACACACGCACGCACGCACCTACATTTGAAGTGCAACGTAAGTTTCATTGTTCTACCAACTCATCAGGCACAAATTATTACTTTTGATTTAAAAACAAAATACTGGGTCTCATGGGAGGAACGCTAAATTAAACACAGATTGCATTGAATGCTTAAATTTAATACTGAGGTGTAAATACAGAATGCAGAGTGTAAGTAGGGGGCCATTGTAAAAAAAAATAAATAAATAAATAAAAAAATAAAAAATAAAAGCAAGCTTAAAATTTAAAAGAGGAATGTTGGGTAACTTGTTAATAATAAATGTTAAAATGGCCAAGGGGGGGGGGGTAATCAATATGCAACATAAAATATGGGAAATATATGATAATATTTTTATCCAGAATTAAAATATTTTAAGAGAGATTTTTTTCTTGATTACAAGCTAACATGAGTTCATTAAATTTACTAAATAGATTTCAGTCATTAATATTTTAGAGGATGAAACTTTTTTTTTCTCCAGCTAACACCTGTTGCATCAGTCGCCGTGGCCGGAAAAGGGTGTAGTTTTGGCAACAAAATTCCAATTTATTATTTTGAGAGTGTTGTGGCATTTGCATAATGTTTATTGTTAAGAGTCATTTTATGATGATAAAATCTTGTTTTCCACTTGTTGGCTGTTACTAATATCCAGAATGAGGCTTACACAGGAGAGTGTCTTTTTTTTTTTTTAAATTTTGGATTTAATGTAACTATGACAACAAAACATTTCACTTTTGTTTGCCTTGATAAAATCAGAAGATGAAATGCATCAGCAAGAAATAAGATTTTTTCCAATTGTCATTTTTATACCAATTTTAAAAAATTATCCTGGGAAATTATATATATTTTCTTATCATCCAAAATATGTTTTGGCTTTAAATAACCTATAAAAAACAAATTAAACTCTTCACTATTTCCGATTGTCAGACCATATAAAATGCTGGCAATGACTAGATTCCAAGATTAGCAGATTAAAGATATACAACCTATATATAGCCTTTTAAGCGAAAAATCTACATAATTGTTTCAAACTACACCATCCAGAAACACAAACATGAGAATATTATTTAACAAAAGACCTTGGTTTTTCTTTTTTTTGTTTTGTTTTTTATTAAAGTAGAATTATGCACTTTATAATCTGTTCAAATATAAAAGGCTTTTGACCATTTCTCTGATGAACTATAAAGTTGTTCTTCCACTCACTGTCATCATGCAAGTGCTGCTAAACTGAGTCATCAGTGACAAGTCAATGAATTGATGATTCTGTTTCAAGCAATTATTACACTTCAACACATCTCTCCAGTCATATCAACCTCATATAGTCAGTCTCCTCCCATCTCAAGAGTCTGCTTGCTTTATTTAAAAGAAAAAAAAAATTGGGTAGTATGAATTTTTTCATGGCCAGAAAACAATTACAAATATATTTCATAAGAGATAGAATTATCTGCTAAAACAGCTTCTTCTGTTTTGCTATGATTTTTGCTGCACATACAAATTTAGATTTAATTTCATGGGATAATTATCATAACTAGCTGCTTAAGTAGCCTGATATCACAGGTAGGGTTTATTAAATGAATGTTGAAACTTTAATTATCACAGCAATTTTTAATAGCAAATGAAAAAGTAAATGACTATATTTTAGCAATGACTGCATTTGAACCATGAACCCATAGACAGACAAGGCTTTTCTTAATGCTTCACTTTGCTGTCCTTTGACTCGAATCATTTTTGCCTAACAAACTATTTTTTGCAGTTGGAGAAAAATATTTGATTATCACTAGATTTTGTAATTTTGTCTTTTTTTACTTAAATTTGTTTTAATAAGTTTTAACAATCTTTTATGCTGTTCACTGAAAAACCAGAAATGTAATTCTAATATTTTGAAGATTAAAGATGAACAAAAACAGAAATTATGAAGTAATAATAAAGACTTTCATAAAAAGTAAAATATATGGTGTGTGGCAGTGGGGAATTGGTTAACAGTGATTGTAATTCAAAACAGTAACTATGATATTGTATTCTACAAATGTTAGTAGTGGAATGAAAGAAAATGGTTTGTACCCCAAATACTCCCTATAAAAGAAGGTACTAAGAGTTTTTGACCTGACCCACTTCCCCCAAATCAGTATTCTTATGTTTGGCCATCAAAATGCTGATATTAAAAAGTGGATAAGGTCAAGAACTTTTCAAGATCACCTTGTAATCATATTTAAAATAAAATTCTAAATCTCTCTTCTATTATTGTTTCACTAAGAATTATAAGAGTACTCTTAAATCTTTCAATAGACCATACTTGAAATAAAGAGCAAAAGTTTTCTTCAGATATTTTTTAAGATATATTATTTAAGTTTACTATTCTAATACATCAAAATTTCTCTATCCCTAACTAGCAGCTGTAAATCAATAAGTTCCTATTCATAATAGGATACAACTAGATACTTGTTCATTGCAAGGGTATCATAAATAAGCAAAGTAGACAGAAAAGATTCAGTAAAGACAAAACATTTTTGCCTGAATACTTCTATACAGTAGACAAAAGGATTACTTCAAAAGGAGAGGACATTATTCAATTTCTTCAAACTATATATAATTTTAAATTTGTTATATATTTATAAGAAAAGAATGCTTAGTAATATGGATAGAATATTTGAAGATATAAACAGCACAGACAAAAATGAAAACTGCAGGGTAACTGTCATTTTCATGTCTTAAACAATCATTAGACCATTATAATCTAATGACACTTCAATCACCATGTGGTATTGATGTCCACACTGTTTATACCTAGCTTATATAAGTACGTCCACAGATTCACAATACCTAGGGTTTAAAATGAATTATAAAAAATTCAAACTTCGTTTGAAAATATTGGTGTTGGATGGTTTGTACTTAGCTTTTCCATTTCTGATTAGTAAATATAGATTTTACTTAATAATAATAATATCTATAATTAATACAGAATTTTTAAAGATTTAAAATGTAATAAATTATTCAAATTAAAAAAAAAAAAAAAGGTTTTTCTTAAACACAATAGTGTCCATAAAATATTTTATTTATAAAAGCAATTAAAAGCTTTTCTAATTAAATAATGTCTTAATTTTATTGCATTTTTTATTTTATGATTCAAAGCAAATTTTCAGTAAATAGTATTTGGTTTACAAAAAAAAAAAAAAAATTCTCCAATACTCCTGCTTTTAACTAATATAAATATCAAGGGGAAAAAATTTAAATTTCTCAAAATTTCATAAAATTGAATTGTAGGGACAAGTGTTAAAAAAAAAAAATTTTTTTACCAAACTTTTCTAAAACAAAAATTCTAAAGTAATTTCATTCATTTGTGAATAAGTCCTGAAAATCTCATTAAAATCTGATCATTATTATTTGATTTTTGCAAGAATTTCCAAATCAATGTGTTTTTTACTGAAAAAAAAAAAAAAAAAGAAAAAAAAAAAAAGAACACTAAAATTTCCTAATCTTTTAGCTGTTCCTTTCTGATTCTGAGTATAAGTGTCCTTTTCTTTCAGACTTCTTTGTTGCTTACATGCTCTGTCTATGGTATTCTCTGCAACCTTCTGTAGATCCACATTTCTGTTGCCTCTAATTTTTCTTCATCTGTGAGGACATTGTCCAGCACCCACTGCCATACTTAATTCCATAATAGTATAATGTAAAATGTAAAGAGGTGGGTCTAACATATCATTAAATATGATAAATTGCCATAGTCTAGTTATTTCTTATCTACTGTAATTTAACAGATTTCTGATTAAGTTTAATGGCTTCTTTTACAGAAAGTATAAATAAGGTGTATTTTGGCAGCAATAATTCTTTCAAACATGTCTGGTTTAATAATATCAACAAGTTGTCTATCAAATTTTTTATTAAATTTTTCAAATTCTCAAATTAGTTGTTTTGTGTTATCAGTAAATTTGCCAAAGTTCATATATATATATATATATATATATATATATATATATATATATTTTCAGAATACCTTCATTTTCAGGGATTGTGTTTTGTTTTTTTGATTAATTCCAGTGTTTTCATGTTTACTGGAACCAATTTCAAGCCACTGATAGTGATGTCATTTAAATGGTCAAACTGGAATCTTTGTTTGTTTTTCTATATATATATTTTTCTTAAAATACACACCTCAATATAGGATCCTCTATTTAATGTTGGCTTCTCTTTTATTACAACAGCCTCCAGAATTTTTAAGTCTTTCTTTGCACTGTGTCCTATATCAAATTTTACTGTTATCTATTAAAATTTCTTATGTAAATATTATTTTGCTTGTTATATGTTGATACATATCTGCACAAATTGCACTAAACTTTGACAAATGACAACCCAACCTATGAGAATGTGGCCAATGTAATTATGTAATAAATCTTAAAAGATTCTTTTAACTAATAAACTGGCTATCCAAATTATATATCTCTTATCATAGCTCAATTAAGACACATTTAAGCATACATGGAAACTGACCAAACTCCATTTGCAATATAGATGTAGACAATTAAAATATAATAGACTCATCCACCTGTAAAAAAAAAAAAAAATAATAATGGAAGTACTAATAATAAAATAGAAAAAGCCAACACTCAATAACATTAAATATGATCAGGACCACAATGTACTGACAGTGTTTGGAAAATAAAGACATTCCTCTAACTCTAGATGCACACAAAAAAAAATCCATACATTGTTAAAAATAAAAATCACCCTTCATAATGGCTAAAAGAATAGCCAAAAGTGTTCGGGACAATTTTTACATAATTTATGTCCAGAAAAGAAAACAGTTATACGAACCCAAGAAAAATTAAATAAAAAGCTTAATCACAGTACCCTGTCAGTCATCTTTAATAAGACTATATATATAACTTAAATTTTTATGTAAATAGTTGAAAAGGAAGAAGCATAATAGATAGATCATGAAGTTTTTAGTAATATGTCATTTGAGGATATAAAAAAAATTAAAATCAAAGTCTAAAGAATAATAGCAATCATCAACTCATGACAAGAGAACACATAAAACTACAACTATTACATAATATTGATAGTGTCCCATTTTAAAAATATAGATAGTTGCTATCTAAAATAGATAATACAGGTGGTTTTACTTGTACTTTTTTTACTTATATACTTTTACATTATTCATGAGAAATTAGAACAATTTAATCTTTAATGTGGCTGTAAAAAAAATAATTTGAAAATAATAGGTAGATTCTACAACTTCATTTTAATTTTCTTTCAGAAACAAATAATTTTATAATTATTTTGTGAGAAACCAAGTCCTAATACAAAATACATAAGTTTCTACGAAAAAAAAATTTTTTTATCACGTATTTTATGCACATGTATTTTTATTTTTATTTCTCTAATATCATTGTTTTGTTCTTGGCTTTTATACAAGCTGTTGATGAATGTTTTTTCTCCTGTTTCTTCTCTTATTTTTTCATGCATATCTCCTTTATCTGTGACACCCATTATTTCTATTTCGGCACATTTTTTTTGTTGAGCCATTCTTCTTTAGCCTGCCTGCATTTTTTCTTTATTTCTTTGTGTAGTTCTGTCTTCTGTCTTCCATTCCGTCTCTTGGCATTGTTTTCTATCTGCTTTACATCATGTTGAGCATCTCATTTGTCACCCATTCGTTTTTTACATCTTCATCCATTTTCCTTTGGGATGATCTCATTTGCTGTCACTAAAAGGTAATCTTAGTGTGTCCCACTTCAAGTTTCCATTTTGTCCCTCATATCTTTTCACACTGTCCATATATTTTTCCTTCAGGTTCAGATCGATCAGGAGTCTGTTGTATTACAATTTGGATGCTGCATTAGGCTTCTTTAGCTTCCATAATTTCATTTTTAGTTTACATATAACTGGGAGGTGATTGCTTTTGCAGTCAACGCTTGGAAAGGTTTTGCAGTGAACAAATGCATTCCTGAATCTCTTGTTGGTTATGTAGTTGATTTGGTTTTTCATTTCTCCTCCTGGCTTCTCCATGTCCACAATTGCCTTGGATGTTCTTATACCCAGGTGCTAGCTATTACCCGGTCATTCACTGTGCACCATTGGATCCATTTTTTTCTGCGTTTATTGCAGGATCCTAGTCCTAATTTGACAGCTATTTCTCTGTCCCTCTTCTTGCCTACTTTGGCATTCAAGTCTCCCATGATAATTATAATTTCTTATGATTTACACTGAGCCGTGGTGTTGTCTAGTATAAAGTAGAAAGGTTCAATTTCTTTTTCTGATCTTGAAAGAATTTAACAATTAACACTTGTGGTTGACAGTTTTTTTTTTGTTTTTTTTTTTTATCATGACAAGTTATCTCATGCCAACAATAAGTCCTTTTGCAGTGTTACTTTTAATGTTAAAACAATTTTAAGATTTTAGTTGAAGCTATAAATCAACTCATAAAAAATTTTTTATTGTCTAAGTTGATTTATTATAAAGTTGGTGTTTGGAGTCTGATTTCTTAATTGACCTCTGGCAGTCAATGTGTTAAATATTTAAGATATTTTCATTGATAATTTTTACTTTATATATCAATTCCCATTAAGGTCAGTATTTTTTTGTAATATATATATATATATATATATATATATATAAAAAAAAAAAAAAAAAGAAATTCAATAAAAATTAAGGTAAAAAATATCTATATCATCAACAAAATGAAAATATCTTTAAACTATAGTAAAAGCATTTTTATAAATAGTAACAGTGATTTTGAATAATATCACTAACCATAACAGGATATATGTAGGTGTGGGCAAATACACATTATTGAAAGAGATATTTTGAATTTCTAAGAAGTATTCAGATAATGATTTTAATGTTTTTATCACTTTATTTTGATTGGTGTACACTCCAGCATTCCAGTTTTAAATTCTAAAAAAAAAAAGTATCATTTTTTAAACTATTTAGTCCAGGTACCTCCACAAAAATGTGATACCTAACATTTAAAATGAATTTTTAATAATGAAAAATCCTTTTTGAAGCTTTTATTTTAGTTTTAATTTCAAGCTGATATATTAAATTTAATATTTCCAATAAAAAAAATACTATGCCATATTTCAGAACTAATTTAGATTGAAAGGAGTTTTCATTTTGAAATTTTTGAATTTAATGGCATTTTTAGCAAACTGTTATAAAAAAATCTTTCAAAAATAATATGTACTTTTCTGAAACTTTATTTGAGGAATATTAGCCGATTTAAAGTATAATTTAATTTGAAACAACTATTATTTACTTTAAGTTTAAAATATCACAGAAATGCATTTTTAACATGACAGTAGCTTGTTTACTTATATTGACAGCTCAATTTTTATCTAATGTTGTTCTATGGGGCGGGAGGGACCTTAAAAACCAATAATTGAAGAATATAACAAGCACCCAGGAATTTTAAAAATTTAAGAAAATATTCTATGTAATCTAATGTTTTATAAATTTACTATAGTTATCACTCTTATTTTCTAATAATGTCATGTATGGGTGACTATATCTATAAAATTTAGCACATTTATACACATACAAAAACAATTCAAAATTCTTTTAAAAACATTGGGGGTTGTCAGATTGTAATAATCTTTCTTTACAATTAGCAAATAAATATAGTTTTACTTAATATTTCCTAAGAGTTACACCATTGAAACTGAATTTTAAAAGATTTAAAAATATAAATTATCCTAATTGTAAAAAAAAAAAAAAAAAAAAGGGTCTTGTAAAAATTCATTTTTCATTGAAAAAAATTGTTTCCTCAAGACAATGTTGTCTTTAATAGAATATATAAAGACACCTTTCTTGAATATGTATATATGTCACAAATTAGTCATGTGTGAAATGAAATTACATGCCTATCTATTAAAACAATGCTAAAAACTTTGTTCCAACCTAACATATATAGGAGAAAAAACAAATTGCATTTAGTTAGTACTATGCATGGTTTCAGGCATCTGCTGGAGGTCTCGGAGTATTTCTCCACATAGATAAGGAGGAGTAGTAGTGGGGGTGGAAATGACCGACAAATTTGGCTCATTCCTAAACATGTGCATTGCACAGACAATGCTAATACCAGAATTCAAATTTTATTATTTAAACTTATCAGCTTATCTTCAAAAAGTTTCTAATGTTACATGTTATAATTTTGTTTGGGAAGTAAATGATTTTTTTTTTGTTCTTTTCATTATACTCTTTTTTATTATTCATTTATTTTGCTAAAATTAAAAAAAAAAAAAAATTCTAACATGAAATGCATCAAAATGAAAACCCCTGAATTAATGAAAGGAAAATCAAAAAGAAAAAAAATATTTGTTCTTATGGGATATATTTCTAAAATTAATTTCAGGAAAAAAAAAAAAATAATAATAATAATAATATATATATATATATATATATATATATATATATATAGTGTGTGTGTGTGTGTGTGGCCTCCTTTGTAAATCACTAGCAGGTCTTAAATGCCACTTAAGATTATCGCATAAACTTTCATAACTGAATTAATAAGTTGGCAGATCCTCAGATGTCGAAACCGACAGGAGAGTCCATTATCATTTTATATATATATATATATATATATATATATACACACACACACACATTTTATTTATCGACAAAGATATGATGAAAAGTTTCCGACCTGACCCACTAAAGTTCCATGTCAAATTACTTCCTTTTTAGGTTTGCGGAATGTATATTATTCTTTGTAAATAAAATAAGTGGAGACTAAGTTACAATTAGCAGAATATATATGAAATTAAAACATATTTAGTCTGCAATTTTTCATTTATGCAAGTTCGATTGAAGACCAAGAAAATTTCTTTGTTTAAGATTTTTTTTTTTTTTTTTTTTCTCTTATGGTTCCAACCATTTTTCTGGTTTCCAGGGAAATTTTGAACATAGATTTTCTAATACTGTCTGAGTGTTTTCAGCTTTCAGAAGCCATTATCAAAAAAATATTTTACAGGTTGATAGGTTTATGCTGTGTTTCTTTGGTAGTTCTCAAATATCACGCATTGGTGGATGTCATGTAGGGCTTTTCATTATCATGTCTTCATATGCCAGTTTGTGGTGTCATGTTTTTATTTTTCATTATATATATATATATATATATAGTATGTTTGTTCTCAAACTGAATGAAAATTTTATTGATGTTGGGCTGTTCATTTTTCATAGTTAAACATTCTAGTATTTGTAGTCACTTTTTACAGTTTATGTGGTATATACTATTTTTAGGTAATTGATCTGATTTCTTGTTTAGTTGGTTGGTGATATGTGATTTAATTCAGCTATTATTGGATAAATGGCAAGTTAACTGACATTATGTAATTATTGCATAACAAATCTATGTGATGTTTGAATTCTTATTAGAGAGACATTAAATGGACAACTGAATTCAGACAATATAAATTTGTTGAATTTTTTTTGTATCATTACTGGTGAACAAGTTAGTGGCCTTTGTTTTTTTTTTGTAGGCAAGTGAAGAGTTTAAATTTACCACACTACTTTCATGTAGACACAAACCTACACAAAAGGGATCATTTTTTACAAAAGAATACACTCCATGCATTATCCTTCATCATAATAGGTCTGATTGTATTTTCAATTTAAAAATTAAAAAAGGAAAATAAAGATGAAAATGCATTGAAAATGCATAAATTTTGGAATCCTCTATAGTAGTGGTTTCCAACTGATTTTGGGCCATGCCCCACTTTGGTATTTCTAAAATTCTGGTGACCCTCCCTTGTAATATTTCTTACATGTATGCCATCTACATACATACATATATACACACAAAATATTTTTATATACTCTATACATACTCTATATGCATCCTATGTATTAACACACATTAACATGAACACTCTCACTCAAACTCACTAGAAAACAATTCACTGTTAATAACTCATTCTTGAATTGTCCCTTTATTCTGTGGTATAGTAAGCTGAAGGATGCACAGCCTACACACATCCCACCAAAATATTACCATACGCCCTATGTTGGGAATCATTGCTCTAAACTTACATTCAGGATCCTACAAGTACTTTCATGGCAACTGCTCCAACAAGCTACTTTCACTGGTTTCCAAATTGCATGAATTTAAGTGCGCTACTAGGCTGGCATCTCAGTCCCACCCTTTCACTGTCGAAACAACTAAATGTAGCCATCTCTTCTATTCCAACAGCTTCTTATCTTGCACCTCCCATCAGTGAACCCCCTTATCACTTGCTTCCCTGGTAGCTATAATCTTCAAATATTCAAATGTAATGTCAATTGATATCTTCTGATGCCTTGACCTTGATTTGTGTCCTTCTCTTTATTCTTTTCCCCCCAAACACTCCTCTTTCCTCTTACTTTCACTCTCTGTAACTCCTTGCAGGCTAGTGACACTCCTGCCTTGTTTTGGGGCGAATTGCTTATAAAAAAAAAAAAAAAAAAAAAATCTCCTTTCCCCATAAAAATCATTGGTGATATGAGATACATATAAATAGAATTAAAAATAAAAACAATAGGAAACTGAGAAAGATTGGCTAAGTGAAATATCTAGACATACCAGATAGCAAAATTTAAATTTAAAAGCTGAATTTCTTTGTATTTTTATTATTTTCAATGAAAAAATTGTAACCAGTGTTTTTTGTATTTGTATATTTGAAAAGGAGGCATGGTGGAGTAATGGACAGCAGCTCAGATTGAGGAATCAAAGAGCCAAGTTCAAATTCCAGTCGAATCCATTACATTCACTTACGTGCTAATACCCTTGGAAAAGGTAGGAATCCTCTTCTCCCCCCAGCTATGAGTAAATAGCAGGACAGACAGGGTTCTATATTCTTGGATGGCAACTGGTCTACCGCAAAAAGAAATGGCAACCTACTGCAGGAGAAAATCTGCCTTGTCAGTTATGTATTGAAAGATATATGATCGCCTAAGTGTGTATTATGCATGCCACATAACTGACTAATATTTGAAAATGCTGTAGGCATGAAATTGACAATCATCATACAATATTGATTTTTATGTCCCCGCTGTCTGTGTGTATCATATATAAAATAAAGTTATCTCTATTTCACAGCTATCATTATTTTTAATTTTTGCATTTTATTAAGAACTAGCAGTAGAGCCCGGCGTTGCCCGGGGATGTAACAGTAAGAGATAGATCAAGTATCGACCATCATAAAGACTGAAAAATAAAATTGACAAAGATTATTGTTTAAGGTTGACAGACACGCATGTCTTAATTAGCTTTTTCTTTTATTTTTTTTTTTTTACAAATTGGTCAAACCCAAACTCAAACAAAAACATTGTTTTCAATCGTTATGAGTCTACCGAATAGAATAGAATTTTATTATAAAGAATTGTCTTGTAAATGGAATTTTTAAAGCATTCTGAATGTAAAAATAAAGAAAAATGTGTGCAATACAATAAGAAACACTACCTGCCAAAAAAAAAGTGAAGTTTTGTTGAAATTGGTTGAAAAATGTAGGAAATCCAATCCCATATATAAATGAACACACACACACAAACAACCAACCTGGGTTTTACAATAAGTAAAACTCAATAACTCGATATTAATAAGTATAACTCGATATGAGTTGTCCCCCTTTCATTAATGCCTCTTAATTGTGTTTTCAAATTGATTTCATGCAAAAACAATTGTGTTTTTCCAATTTTTGGCGCTGTCAGAACCACCGCAAGTTAATTTTACGTAGTCCTGTGAAGTTTTGTTGAAATCGGTTGAAAAATGTAGGAAATCCGATCCAATATATAAACGTACAGACACACACACACAATCTGTGTTTTATAATAAGTAGATCTCTGAATACATAGTAGAAGCACCAGACCAGATGTGGCAGCAATATTTAGTGCATGGAGAAATGGTAAACTTAGATTCTAGTACAGTGCAGTCTCAGTTCTTGAATGTCTCACATGTTGAACAAATCGGTTTTCTAACAGAAAATTTGAGATGAAAATGCCTCGGTTACCAAACAAAATTTTGGTTCTCGAACAATATTGCCGAACCAAGTTAACCCGAATAGAATAATTTTCAAGTCGACTGCCATGTCATATACATTCATGTGTTGTGGCATGCTTTTCTTTATCAATAAGTTTAAAGTTAGCCTATCTGAAAATCAATATTAGTAACAACAATTGGGTACAACCAAGGCACATCCCCAAATGGGGAGTTAACAATTTGAATGGGGGGAGGGCTGAAAAGGGATAATAATATTATTGTAATAATTTAAACTATTTATTTTTATTAAAGTTTTTATGAAAGATATATATCCAAGAACAGATAGTAAATAGTAAACCATTGCTGAGAGTTATAATGAACAGGAAGTAGTGGAGAGCCATTGCCGCCAATAATTTGGACTCAAAACTGGCACTGAAGAATTATCTATCAAACAAAAAAACATTTCATTGAAATCAGATGAAAACTGTGGAAAACCATAAACAACATCTGATCATACACACACACACATACACTTTGAGAATTATAGATTATATATGACCTGAAAAATAATGAATATTAATACTCAGACTAATATTATTCATATTTCTTATATTAAACATTGTCACAATTTTTTTTTAATAATTTTATTTGTTATCTATATAAGACAAAGTGGAAAAGCTTTTAAGCAACAAGTTTCACCATGGGGACATGTGTTGAGTACAGCTTTTTCACGTTAGAATGAAAGAAAACTATATGCAAAGAAAATGTGTTGGAATCTTTGAGAATGAGATGGGCAATAAATTAAACTACCTTATCGGATCTAACAAACAGTTCATTCCAATCTGAAGAAGCAGAACCCAACACATCACATCGCCAAAATGTGTATTTTGGGTACTATTATACATCCTACAAACACACACATACATATATATATATATATATATATATATATATATATATATATATATATTTGTTGCATTTTCATCACACACAATGCATTTTTTCTTGAAATATTCACGGAAGCCATGGACAAGAAGAGGGGACATGGGAGCCATGGACAAGAAGAGGGGACATGGGAGCCATGGACAAGAAGAGGGGACATGGAAACAAAGAGCGAGAGAGGAGGAGCATGGAAGCAATCAAACAAGGAGAGAAGAGATAATAAACAAGAAAAGTGTATTGATCAATGAGAAAATATCTGAAGAAAATGATATTGCAAATGTAAAAAGAATAGATGTATTATTGATTAAAAACATGAAAGCAACCAAATTACCACCTTTAAGTAAATATGAAAAAGAGAACTGTAAAATATACAAAAAATGCATGGGAACAGTTTTCTCAACAGTAGGTTTTAGTGATGAATGCGTTTGATGACTGGGATAAATGTTGGGTCGTTCATAGAAATAGTTAACCAATAAGATTTGACATTCAATTAATAAAATGGATTCCTAATTCCAATAGGAAAATTGTGGATGATTATTAAAAGAAATGTGCAGAAAAATAAAAAATAATATTGGGGCAAAAGATCATTTCTTGAACATTTTTTTTTTTTTTTTTTTTTTGTTTAAAAACCTTAATTGACTCTTTGTGGATTATTTAAAGTCGGAACATATCTTTAGGGATTGTAAACAGAATAATTTTTTTTTTTTTTTTTTAAATGAATATTGCATTAACAATTTTTTGCAGCTAACAAGGATTCTCCCAGATACAAATCCAACTATTTAACCCATATCTAGGGAGAGAAGAGATGGATTCATACCTTTCCCAAGTATATTTCCAGTAAGTGAATGCAATGAACCCAACTGGAATTCAAGCTTAGTACCCTGATTTATCATTCTGAGCTACTATCCATTAAACCACCCTGTACATCCACTTTTATCTCTAGGATGCAATAAAACTTGTAGTAATTTTTAAAGTGAAAACAATAGAAAAGTTAATAAAATCAAAGGATAATAGACTCATGAAGGTTACAGAAATGGCAAAGAGATTATTAACATGCAAAATAATAAAATAATTTATTCATGTAGATGAAATATTGTCAATCAAACAGAAGTTTCTCTAACCTAGATGTTTTGGATTTATTAAAAAAATAAAAATTTGTTATTTTGTTTGCATAATAAAACAAGTTATTAATATTTAAAAAGAAAAACAGATACTCTAAGCAGAGATTCAGAATATATATGTGTGGAATCGGTTCGGTCGGGTTTTGGTCCTGGTTTGAAGCGATTGGATGTTTAGCCACAATCGTCATCCACAGACAGTGAAACTGTCTGTGGATGACAATATCAGCTCCCCAAAGCCGAGCACTGTGAGGAGACAAGTGCAAATTTGTAAACAGTCACTACTACTGCCAATAATGCAAGACTCCAAAATTGGATTGAGTTCTTTTGGTCATTGGCATGTTTATGAGAAAATAAATACATAAAAATTTGCCTCTCTGCTGGGTGCCGATAGCCTAGGGGTTAGAACCTCCAACTGATGCCAAATCAGTTGGGTTTTGCTCCCGGCTTGATGCAATCAGATGTCTAACCACACTGAGGAGCTATGATACAGCGAAACAATTTGTCTGTGGATGATGGTGTGTGTGTGTGTATATAAGCAACATATTTTGAATGTTGCTTGTATATGTATATCCTGAAAGTGTTTCCAAAACTGATTGGTTAATATAAATTTTATTTTTAAAACACTTTCATAATAAAAATCAGAGTTGTAATTAAGGTAGATATTTTTTCAAAGTGTTAAAGTAGAGAGGTTCAAAAAGATCAATACAATACTTGCCCATATCCAAAACAACTGCTTGTCATTTTCTACATAAATGAATATTACAATGCTGAAAACAAGAATAAAAATAGGTTTGTCCAATGTGTGAAGTCAGTGTGATAGCAAAATAGATTAGTTGCAACACTGGCTATCAATAATGCTATCCCATCAACAGTAATACAAATAACAGGCTATTTCCAGTGAAACATGATACAACATAAGTGGCTATTATGTCAGTAAATCATACCTTCATAACAATGCACAAAAACATGCTTATATAAGTAATAAGTAACATTAAGAACAATTAGAGAAATTTTAACATTTGTGTCACTACAAAGATAATTTATTAGGTACAATATAATTTTGTTTTTGCTTTTATGATTTGTAACCATAAAAGGAAAGGAAAAGGTTTATGAAAAAAAAAAAAAAAAAATCAATAAGAATAACATGAACCATGAAATATATTCTTATAAAATGTCAATAAATCATTTTGTAGTTTATGATCCGAGGGATTTTGTCCAACTTGGATTGCAGGATAATTTTTTCAACCTATCTGTAACAAGTACTTATAGTATACAGAAAAAAAAAAAAACAGATTATTTTACATAAGGATCAATATTTCTGTCTTAGATCAAACTGTTGCTTCTAAGCCTTCTTCCTTATTTACTTGGTCTAATGGTTTCATCTTTGCTGCTCTTATAACATCTCAGACTGTTGTGTCTTCCAGGGCCTTTTCAAATGTATGCCAATTTGGATAACCTTCAGAGAATTTTGTTCTTATTTAGTACTGCTCAGTTATTGCTTGCCAGGTTTCCACTGAGTAAGTCTGTACTACCCAGCCCAGAGATTGAACTCACAATTACTAGGTAACTAAATTTTCAAAGCAACACTTTTAATCCACTAAGCTATCAATATGCCTTATCTGTATACTATCTGTGCCCTCTGCTTTACTTGGTATTTTCAAGTGAACTTTGACCTAGTGTTCAAGAAGCAGATCATTGGCATAATGGATATGCCATTAGTCTGCTTGGATGATTAAATCAGAGTGTGATTTGCTAGGTAATTTTTTAGATATCCTTTTGCATTAGCATGATAAAATTCATAGAGATAGACTAAAAAAATATACAGAAAACATTCCACTGGCTGTTATTACACATGATATGAGATGGAGTTCAATACTTAAAGTCAGTAAATCATGTTGACAAATATAGATGGAAAAAATTTGCATTCATAAATACCATCACAGACATGGTATTGATAGTAGAACAGTTATTTGAATTGGCATGCAGAGTTCAATTTACAGTAGATTCTTCACACTAATATTCTTGTTAAAGACATAAATTTATCTTTCTTGAGCAAACGGTTAAATAGCAGAGCAGTCTAAACACTCTTTCCTTGAGCTGGCAACCAATCTAGGAGAAGGAAGACTGAATTCAAAACCAGCCTGAAGAGGGATAGGCTCCATCAGGCTATCTCACTAAAGATGTACCATTGCTGCAGTAGGTATGGTACCCCTATGACCCTAATGGATTACAGGACTATATATATATATATATATAAAGTTGTAGCCTTTGTGTCTGTTTGCTATCAAACCCTTAGGGTTTTGAAGATAGACACTCCCCCTCCATGACCATATATATTCTGAAACTACATTACCCAGGGTACTTGGATAAGTATATTTCATTTTGATCAAAGAGGGTCCGATCCAAGGGGAGGAGGGGCACAACCCTTCCTACTGAATTTTTTTTCCCCTTTGATTTAAATTAAATTCAAATTTGAACAAGGGAATAATTCCTATCAAAAATATAGGAGGAAGCCAGAAGATGGAGGTCACATTGGCAAGATCATTGAGTAATATTGAAAGGCATCAGTTTTCTCCACAAATTATAATATTGATATAAAATCAATCATTTTCTTACAAAAAAGTGTGTGACACACAGCAAGGCGCATGTAATTTGGCTAGTAATGTGATATGATAACTTTCACAGTTAAAGAGTAATATTTCCAAATTTAAACAAATTTTTTCTTCATCTTGTTAATAGTTGATTATATCATTATTTAAAGAGTACCAGGACACAAAGTGTATATATGTTATTTCAGATAAGAAAAATGATAAATCATTTAGTCAAATTCTTTTATTCAATATTTGCCAATGCAGAGATTACTTTAGGAATTCAGATGAAAGGAGTTTATTATATAAAATCTAACTTGGTATCTTTCAACTAGAATGGCCAAAGCAGGGAGACATAATAAATTTTACTGATGATATTATTGATATAGAGTTAATATTTGTGAAATTAAGATTAAATAATGAACAAGACATGCATATCTCAGCTTGTTAAGGCACACTTTGTTGGATGTAGGCCTTCCTCAGATCATGGGTCAGAATGGACCATCATCCTACCACACTAACCCAGTGCATGTTGCTTGGATGATCATGTCTCTTTTCAATTCGTGATCGATAAAGGGTACTTGCATGTAAGTTGTAATGCACTCAAATGGAATTTGAACTCAGCTCTCCAATTTCTCATTCCAAGCCATCAGCCATTATACCACCTGCACATCCAAGCTTATATGACCTGGTATTCCCAAAGGGTCACCCATCTAGTTACCTGCCAGGCTTGACATTACTTAATTTTGGTGATGTCACAAAAACCAGTGTTTCAGCATATCACCCTAAACCAGAACAAGACATAGATTTAGTTTAACATTTGTTCCATCTGACTGTGCATGGTTGAGACTAATGTAATGGTATACAACATGAGAGAGATTTTAATGAATGTCACTATATTTGTCATTGCATGCTTTATGAATTTCATGAATGCTGCAAAACAATCCAGACAATGAGGAATATTTTGTCCTGTGTTCCCAGATACAGTGAATGTATGCAAGTGTCAACAATGACTTCACAAGTTTTAAAAAAGTGACTCAAAAATGTTAAAAAGTGTTAACCATCCTCAATGAAAAAAAAAAAAAAAAAAAAAAAAAAAAAAAAGACTAAACATTAAACATTTTCTTTTAATAAAAAGTGTCACTCAGAAGGATCATCAATTTTGGATATTGATCTTTTGAAGACATCTGTTGTTAGATTCTCATGAAAGCAGTGCAAATTTAGTCAAAAGGCACAATGCATCATTTTCAACTACATATAAACATATCAAGAAGGTAGAGTCCAGGAGGTATGGGTCACTTTTCCATGTTAATGGAGAATCTAGTGTAATGTTAAATTTTGTCTATAAATCTCAATTTTACATATCCTTGTCAATCATTTATAACCAATAAAGAATAATGTTTACACATTATTCTTTATTGATTATAACTGACAGACTGGGTGAATGCATTTTTTACATTTTTATGGTTAATACATGAAGATCTGTTTTTAGGGTGGAAAAAGTTTGAAAAACCAATATAGGTTATGAGATCTTCAATATTACAAAAAAAAAAAAAAATAAAATAAAAAATAAAAGGATAGAGAAAAATCTCAATGTCACTATTATAGTCATTTTTCAAAATTTCCTGTGTATTATCTCTGTAGTCAATGTATAAGCATTCATTTTTCTGACAAATAGAAATTAAGTGAACCAGACTTTTCACATCCATTAATATCCACTCAACATTGATGTTAAATGTTCAATTCAAATAACCATCACCCAAAGTGTTGAAAGGCATAGTAATTCTTATTAGAAAATGTAAATGATCATTTGCCCCTGAAGTTCTAAAACCTACATTCACATAAGATGATAGATAACATTTTTTTAAAAATAAAGATTTTAGACCTGCACATGGCAGGATAAATTGACATGTACAACATCAATTTTCTGGCAACTAATGGGCTATTACCTCTTAATCCAGACAAAAATATAGACAAGCACTTGAATTAGTCTGAATGCCAGACTAATTCACAGGACAACCATATGTTATATTTAATAATGGTTTAGCATAAATTAATGATGGATACATAGTTTAGAGGTGTATCATTGAATTGTTATTACATGTCTTCTGTTGGTCTAACAAAATGAAGAATTTGGCATGGTTCTGGAACCAAGGTTACTGGAAACTCAGTTGGTTAATGATATAAAATTTAATTTCTTTATTGTTATTTTTAAAGCTTAAAATTTTTCACATTTATTATAAAATGAATATCTCATAATGGTTACAAATTAACCATTCTCTTTCGTATGTATTTAAGCAACACAGTAAGTTGTTTGACATTTATTGAAAATATATATGTATAGAGACAAACAAAAGCTTCCCCCATTCTCTTAAGAGTATATCAACTTTTTTTTAAAGCCCTAACTCCATGTGGTTGTTCATCCATCAATTTGATAAAGACCATCAAGTCATCTTGTGGTGGTTGGGCTCTGTTAGTTCAATCTACATTCAGAAGTGTCTCTGGCAGGGTGTACTGGAAATTCAGGCAGCAGTAGATCTGATTGCAGTCCTTTCTGACCTGCCCACATTGCACAGCTGCAGTCATGGTTGCTCTCATGTTTCTGAGCCCTGAAAGACTGCCGCCTACTATTCTTCTCTAACACTGTCTGCTCCCGCTCTTTATGGTGGGAGTTGAAGGCCTTCAGCAAAAGATTTCAGTATGTCTTTATAGTGCATTTTCTAACCTGCTTGAGAGTGGTTACCATGCTGGAGTTCACTTTTGAACAGTTTCTTTAGGAACAAATACATGCACTATATGACCTGCACATAACAGCTGTCATTACATCAGGATCATGTGGATTCTGGGTAGTTCAGTACATGAGACAATGTTAAATGTCAGGAATCTTGTCTAGCTATTTAGTGCCAATAATTTTTCTGAGACAAGTGGTATGAAAATGTTTGAGGCTTCCTTGTATACCACTGGTAGACAGTCTTCACAGTATATATATGAATATAGGAATAAAGTTTTGCTGCTGACACTGGAGTTTGAACACCATTTTAAATAAGTAGATCACATGATGGTAAAAGAAATGTATGTATGAGAATTAGCGTGGCATCTATGGGATCACTATACAGATCACTATTCAGTAGTTACTTTTCGAGGGAGTATTATTGAGCAAGTACTATTAGTGCAAGTGTTATTCAAAGGTGTGATACCAGTATTGCTCAACAGCTTTATTATAGTTGTATCTACAATTACAAAGTCTCTACTACAACGAGCATTATGAAAGTGACAATGGGTATTCATTCACATTACACAAGTAGTAACAAATGTTCATGGACATCATAAAACAGTAATAGAGCAGTGAAAACTAGTCCATTAAACCTTGACAGATATAAATGACTTTGCTTTGCCAATGACTGTACCTTCAATGATGCCTCAGTCACTGACATGCAACACAGTGTTGAAAGGTTCTTTGACGTCTGTAACAATTTCAGCCTGAAGACTGCTGGAGCCAGCTGACATATCATTTCAAAGTCATATGTTGAACCCAACATTTTAAACAGGCAACAATTAAAAGGAGATGGACAGATTCATTTACCTAGGAAGCACATTCCAAAGCTGTCATTGATGAGGACATGAATGCCAAATTTGTTAAGGCTAGTGCTTCATTTGACAGATTCCACAAGAATATGTGGAACAGGTGAGACAATGACCAAGGTAGACTAGACTATAGTCTTCAATATAATTTTACTTCATGCACACTTCTAAAGATTATCTATAACTCCATTATATATCATATTATTATTAATATTAGTGCTATTCGGTTGTACCTTATTTTTCAGATTGGGCCAAATATTAATGTGCTGGCAATTTGGAGCCATTCACAGACTTCAGGAAGTGGAACAATATCTGACCATTGTGCCTAGAATTTTAAGGGCAGTAACTCATCCATTGAAATAAAAACCAGAATTAGATGACCATCATTTGTCGTAAAATGGACAGTAGATAGAAGCCTACCATCGGTATCCAAAAATTTTAAGGGCTAGGATTATCAAACAATATATTTAAAGAATTAGCTTAAAAACAGTTGATTAAAAAAAAAAAAAAAAAAAAAAAAAATACTTTTAATTTATCCTAATATGACAACTAAATCAGTAAAGCTGGAAAATGGTTGATTCTCTATACTACTCCAGTAAGTACTTGTCTCCTACTATCTTCTACAAGAGCCAGATCAGGATGAAAATGAAGTAATGCTGCTATATGCAGACAGGAGCTTTCCAATCTTAATAGAGCCCAAAAGCATCTATGCAGCTTTGTGGGTGATGAATTATTTTCCACCCTATAAACCATTTCCCCCACAGATAAAATGCAGCAAGCTTCTCATTGCTCTGTCACTATTTCCATGGAAAGTATTCAGAAAAACTACATTCTTTAGTCCCACCAGTTCTAACTTTCATGGCAAAGATATGCCATGCCACACAAGTTGTAGTGAATAACTCTCAAATTCCATTGGTGAGACACAAATTCCAGCCAACAGCTTCTTTCCAGAAACTGCTACTTTATGGAACAGATTGCCAAGAGGATGCTTTCACAATACAATCTTAACTTCTTCAAGCCTTAGATTAACTGTTATCTTCCCCACATATCCCCATAAAACTGTGACTGACTGCTTACTCGACATCTATCTACCTTAAGTGGATCTTTGGATTTATACAAGATAAACATTATTAAAAAAGAAAAATAATTGTATATGCCTTAAATGGTGCCAGAAATCAGTGCCTGAGTTCAGGTAAAAAAGCCAGAATTAAAAAGGCTAATATCAAAGTCAGGAAACTTCCCACTCAGAAAATTGATGCAACACAATCTTATCCTCTTTCTCCTAATTGACTTTGTGCTTTATTAAAAGCTAGG
The DNA here is from genome assembly GCA_963932145.1 of Acanthosepion lycidas. Taxonomy (NCBI): domain Eukaryota; kingdom Metazoa; phylum Mollusca; class Cephalopoda; order Sepiida; family Sepiidae; genus Acanthosepion; species Acanthosepion lycidas. The sequence continues at coordinate 34,241,530 of OZ010596.1, forward strand.
TTAATAAATACCAAGAACCGAATACAAAGAAAAGAAAATATTAAATTGCAAATATTGAAATAACTAAAATATTAGATTGGCATGATTTTTACTAAGCAAATCTCATCCAGTATTTCACAATGTTATTTTTCAGTGAATCCATGAGTAATGTTTTCATCTAGTCTGATGTTGAAATCCATCTGTAATGACAACCTATATTCAAAACAAGTTCCATTATATTTTTTAGATATCAATGCGAAGCTGACTTCACAGTCAAGACAACTTCTCAGGAGCATGTTCCAGTAGTCATTAAAAGAAGACAGTTTCAAAATAATTTGCATAAGTCTGTTGTATCATCTGAGTCCGCAATTTACAGAGCACCTAATTAAATCATCTGTGTGCTGAGGCATACTATGAGAACATGTCCACCACGTTATGCTGATCTCGTTCAAAGTTCCATTATGATGGAACTTAGAATGAGCTCATCATAACACTTTATGAAGTTGAGACAATTTTCATTAAGTCCAGACAGCCTAAATAGAAGTGATGACTGCTAGGACTTAATGTAATCTGCTTGTATATAGTCTGTGTTTAGTATATTTACTATTTTATTCTTTGAGAACAAACAAGTAAGGAGCGACAACTGATAAACTCACAATTTTTTTTTCTTTTAAATATCAGTCTTTTAAGAAATATTAAATTTTAAACCTTTGTTTTTAAAGAAGTGTGGTTCATAAGCAGTGGATTTTTTAAAATTTTAATTAAATTATAGATTGAAAAATCTGACAGTTTAACAACAATGTTATATTTATGATATTCATGAAAAAAAAAAAAAAAAAAAAAAATCTATCACAATGTCAAAGAAACAAAAAGCATTGTTGTCTTCTAAAAAGTTTAATACTTATAAATATACAATATCCTTTTCTCTTAATTTCAGTTTGCATATC
>OZ010596.1:34247455-34307455 GCA_963932145.1 Acanthosepion lycidas
TATCAACAACAATTGGGGATAGAGTCATTATTAATGACACGATTCTTTCATTAGTATGCGCGCATTTGAGTGTGTGTGTGTGTATATGCTATGTCAGCGCTACATACAGTTTTAAATTCAGTTATCATTCTCCTAGAATGGTTGCCAACCAAGGCTGAAGAGCCAAATCTATCCTATTTAACCCATAAATGGGGAGTGGAGATATTGGATGGAGTTATACCTTTCCCTAATGTATTAGGCAAATGTTACAAATGCAACTGAAATTCAAACATGCCATGGCAATTTCTCAATCCAAGCTGCTATGCTTTACACTGCCATCAGTCTTTTTTTATTAGAAATATTTCTAAGTGTCATTGCTGGCATGACAATATGGCTGATAGAATAAACTGCAGATACATCAAGGATACAAATGATACTGTAATTAGCAGTTAATAGACTGAGCTATTGAGTAGACTTTTTTTTTTAGGGTCAGTTTATAGTTGAAAACTACTGAGAAATTGGCAGCCTGACTGGACTGGAGATGGCTTCAAGTCAGAATCTTAAATGTATTGTGCTGCAATGTGCCACCGATTGTTCTATGGTAGTAAATAGACAAAATGGTAGATCATGTAGTTATATTACCATATACTCAAAGTTTGGAAATGGCATCCAATAAAAATGATCAAACATGAACATAAAAAACATTTAACCATAAGTCATTTTGTACTAACAAATAGTTATGCATAATCTTAAATTATATCTTTATTATGATATAAAAACTAATAAAATGTATAAAGCAAATCAAAAACAATTCATAGTAAGTAAAATGTAGATAATATTTAAATCTTGTTTATCAATTGTGCATTATACACAATTGTATATATACCCAAGAGCTAAATATCTAAAGTTAAACAGGGATTACACAGAAATAATCTGCTAAGAGGATTAGGGTTTTGTAAAGATTACCCAAAGATCAATCAAAGGATTATCGCAAAAATTATCTGCTTTAAATGTTTTTAAAGCATCTCAAAAAGTAGTTTTAACATTACTGAAGAAAAACTTGAAATTTGGCATTCAGATTTTAATATTTTTCTTAAAACTCCTGCAGAGTTCACATTCTTATAAAAAGCTCACTGTCTTGGATATTATTAGTAATTAAATGCTAACTAATATTAGTAAATTGCTTTATCAAAAGTATATAGAATACAATCTGTTTTGAAAAGATGCCATTAGGGAAAGCATGAAACTGTAAGTGGGGGGGGGGTAACTTTTAACTTATCACAGATATGCATTAGATTTTACACTGAAAGGAACTTGCTTAACTGATAGATGGAATTATCATAGCCTCTTGTTTCATAGAGCATCCTTTAATGAACAAATGTTGGAGGTTTTCTATATGGAAACAGCTAATTTTGCCTTTACAATAGCATCTGGGTAAACATTAACCTACCAGATAGCTCAACTCAGCAGAGACCTGAGAAATATTCTGAGCTATTTTGTGAAAAAGAAATATGCCATGAAGTAGAGCAAGTATTAAAACTATATATATATATATATATATATATATGGCATATCTGAGCTGAAGTTGCTCAAACTCGACTTTGACAGATCAAAAGCATCTATGTGACCTTGTGGGTGATGAATTATTTTCCATCCTACAACCCATTTCCCACAAACAAGAACATCACAACCCTCTCACTTTCTATTGTTATTTCCACAGCAAATTTCCTGCAAAGCTCAACCAGTTCAGGCCTTTACACCCAAGACCCACCATGCCACATTTACAGAGCCAAATCACATTCATTATTTCATCTTTCATTGGTAAGGAGGAAGTTCCATTATTTACTTAGGATTTACAGTGTCACTATATATGTAATCATGAGAAAGTTGATATATTTGTTCAATAAATCCTGCCCATAATATCACAGGTTAGATGAGTATTAAAATAATTTATAATACATTTCTATCATAGAAAAATTTGCAATTAATTCCAATATGTTTTTATTTGCCGTGTCATTATATTTAAGCATGAGAGTGAGCGAAAGTTCAACAATTTCTTCAGAAATCCTACTAATGACATTGGTATTAAAGTTCCAAATTTGCAATAGATGAAGAAAAAAAAAAAAAAATAGCATTAAACTCATTCAAGTAATTTTTAATTTAAGTTCGCATTTTTTAAAATTATTTTACCCCAAGCAAGGCAGTAAAGCCACTAAGACTCAAGGAGTTACTAGGTGTGAAAGAATAAGAAAAATTCTATTAAAGAGTGAGAACAAGAAAAGAGGAATCAAGAAGACTGAAGATAACAATTGTCATTGCATTTAAATTTTTGAAGATCAAAGTCAACTGAAAAGCCTAAAGCCAGAAGAGAGTTCCACAAGCAAGAAGTGTGAAAGAAGAAACTATTAGCATAGAAATTACAGTTGCATCAAACCACTTCAATTGTAAACTCATCAAACTAATACTATGTTTAAATTCATAAAGTCTAGGTACCATAACAGAAAGTTCAGGAGAACAATTACCATGAAAGTATTTATAGAAAAGGCACAAAAATGGTAGGAAAATGACTGAAGCCAAGATGCCAAATCAGGACCAATAACAATGCAGATTATTCTTAGGATTTTATCAAGAATCTCTAAATATGTAGCAAGAGCAACAGACTATATGTGGTAGCAATTGCAATATTATAAATAAGAGGGATTACTATCCAGATCCTGTATCTGATAGGATATAAGCAGGGCCAGATTTAGGTCTTAAGAGTCCTCTGGGCTAATAGAATTTGGGAGTCCCCCTTCATTACGTATGTTCACTCCCCCACCTGTGTCTATAAATGTATACAAAAAAGATGTATCAAAATCTAAATAGGATACATTCAAATTAAAAAACACTCCAACTAGAGGGACCCAAATATTCTAAACAGTTTCAAATTAGTTCAAAGGAAACTGATTAAATCTGAAAATAAACAAGATCTGTTCTCATATCTTCATTTTTTATTTTTAGTTTTAGTTTTATCGGGAGCCCAAGACTAGAGGTTCCTTGGAGGCTCCTCTAGTGTTGGAACCACTGGGCTGTAACCCATACTACCCCATATGTAAATCCAGCACCTGATAGAAGACCCACATTTTCCCCACAAATATTAGAATTTCATTAATTCAAATGAATAAAAATGTTCTTGATGAAGCTGAATAGAAAACATGGGTGAAGTTCCAGTAGAATTATATATACCATTCAACAATCTTTTAATAATTTGTGCTGAGATGGAGGGAAAGGAATTCTTATCTGTCACTAAATACAGTAGCTTTCATTGGCATATTTATTGGAGTTTGTTGAAGAAAGAAAAAATAAACAAAGAAAAAAAAATGGCTCTGATATGGCAAGTCAAGGTACATTTTGAGAACTTTCCTCTTGACATTTGTAAACATTTAATTCAACACAAACCATTTTCTTATTATAATGTAGCAATATCATTTACAGTATTATCTTTTTAATAACTACTTAGGCCCAAGCAAATGAATAGTGACCTACTTTCTCAGCAATACAAAGTTTAACTGACTTGTTGAAACAGTTTTACAGAAATAAAATTCACAATAAAAATCATTTAAAGTTCAAAGATTATTAGAGAAGAAAAAAAAAACAAAAAAAAAACACTAAAAAGGCGAAGGCAGTTTACAAATTGGAAAAAAAAAAAAAAAAAAAAAAAAAAAAGAAATAGGTATATTAAGCATATATGCAAAAAAGTTTCCAGTACACTTTTCTAAAAACTAGAAATTGAATACACATAATAGTTGAATAGTAGACCTTCACTGGAAACCTTTTCAAAAACTTAAAAACATTGGGGGGTGCTTTGGGGGTAGCATAATGGCTGCTGGTATCAAAAGTGAAATTGGTAAGCAGAGTTCAAATTCTGACCTGATCAGTTGAATTTACTTTCACATTAACGCACTTGGGAAAGACATGACTGCATCTCTTCTCATTGCAGCTATCAGTTAAATAGCAGAATAAATGAGGTTCGCTTGCCTTGGGTAGCAATAAGATGAAAAGGACTACTTTGAATTCAAGACCATGAAGAAGATAATGAGAATGCACTCCACTATCTTTCCCAATTGCAATTCACAAATAATAAATAAAATGAATTTGTGAAAAGCTGTGATCACCTAAATCCTGATGGAACAGGATATAAAAAAAAAAAAAAAAAAAAATTAAAATAATAAAAATGAAATTTCTAAAACTAACAGATTGAATATTCATAAAAATGATAATCTCCATGTTTCATGGCACATATAGAACTTTTTTTTTTCAGTTACTTATTGTTGACAGGTATACACAATTGTTTCTTTAGAGATATAACTTCATGCAAAGTTTCTTTTATTTTTTTGCATAAAAAATTTTAGTCATGCAAATTCATACCATCATTATTCAAAGTATTTTGCCAAGTTTTTCTAGAACCTTATGCCACTCTTTTTTAAAATATATATACCATCATAAAAGAAGGTTTGTAGTTTTGTTTCCTTGAAGTATTTGCAGTTAAAAATGAAAAATAATATTCAGGTAAAAGACCGTCTCTTGACTTAATTTATTTAAAAAAAAAAAAAAAAAAAAAACAGCTGCTGAAACATTTTGGATTTCAAGAATAATTCTTTTTTTTTTTTTTTTTTTTTTGTAAGTGTATATTGCATTAACAATTTTGGAATGATTTAAGTCCTATTTAACCCATAGCTGGGGAAAGGGGAGAAGAGATGAATTCATACCTGTTACAAAGGTATTTTGCATGTAAGTAAATGTAACAAACTCAAGAATTTGCACTCGGCTCTCCAATTTCTCATTTGAAACTGCTATCCATTACATCAACGGTACATCCATAAATTCTTTGCATAAGTGTTCAATACCTTTGAACTTGCTGTGCCAGGAGTTCTGCATGGAGCCAAACAAGTTATAATCTGAAGATGACAAATCTGAAGAAGATACTATGTGGAAAACTTTCTACCCCAGCCCCATAAGCATTTGCTATACGGTATTTGTAAAATGAGGGCAATCACTGCTATAAAGTAAGATCTACAGTAGACTTCCTTTCTAAAAGAATAAATTTAAAAAAAATAATGGTCTTTTTGCTTCCAATTCAAACAAGACCTGTAGTGTAGCTATAAAAGTTTATTCCAGTTCTTGCTGCCTAAGTATATATTTGTTATGTGTAAAAATTCCCAATGCTTTCTTTAGAAAACCAGAAACGAAATATATAGCTAAAACCTAGTGTTTCACTAAAAACTTTTGCACACACTTAGAAAAGTCATGATACTGACAAATGTATCAGTTACTCAACTTGATAGCTATGCATAAGATGAATTTAATAAGACTTCAAACCCCATGAGTTAAAATGATAATAGAGTAAGGGTCACATCACAGGTGACAGACTTCACAGGAAGTGGTAGGATCAGTGTTAGAGTTCTGTATTAAGGCAGAAATTATCGATAATTAAAGAGACATAAACAGCCAACAAAGGGAAAAGTTGAGAATTATTAATAGACAATAAGGTCTAGTGACTCTGATGAGCAGGTTTAAAAGAATAAATTAAGCATGTGGTGATTTGGTTTGAAAAAAGGTGTAGCTTGACTAAATATATATAATTACAATTCTTCTGAGCCATCAAGCTAGTCTTCATTACAAAAGTACAAGAGTACTTTAAGCTGAAGAAATTTGAAGGTGAACTAATAAAAAAATAAAAAAAAGGTTGCTCAGCTGAAATATCAGTCATAAAATTGAAGTTTCTTGATTTTTTTTTCCAGCATTTTAACAATTCCATGTAAGAATTCTGTTCCCAGAAATACTTTGATTTTTGTTTTCAAAAATTTTTTATATTCTCAATCTATTTTAAAACCTTTTAATCTGACTTTTGCACAAACAACTTTTTTAATTTTTTTTTCATTTTAAATGAGTTCATGGGACATTCAATAAACTTCACTCTTTAAATCCAATGTATTTTTTAAAGATTTTTAGAGGGTGAGAGAAAATTGTCTGAACAGTATTATTATGCAACTAACAATTGTATTATTAATAGACACATATTTAGCCACCTAGTGGCTAAGAAAATGGAATTGGAGAGCAGTTCAAATTGTGGTTAAAGTTGTTGCATTCACATCACATTAGTGCCCTTGCAAAAGGAATACATCCCTTTTTTGTCTCTGCAGCTATAAAGAAAATGGAATCTAGCCTCGATAGGGCAACCAGTGGAGAAAAAACAACTCTAAATTCAAAACTGTGGAAATGGCAGTGGGGAGACCACTATTACCTTTCCCCATAGTCATTTATAGATATTAAAAAAAAGGAAGCTATAAAGAGCCCTAATTGCTTGCACCCGGAAGGAAGTATCATTATTAAGTATAAAAATAAAAATGAATTATCAACATATCTTCTTGAAAAGTAGATCATCTGGTTTGAAGAATTAAACGAGTTTTTTTCATAACTCATAACTACTTGGTAGCAATTCTATTCACACCAAATTTACTAACATCTGCATTTGGTCTAAACACTGCTTCTTTATCATATGACATACTGGTATTTTGTGAACGGTTATCAATCAAAATATCAATAATTTCATCTCCACAAAATCCTTGTTCATGCTGTAGTCACTGGTTTTCTTTTCTTGGTAATAAGAAAAATCTATACAATTTGATAACCTTTTTTTAAATGCCATGTCTCTTTAAGGACATAGTCAATCATGGCTCTCTACAAATTCCTTTTTGTTTTATTATCTGCAAATTGCTGAGACTTCTTATTTGATTTACTAAGTCTTCTAGACTGGGTGCCAGATAGAGAACCCAGTCTCCCTTGATATTTAATGCATACCTAGGTGTTGGGGGGGGGGGGAGATTAAATGGATTCATGCCTTTCTCAAAGGCAACACTAGATTAGAATTTTATTTATTCTACTTTCTGCACTTATAATCATGCTATACTCACAATGTACAACTTCTAGTCAAATGAACTATTTTTTTTTTATTATTATTTTATTTCCAGATTGTTTGTAAGTGCCTTTTTCCTTATTTCAACATTTAATACTAAAGAAATTTTAAAGTGCCAAAGAAAGTGTTCATGACCAATTCTGAAGAAGCTACACATTTGTTTGCAAATTATAAGCAAAACTTTTAAAAAGAACTCTTGGGACTAATCAGGTGTCCTTAAGATAAAACTATGTGATTAATGTAAACGAATTTAGGGAGATGATTTACAAATGGATTTCAAAAGAAATTTTGAATAAGATCAGTAATGAAAAACTATAAATTGTAATAAAAATTATTAATAGTTTCAAAATACCAGTTAAGAGAACGGAAAGAATTCGACTATAAGGGATTAAATTCAAGACTTGTCAGAAGCAACTTTATTTTAAAGCTTACAGGCAAATCCTGCTGAAGAAAGTGGTTATTTGATTACTAAAGTTAAGAAGTGTTGAACTTTGTACTGAGAAGAGTAACTACTTGGGAATACCGGGTACTATTTACCATATCTGACAAAGCAAAGCTAAAATATTTTTGTTCTAAATTCCAACAGTTTAATGACTTTTTTATAGATTAACATATCATAAAAGATACATGTGCACGTCAGATGCAGAAATCCCCATTTCAGCAGGGCATATTTAGGAACAAGAGTTACTTTTTAGTGTATAAAGCTATCAAAACATTAAAAAATCAATTTAGCTAATAGAAAACTTTACCGTATATAAAAAGCAAGTTAACAGTACAGATGGACTTAAAGCAAGATGTTGCATCCTTAAAGAGGTTACAGACAAAGGTGGTACTCGAGTGAAGGAACAGCAACATGCATGTAGATGAAAGAAAGAGAGTTTTATTGTAAAAGAGAATACACTACTGAAAGACAGTGAATCAAGCGGAAGGCTAGTAATTCCCGAAGCAAGGTTATTTACCTTACCTCCCTGTGAAGCAGGATGTGGCACAAGGCCATTTTTTAATGCAGAGTAAAACTGAACCCATGGGCTCAGGCAAAAATTCCGCATATACCCCGTATAAAAAGGTCTACCACCCCAGACGAGAGACTACCTTTCGACATAAACTCTCTGTCTTTGGTCAGAGAGGAACCCAGACGAGGCTGAAGGCACATCTAGAGACAAATCTCCAACTAATTGCTGAAGCTAGCCCCCAGGTATATCCTGTGCCCACTATATATATATACACATACTGATATAGTCAGTCCACATAGGCGATAGGGTGTGTGGGACATACCATTACAACACAATAAATCACAATAGTGAAAATATCTTACATGATTATAATAAAACATTGCAAGAGGATAGAACAAAAACTTCAAGAAAAGTAAGCTATTAGTAGAGTTAATAAACCAAAACAGTTTTACCATTACTAGTATTCCCTTTCAGTTACTTCTCTAGTTTCCAGCTGGTTAATGATGCAAGCAAGTTAATGCATATGATTGTTCAGCTGGTACCTACAAACATCTCTAATACTTTGTTACAATAATCACTTTTAAATTACTGATAGCATTAGAAATAATATTAATATATATATTATATATATTAATGTAGTTTGAGTAAATAATATTATCATGGAGTCAGAATTTACCATTTCAGCCAAAAGGAATGAGAATTGAGAATCAAATTAGGCTATGGAAGGCCTTAAGTTCACTTATAAAAAAGAGGTAAAGTTTGTTATTTTTTAGCCATCTGTTGAGGAAAAAAATGATCTTATATGCCAACACATATGGCAGCTAAAAAAAAAAAAAAAAAAAAAAAAAAAGCATATTGGCTCTAAATACAAGCAATAAAGATTGTTATTTTTTAAAAAAAATAAAATGTTTAGAATTATGAAAATATTTCTTCAAAGGATTTTTATAGTAATGAAAGTATTAGAAGTGATATGCTTTTGTTTTTTATGTCATACATGAAGTATTGTCAGTATTTCTTTAATCTTAATTCCATTTGCTTGTAATTCCAACTTCTCAAGTCATTACTCTACAATCATCCACAGGTAACAGAAAAGATAAGATCTAATCTCTAGTGAGACCTGATTTCACATACTTTTTCTTTGAAAGACTGTGTTAATGTGACAGCTTTCTAACCAGGAGACTTTTGGCTGCAGTTTTTCAAATTCAACCACTCATTCATTATATTTTCTTTATGGCTACTAAATATGTTGCCTTTTTTTTCTTTTTTTTTTTTTTTTTAAAGATACATTAGTAATATTAATAGAGTATTCTTTTTTAATTGATAAGATGAATCATTGTCTATTATTATTATGAAATTTGTGACTGGTAATGCTTTCATATTAATTTCAGGTGCTTATTACAAATTTTAGCTTAAAACTTAAAGAAGTGAATCAGATATTTAAAAAAAAAAAAAAAAAAAAAAAAAAAAAAAAAGGTTGATTTTTATGTCAAAATTCCATAAAGATACATATATTGGAATAAAAGAAAATTAAGCAAGAATGGAGTTCAAAATTAGATATTTTCTTCAATACAATTAAGAAATTTTGACTTCTTGTTAGTAAGTTATCTTGAATAAAGTTTCATAACATCTAAGTATATGTTTCATGATACTTTCAAGTGTATAAACTACGCAGTGAGATTCTTATACACCAAGTTTAAAAAATAATTTCCAACTTTTAAATAAATTATCATCCTGTAAAATCTGATAGAAATTCCATTTATTCTAAAACATAGGAACCATTCAATAAGCCTTCCAGTTAATGTCATTTCGTTTGAACAATATGCAAATTCTTGACTGAAAACCAAGATATTCAAATTTCCTCAATGTTTGAAGCATGAATTTATAAAATGATACTTTGATTAGTACACACACACTATAATTGTTTGGTAATTTACATTTAAAAATACTTGTTCTTTCTCAGTAACAGAAAATTAATATTTATTTTCTTACAAAGTTTAGTGCATTCATCATCAGCATTCATGTGACTGCCAACAAGCAGATGTTCAGGAAACCATATTGCTTACAGATGACAATCGTTGGCATTATGACGAGTTTATCCAGACTGTCTAAAGACTATTTTAACATATACCTGTATTAGTTATATTTTCTGCAGGAATAATCTAGGATTTTTATATAATTAATTATTGTCACAAATAAGAAAAAAAAATTCTTTTTACATCATTAGAAGTATTCAATAAAATATAACACAGAATGAAAGAAATAAAAAGAATGTATCAGTAGTTTGATCTCCTTTATTTATTAATGAGATATCTCTTGACAGGCATCAAGTAACGCATCTTGTTACCATAACACCAGAATATTTCATTTCTAAGAAAAAGGGAGCCACATTAGGTTTTATATTATAGAATAGACAACCCCAAAATAGATAATGTTATCACAAGTAATGGATTGCATCAACAACTAAAAAATTCTAGAGACAATTAGACTATATATACAGTGGCAGAACATGGGGGGGTGCAAGGAGGAACAGCTGCCTTGGGGAACACCATGGGGCACAAAACTGCTCGGTGATTAGCAAAATGTTCCACTTCCAATACTTTTATAAAAAGAAAACGTGTAAAAATCTCGCACAACTAGACCCAATCTAACCAAACTTATTAGGTTGGTGCAAAAGTAATGTCGTTTTCTCACATAGTAACGTGTGAGAAAACGACATTATTTTTGCACCAACCTAATATTTAGATGTGGTGAAAAATTAAGACTTAGTTAGGTTAACTATTTATCAGTGAAAATGTTGGAAAAATTCATTCAAAAAGTGGTGAAAGAGCACCTAAAATTTCCTTTTTATTTACTCTAAGATCCTTTTTGTGACTGCCTTTCATTAAAAGTGCATCATGAATTATTTCAGTGATGGTGCTCAGTAGTTTTTTGATCATGCACAGTGTTGACAGAAGTGCATGCTGGCCAAAACGTGAAATGTGTTAAAGAAACACTAAAAAGTGTTGTTTAAGTCTTTTTTCCCCTCGGTTGAGGCTAGATTGAAAACTAATCCATATTAATGTTTTAAGATGTATTCCTGGGGTGATAAACCCAGCATTTCTTTATAAAATGATAATAATGGTAATTTTTCTCCTCACCTGAAATTTCAATGAATATATAAAAATTTAGACAATGATCTTATTGTAAGTCAGTGTCGGATATAACATGCCGTATATTCCCATGTACAGGATTTTGATGGGAAAAGATTCACAAGTTTTATGGCACAATTTTGGTTATCATTAGCTATGGCAAAAAGGGTGTTTTTTTGAAGCCTTCACTGCAATAACCTTATGATTATACTATGCAAAGAAACTCAATGAAGGACTTTGAAGTTTATGGAAAAGTCATGCATTCCAACAGAGAATATAGGAAAAATGCTTTATTACGACATATGTATTCTGCTGCTAAGTTAGGATAGATTCTGAGGCAAAGAAACAGTTTTATTGGATGCTTTTAATCAGGCTTCATCTTTGTTTCATTGCCAATCTGATGAACATGCATAATATGATGAAAATAAATATGCAGTATTAACCAAGAAAGATTATCTACACATACAATTGATGAAGATGGGTGCTAAAGCATTTCCAAACAAAGATGGCACTTTCAAAATTACAAAAGATTGGGAAGTTAGCCGACACACCAAAGAGGCACTGAAAAGTGAAACTAGCATAAGATGTTGGTGTCAACCACAGCTTCACAAATTACTGCTTTCAAAGAAAACTACAGAATGGATCTACAGTTCCACATAATTGGTTGTTGCACTCTATTAAAAATAATGCAGTGTATTGTTTTTGCCGTTTATTGTTTTCAACAGCCCCAGTCAACCAAAGCATGGTATTTGAAAAATCTTGTGGATTGTGAAAAATGGAGAAAATGTAACAAAAGCATACCAAAATATGAACAGGGTACTAAACACCATGCATCATTTCTTGCATGGAAAGACTTTGAGAGAGACATATCAGAATGGTCTACAATTGACAGTCATACTGAAGCATATACAGGAACAGAAGCAATTGTGGAAGGATCTGCCAATATGTTTTGTGGATTGTATCAAGTTTTTGGCAACGCAACATCTAGTATTTCGTGGACACCAACAAGTCATTGCATCATGTAATAATCTCAGTAATTTTTTTGCACTCATTAAGCTACTTAGCAAGTATGACTTTCTCTGTTGCAGCATCACTTGGATTATATCAAGTCACATCTACATTCTGCAACATTTTCGTCTGGCAAGATACAGAATGAATTCCATTAAGCTACTGTATATTTTCCATTAAGCTACAGAGAGTCAAAAGATGCAGATACTATGAGATTATATTTGATACTACCTCAAAATTGGAATCAGATTGTCATGATTTGAACAATACAATGCACTTATGACAATGCTGCAACAATGGCTGGGAAGATGTCCAGTGTCCAGAAACTCACATCAGAGAAACCTGAAAGCAATCTTTGTGAATTGTGACAAACATTCTTTGAACCAAGTAGGAGTGTATGCAGCATCAGAACACATGTTTGCTATATCATTTTTTTGAGTTCTTGATTCATTGTGCAATTTTTTCTCCAGCTCGACAATGGAGTGGGAGAAACTGGAGGCGACAGTAGTGGCAGCTGTAAAGAAGCTCCCTGATGCAAGAGTACTAGGCACAATGCTGCTCGTGTTGTAAAAGCAAAATTCGATGGCATAGCTAAATTGTTGAAAGATATGGCAAGTGTCACTTCAGTATCAGTTGACACAAGAAGCGACGCCAGCTGCTTGCTGAACAACATGCAAACTTTTAGCTTTCTATGCTGCCATTCTAGGACGACATCCTCACTTTCATTGACCAAGTACAAAAGAGATTTCAGTACCATAGAGTGAACTTCTATGAAGATTGAGCTGACATTCAAAGTCTGCAACAATCTGTTATGAGTGAATGGGATTCTCTTTAAAAATTCAATTTCAAAGGGCAAGGAAAAATGCTTAGAATGGGTATTTTCATTGGTCAACAGAGAAGGGTGAATCGTAAAAAGAGAATGGGTAGAGAGGAGATGAAAGAAGCCTCTAAATGTGAGAGAAGAAATGGATGTTACTGTGAAGGCAGTACTGGATGCGTTGAATACAGAACTGAAAGATCGATTTATAAGGTTGAGTCAGTTACAAGAGCAATTTGGGTCCCTCTTGGATATTGAAAGCCTCATTGACTTGAAGACACGATAGAAAAATGCAAAGTAGCTGCTACAGCATGTCAGAATGATTTTGATAGAATAGAACTCATCACAAAATTACAAACTGCCGAATGTTAATACAAAAAAGAAAAGACAGTGCCTTCATTAAACCAAAAAACCCAATCAAGTTTTTCAACTTCACAATATCTTATGGCAATGTGTTCTCTAACTTACAAATAACATTGCACATACTCTAGCTGTTACTGTTTCTGTGGTGTCCTGCGAACGCTTTTTCAGCAAACTAAAATTAATAAATATTTCCAAAGCACGGGAACACATAAGCAATTTGGCTTTATTAAGCATCGAAAATGAAGAATTTGGACATAAAAATGTGGATGGTGTTATTGACAAATATTTGACCACCAAGCCTTGTCATATGTCTCAGCTTTATGAATTCAAAATAAATGAAATCAGTTGCTCTAGTCTTGACATCTTTTAAGTTAGGTTTTGTCAATGCACAGTGCTTGTTGGTATTGGCAGATCAAATAAAGATGTATTTGAATTGTATTTAAGTACATTTTTAGAGCATTTGTATTTATTTGAAAAAAAAAACAAAAAAAAACAAAAAGAAACATTTACACTGAGATTTTTGCCTATTTTTGGAAGTATTTGCAATTGTTTTTGTATTTTTGAAATAAAATTACTTGTATTTATATCTGTATTTCTAATTACATAGTGTCAATAATCGCAAGGAGTATTTGTATTTGAATTTCTAATAAATTTGTATTTGATCCATCCCAGTTTGGTGGCCACTGGTTGTGGTTGGGGGTGCAGAGCTGAGCTCTCCCCACCACTCATGTGTGCGCACATATATTAGTTGGCAAAATTCAACCTTTACAAAGTATGCAGTTAAAAAGCGCTCAATACTATGTAGAGCTTATAATACAAAATGTAAAGAGAACAATACCTAGGTTTCTAAAGTTTTACACATTTATAAATACATATTCTTTTATTTTTTTTTTTTTCTAGTTAAACTGTTTCTTATTGCAGATAGAACGTACCCAAAATAAAATTGGGTGAGATTTTCTAGACCCCACCAGAAGAGATTTATAGATCCAATTTTAACCTCAGGCTCGACACCTTCAGTGGGTAATTTGGAAGGTTGAATTTTTGATAGGGTGGGTCTAATATGACAATTTTTTTTTTTTTTTTTTTAACTAAGGAAAAAATTTTTTTTCTTAGCCTAAGAGTTAACAAGCTAATCTTGTTAAGTCTCTTCTAAGGAATGAATTTCCTAGTGAACTCTGTTGTGGCCTTCTACCAAACTAAGCTCAGCTTAAATGCTTACACAATTTTTATTCAAGATGGAGATGAAGTATTAATATCCAATAAATTCTTAATGAAATATTCTCAGTTTTCTTTTTCACAATTTCTTTCACCCATTCTATTATTGTGTCATGAATCAGGCAGAATTTGAGTTTGTCAAGGGCATCACAATGTGGAATATCATTAAATTAAATAAATTATAAATTATACATTATCTAAAACCAGTTACATATCCTAATGTGAGATTATAAAATAAGACAGAACCAAATTAATAACAAATAGTTGAAAGTAGTTTTTCACTGGAAACTTTCAAAACTTTATATTATATATATATATATATATATATATATATATATATATATATATATAAACAACATAATGGTTATTGGCATTAGTAAGCAGAGTTCAAATTCTGATCTCTTCTCATTGTAGCTATGGATTAAATAGAGTAAAATAGGTTTTCTAACCTTGGGTGATAAATTGAGAACTACTCTGAATTCAAAATCAAGGAAGAGGTAATGAGAAAAAACTCCACTATCTTAAGAGCAGTCATAGCAATTCACAAATAACAAAAGGAATTTGTGGAGAGCTATGATCACCTAAATCCTGATGGAACGTCATAAAATAAATTTAAATAAAAACGACATTTGTAAAATTAATAAAAAATATAATCTCTTTGTCTCTCATGTCTTTTCATGTCATATATAGAACATTTTTCAGTTATTTTGGGGCTCAGGCTGGCACACATTTTTTTAAAATTTAAATGAAATATTAACACTAATAATGAAGAAAATTCAGAAGATTTTCACATTTTTATTTAAATGCATCCAGCTTAGGCAAAAAAAAAAAAAAAAAAAAAAGTCAAAATCTGGCCCCCAAAGATGGCATCCAGATGATTTTATTTCTTAAATCTCAGTAATTAATGTTATCGCTTTATATTTTGCTCTTGTTTATTTGCCTCTGTAGGCCTTTGGCTTTTGATATTCAAGACAAAATGGTATCGCTGGATTTATAGTATGACATTACCAAAAAAAAAAAAAAAAAAAAAAATGCTAACAGTGCATTTTTTTTTTTTTTTTTTTAATTGCTTCAGACAACAGATCCCAGAATTAAAAAAATAAAAATAAATAAAACCCAGCTTCCCAAGTGTATTAACTTATTAATGTTGATTATGAAAATTAATTTAGTATTTTCCTATAATGCCCAATATTAAACCCACTATAACCAGACATTGTGGTTCATATTTTCTCTTAAAAGCACTTAAGGAAGTTTCTTTTGCTATAACAATTATGCATGTGTAAAAATTTCAGATAGAGTGTATCTGTAAAAGGATAATACTAATTATACATGTATGAGGGGGTGCTGAAAAGTTTTCAGCTAGACTCACTTCATAAAATCTGATCAAATAACTAAACATTTAGGAGGAAGTGATGAAAGCACTGCTCAGGTACACTTGTGTTTATCCAATACCCACATAATCAACCTGTGGTTTATACTGCAACTATGCTGAGTTCTAGTGTAATTAGTAGCTGAACAAGGTCAGTACACTTGAACTGTTGGTCACAATGACTTGTGACTTTATGCTAGCATAACTATCAATAGTTTCCGAATAGTTTTATCTACTCAAGGCTTCAGTCAACCTGTGGTATTGTTTTCAAGCACTTCCCAATGGTGCTGCATGTTGTAATCATCTCCCCAGGCTGATATTAAAACATCACCTTGACAAATCAACCCTTGTGAGATTTGGATTCAGATCTCATGCTCACATTCTAACCACTTGACCATGCACCTAATACATGTGTTATCGCAAATAATAAGGCAGAATTATAATATTAAATTTGTAATTCCCATTTTGGGTGGGTAACCTGTGAGCTTGGTTCAAGTGTTGAAAGAAATGATTAAATGTTATTTTAATGGAAGACAGACTTATGAGGATAAAGAGTCAGTTCTTATAAAATTTCATGTCATAAATGAAGAAGATTTGGAGATTTTTCCCAATAATGAAATGCCAGCAGACCACAGTTTTAACTCAACTAATAGACACTCATTTCCAACCATTTATCTTGAGATGAATATGCAATGAGATAGGTCCTGATCTGGCATCTAGTCTACAGTTGCTTTCTCATATATATGCTGTGGCTCCCCTCTGTCTCTTCTACAAGTATTTTCATGGCAACTGTTCCAAAAAGCTACTTTTGCTGGTTCCCAGACTGCATGAATTTAAGTGAGCTACTAGGCTGGCATCTCAGTCCCACCCTTTCACTGTTGAAGCAATTAAATGTAACCATGTCTTCTACTCAAACAGCTTCTCTCACACTTCCCATCTGTGGAACTCCCTACCCCTTGCTTGCTTCCTTAATAACTATAATCTTTAAATATTCAAGTGTAATGTCAATCGACATCTGACACCCTGAGCCTGTTCCCCGTCCTTCTCTGTATCCTTTCCTCAAACATGCCTCTTTATTCTTGTTCTCAATCCTCTGTAACCCCTTGCATGCTGGTGGCACTCTCGCCTTGCTTGGAGTGAATTGCTTAAAAAAAAAATAAATAAATTAAAAAAAAATTCTTAATAAATATTCCAAAAAGCTTTATCCAGAAATTATTATTCTTTATGGAAAGTTTCTAATTTTTTTAAAACAAAATTTCAAGTCAGTTTTTGTCAAAATCTTTAGTGAATGCTGGACAATCCCTGACAGATGAAGAGATTTGAAGCAACAGAAATGTGGTTCTACAGAAGGATGTGGTGATGCCATGGATTTAACATGTGGGTAACAAATATTTGAGAAAACAGAAACTAAAAAGGATATTTATACTTATCAAAAATTCCTAGCACAAATAACAAGAAAAGAAGGCTTGGAAAATGTGAAACGCACAGGACAGATTAAAGGCAAGAGGTATAGAGGAAAATTGCATAACCTACCTAGTGTAAATGGATGGCAGAACAAAGTTTAGGGGAGATAGGAAAAAGACAAAATTTATTAAGAGGGATAGGAAATTGGGAAAAGCCATAATTGACTCATAGATGATATTTCACCAAAACTTGCCAAAATAAAATTTTCTATAGTATAGAAATTTACTGAGTTATCCACTTATTAGAATATTTATCATTCAATATATTTTTGAAGTATGAAATCAAAGCAGGAAGCCAATTAATTGATAGTTTTTATATTTCTTTTACAAAGCATGCATTTTTTTTTGATGACGGCTAGATACAAAAAGCATTGAATAATTTAATGAGAAAACTGGCAATACTATTGGTACAAATAAAGATTTCATGCAAGAAAGGTTTCACTATACTAACAATACACTTATGTTGTTCTATTATATATGGATCAAGGAAGTTTGTAGATATTTAAATTAAAGAACAATTTAGCAATCACATTTAAAACTTAATAGCTTGACTTCATCAGAAGAAGGAAAAAAATAAAAAAGAAATTAACCTTTTTAACATATCTCACCAAGGAAAGGTAATATTTATTATAAAACTATCCTCTTAAAGTATACACAAAGAATACATTACTCTATTATTTGAACTTGTGTACTCATTGGTTGCCATAGTTACATTTTGACTTCTATTCCCTAGTAAGTCATATTCAGTAACCTTCTGAGAACTTCAACGCAAACCCTTTATTAAATCCACGGAGATTGACTGCACTTAATCAACCATCCGTACAAGATGATATTACATCCCACTTAATTCTTCTGAGTTAATTAATCCATGTAATGCCACTTAGTCTGATTAATGCGCAATTCATCTTCCTAGAAATTAAGATATAAAATTAACAAGTTTCATCATTTCTATGTAAGTATTACAAATATCAAGAATATTTGACAGTGTTATATAAATAATAAAAAAGTTAAATGGTCAGAGTTGAATCAGACCAGGGAACAGTAATATTAAAAACTTGCTTAATACATATATAAAAAGAAAAACTTTAACATGTACAACTTTTAAGTACAGAAAAATTAGGAAATCAGCTGATTCTGCTACATTGGTTTCAACCTTTTGGTATGTTCAGGCAATTTTGGTCAGTTGATTTCCTTTTTTAAAATGAAAAAAAATTTATGAATGCTATATTTAAAAAAAAAAAAAAAAAAAAAAAAAAAAAAAAAAATGAATAAGTGCATGATGTCAGGTGTGGTAAAAGGTGAGGAGGAGGGAAAGAATCAAGTGTATTGGAAATGTATCAGTGGGGGGATTAAATTAAATATACATATGTTCTTTTTATCCCACTTCAATTGAACTCAAAAGGAACTTTTTAGTATGTATACAAGAGGTCATAATTTCTGATCTTTGATTTAAAAGGTTTTATATATCAATATATATTGGCGAAAATGTATGACAAAGTAGAAAAAGTTTTCTTATAACAGGTTTTGTCCTTTAGGACTTCATCGGACTAAATTTGTTATGTTGATGCAACTACACATATGCATGAACGAGAGATGCTGGGAATTTTTAATTTTTTTTTTTTTTAATCTAACTACTTTCATTTAAATTTTTTTTTTTTTTTTTCCAATCACTTTTGTTAATAGATATCCCACACTGATAATAAAAGTTCAGCTAAGATTAGTGAAATTTGTAAGAGCTCAGGTGCAAATTTACTGTGGATGACCTTGTGATCAAGGCACTGTCTAGACATTTTTGTCAAAGTGAATCATTTTCTCCTTTGATCAGAGTAGCATTTTTTTATGTCAAAAATGTGGTCAGTCTCATTATGGTGGACAGTATCTCTTATGTGTTCAGATAATCTTTCATTTAGATTCCTTGAGGTTTCTCCTATGTACTTTTTGTGAAAATTATTACAGGTGATTGAGTAAATTCCTCCAAGTTTCAGTTTATTGTTTTGTATAGTATTGACTATGTCTGTCATTGTTTAACAAATTTTATGTTGAGCTTTAATTCTTTCCAATAGTAGATGTGATAGAGTTAGTTGGTAGGACAATATATATATATATATATATATATATATATATATATATATATATTTTTTGATTCATTGGGTTTGTCAGGAGGCACCATTTTTCTATTTTGGAATGTTTTATGAGCCTTTTGTTATGCATTGAATATAAAATAATTAGGGTATTGGAGAAGTACTTGAAAGTGTTTTCAATATATTTCTCCTCTTTAAGTAAATACTGAAGGCTGCAAATTCAGAGTGCTCTCAAGTGTGTGTGTGTGTGTGCATATATACAGAAGAAATAAGAAATTATTTTTTACCATCCTCCTCTTCAACTAGTTTAAAGAAAGAGAAAATGTAAAATGTCAAAACTAAAAAATGAGAACCTTCAGCTGAAAACTTGTTCCAAGAAGTCATTCTTCTACTTTCAAAGAGGACTGTTTGTCAGTTATTTGAAGATTACCACAAAACCTTTTAAAGTATGAAGATAATTGTGACATGTGTGATAAAACATTGCATTGAAACTGATATACAAAAATCCTAATGATTATATTTGGAAACATCAAAACAGATTTAGTGATAAAGCATTTATAAATTTATATGAGGGAACAATATCTTTGTCAATAAAAGCATTTTTTACCCTTAGACTGCTTTAAGTGAGCAGGATATGTATTTTGCAAAATGTGGGGAGAATGATGTTTAAATGGTCAATCAAAAAAGTGATATCAGTACTTCAAAGACCCAAAAATATGTCCCTGCTTTAATTAACCCACAAATGAATGATAAGCTGTTAAAAAAAAAAAAAAAAAAAAAAAAAAAAGACAATTCAATCAAAGACAACCTATTTTACCCACAAAATTGGAATCAAGAATTAGTGGCATAAAAACAAAGTTACAAAAGATTACAGTGGATTTTTTTTTTTCTTTCTTTCAAAATAATTAATAAAACAAACTAGGTATTTTTTCAGAAGAGTCAGGAAAAAAATGGGGTTTTAAATTAACAAGTAGCAACAGCTATGTTTTCTTAAATAGCACAATGAAAAAGTATAGATTTTATCATTTTTAGTCTTGTACTCAGTTTTACCTTTATAAATTACATTATACATTGTTATATATAAATTATACAGCTATGGAAGAAGAGAGAAGTGAAGCAACAACCAAGATTGATTTCTTTACATCAAAATTAGAACAGAGACAGACAATTCCTGGTGTCAGTAACATGCACAATTTTGTGCATATACCTCTTATAAACCTTTCGCGGGATTACCAGATCAAAATTTATCATAATTTTTACAATCAAGACAGGTGTTGAACAGTTTGAGCAAGGCAATAAAAAATTTTGTCGAGAGCAAACACTTACCTATTTAGTTGCGTGTGTGTGTGTGTATCCACACACACACACGGGTGTTCATTACAGCAGTACTTAAGCTTAATATACAAGTTTTTGATATTTTACAAATACAATTGTCTATGTGCTGTATCCCTTTAGGTCATTGGTGATCATGGCTCTCCATAATTTCCTGTCCTTTGTAGCACTTAATGAATTATGAGAGATATATTTGTTATTTGTTTCTAGTTTTGAAAGTGTATTTCCTAAATAAAAGGATAACATCAGTATGAAGCATGGACCGTTTCTTATTGAGACCAGTGGTCAATTACACCTATAAAAAAAAAAAAAAAATAAAAAATCTATAGGAATAATACACGCTGCTGCTTCTATGTGCCTTCAGGAAGTTGGTGATCATGGCTCTCCACAATTTTCTATCCTTTGTAGCTCTTAATAAATTTTTTTGTCTTTTTGCTATCTCTTCTAAACGCCGTTTCACTATACATTCATTCAAGCTCACCAGGTAGGTATGTGTTGCATTCCTCTGTCTCTCAGGTGAAAAATTACTTTCCATCTATTTGCAAGCTAAAAACAGTTATTAAATTATGTTTTTCTGGATGTATTTCTTGGATAAGTAGTTAATATTTACATTCAGACTAATGTCCTCATCACCTGTTATGATCATAACATTTTGGCCATTGTGCTTTCTAACCTTCAGGTGTGTTTTGATTTGGATAACCTTCAGAGAATTTCAAACCCCCTTTCTTTAATGTACAGGGGTAGATTGTGGTCCATGTCAAGGGAAATATCACCTATGCTCTTTTTTTTGTACTGGTAAGTTATTGCCAGTCATTTCCATTAAGTTTGAACCTGTACTATATTATTAAGTTTAAAATAACAAAATTATACTTTGACTAGATTATCAGGAGTATTTGGTACATAGAGACAAGTTGTCTGCTCATCTCTATGGAGCAGGTTCTGCTGACATTGAAGTGTTTTATTTTATATATATATATATATATATATATATATATATATATATATATATATATATATATATATACACTAGAATAAACCCTAAGGAGCCAGGCAAACATACCCAAGTTTCACCTGAGATATCTGCAAGTTGAGCTATCTGAGGTTTTCCAAACAAGTACTACTATTAAAATATATATATATATATATATATATATATATATATATATATATATATATATATATATGAAGAAATATACTCTTAAGGTGTGCTATATTTATGGGATAAAGTGCTCAATATCAGAGATAGCATGTGTGTAAATATAAAAATTGACTTCAATGTTCACTATATATATATATATATTCTGGTTGCTTGATGGTCGTGATAACTTGAAACTTAAGCAGCAGTCCAAAGTTTGTCTCTTTCTGAGTCTCAATGCTGACAAGTATAATTACTTTGTCTTGGTAACTTAGACATAGAGCATTTATCAGTTTAGGGAGGAGTCAGTCTTTGTCTTTTTACTGAGAAGAAAACATGAAAATGAATCCTAAACTTCAGCTTTTTGGGTTTTTTTGTTTTATTGGTTGTTAGTTTTTCCTTTTATTAAATTTTTCTTTGGTCACCTGGCAGGCTTTGTGGTGTGTAATATATAACACTGATAATGATCTATTGCAAAGTCACATATTTTTATTCATTGTCAGAAGATTCAAACAAAGGTTGCAGGATTTACTCAAACCAGTATCGATTGGTTGAAAATTTTCTTTTCATTTGCATGTATTTTTGTTTTGTTTACTATTTCCAATCTTATTTGGTGGCAGATTTCCTAGTGCCTACTATTTTCATATGCATAAAAAAGAAAATACTGTTAGTGTTAATCCTCTTCTCTTTCCAACATGCTTCTGGAATGTTTACTCAAGCCATTTTAATGAAAAAATTTTTTTTATTAACCGTCAATTCACAACTCCAAAAACCAATCACTTCAGTGAGACATGTTTTGCTTCTTTCCAACTAATTTTTTTCTGCTAAAAACAAAAAACAAAAAAAAAAAAAAAATTTTTTTTATTTCCAATGACATTAAACTTTAAATTTAATTTTCCTAAAATAACTTTTCAAGAAAGTATAATTGAATTTTACAAGATTTTTTAAATGGAGAATTTCACTTTTGTTTACAATGTTGTCAAAAATGGCTGATATGATTCGCTGACTCAAAAAACAAGATTTTTAACTGAAATTTCAGACGTGCTACGAAGGCTTAAATTTTTTTTTTAAAATACTTTGGTCTTTCGGCTTTCCTAAACTGAAACACTTTTTTAGTTTTTATACGATAAATTTCTTTATCAAGTTTGGGGCCTTTTTTCCTCAGGGTATGCTCTTTTTTTAGAGAAGCATTGAATATACCTAATTATTAGGTTGAATTTTGTATGGGTAAAAAAAAATAAAAATAAATAAAAATATTGAACTCGCTACGGAATATAAAATGATGCTACCGATTTTGTTCTCTAAAACAAGTAGTACATAAAAAGCTATATAGCATTTATTGCAACAAGGAAGTGCACATTAAGTTTACTTTTTTTAGTCTAAGATTTTAAAAGTCAAATTATTAAATTTTAATTTCTTCCCGAGTTTTTATCAAGAGATTAAAAACAAAATGCAAGACTACTTAAACTTACTTTTTACTCTTACTGACTTGAAATCAATATTTCGTTCATTCTGCAATTTTTTTTTTTTTAAATAGTTGTTTTTATTTATTTACTTTTAAATAAGAACGTGAAATACCATTTAAACCTCCTTGATTAAACAAGCCTGCATGAATGAATCAATAATTATTCAAGTAAAAAGAAAAAAGAAAAACATCCTTCCTTATGAAATGCTTGCGTGCAATTTTGATCTCTCGAAACCTTGAAACTTCCTTGATTTGATCCTTTAATTTTTTTTAATGAGTGTGCATTGCTGTTTGTTCAGGCATCTGTAAAAAATCTTAAAAAGCAACACTCGAAGATAACAAAAAAATAAAGATTTCCATGATGGGGGTGGGGAGAAATTCTTCATTCATTAGATTCCTTCGTGAAATTAGGTTGTGAAACAAGGGGCGGGGAGATTATATGGAAATGAAGCTGAAAATGGATGAGCTTTTTTTCCAAATATAACCACTTCTGGTTGACACTTAAAGAAACTAAGTCTTCTTCCGCCTTACAGTTTTCTTCTGGTTACGACAGGAGAAAGATTTTAAATTGAAACCTTAATAAATTGTTTTCTTTGCAGAGAGATAAACTATGTAGTTTAAAAAAAAAGAAAAGAAAAGAAAGATACAAAATTGGGAACAGTAGTCAATCAAGAAGACATGCGTACTTTTCTGTTCGTCTGCAACCTGGTTCAACACTTGCCTAGCAAAATTATTAACATACTCATTCAAACAATAGCGAATAATATTCCTCCTCAGCTGGCGCAAATAAAAGGAAAAAATATTCTCATGACATATGGAATAAAGACGATAGTAGTAGTGTGTACTGTAGTCTTAGCATTGGTCACAATGATGTTCGTAACGACAACGAAAATTTTATTGGCACGAAAAGTAAAGGATATTTTTTCAGGTTAAATTTTAACCAGAACATTTCTATTGTATAGGCAAATAAAAAAAAACTGAAGTCTGTAACCAACCAAATTATAGCCCTTTTTTGTTCTTTTTTAAATAAATATAGAAAAAAAAAACAGAAAAGAAAAAAGGGTAAAGTAAAAAGTCCAGTGTTTCTCTTAGGATTGAAACAGGTGCCATTAAGAGAAAAAAAAAATCCTTTTTCAAATTCTCTAGAAAATACCGAATAAATAGACAAGGCAAAAAAAAAAAAATAGGCTAGTCACCGTCACATTTTTTTTTTTAGTTAGAGTTTATAAGGGAAATACAAGGTTTAAATTTAAAATAGAATCATTTGTTTTTAATATTTTTCTCCCTAGTGAGCAAATATCTTTAGAATTCCTTAGCAAATTCCTTTTTCTTTGAATCTAAAAAAGTGGAGGAGAAAATAAAATAGAACCCATCGTCCTCTTTCTTACATTTTCAACTTTTCCTTAATTCTTTGTTTTACTTCGCAGTTAATTCCTTTCAAATCTACATTTTTAAATTTTGGTTTAAAAAGACAACGATAGAATGGAAAAATATTAATTAACAAAAGAGAAAGTTGTTTTTTAAGCAAATGCTTTTTTAAACCGTAACGTGTTTCCAAAGTAACTCAAGATTTGCTTCAGGACAAATTCATACAAAGAGAAAAAAAAGAAAAACTAATAATTAACTATTCTCGATAACCATGGAATTTTTTTAAATTTTATAAGATATTTTTGACTACTGTATTCATAAAAACTAAAACTTGTAAATTTTCTAAAATATTATTGACGCTTGTATTCATAAGTTTGAACACGCCATGACGATCATCAACAATTTTATTTTTAATAGAAATTTAAAAACTTATATAAAAATAAAGGAAAAAAAAAAACACTGCAATTAAATTAGAGAGGGAAAAATGTGTAATTTAAAATTGTACAATTTAAAAACGGTGAGTACGGAAGCAAAGAATACAGATTGTAATTACGTTTATAGACAGGAATTATACAAGGAAAGAAGGATCGATTTGAATTGAATGGTTCTCGTTTGAGGTGTCATCATGAGTCAAAAATAAGAAAAAGGAAGGAAAGCCAGATCCCATCGCACTCATACCAGTTAACTGTTAATAAAATAGTTTTCCATACAAAAACATTAGTCATTTTTACCTCCTGAAGATTTTACATTTCAGAGGCTTTTTACTTCAACAATACTGGCGACGAAAAATAACTACATCACTGTTGTTTGGTTCAATGAACCGAAGAAATTTTTAAGAATTCTCGAGCCAAAATCAACGACACATTCAAGGAAAAAAATAATTTAATGACGAACAAACAAAACTCACCTTGGTATGACCAGTAAATATCAATGAGAAGTTAGTTAACAGCCAGTCTCTTCTTGATCAGTAATATTCCTTAGGTTTTTAAAAGAGAGATTGTTTGATTTTTAAGGGCCGAGTGAAGTGGCAGCTACCTGCCTGTGTCAGCAAGCGACTGGCACCCTCCAGAAAGCAAGCTTTTGCTGAGTGTAAGTGAACATGATGTCGCAGCACGAACGAAAAACCGCCTCCCACCTTTTCTCCGTATCACTGCCTTCTGTAACTGACAACATTATTTTTTTCACATATGTCCTTTCTTTACCATTCTAAAATAAATTTATGGTCGATGATCACTTAATTTAACTAATTAAAAATTAAAGGAACTTTAATTTTTGTCCACATACGCAAAAAAATAACTTCCTCCGAGTCGGTTCAAAATCATTTTTTTTTTAGGGAAACGGATCGAATGTAATTATATAAGTTCCCTATATACATTTATTTATATTTCAATATTTTTTAAAACTAAGAATCGTCGATTTCAACATTTGAAACAATTCCCGCATTCCAAATACTGAATTACCGCCCTTAGATTTTATTACCCAGTTTCATATTCTGATCACACTTGTTTTTTTTTTCCCCATAAAAAAATTAAATTCAATATTTGTGGCCAGTAAGACAAGTCAAGTACTGTGACTCTTTTTAACACCACTGGAACATCGGCTAATTTGCAATCTTGCAGTCAGGAGTTTTTTTGTTTTTTTTAAACCCCTTTGCTTTTTTTTCACTCAACTCCGCATTTAAAGAAAAAACACTTTTTAGTTTTTTAACTTACACGTGTTTATTTAAAAAAAAGTAATTGTTTGTTGCAATTATCGTTATCCAAAAATTATTATTTAATTAAAATGTAATTTCAAATACGTTTGTTTCAAGAACTTGGTTTCTTTCTCATTAAAAAGCTTGTTAAAAATTCTTTGCCTACTTCCGTGATATGTGTCTCTTAAGAATTATTCCTTCACAATCATAATGGGATGGTAATAATTCTTGGTTTATAAACTTTTTTTTTTAGTTTCTTGCTATTTTTACCTGGCCTCCTCGCTGAGGCAGGATGTGACTAAAAAGAAAGGTCTTTCTTTACGTGGGGTACCCATACATGCACGAAAGATAAAAGTTGCCCAGTCCCCGCCACCACTGTCACGCTTGGTGACGATATAGACTGACCCCCCACCTCTCTTAGTTCAATGAGAAAGGTGGTGCCGCAGGGTTGGAATCCCCGGGACAGGGCACCTTCTCCCATCTTAAATGTGGAGAGAACAGATACTACACTTTGATTTTTGCCAAAAGGTGTTTTACCGTCAAGATTTTAGCTTGGACGCTCAACAAAAGATAGAATGTGAGGTGAGATAGGTAGGTAAAAAAATATAAGGGAGGTAATTCAGTATTTGGAATCAAATTTCTTTCGGACGTAAAAATCAACATCTTTTATTTCTGGATGATACTATTTTCTCTAGCAAGACATTTATTTGATTTTAAATATTTGAATTTTCATTTTGTTTTTCAATTAACAAACCATTAAAACTTAAAAGTAGTGTTTTAAGTCTAAGTGAATAGAATTATTTTCATAACAATAGAAAAAAACTATTGCATCAATAAATTTAAAATTTAATTAAGTAATGAAATTTTTTAAAAAATGATTTTGGGAAGGTGGTTCTTTCATTGAGCAAAGTTGTTATTCATTGATTGAGGGCTAGCTTGAGTTTAAGTCTATTTGATGACATTCCTAGGAAAATTTTACGTATTCATTAGTCAGTTTGTATGGACTGAAAAAAATTCTTTATGATTCTATATTTTAGTTCACAGCCTGCTTCTATATTTTAGTTCTTAGCTATGATGAACACCAACATTGTGCAGTATTTGACATGCTAGTCTTAGAAGTGCTGTGGCAGTGAATGCTGGACAAATTTCTCACAGATTAAGAGTAGACTTGAGAAAACAGAGATGTAGTTCTACAGAAGGACACTGAGAATACCATGGATGAAATATGTAAACAACAAGGGGGTTTAAGGAAAATGGAAACAAAAAGAATCAGGAGGCAAGGTGGAGTAATGGATAGCGGCTAGGATTGAAGAATTGGTGAGCCATGTCCGAATTCCAGTCAAATGCATCACATTCATAATGTGCTAATATCCCTGGGAAAGGTATGAATCCTCTTCTTCTCCCCGACCCAGCTATGGATAAATAGCAGAAAAGACTGACTAACATGCTAATACCCTTGGGAAAGGTATGAATCCTATTCATCTCCTCCCAGCTATGGGTAAATAGCAGACAGACAGGGTTCTATAGCCTTGGATGGCAACTGGTCTACCACAGAAAAAAAATGGCAACCTATTGCAGGAAAAAAATCTGCCTCATCAGTTATGTATCAAGAGATACATGATCGCCTAAACATGTATCACACATAGCATGTAACTAATTAACTGATACTTAGAATCGTTTATAAATAGTTCAAATAAAACATATCTATCATGTAAGATAAATACCTTTTTATTATTTAACTATAGATCTATTACTGTACCTACATATATGTTAGAAATTATTAAGCATCATTATTGTCCTCACTATATTTACATTGTAACTGTAAATTTTACAGTTACTCTGAGAATACCATAGATGGGACATATCAGAAATAAGAAAGTTTTAACCTTTATCATACTGTATGTGACTTCATTTGCTGTACAAAAGGTTTATCCTGCCATTGAAGGTGAATTTCATAGATGTGTTGTCATATCCTGTTATGGCAACAGAAAACACCTTTGAGTGAAATTAACAATAAGGTTACTGCAATTGAGAGGCCTTGAAAAAGACTGCAGTGTAAAGGGAAGTAATGTTAATAATGCAAAGTGCTAAATGTTAAATAAAATGGAAAAGGACACATACTTAGAATCAGAAAGAGACAACTGAAATTTTTGTGGACACATAATGAGGAAGAAGAACTTGGAGAATTTGATTAATCGAATGATTTGTTTCTTATGGCTTATCACCGCTTTTCAGGTTATTTAAAGCCAGAAAATATATTTTTAGATTGTAAGAATCTTTTATTTTGGGAGATAATAAAGGTAGTTTTACTAATTAACCCATAGCTAGGGGTAGAAGAGGTTGATTCATACCTTTCCCAAGGGTATTTGGGCATAAGTGAATATAATGAACCTAACTGGAATTGGAACTCAGCTCTCTGATTAATAATTCTGAGCCATTATCCATTATACCACCTACACATCCAAATTTAAATTGCCTGGTATTCCCAAACAGTCACTCATCTAGGTACTGACCAGACTCAATGTTGCTTAACTTCAGAAAAATTTAACACTCACATGACATATCAAAGATGAAGAGGAGAGGCAGCAACCAGACCTTATCAGAATGGATGGTCAAAGGGGGAGTTAGATGGTAAAAAAAAAAAATTATTAAGAGCAATAAAAGATAGCATATAGAAGAAATCTCGCAAGAAATCTAATTTCCCTGGGTGCTCTATGAACATTTTACAGGAAGAAATATTTCTTAGTTCAAAATGAAAACTTGCACTTGATAGTTTGGTAATGGTCAAGAGGTTTGTGGCTACGACCCAAGTAAAATTTTTACCGTTTCCCAATCTGTAAAGATAACTGATTTATAATAATGTTTATTAATGATTTTATACATTAAGCATGGCACAAGACCAAAAATGGAGCAGGAAGAAGGCTGGGCATCAACTGTTGCATTTTTTAATTCAGCCGACCATGAGTTAGACTAATTACACTTGGATTATTGTGCTCATTTTGTTGTTATTACATTTCAGCTGTTGTACCCTCCAGGCTTTCATCAGGTGTACTGGGTGTAACAGCAAAATTGTCCATCCCACAAAATGTTTAATATCCCCAAAAAATCACTAAACTAATTGAGTTTCTTTTTTCCAGGTTTTCAGATAAGACATTTAGTCATCGTGACACCATTTGTCATAAGAATCACTGAAAAACCCTTTGAATTATTCAATTAGAAAGAGAACAGGTTAAAATAATTTTGTGTCAGCTCCACTATATCTTCCCAACTGAGCAATGATGAGTAAAAAGATCATTCAGGCCTTCAGTAATGGTATGAACATTCATACTCTGGATTCTATTTTCAAAGTCCATTCAAGAACCATCAAGAGAATGGTGAATAAATTTAAAAAAGAGGGAACAGTAGAGAGGAAAACTGGATCAGGAGGTCACAATGACAAGAGGAATCACCATTTCAACTTAGAGCTAAATACATTCTTATTTTTCAAAGTAGAGTCCAATAGTGTTATAAAAACCTTGGAGAATTCCAGTATGATATATTTAATCATTTCTAAGATACAACAGTTCAAAGCTTAATCTAACAATTGGACAATTTCGCTTTTACATGATTTGGATAATTTTGCTGTTACATCTGGCACATCAATCTGGGCAACACACAGGAAATTCTGAGCTGAATCCTTTATTCAATCTATGGAGGTTAGACTGTTCTTGTTTCACTGCCCATAACTATGAATATCTCATCTAGTTCTTATATTTTAGTACTGCTCAGATATTGTTTGCCCTGTTTCCATTGAGCCATATACATACTGCCTGACTCAGGGATTGAAGTTACAATTACTATATCACCAAATTTATAAACCAACACTTTAGAACAATAGCCTAGTGGATTAAATCATTGGTTTATGAATTTCATGACAGAGTAATTGTGAGTTCAATCTCTTGGCTGGCTAGTATGTACTTAAACTCAGTGTGAGCAATATCTGAGCAGTACCAACAATAAGAACTAGGCATGGACAGTGGAATGAGAACAATCTACTCTCATAAATTAAATAAAAGGTTCACTTCAGATTGACATACACCTGATGAAGGCCGGAGGACACAATAGCTGAAACATTGTGATAACAACAGCAAAGATGAAGACAAGAGTCCAAGTGTAAATAATGATAACCTTTCATTCCAGAAATTTAGCTAGTCAGTACCTAGTCATTCAATAATATTCCCATCACCAAAATAACATATTTTTACTTACCATTTGCACTAGAGTCAATATAATACCACATAATTCTCTATGAAATTCTAACTAGTCCTCCTATTTACAAATTGTTTTGGAAGGAGGGGTGGATAACTGATTTATAATTACATTAAACATTCAACATTGAAAAAAAAAAACAGTGTGTCAAAAGGATGGTTATTCCCTTGATGTTGCTATTACTGTATACATTTTTGACTTCCTCAGCAAGGTTTATTTACATGATTATAAAAATATGTGAACAATGCAATATTTATTGCTTCCTGAGTATGACAATAAACTACATTCATGTCCTGAGTAAGACGATAAGTTACATCCAACAGCATGGCCTCTAATCAGGAGGTTTTGAGGAGCATGAAACCACTTCTTAATTGCTGATGTTACCAGGTCCACCTTGAACCAGGGTGGTAGTACCTATTAGGGTCCCAGCTATGGGCAAATAGTTAACCCCAAAACTGGGGTCAAAATACTATGAAAGTATAAAAATAGGTTATAATACCAGCAGTACATTTCTGGAAAAAATATTAGCAACAATACTTTTTTTGGAAAAACTATTACCAGCAATAAAAATCTTGTCGGCATTAAATAACCTATTGAGGTTGATATGACGTAAAATAAAACAAACTGAAACCAAAACCAATATTTATTATTTATCATTTTATAAAGAAATAAATTTGAAGAGAAATCTTATTCAAAAACTTACAAAATTATCAAAATACGTAAACCAACTACAATGCAATATCTATTATTTACCATTTTATAAATAATTATAAAAACAAATTTTATATTCATAATTTTATAAAAATATCAATGAACAAGAAAATTTGAATACACATGATTTTCTGGGCATTATACATTTTCTTCTCAGATTATTTTTGTTATATAGGAATAAAGTGTCACTGCCAACACTTGAGTTTGAACATAGATTGCCAGTGAGCAAACACAGGTGATCCCATTATTGAGTTAAGTGGACCACGTAACCATAAAAAAAACACATCTATGGGAGGTAGCATATACCTAACTGATCTGCTATTTCTACTCTATCCTCTATTACTATACAAGCCGCTATTCTCTACTCTATTCATTATACTATTTCTCTATTCAGATCACTATACAGTTTACTGTTCAAGCGAGTATTATCAAGCAAGGACTATTAGTGCAAGTGATATTTGAAGGCATCTGACACCAGTATTGTTCAACAGTGTACTGTGATTACAAAGTCTCTACTACAATGTGTATTTGTTGATATCACAAAAGTGGCAACAAGTGTTTGTTGACATCACAAAAATTTTACATATCAGATTACTTCTTGTTTTAATTTTCCAATTTTTCTTTCTAGGATCAAGGATCAATAAAAATGCAAGGGTTGAAACTACAGGAATTATAAGTTACAACCACTTCTTACTCTTTTTAGAGAAATATAATTTTGAAAAAGTTTTAAATCATTGTTAATTTTAAAAAAAAATCCCTATAAAATCTGCCAACAGATTAAATAAGAAATCTAATAGTGTTTAATATTTTCATTGTTAATTCTCAAGAATAAAGACAATGTATAAATCCACTTTCATACATTTGGGTTTTATTAAAATTCTAGTCATAGCTTTTTAAAAACAATAAGTATTGGAGAGGGTCTGTCTATATTTTTGAGATGAGGTATTATGTACATTATTTACATTATTCAGACTATTGTCCTCATCTTTTTCACCATATCTATCACAATGTTTCAGCCGAAACGTTGTGGTAGATATGGTGAAAAAGATGAGGACAATAGTCCGAATAATGTAAATAATGTATTGGAGAGGGAGTTAAAAATGTATACAGTAATATCAGTGTCAAGGGAGCAACCATTCTTTTGACAGTGTTTTTTGTGTTTTTTTTCAGACATGAAAGTCAAGCATTCTTTGATTTGTGCATTTATAGAATGTAGAATTCCATAAAAGTATAGGAAAGATGATAGCTTTGTCAATTTGTTGTCAAATATGGAAAAGAAAAAGAAAGAGAAAAAATTATCAAGCAAAATTTCAATCATTTATGAAAAAATAGAAAAATAATTGCAAAATTATCAAGTGTGAGAAGAATGTTAGTGGTTCAAAGGATGAAAAATGGTTTCTTAATAATAAAAAAAAATGTAAATTGAATTCTATTCAAATAATGAAAGTTAAAACAAACAAACTTTTCTTATAAACATGAACAATTTTGGTGAGTTTATTTAAAACTTCATTTACACTTTAAGGCTTTAACAAAAATGCTACAGATGTGGTGAAAGTGATTAAATATAATAAAAAAGGTTCATTATGAATTGGTGTTGTAATTACAAGAGTGTACTGATAAAAAGAAAATTAAAATGGATTTAATATTTTAGACAAGAGAAATATCAAATAGAAAAAGGCTTTAAAAGTAAAACAATATCACTCAATATCTTTTTATATTAATAACAAAAAATGCAGTGTGATTTGAATTTTAAGTAGAAAGTTAAGAATTAAAAAGAAATCCTTCCATTCTTAATACTTAATAAAGAAGAAAAAATGCAAACATTTTTTGTAAGAATAAAATATAAAATGTTTAGTTTTTTCAACACTAAAATTTCCATTTTTCCAGG
Source organism: Acanthosepion lycidas (assembly GCA_963932145.1). Lineage (NCBI taxonomy): Eukaryota > Metazoa > Mollusca > Cephalopoda > Sepiida > Sepiidae > Acanthosepion > Acanthosepion lycidas. The sequence continues at coordinate 34,280,627 of OZ010596.1, forward strand.
AATTATTTTTTTACTTCTCAAATTATATTTTTGGAACTCATTTTTTTATAAGGTTCTGAAATACTGTAGAAAAACAAAAAATACCTACAACTCCCAGGCTTTTAACACTTTTAATAATTATCAAGTGGTATACATAATCTTTTTTCCTATTCATAATATTTGGAAATAGAATCAACAATAATAAATATTGAATGTTGTATAAAAATGTTTTTCAAAATTTATTTAAATTAATTTTAATTTATCTGGTCTCTTAAGTTTTATTTATTTAACTTCAGAAAGCCAAGAGATAGAATGGAATTATTTTTTGTAATTTAAAATTTGCTTCTAACTTTTTATAGAAATATTTTAATAACATTGTTTTTTTAATGACTTAAAAACAAAGAAATGTTTTAAAAAGCATGAGGAAATACAGACTTTATATTAGATCTCCAAAAAGATTTGAAGAAAACTTAGTAAGTCTTCTCTATATCTTTCATTTTCATACTCCTGCAAACTCCTTATAGTGCAGAGTGCTATAACTGCACACCGTAATGTTGCTGCACTTTCAGTAGCAAATGAATTTTACAGGACCATACTAGCTCAGCATCCAAAATAGACTACCTTCCAGGGCTAAAAGGTTCCAACTTCACTATTATTTTCCTATAGTTAGAAGTATACTTATGCCTTTCCCAAGAACATTAATTCAAAGTGAAAGCAAACTGCACCAGTCAAGATTTGAACTTGATATGGCAATTCTGTTGTCCAAGTTGTTAACTGCTAAGCAACCAATCCCTCCCTTTGACACAATTACATTTTTTCAAGTTCACCAGCATATGAAAATTAAAGACTGATTATCGTTGGTGTAATAAATCTACAACACAGTTTATGTTGAATGAACATTTTATGATCAGAATTATATTTAAATTAGACAATAAGTAAAGTGATTAATCACCTCAGACATTTCCTACATTTTTCTAGTAATTAACAAGAAAAACAAGTTTTCACAATCTTAATTCAATTAAAATTCCAAATCCATTAATACAAGGTAAACTTCTTAAATCTTAAGAAGAAAGTTAAAAATCGTAACGACCTAATGATGATTCAAGAAAGAAGTTTTCAAAATTGATTATTAATCTGAAAGTTTGAATTTAATCCCCTGAAATAGTGTACCAAAAATATCACGGATTATATTTACTTACTTCTTCAAGTAGGATTTGATTATTGACTATAAAATCAATACATGTTAAATACTTGTAAAATCTATACTTTTAAATACTTGTGAAGCAATATTTTAAAATACTTGTAAAATCAATACTTTTAAAAATATATGTATATGTGCAACATCAATACTTTTAAATACCTGTGACACAAATACTTTTTAAATACTTGCAAAACCAATACTAAAATAAATTATTCTCTTCATCTAAGAATATCAAATGGTACTGTTTGATTTTTGGTTTTAATTTCAAGAATCAGTTTTCCATTTCAATTCCATCAACATGAAATAGATATGCATTTTGAAAATAAATCTTTGTTGGATTAATTTAAAATAGAAGACTAAATTTTAACTAATAAAAATGGTTTTGAAATTTTCACACACAAATTTCATTGCTATGGTTCCGTGAAATTCACTTGCAACTGAAAGTGCTGTAACATTACTTGGTGTAGTTATGACCCTCTGCACTATAAGGAGTTTGCAGAAATATGAAAATAAAAAATGAGGAGAAGACTTTCTAAGTTTTCTTCAAATTTTATTGGAGATCTAAGTCTGTATTTACTCATGCTTTTGTTTTTGATTCAATAAAAAACATTGCTACTAAAATATTTCTATAAAAAGATAGAAGCAAATTTTAAATTTAAAAAATAATTTTAACGTATCTCTCAGCTTTTTGATTCAAGAAAAAATAAAATAAATAAAACCAAAAAGAACAGATAAATTAAAATCAATTTAAAGAAATCTTGAAAAACATTTTTATACAACATTCAATATTTATTTTTGATTTCCAAATATTATGAATATTTTGAAAATTGCTGGACTTCTTTTTTTTTTTACTTATGAAACCGTTTTTATTTTTAGTTTTTTTTTAGTACAGATCTATTTTGCATCATAGCTGAAACAATAAGCTACAAAAACCAAATGGAATTACTCTTGTAGAAAATATACTGTTATACTAACCTTATTCTAAAAAACCTAAGATGTTCCATGTAACCTTTGAGTATAGCTGCAGAGAGTATAGGCATTTATTAGTTTAGTTTGGCACAAAAGCATATGTAGGAAGAAAGATCATACAGCACCAATCTTCAATGTGCCTGCTTGTCTACCATGAAAATCAGCATTCAAAATCCTGGTTTTTACCTGAGCTTGAACTAGAGTTTCCAGATTGAGCTACAAGTAGCAAATTAAGATTCATCTCAAAGCCCAGCACTACTAAAATTTTGAATTAACTTTCTTCTTATGAGTAGGCCAAATTTTTTTTTTTTATTATTTTTTTTATTTTAAAAGTAACCCCAAAAGTCATAAAATCCAAAATTTAATAGTGCTCGGCTTTCTAGATTAGTCCAATCTGACAATCCTGGCTCAAGCACTAGCCACTGGTTCTGGAAGAGAAATGCAGTCACACTTATAGTCCAAAATTAACATCCTTTTATTCAATCCCAGTTATTTTGACTTAAAAATGTTTAGTGCTTAAAGAATTCAAAAGAACTAATGCTGAATTCATTTTGTAAATTTCTCCCAATGGAGGTCAGAAAAAATAAAAACATTTTAATTAATTTACACTAATATTTAATTAAAAGCAGATAATTAAAACTGACAAAAGCAATATTTTTGTCATTCCCTAATTAAAATATGAACCAACAATTATTTCAATGATTTCAAGCAATAATAGATGGAAATTTACAATTAGCTAATCATTTTCACTAACATAGGACAAATTATATAAAAACAAATGTATTAGGTTGGTGCAAAAATAATGACGTAATAATGTCGTTTTTTGACGTAACGTCAAAAAACGACATTATTACGTCATTATTTTTGCACCAACCTAATAATAAAATGTATCTAACAGATATTGTATTTTTACAGATCATATCAGTTTTAAATATTTGAAGAATCAAGCCTTTAGCATTCAATTCTTCGAATGCTAAAGGCTTGATTCTTCAAATATTTAAACCTTTCCAATAAATACCTGTGGTCAAAGTCTCACTGTTTGCATGACTGCATTATTTGCAATGATGTCATATATTATGGTAAAGTATACGGGTTATGCCAGGTTGAACATTTAGAGCTAATATTTACAGTGTGGATTTGGGTGGGTTGAACACTAAAGAGTTAAAAGACTTTCCTTGTTTAAAATTTTCATAATAGCCTTAATTTTTATTGTTTTTTTTTTTTTATTTAAATGTTGTAGTCAAAATGATAAAAAAACAGATAACAATTAAATAGTAACAAAAAATTTGGGAGTCTTAGATTTTTTTGAATTGTGGATATTTGCAATAATTTTTCATGGTTCATTTCAAATTTATTTACCAAATTTAAAATTCATCTCAGTAACTCATTCGATATTTTACAAATAAATTTTTCTTGCAATTTACCCTAGTGTTTATTTTAAAATTAAATTACCCAAATTAATTAACAAATCATTTGCAGATAAATTTTATTTTAGAAGGTAAATCACCTTTTGTATTTGATACATTTTCACTCGCCATCATTTTTCTACATATCTGAAACATTTAAATTGGAGACAAAAGAAATATTTTAAAAATCTTAAATTGTTATAGCAATTTTTCAGAAATGTCTAAGTTATATACATAAATTTAAATTATACCTCTTAAGCATTATGTTAGATATTTATTCAAGACATTGTTTCTTTGTACAAATTAAATAGTGACATTTTTAATCTAGTGAACCTATGCAAAACGAAAACTAAAATATTAGAAAAAAGAATTTTCTCCTGATTAAATTGACTCTATTATTTGATTATGTCATTGTTTTAGATTAGTTAGAATATTTTTATAGCAAATCTATAAAGTATTAGGTTGGTGCAAAAATAATGTCGTTTATTGACGTTAAAAATACATCATAAAAGGACATTATTTTTGCACCAACCTAACAATTTTCACTACCATTTTTATCATGTGGAAAAAATTACAATATCTGTCTGGATATGTTTACATCACTGAATTTTGTAAAAAAAAAAAACCCCCCAAAAAACAAGTTTATCTCACCAACAGTTTCCTTCAGCTATGATTTCTAAATGAAAACATTGCAATGATGGTATCAACAACAAAAAATTGATTTCTAGCATTTTTAATTTAAAAAAAAAGTTCTAATATGTATTCAGTTTATTTGTTTGAAAAAAAAAAAAAAAGTCAGTAGCAGTGGTAACTTTTGTACAAACCTAAAAAAATATTAAAAACAGTGTAAAGTATATTTTATATATTAATTAATTATATATTAATACTAAGCTTTGTTCAGTGTGGCTCAAAAGCTGCTTACAGATCTTGGTCTTTCTTAAGCAGTCACCTGGCTATGTACTTAACAGGTTGATCAGAACAAGTACTTTTAGTATGACTTGACTGATATTGTAAAGTAGAGAATAAACTTAAAGTATATTTGCAAATTATATGGCCCTTGTTGTTCTTGTGCAAATTTGGTCAAGCTTAAAAACAATCATGAATGGAATGATATTATTAGTTAGGGGGTTAAAAATCTCAAGCTTAAAATTTTAAAAGTTATCGGAAGAAATAATCTTTTAGTCATATATAGTCTCCATTGAAGTCATTGGTGAATGAAATGAAAATAAATTTTTAAAAGCAAAGATTACTTTATCACACAAGATTAACAAGAGAATGAGACCAGATATACTTTGAGCCCCTGTAGTGGATAAATATTAACAAATGATTTCTTATTACCTACCTTCATTAAACAGGTAAGTTAAGTCTATGAAATAATAACACAATTTAAATTTTATATATGTATATAACATAATATGAATGTGTGCCTCGGTGTGTGTACACCATTTAACATATGCATGTAAACATATACATGTGTATATATATGTATTATGTGCATGTGGCCGAGTGTTTAGAATGTTTACTTACTGACCATGAGAGCTTGAATTTCACTAGGGTCAATTTGTCAGGAAGGTAACTTCTTGATGTTATCAGTCTGGGAAAGGCAATCTCAGCATATGGCACCTTTGGAAAGTGCCTGAAAACCATGTGTTGACCCAAGCCTTGTGAGTGAAATTGGGTAGATGAAGCCTTGGGGAGCTGTCAGTGGTTGTGCTAGCACAAAATCACAAGTCATTGTGACAGAGGAATTGAACGTGCTGGCCTTGTTCAGACTGTTGATCATGCTAGATAACACATTCTATCCCAGAAACTGTAACTGCATAGTTGCAGTATAAACCACAGGTGGGCTGTGTAGGTGTTGATCAAACACAAATATACCTGAGCAGGTGTTTGCAACAGGGATTAGCTAGCTGTCCCAATAGATGGACATCCTCAGATATGAGTGACCAGCAACTATATATATATATATATATATATATATCTGTGTATATGTGTAAGTGTATATATGTACGAGGTTAAGTCAAAAATTATCCACACTTTTGGTATAATATATCTTTAGGTTTTTCCCACTCACATGCATGCTTATAGTTGGTACTATTGTGGTCACATGATCAAAGTTTGAGCTTGATCATGCCAGTTTTCTTGCTGCTATTACAGTGTAAATGTGGCCACTCAACCAGCAGTGCATGCCAAGGAGGAACAAAGATCAGTGATCTCTCTGGTCAGAAGGTGTGTTAGGGGTTGAAATTCATCAAAAGCTTTTATAGTGACAATGTACTATTGTGTAGAAGTCTCTATGAGTGGATCAAGAAATTTAAAAGTACTGGACAAGCATGACACAAGAAGAAAGAGCAGGATGCTTATTAACTTCTACCACTGACAAGAAGATTCAGCAAGCTCAAGAGATGGTAATGGTGAACTGGCAAGTTATCATTGATGAGGTAGCATGTTCTCTGCAGATTCGGATCACTGCTCTTTGTTCCTCCTTGGTGCACACTGCTAGTGGAGCAGCCATGTTTACACTGTAATAACAGCCAGAAAATTGGCACAATCAAGCTCAAACCTTGATCATGTGACCACACTAATACCAACTATAAGTACACATAAGCAGAAGGCAGTGGGATAAAGATATTTTATGGTGAAAGTGCAGATAATTTTGGACATTGCATATATATATTTATACAGGTGTGTGTGTGTGTGTGTATATATATATATAAATATATATATATATATGTGTGTGTGTGTATGTACATGTATGTGTGTATATATGTACACACACACACACATATACATATGTGTGTGTGTATATATATATATATGTCCCTGTGTGTAACATTTATCATATGTGTATAAATGTGTGTGTGTGTATATATATACACACACACACACACTCCTGTATATGTGGGAGTGTAACATTTAACATGTAAAAATGAGTGTATATAACACACACACATACATATATATGTGTGTGTATGATACTTTTCTACATCACCAAATAGCCCATTACATAAAGATGAATAAATCTATGTAGTGGACTCTTCTGGTGATGTAATAGACATGCCCCTTATTTAAACCAGAATTATTGTGCTAAAGGAACTCTTAAATTGAGATTGTCTCTGTAGATAACTAAATATTTAAAGTAAGATATTTAAAAACATATATATTAAAAATTAATTTATTAGAATTGTTTTAGCTTATAGCAAGAGTACAAGGTAGATGATCTTTTATTTAATTTTACTTTCAGATTCCGATAGTAGTGAACATCATCAAGAAAACAGAGCAATATAATGTTGTTTTTTAGATAAAAATAATGATTAATTACTTAAAATATGCCATCATTTTTTTATATTATGAGTAAACTAGTGTATATATATATATATATATATATATATATATATATATATATATATATATATATAATTGTTTTTGTTCAGGCTGCTAGTAGGGTCCATAAATGTCATCATGATGGTTTTAGAATAAATGTAATAAAACTACTTATGGTTTATTTGTAACAATTGACCAAAGGCTAAATTCATCTGTCAGCCATTTGTTTTTGAGTAATACTTCATCATTTGTTTTCTTATGCAAGGAAAATTTATCCTGTCAGCCATTTGTAAATTAGATAAAGAACGATTGTATGTTTAGAAACTTTGCTGAAAAAAGAATAAATTTTATTCATATTAAAAAAAAATGTTTCACTTAAACTTTATGTCATGATTCAACATTAAGGTTGGCTACAGCTGAGGAAAGCTCATCCGAGGCATCTGTTGTTTGTGCATGTCCTGAGGTGACTTCTGGTTTAGACAATAAATCATTTTTTTTCAAAAAGCATGCTTCTTTATATGGTGGATCAATGGGGCCCTGTGTTGGGGGATGATATGTGTATTCTTTTTGTGAGTCCAACTGAAAAGACAATTAAAATAGAAAGTTTCACTTATAATAATATTAATTTTCTTTCTTTTCTTTTTTTAAATTAAATTGCATTTTCCTACAGTAAATAGTGATTTATTTTAATTTAACTATTTCTCTGATAGAATAAGAACACAAAGCAAAAATAACACAAATTTTCAGTTTTTGATTAAATGTTAGTACCTCCAAAACTTTTCTAAAAAAGAACATACTATGATGCAAAAGGCCCCAAACTTAATAAAAACAAAGTTTTATCGTCAAAATGTTTATATTATTACTAAGAGGAAAGAACAAAGTATGTTTTGATTGTTTTATTAAATTTTTTTAATCCTTTCTAGCATGTTTAATATTTTGGTTAAAAATCTTGTTTTTCTTACACCAGAAGGTGGGCCAAAGATTACTATAGTCATTTTTTGCATCTTTTTTTACATTAAAAACACATTGTTTTGGAAATTCTTGAAAAAAAAAAAAAAAAAAAAAAAAATCAAATAATTCTCAGATTTTAATTTTCAAGACTTATTCACCAAAGAATGAAATTTATTTTTAAAATTTTTTTTATAAAAAATCTTGGTAAAAATATATATTTTTTTTTACATCTGTTACTCGCACTTACTTAATTTTATGAGATTTTAAGAAATTAAAATTTCAGCCTCTTCATATTTATATTAGTTACAAGCAGGGCTCCTTGGAGAATTTAAGTCATCAATTTGTTTTTGTCAAACTGAAACACTATTTACTGAAAATCTGCCCTGAACCAGAAAATAAAAAAATGCAAAAAACTATGACATTATTTAATTAGAAAAACTTTTAATTGCCGTTATAAATAAGATATATTAAGGACACTTGGAAAAAAAATTTAACTTTTAATTTAAAAGAAAAGAAAAATTTATTAAGTTTTAAATCTTTTAAAATTCTGGAAGCCTTTTAGATGATATTATTATTAAGTGAAAAACTATATTTACTAGTCATAATGGAAAAGCTTAATACAAATCATCAAACACCATTATTTTTAAAAGAATTTTCAACTTTTTTGTATGTGTATAAATGTGCCATTTTTTTAAGTACAAGTGACCCATACACAACATTATCAGGAAATAAAAGTGATAACTATAGTAAATTTAAAGTCAACATTTCTAAAATTCAATAAAACATTAGATTACAGAGAATATTTTCCTAAATTTTTAAGATTACTGTATATTTAAAAAATTATATAAAAAAGGTGCTCACATCATTTTCTTCAATTAAGTTTTACAGATAAAGTCTTCATAGAACAACATTAGGCCTGTCATCAGGCTGTCAACACAGCTATTGTTGGGTTAAAAACAGCTACTGTCAAGTTTCTGTGATATTTTAAGTAAATATTTGTTTAAAATCAGATTAATTATACTTTAAATTAGCTAATATTCCTCAAATAAAGTTTCAGAAAAGCATATTTTATTTTTGGAAGATATTTTAGTAAACAGAATTACATTGTGATAAAAATGACAAAAACAGGAACTAATTAAATCCTTCCAGTCAATAAAAATTAGTTTTTGAAATACAGCAAAGTATTTTGCTTTTTGGAAATATTGAATTTAATCTATTAGCTCGAAATTAAAACTAAGTAAAAGCTTCCATAAAGATTTTTCATTTTTAAAAATTCATTTTAAACCTAAAGAACCATGTTTTTTGTGAAGGTCCCCAATTAAACATTATGAAAAAGTTTTATTCTAAATTCTAAGTAATTCTATTTTTGCTATAAATCCAACAGACTGAAATTGTATTATGATATCTTTTGTTCAATATTAATTCAATAGTCTATAAACTAAAGTTGGTCTAACTTTTTATTCCAGGTGTTACATTGAAGGTATTGAGCAAACTGTTTTTCTCTTGGGCTTTTTAAAGCCTGAATCACTTACATGTATTTTTAGTACCAATGCTACACAATGAGTCACAAGCATACTAATTTTACATTTCCTTACAATACAAATGTTTCTGATATTACATTGGAGCACATCATATGGAAACTGAAAGAAAATATCTTCAATACGAACCAAACAACTTTATGTCATTCAAAAATTCATACAAAAAAAACATTTTTTCTATTATGATTTTCATGCTATCTACATTCATAAAAATTAAACTATGATTTTCTTAATAAGCAAAGTATAACTTAATGAGAAAGCAGTTACATACAAGGAGAGGATATGTTTTATCAGAATCAAAGCCACTCAAATCACCACAAGCAAGGAATGGTACAATGATTCTGTTGGGCCCAGCTAGGTTATTGAAGTCGACATCTAAAAGAAGACAAAAATAACATTTTAATAAACGTCCTATAGATAAAAGAGAATACATATACAATTATGTTGTTACTTTCATAAAATTTAAATTACTCTTGTTATATACTGCATATGGCTGCAAAAGAACAAACAAAAACCATAAAGTATTGTTGGTAAGGTGGAAAGAAAAAGAGACAAGATATGTTAAAATAAATTTCTCTGTATTGCTGGTATAAAAGATCAAGGCAGAATGTCTGCTTGTGGGTGGGGGAAGAGAACTTATTGATGTTTGTGTCAGATCAGGTGTCCCCGAGTGGATCCTTTTAAGCAGTCAAGGTGGATACATGATTCAGTGTTTTTGTCATACTTTTACTTTAGCAGCAATGTTTGTGATTGGCTTCAATTTCATAGGAATCTAATTTGAAGTAGATAACAAATAACACAAAATTTTAAACATTATTTTTAAAATTGGTTTTCAGACAAAAGTATTTTTTTTAAATTGGCAACATAATAAAAAATACTAAATTTACTTTACATTATGAAAATGTTAAGCCATTAATTATAGATAACAGGAATTTTAGTCATTGCAGTCATATGGCTTGTTTGTGAATGTTGGAAATTTCTGTCAGTTACACATATATAAGTATAACTTAATAAATACATAGTGTATGTTGTCAATTCTCAAGAATAAAGAAAATGTATAAATCCACTTTCATATGTTTGGGTTTTATTAAAATTCTAATTATCACTTTTTAAAACAATAAACATTGGTAAGGGAGTCAGAAGTGTATACAGTAATAGTGGTGTCAAGGTAATCACTGTCCTTTTGACATAACATTTTTTTTTAAGCATTTCACCCCAAGCAAGGCAGTAGTGCCACTAGCACGCAAGGAGTTACAGAGAGTGGAAACAAGAGTAAAGAGGTAGGATACAGAAAAAGATGAAGAGAAGGACAGGGATCAAGGCATCTGGAAATGTCAATTGACATTGCATTTGAATATTTGGAGATTATAGCTATCAGAGAACCAAGTAAGAGAAAGGAGTTCCACAGATGGGAAGTGTGAGACATGAAGCTATTGGAGTAGAAGAGATGGATACATTTAACCATTTCGACAGTCAAAGGGTTGGACTGAGATGCCAACCTAGTAGCACATTTAAATTCATGCAGTTTGGGAACCAGCAAAAGTAGTTCGTCGGAGCAGTTACTGTGAAAAGACAAAGGGAAGCAACGACACATCTGTGAGAGAGCAACTGTAAACGAGATGCCAGATCAGGACCAATCACATTACATATCCACCTCTGGATTTTGTTGAAGACCTTAAGGTTAAATATTGCTAAGGATGTTTCATTAATTGCTAAGAAAATTAAAGTTATTGCTTCATTTAGAAAAAAGCTTTCAGTGCTTATAACAGCACTCAGCCCTGGGATGGAAAGGAGTGATAGTAAGGCAAAGGAAGAGAACCCTAGCACTCCTTGCTCACAGTGGTTCCTCTGTCAACACACGGTATAGGTAAACCAGCCTTGAAGCATGTTGGTGACTTGTTGTGGCATTCCCAACCCCCCATAACATGAACAGTGGACACAGGCCTCTCTGCAAACCCACAGCTTGACTCCCTTCAGCTCAGAAATAGATTTCCCAAAGAAATAATTTGTTTAGTTAAATCTCAAAACAGGCTGAAACCAGGTAACTGAAATATAAAAAAATATGTTCTATGTTCAGGTTGTTATTCATTTCTAACATTTTAGCAGTAAAAAAAATTATTCATAGCAGACACTGAATATCACAAATACTGAAGATGTCAGCCATGTTTTTTTTAAAGATTTAACAATAATAATTAACATGAACAATCTCAAAGTTCAAATTCTCATGAACTTATTGATGAAATTTTTACAATAAAAAAAATTATGCAAATGAAACATTTTCTTAAACAAATTCATAATGAAGATTAACATTTTAATCAATTTATAAGCAACACATTTTTTTTTACTGTAACAATCAAAATATTGGCTTATTTTTTTCAATAGTATTTCCATCTGTTGATTGAAGAAAATTAAATTATTTGCACTTATAAACTACTACATCTGTCCTATATTGCTATATTTAGTGTATAAAATTCTATGCAAATGTAACAAGTATTATGGGACAGAATATAAACCAAAACAAATAAGTACCTTATTCTTTCCATTTTATTGCTAAAACTGATTTGAAATATTAATAATAAAAATTTTTGATTTGTCTTTTATAGTTTATTTCATTATTTTTATGATTAATTGAAGCAATACTAACATCAGATATTTTAGACAACAAGCTGTATGTATAATACATGCATGTATTTTGTGACCACCATTACAAATATAGTGATTTGTCATATAATGAAGCAGTATGACCCGAGAAACAGCATATTCTTTCTCTCAGGTCAAAGCTTTTCTGTGAACAAGAACCATTAATTGAACTAAAATTATTTGCTTACATCAAGGCCATGCTAGATTTTGACAACTCATTGAGAGACATTTTTAGGTCAAGTAAGTGTACACCCTTCAAATTGAGTGCAATTAATTACTCAATAAATTTTTTTATCCATCCCATAACATTTTTTTTTAGATTATTTGAATAAGCTTTTCTTTAAATTGTCAACAATTCTTTTTCTTTCTGCTTAACTGTTTGATTCGTTTAATGGCATATTAACTCATTATGGGTCATTTAATACCAAAATTTCATTTTCTTGGAAGTTTTGAAATAGTAAAAATCTATGTTATTCTGCTTTCACAATTGAATACATGATAGATATTTGGCTTTTGGGCATATACATGTTTGTGTGGATATGATTACTAGAGGTGGTGATGTGTGTTTTATATTGTTGAAGTTATATTTTGGAATACAGTTTGATTTCTTTAAGAAATTGTAGGATATTATATGGATTAATGCCATGAAAGAGTTCTTTCATGTTGGTTGCTTGGTTGATTTTGTTTAGCAACATATCAACAACTTTATGGGTTATTTAATGCCAAAAGTGAAATATTTTGAATGCAATTGCATGCCTTCAGCTACAGATAAGATGTATTGTTGGTCATTTTCCTTTAAAAATGTATTGCTGTTCATTTTACTACAAATAGGTATTGCTGATAATTTTACTATAAATATGTATTGCTGGTATTTTTACTATAAAAATGTATTTTTATACTTTCATAGTGTTTTGCTTTTGTTTAGGGGTTCACTATTTGCCCATACTAGGTGATATAAGCTTGGATCAATGGGTGATGTAATGGATAACAGCTTGGAATTGGAAATCAAGTTCCAATTCCAGTCAAGTTCATTATATTCAGTTATGTGCAAATACCTTTGGGGAAGGTATGAATTCAACTCTTCTCCCCACAGCTATGGGTTAATTAGTAGGACTTGTATCAGTAAATTATTATCTCCTACAAATTCTTATAATCTAAAAATATTTTCTGACTTTAAATAACCTGCAAAAACCAAATCAATCAATCAATCTATTAAAGCTCTCAGAGCAGACAGACAGGTCATTCAGTCAATGACCAACTTTCCATTGTTGTCCATCTTTTAACCATGTCCTTCTTAACCAAAAGTTTACAATACATCTTATCTAAAAAAGTGACTAACAACTTTCTACACTAATTTTTCAGTTTAATTGCTCTTGTTTTGTCATTAAGATTAACAACGTTTTTATGTAAGAATATGAAATATTGAATAACATTTCAACTGATTTGACATATCTAATGATTTATCTTTAAAGAAATGTATATATTTGATATGCAAAGTTTATTTTAGAAGCATGTATAGATTTAAGTGAGTGTGGTGACTGAACTGAAAAATATTTTCACTAAGTTTTTTCATAAAATAACTTTTACAAAATAAAATTTGTTTATTCATGAATATATACTTAAATACCCTATTTTTTTTATAGATTTAAAAATAAAAAAGACTGGGAGTAGCTTAATAATTATGAAAGTGTGCAATTGGTTGTGAACAGTCAGTGCAATGACCTATAAATTTATTTACTTAGGCCTAATAGCTGCAATTACAATTATCATGCTCTTTTAGATTCTCACCATATTTGATGGTTACACGATAGAAGAAATTGCCATTTATTAAAAACTTTATAAATATATAAATAAACTTGATACAATAAGGTGTAGATTTGAAAAGACATCAGGATGAAGCTGTTAAAACTGAGACCCATGCCAAAGTCAATGATACATGGACTTACATCTTAACCAAATGAGGCATGACATTCAATAAGCTTTCAAAATAGCAGCAATTTTATGTGTACTACTGTATTTAATAATCTAGATTACACATTTTTCTAAACCAAAACATTTAAATATTACAGTGTATCCACTCTTTTGGTATTATAGAAAGGAGGACAAACATTGTAAAACAAACAGGACAGTTAAAGGTTAAGATAAGTAAGGACTAAAGGTAATAACAAAACATTTGGTTTGGTTAATGGCACATCAATTCCTTGAGTCATTTAATGCTAAAACCTGATTCACTTCCAAATGCTTGATTGCCATCATAACTATTTATATAGTACAAACATTGATGGCTTCTAAACAGTTTTGTCTATGAAATTTCACTCACAAGGCTTGGGTCGCCCTTTGGTATGGTTTTCAGGCACTTTCCAATGGTACCCCACCCTGGGATCATCTACCCAGTCTGATATTATCAAGAAGTCACTTCCTTGACTATGTTGAGATTTGAATCTGGGTCTCATGGTTAGAAAGCTAATTCTCTGATCATTAGGCGATGTGCCCACATAGCTAAAACTAAAAATGAAAATGTAATAACATAGAAACCCTTTTCAATATTGAACACTGTCTATTTTAATATTAATAACAAAGCATGTAAAATTCCTATTATCCAGTTCACACTCCTCCCCAGTCTTTTGAACAGGTGTAGAGGTTTATCCCTTGTTTCCAGTTTAGGATTGGGTATCCAATTCCTTCTAAAGCTTTCACATTTTCTTTGACTCTCAGTAGTCCTTTGCCTCTTAGTGGCATTATCACCTTGCTTTGGGTGAACTGATTAAAAAAAATATTCTTAAAATAATTTAACAACTTACCATAATGATGATCAAGAAGAGGATTAGACATATTGGGTGTGTAGCCTTCTGGTGGAGAATAGTTCTGGCATACCACAAATGCTTCTGCAAGGATAGACACAGATTAGATAAAAAAAAAAAGAAGTCAAATAGAAGTGTTGTTGCACAAGTACTCTGTTTATTTATCTGAGAAGTTTTTGTATCAGAATCCAAAACATACAATTTATGTACATGTTGTAACCTAGAAAGGATTACTGAATGAGGAATAACCAAAACAGAGGTTGGAAATGAAATGATAATCTTTATAACATCAACAAAATTCAATACTCGCCAGTGATGTCAAGTTAGTAAACCACTGCTAGTGGTGGACTACTTAGACAACATATTACTATTACAATAATGTCTATTTATGAGGTCTGGGACATACCCATTAGTGTTCATAGGCACTGTATATTATATTAGGTTGGTGGAAAAATAATGACGGTTTTTGACGTTAAAAAATACGTCAAAAACCGTCATTATTTTTCCACCAACCTAATACTTTTGCTCTCTCCTTCACTTTCTCCTGTTCTCTCATTCTCACTCTTTTTTCTCCCTCTCCTTCCCCCTCTCTCTCTCTTTCATTATCTCCTATTCTCACTGTGTTGTAACCTGGAAAGGATTACTGAATGAGGAATAACCAAAACAGAGGTTGGAAATGAAATGGTAACCTTTATAACATCAACAAAATACAATACTCGCCAGTGACGTGAAGTAGGTAAACCACTGCTAATGGTGGACTATGTAGACAGCATATTATCCTCATTTACAATAGTGTCCAACATATTTATGAGGATTGGGACATACCCATTAGTGTTCATAGGTACGGTATATAACAGTATAATATATTGGCAAATATACTTGTATCAACGAAATGATTTCTTTACATAGTTCTACAGTTCCACTCTAAAACAGCCACTTTTATAAATGGCCAGTCTACATATATTAGGTTGGTGCAAAAATAATCACGTTTTTTGATGTATTTTTTAACGTCAAAAACGTGATTATTTTTGCACCAACCTAATACAAGAACATTTGCTTGAGTAGAGGGACTTGCAATTTTAATTAATTTAAGTGCTTAAAAAATATACTGTCTATATGGACAGTGGATATTAATGTAGCCTTTTCTATAAATATTTTCATGGTAATTGTTCTGATGAGCTTTTCTCTTTGCCACTTCAACTTTATGAATTTAAGCATTATACTAGATCAGTGACTATGTCTAATCATTTTATAGTTGAAATGATTAACATTTCTTGCTTATAGAACTCTCTTCCAGCTTATTGTGTTCCAGTCAAATTTGATCTTCAAACATTTAAATACAATGTCAATTATTAACTTCTCTCTTTTTAATTCCTGTTCTTTTATTGTTCTCTCTCCTTAATAATGTTTTCTTTTCCTTATATTCTTTCACACTCATTAATCCCTGGTGTCTTAGTGGCTTTATTGACTTGCTTGGGATGAATTAATTGATTAAAAAAAAAAACACTTTTTCATGGCAGAGAACCTTGTTTTTGACTTTCTTAAGACAGTCAAGTCCAGAATTTACATTGGCTTCTCAAATCATCTTAACAATAAAACAAAGTGTCATGCAAACTTAAAACTGATTATTTCACTCCCTACTGTGCATAGTAAAAGTAGGGACTGCATTTTGCACAAAGTAACATATCTAATTTTTTTCATTTACGAAGTTCAGTTCCTACTTTGACAATGTAAATACCAAAAAACATAAATAAAAATAAAAGTCAGGAGAATATATGAAAGCATATTTTGCAACATGGCACAAATAGTTCACAGCTAAATTTATCAAAAAGACAGGGTTTTTTTTTATTAAAGGTAAAATAAATTAATAAAAAAATGAGAATCACTTTCATACAAAGAATCACAGTAGTTTAATACTCTACCAAAATATATTCTTTGATATAGTTGATTGCAATTAAATTTGAAAAAAGAAAAAGTGAATCATCTTTAACACTCTGAATAATTTGCATGTCCCCTTTCCACTATATTCTTTTAAATTTATATTTTTTTAGTCATCAAGGCTCCCTATCCTTGATTTCAATCAAAGATATTTTTGCTGTTGCCATAGAAGAACATGACAACACAACCACAAAATTCAAACACACTATTGTTCAGTGATTAAAGTTACCTGCACTGGCAATAGAAATGTTGGGAAAAGACAGAATTACGGATCTTCATACTTTAATGAGCAATTAAGTTGTAATAATTCTGGAAACAAAGATAAAATATATGGGCCTTTTTCCTCACCTACCAAGCAGGAAAGTAGAGGCTCTTTTGTTAAAAAAACTTTTAAAACAGATTTTTTCCTCTCTTTTCTTTGAGTGATAATATACTAGTTATATATACAGGGGTTGGACAAAATAATTGGAACACTTGTTAAATTCAAAGAAAATTCCTTTAGCCTCACAGACAGATTTAATACATCTAGGAATGGAATCATACAGCTTCCTGGCTTTATCCAGAGGAATTTTCAGTCATTCTTCCATTAAAACCTTCTCCAGCTCTTTACGACATGACGGTGGAGGATAGCAGCTCCTAACTTGTTGCTCCAAAATGCACCACAAATGTTCAATAATATTGATATCTTGAGATTGGGGAGGCCACTCCATGTGTTCTAGCTCACTTTCATGCTCTTCATACCAATTCTTAACCACTCGTGTGGCATGTATTGGAGCATTATCGTCTTGGAAGATGCAGTCACCATCAGGGAATAAAGTCTTGGCCATTGGATGAACATGATCTCCCAAAATGTTCAGGTAATCTTTGCTGTTGATTCTACCATGCAGGGCAACTATTGGACTGAGACATTTCCATGATATGGCGGTCCAAACTATCTATGCTTCACTGTTGGAAGAAGGCAGTCAGGGTTGTAAGCTTCTTTGGGCTGCCTCCACACATAAACTTGCCCTGAAGTTGGGAAAAGAGAAAAATTGGACTTGTTTGAGAATATGACTTGCTTCCATTGGTTTGCAGATCAGGCATTGTGATCTCTGCACCACTTCAACCTCTTTTGAATGTTGCAAGTGGAGAGAAGAGGTTTCCTCACAGCAGCTCTTCCATGATATGCAGTCTTATGGAGCTCACGGCGAACAGTTTTAGTAGAAACTGAACTATTCAGATGCTTATTCAACTCAGCAGTCACTTTGGTCGCATTTGTCCGATAATTTTTTGCCACATTGTGTTTCAATGCATGTCAGTCCCTGTTAGTATGTTTGCAAGTCTGGCCTGAATTGTTACGGTTGCTAGAAGTCTTGCCCTGTTTCTCGAATTGCATCAGTGTTCTTGATATCGTAGCTCTTGAAAAACCAAACAGTTCAGCAACCTTAGTGATCGAGGCTCCTGCCATGCGAGCTCCAACAATTTGCTCTTTTTCAAAAGACAAAGTGGGAAAGTTAACTAACTTTTACAAATGCCTCCTTGTTGAAGATATTCTGAAGCAGAATCTTTTGCAACTGATTTCAGTATTTGGCACAACAAACGAGAACACATGTTCAAGATGAAGCATGTTAAATATGTGTATAGATCAGTTATAAGTGATCAACATTGAAAGTCAATTTTGAGAGTAGGAAGCACCAATTTTGAACCACAGTTTGATTTTGTTTTCTTAGAAAAAGAAAATCATCATTCTCATTGATTCTTTGTCTTCAATGTTACTACTAAAAGAATCATATTAGAGTTCAGGCTTATTTATAATGAAAAATACAATTTAGCCTTTAGCACTCTGCATTATTAATATTACTTCTCTTTCTATTGCATTCTTTTTCAAGGCCTCAATTGGAGTACCCTTATTGTTAATTTCACTCAAAGTTGTTTTATGTTTTCATAGCAAGATATGATAATACAGCTATGAAATTCAAACACAATATTGTTTAGGGATCAGAGTCACTTTCAGTGGCAAATGAACTTTTTGTACAGCAAATGAAGTCACATACGAAGTGACAACGGTTAATATAGTTCAAAATAAATTATTAAAATATAGTATTACCTGAGTTTCATATATATATATATATATATATATATATATATATATATATATGTTTCTGCTTTGGGCTAGTCTTGACATGTAAATCTTAACAAACAGTGCCAATCTGACTCATTTCCAGTAAAGTTTGTTGGCTACTGACCTATTCTAACAGTTATATGACTATATAGATGCATATAGAATTTGATTATTGGAAGATCATGTGTCCAGCAATTCTGACTTCCATGTCCTAATATATAAGTAATAACAGTTATCTAGACAAAAAGTAATTTCTAATGTTCATTTAAAACCAGTCCTGCAAATTAGACTATATAGTTTTATAGCCACCATTGTTAAGTGTAACCCCACCAACCAAAAAAAAAACCCCAGGTCTTGAAAATAATTCTGCATTTTTTCCCTCAAATTCAATTAAAATTTCAGATAACATACAGTAATTGCCACGATGGTTACTTATAGTATATAGACATATATGCCCATCCTGTCATGTTTACCACCCACGCTTGTTTGTGACTCCTGGTCATGACTCTTCAGATGTAGACTAGGCCTTCATAGCCATCTCTGCCACCACCACCACCACCACCAGAGGAGAGGAATAGGGAAAAAGGACGACAATCCCAATGCTTGAATTGGGTGTCGATGACAATGAGATATATTCCAATTATATAAGACAAGGAACATTTCCAGTGATATAGAATATTGTACAATGTGTATAGATAATAGGGAGAAAATAAATGTTTGTATAAAGAAGGTAGCTTTGAATTTTAAACTCTGACAAAATTTATATAACACTCAAGATTATTCTAACAAATTCACAAATGAAACAAAATTTATAACTAACCTATACTGGAATTACGGCTGCTTCGTGGTTTGTACACAGTCACAAATGGAAAGAAAATTTTTAACTGTGAATATAACAGAGTAACATCTTTACCACGGAAAATCTGTAAAAAGAAAACGATGTAAATCACAAATAAATCTTATACATTCTCAAGGTGTTTCAAATTGCTGCAAATAAAAACCACAATCATAATAAACATATTTAAAATTCTTTAAAAAAAAACGTTTTAAATAAATAACAAGAACAAAGTAATCAAACTAGCAACAGCTTTTGTGTTGATCTTAATTTCACCATTAGTGACAAAAACAAAGTTATTGATAAACATTCTTTGATAAAAACCACATAATGCTACAGGTTATTAAAACTTCCAAATTACAACATTTTTGTAAGAATCTTTGAGATGAGGAATTATTATCTTTTACTATTCAAACAAACATGCACACCTTGGTTATTATGCTCACAATAGTGGTTGGAATCTTTGAGATGAGGAATTATCATTATTATATACTTTGCTATTCAGACCAATATGCTCATCTTGGTTGTTATTCTCAAAATGGTGGTTGGAATCTTTGAGATGAGGAATTATCATTATTATATACTTTGCTATTCAGACCAATATGCTCATCTTGGTTGTTATTCTTAAAATGGTGGTTGGAATCTTTGAGATGAGGTATTATCATTATTATATACTTTGCTATTCAGACCAATATGCTCATCTTGGTTGTTATTCTCAAAATGGTGGTTGGAATCTTTGAGATGAGGAATTATCATTATTATATACTTTGCTATTCAGACCAATATGCTCATCTTGGTTGTTATTCTTAAAATGGTGGTTGGAATCTTTGAGATGAGGTATTATCATTATTATATACTTTGCTATTCAGACCAATATGCTCATCTTGGTTGTTATTCTCAAAATGGTGGTTGGAATCTTTGAGATGAGGTATTATCATTATTATATGCTTTGCTATTCAAATCAATATGCTCAACTTGTTTGCTATGCTCACAATGTTTCAGCCATTATATACTCTTCAAATATATGTATTAATACTTGTTAACCTTCTTAGAATTCTGAACGGAACCCTTTATTCAA
Source organism: Acanthosepion lycidas (assembly GCA_963932145.1). NCBI lineage: Eukaryota > Metazoa > Mollusca > Cephalopoda > Sepiida > Sepiidae > Acanthosepion > Acanthosepion lycidas. The sequence goes on from OZ010596.1 coordinate 34,301,388, forward strand.
TACCTGGAGATATATTGTTCTCATTCTGCTTATCATGTTCAGGGAATATTTTTTTATTAGTGCGTATCAGCTTTATTTACTTTTGTGTTGCTTGTTCATTTCTTCCTCTGAACCAGAGTATTTGAATAGTCAACACTACCAGACCCAGAATTGAACTCACAACTACAAGAGACATGTAGCCTAGTGTTTCTTAAAAGATATCTGGTTCCTACTTGCTATGAAAAAAGTGAATTAAACAAAAAAACAAATGGCTGTGCTAGAAAGAATCTTAGTAAAAATTCAGTAAGGAAATTTTGCTAGCTTTTAATATTACCTCTCAATTCTGACTTGATTATATATGAAATCAAACCCATTCGGTATGTGACCATCAGATGAAATCACCAAACAACTTCTCATTACCCCATTACTACACATATTGAGTTGTAACCTGACACCTGAAAGAAACATATTCTCATAAATACAGGGTCTACAGTGGTTTCAAAAAAGAATGCCAGAGACAGTTCAAAGAGAGTTAAAATGTAGCAGAATCATGTAGTTGACATCATCACGCCTTCTTCTTACTCATATCTTCAGTCCATAGTATTTTCAGCATCCTTGAGTTGAGCCACATTTCTGTTTCCTCAAGTCTTGTCTTCATCTTTGAGGAGATTATCCAGCATTCACTGACATGTAGAAGGGCCGATATTACATAAAATTTCAGTATTCTTTTCTTTGTTTCTGTTGTAACCCAAAATATTAGGAACAACAAAATATAACAAAACACAGTTAAATATATTTTAAAACACAACAATATTCGTTTTTCATTCTCACCAACCAGGATACAGCAGGATTGGGTTGGATAAACAATTCACTGTCTACAGGTGGTGTATTGTCCAGCAGCCATGTTGTCTCATATTACCCTTTTTTTTCATGAAGAGTTAATGATTCGTTAGAGGAGAGTTGTCTCCCCTAACAGTTCCTAATACAATTTTACTGTTTCTTAATACTTTACATTGCTCACATTAGTATTCCAAAAAGACAAATTTCTCCAAAATAAAAGAATGCAAACAATGAAGAAACTCACCTTAGCTACAAATGTTCCACCAACTTTGAGAATATGTGTTGTAATGTTTAGTGCCTACAATATAATGAAAGAACCTTTTAAATAATATTTGGGATAAGTCTTGGTTTAATATGTTCTAATGGACTGTTTAAAACAGATTGTTACTAAGTAAGGAAATTGAAAACATACTGTTAACAAAATATTCTTTACATCTGATTAATTTCTACAGACGAAATATAATTAGAACCAGGAATGTACTTCATTAGTGGTGTAATTGCAACGACTAAATACTAAAGCATCTCCCCTAAAGTGATATCTGTCATTCAAAAGAGCCGATAATTTGAGTTAAAAATTAATCTATGCATTTAACTGAAATTATTTATAATGATGTACTTTGATAAAGTGCAAATAATTAATTATGAGAACAAAACTAAAAATGAAAACTTCAGTCAATTCCACATAATTCAAAACTTTAACATTTGACTTTTACATAAGGAAAAGTTTACCTATACCACATGCAACTTTCACTACTTATCAGAATTATTTAATGTTGGCTAATATACTATAGAAAAGAAAGCTGTAATATTTACTTCTTTAACTTAAGAACTGATCTCTGATAAGATCTGAAGCTGATCTAATCTATCAGAAGTAAAATCTATATTTGCCTTATCCAAGGTTTACATCCTAAACCTTTTGCTAAAGATGAATAGTTTTTAATAAACAAAATCCAACAAATTACATACACACACAGATATTTACTAAATTTAATCTGGCACAAAGTCACAATATTAAAATACCCAATAAGAAAGAAATTACACAAAGAATTATCAACAATCATATTAACCACTGCACTATGGTAAGTGGCTCAAATATTTACATAGCTTAGCTTCATCCTTTTTTTCTACTGCCATAACCAGAGCCAGTGCAAGGTTCTCATGCCCCAGCCTGAATGTATGATACAGTCCACACTGTAAGAGATGCCCCCCTACCCACCACTCTACTACATCTTAATTTTTATAAGGTAGTTGAGTTGACTCATTTACATAGGAAGCCACAAAAACTATAAATAGTGAGTCAGTAACACTAAACTACGATGACATCACCAATATCTAAAGAACCAAGTGAACAATTATTATTGAATAATTATGAGTACACACAAGTGTGGCTTAAGATTCTAGCAGCTAAAGCTAGAACAAAAAAGTTGAAGGATTTGAAATCAGTTGGGGGAGATAACCAGATAACTGATCTCTTCTTGACAATTGCTGGTTGTGATGCGGTTATAAAATTATCAACAATTGCACACCCAAGACAAATATTGTGAATTTGAGAAACTGGGAGTGTAAAACCAGTCAATTGAAAAGAATTTGATGCCAATGAAATTGGTAAACAGCCTTCAAAATGAAGAATATCAGCAAATGACTCTAATGCATTTACAACTTGGAAAGTTGTCACTAGAACAGTGTGTTGAATTTGTTCAGCAACAGGAATTGATTCAAAAATTTAATACAACAAAAGTGGTAGAAAAAATGGACACATACTTGATAAAAAGAAAAGACAGAATAATCTGTACGTTTTGTGATTATCAACACCAAAGAGAAAAACAAAAATGTAAAAAATGTTTCAAGATGAATCATTTTAAACGTGTGTAAGTCCAAAAAGAGAAACATAGAGACGGTCCAAGAAAATGAGGAGGAAATAAGCATGGACATTTTTTCATTGAAAAAAAAGAAATGAGAAATGGTTATTAAAAATTCAAATCAATAATATTTTATGGGACAGGCAACTAGATATGGGAAGTGACATGATATTGATACCCAGAAATTTCTGGAAGAAATTAGGACAACTGAGATTAAAGAAAAGCCTTGTCTAATTAAATCATTCAGCGGATCCGTGACAAAAACATTAGGTTATTTTGAAGTCTACATGGAACTAAAAAATAAGTTTGATATATTACCAATTATCATGACAAACTGAAAAAAATCATGGTCTAATAGAAAAAATAGAAACATTTCTTCCTAGTTTGTTGCTAAGCTATAGGACAATACTGAATGCTGGAAGATTGAAACCCTGTTCACCCTCATGGGTAGACAAATTAGAACCCCACTAACCATGTTTTATGCTACCAACAAAAAAAAAATGGTATAAAAAGAATCATGAAACAAATCTATAAGAGGCAAGATTCATAATGCAAAGTGGACAGAATTCTATGATAATAGAAAAAAATGGAAATGGGATGTTAGTGCATGTAGAACAAGTTAGATTGCAATACGATAGCAATGAAGAAATATATAGTGAACCTGAAAGTAATGAAGACGAAAGTTTCAAGGCAAGACAAGCATGACAGTGAAATTGAGAGCAATATAGACTCTGAAAATGAACAATCATTGGAGGAACACTCCTATGAAAAAAGAAAATGTTCATGATTTCCCATATTTAGACAATCTCTTAGGAAAAGGGAGGAAGATAGTGTTGTGGTAAACCCTCCTACAGTAGAATGAACTCTTCCTCCTCTCATAAATACTAACTGCGAGAGTCGGTTGAGGGAAGAAGGTAGACGCAGTGCTAACCTGCCATTAGGACGTACACTGCTATCTACTTATTACTAACACTCTTGATTTGTATATATCTTCAATATACTTGTTCAACCTACCTTCATCTTCCGTGTCTTTCTTTCTGGCCCCTAAACAGGCCACAACAGATAGTAAGGAGACAAAAGCTTCCAGAAGAAGTACCAGGGAAAATAAGAGAATAAAACCTCCCTAAAAGGGAGATTAGGTGACTCATTTACATAGGAAGTCACAAAGACTATAAATAGCTACGGCTATTACCCATGGGCAATTGAATGCATACTATTTCCTCTGAGTCAGTAACACTACACTACAGTAGTATTCATATAAAATAATTTTTTTATAACCTAATTATGTACAATAATGGATCATATGCAATATAAGTGAATACTTCAACTAAAAAAACAAAATAAATACAATGTATCTAAACAAAAATTAGAGACATGTCATAACAAATCATTCCATCATAAAGAAATCAACAATGTTTTACGGTAGTTTTTAACTTGAGATTTTCCCTGTTAAAATGTTTAATAATTCTAACATATCCAACATTATAAAATATAGTAAATTTTATATAGTGTTTTTTCAGGATTTAGCAGGAGCAAAACAAATTTGCAAATTTGGACAAAAAAGAAAAAAATACCTAGAATAATGTCAAAATCCATGAAAAATTTTTCATCCACTAATAGTCAGTAGTTAATTTGTAATCTATATAAATGTAGGTAGAAAAAAGGAAATGATGATACAATAGCAAGGATCACAAAGCACTGCTTGGAGCCCTCAATCAACCTCCCCACCCAGTCAAGGGGGTCAGGGGTAGTACACACTGTCGTTTAACGTAACAACTTCCCTGTGTCTTTTTGATAAATATTTTCATGGTAATTTTTCTGATGAGCTTTCATAGTTGGTTATGTTACAAATTTGAATGCAGTACTAGATTGGCAGTTAGGTTTCATCATTTTACAGTTGAAATTGCTAGATGTAACCATAAGTTCTATGTTAATAGTTTCTTCTCTTGTACTTCTGGCTTCTTACTTTCCTGTCAACTTTGGTCTTCAAAAATTTAAATGTAATGTCAATCATTATCTTCTGTTTTTAATTCCTGTTCTTTTATTAATCTCCCTCCTTAATAGTGTTTTTTCTCTTATTCTCTCACACTCTATAACTCCTTGCATCTTAGTGGCTTTATTGCCTTGCTTGGGGTGAAGTGACTAAAAAAAGAGGTTTTACTTATTTCTGTCAACTGATGTCATTTAATTGAAAAACTGCTTAATTAAATACAAAATTAAGAGCATTTATGATAAAAGTAAATATCAACTTAGTGTAACATAATGCCACTATATTGGAACACTTATTACATTAACAACTGGTCACCAAGATCGTATTACTAAACAGCTATTGATGACAGCAACATAATAGGTGTTTACTAAATTTTAATTAGGCTAACATGATTCTAAACCATGTGCCATGCAATCCTCTTAAGTGTGCCATGAAATATTGTCACAGCATATATATGTGTGTGTGTGTGTGGAAATAGTAATGGTACAGCATTAGTATTTGAATAAATAAATAAGTATTAAACTTTTTTCAAATAATTCTTTTCAGTATTCTTCAATTATGTTATTTTAAATACCTTGTTTTAAAAATTAATTTTTGAAAAGTATTTTTATTTGTTTAAATTAACTTTTTCTAATTTGAATATTAAGCTTTTTTCATATAATTGTATTCAACATTCTTTGTTTAATTCAAAATTTTTACAAAGTTATACTGAATTATAAATTATTATTGTCAAAGTTTCCAATATGCAGCATTGAGAAAGCACCAGGCACAGGTTTCACACTAAATAAGCTGCACAAATAGTTGAATAGAAATAAATTAAGTTCATATTTGTGTGTGCATTTTTTAAAAATCTATGGTTTTATTTCATAATATTTAAATGTATAACCTTTAAAAATTTTGCAAAGTGTGCTGTGATATTTTCATTTGCTCCTAGGTGTGCTACTGCTTAAAAAAGTTGAGATACAAGGTCACAATAAAGAGTTACCTAGTGAAAAATCAAATTTGTGACACAAGTAAGATCTACAAAACTAGTTTATTAGTCTTTGCTCTATGATGATAGCAAGGTAAATGTCTTGACATACAGTTGTGTACATATGCATAATCTTCCTCTAAAATTAAAAAAAAAAAAAAAAGAATAAAATTGTCTTATTATTTTTTTTTCTTCAATGTACATTAAGGTATTAATTTCTATACGGAACAAACAATGGTTCTAAAGTATATATATTTAGCTGACAGAATCTCATGAAAATAAAATGAAACAAATATACATATTGCAATTTAGGTAAGAATTAAACAAAGGAAAATAATCATTAATCAAGATATAAATAATTTTTTAGAGAAATTAGAGAGTATTAAGAGATTTTAAAACAAGTTACTATACTTACAGCTAGTAATAATTG
>OZ010596.1:34321096-34326096 GCA_963932145.1 Acanthosepion lycidas
ACATATACATACATAAATACATATATATACATATACATACATATATATATATACATAGATACGTATATATATATATGCATACATATATATACACATACATAGATACGTATATATACATATACATACAAACGTATATATACATATACATACAAACGTATATATATATATACATATTTATATTTAAGAAAGAGACGAGTGAAACGAAGGAATGACCAAGAGTGTTTCTTCCAGCAGCCGTACAAATATGCGAGGAATATATTTGATCAACCAAGATTAGGTGTGCTTAAAATAGAAAAAAATGTTCTAGAGGAACATTTAAGAGGTATGTACTCTGATCCTAAACGACATATTCCTCTAGATCATAATAGCAACTTATTTTGGCCAGCCGTTCCTAAAGTGAAGTTTGATATGAAACCACCCACACGCAAAGAAATAAAACGCATATTCGACAAAAGTAGGAATAAATCTGCACCTGGCCTTAATGGAATACCTTTACTTCTGTACAAAAAATGTCCTACTCTTCTTAAATGGTTACATACTAACTTAAAATTAGCATAGAAAAATTACCATATCAGCCAACAGTGGAAGATAGCGGAAGGGGTGTACATACCCAAAGAAAAGAATTCCAAGGACATCAGTCAATTTCGGCCAATTTCACAAGGAAAGATATTTTTCGCAGTTTTGGCATCGAGGTTGACCAAATACCTTCTTGATAATGAGTATATCGATACATCACTACAGAAGGGTGGTGTCCCAGGAATAGCTGGTTGCTTAGAGCATGGAAGCATGATCTGAGAGGCCATTCAAAAAGCAAAAATTAAAAGGGAAAGATTTGGACGTCATTTGGTTGGATTTAGCTAATGCCTACGGATCAGTACCTCACCAAATGATACAATTATCATTACAAATGTACCATATTCCTGAGGAAGTATCTATTATGCTAGCAACTTATTTTGATGGTTTCCTCATGCGTTTCACTACAAAAGACTTTACGACTAAGTGGAACAGACTTGAAGTTGGAATTGCGATGGGATGTACAGTGTTACCAATACTTTTCGTTCTAGCAATGCAACTGATTCTCAAAGCGACAAACAACAAGGCTGATGTTGTTGACCTTGGTGGATGTTGTCAAATGCCACCAGTGAAGGCGTTCATGGATGACACTACAATCTTCTCATCCAAAGTAAGTTCAACTCGCAAGATATTAAGCGTGATGGACGACCTGATAAGTTGGTGTAGAATGAAATTTAAACCAAACAAGTCCAGAAGTCTTTCTCTTAGAAAAGGAAAGTTGAACAAAACATAAATTTTGCAGTAGGTGGCCAAAGATTCCCTACTGTATCAGAAAAATCAGTGAAAAGTTTAGGTCGGTGGTACGATCAATCCTTAAAAGAAACCAACCAAGTAAAAGAAACATCCAGGTCATTACAAGAAGATCTCCATAAGATAGATCTTTGTCCACTAAAAGGAAAATACAAGGTATGGTGCTTAGAGCATGTGCTCATTCCAATGCTACTATGGCCCATACTTGTGTACGAATTTGGAATGAGTACAATTGAGTCAATGGAAAGGAAAATAAACAAATATATCCGAAAATGGTTGGGTTTGCCTCCAGGTTTGTCTGATATCGCTTTGTACTGCAGACAAGCAAAACTAAAGTTGCCATTTAAATCGATTGTGGAAGAGTATAAATCCGGAAAAATTAGACTTCAAATGATGTTGGATGATCCCAAGGATAAAGCAATAAAAGCTTTAAAACCTACGTTAAAAACAGGGAGAAAGTGGAAGGTCAAAGAGGCGATAACAAGTGCTAAAGACAATCTAGCTTTCAATGAAGTCATCGGATACACTCAAGCAGGTAAACAAAGGTTAGGATTAAATGAAAGGCAATGGTGGTCGAAATCTTCTGGTAAAGATCGCCATGACATGGTCATCGAAAATGTGATGAAAGAAGATAAAAAAAGACTCGTAAAAAAAGTACAACAATCCCAACAAGGCCAATGGACAAACTGGGAGGAGGCTCTTCAGAAATCTATTACTTGGAAGGACATTTGGCAGATGGCTCCACTTAGGTTGAGCTATTTAATACGTTCCACGTATGACCTGTTACCATCTAAGAACAATCTTGTTAAATGGAAGAAAGAGAGTGATCCCACTTGTCCGATGTGTAAGGAAAAGCCACAAACATTAGAACATGTTCTTCGTTCCTGTAAAACAGCCCTTGTCAATGGCAGATATACATGAAGGCACAATAGTGTTTTGCATGGCTGGTCAAAATTATGAAGGAGTATATGAAGTCTGAGTCATCTAATTCAGCCCAGGAATTTGTTGCAGAAGGAAAAAGATATGTTGGCTCTAAGCAAACAAGCAAATGTCATGCTATACTCGGAAAAAATCTCCTTAGTTCTGGTGGCATCTGGAAGGTATCTGCAGACCTTCCTGGTTGGCGTAATGATTACCCCAAAATAATATCAAGTAAAGGTCTGCGACCAGATATTGTTCTTCTGTCAAGGGTGAACCATAAAATCATCCTGGTTGAATTAACAGTACCATATGAATGCCGGATGGAAAAAAGCCAAGATTATAAAACTAATAAATATGAAAATCTAAAGTCAGAGGTAATAAAGGAATGGGTATAATACAATTGTTAGAGCAGTGGAAATTGGAGCAAGGGGTTTTGTTTCAGGCACTCAGTACCAATTTCTGGGCCAAATTGGAATCAAAGGGCGTAATAGGGCCAAAAGTATAAAACGCCTAATAGAAGTAACAGAAAATAGTTCTATGTCGATATGGAAAACATGAAATACTCCGTGGAGTGTTTCAGCGAACATGACGGCATGACATGACTAATCGTGAATGCGTAATGAGGTTCACGTTGCATTCTCAGAAGGCGTGGTTTGCCGTTTTTCAGAATTTTCGTGAATTTAATTTCGCCGTTACACATTAGAAATAATTTATGTAAAACACTTGTATATCGTTATAATGGGGCCTCACATCAGTGAGGGGGGCCGGTGTGCAAATGAAACCGTTGAGAGGAAGGCCCCGAAACGGTGCACATTCTCTCCTGATGACCACATATTAAAATTCGAGAGGAACACATCAAATTCAGTGAAGTCATATGCCGTACTGAAGCTCGGAGGAAGTGTCAGTGGCATGAGGAGCATTATACATTCAGCTCGCTTCAGTTTCAATTGATTTCCAATAATTTCCTTCTTCATACATAAGTATATATATATATATATATATATATATACATACGTATATATATATATATATATATACGTATATATATATATATACATACGTATATATATATATATACATACGTATATATATATATATATATATATATATATATGTATATATCTATATATATATACATACGTATATATATATATATATATATACATATGTATATATATATATATATATACATACGTATATATATATATATATATATACATATGTATATATATATATATATATACATACGTATATATGTATATATATACATACGTATATATATATATATATATACATACGTATATATATATATATATATACATACGTATATATATATATATATATATATACATACGTATATATATATATATATATATACATACGTATATATATATATATATATACATACGTATATATATATATATATATATATATACATACGTATATATATATATATATACACGTATATATATATATATATACATACGTATATATATATATATATATATATACATACGTATATATATATATATATATACATACGTATATATATATATATATACGTACGTATATATATATATATATGTACGTATATATATATATATATACATACGTATATATATATATATACATACGTATATATATATATATATATATATACACATATGTATATATATATATATATATACATACGCATATGTATATATATATATATATATACATACGCATATATATATATATATACATACGTATATATATACACATACGTATATATATACATACGTATATATATACATACGTATATATATACATACGTATATATATATATATATATGCATACGTGTATATATACATACGTATATATATACATACGTATATATATATATGCATACGTGTATATCTATATATATATATACATACGTATATATATATATATATATATATATATATATATATATATATATACGTATATATATATATATATATATATACATACATATATACATACGTATATATATATATATATACATACGTATATATATATATATATATACATACATATATACATACGTATATATATATATATATACATACATATATACATACGTATATATATATATATACATACTATATATATATATATATATATACATACATATATATATATATATATATACATACGTATAATATATATATATATACATACGTATATTATATATATATATATATACATACGTATATATATATATATATACATACGTATATTATATATATATATATACATACGTATATATATATATATACATACGTATATATATATATACATACGTATATATATATATATATATACATACGTATATATATATATATATACATACGTATATATATATATATATATACATACGTATATTATATATATATACATACGTATATTATATATATATATACAAACGTATATATATATATATATATACATACGTATATATATATATATATATATATATACATACGTATATTATATATATATACATACGTATATTATATATATATATACAAACGTATATATATATATATATATACATACGTATATATATATATATATATATATACATACGTATATTATATATATATACATACGTATATTATATATATATACATACGTATATTATACATATATATACATACGTATATATATATACATACGTATATATATATACATACGTATATATATATACATACGTATATATATATATACA
>OZ010596.1:34338596-34453596 GCA_963932145.1 Acanthosepion lycidas
TATCACAATAAACTTAATAATACCTCTAACAAAATTGATAATATTAATAATAGTGTACGTCAAGATAAACATAACAGTATTAAGTTATACTATTGTAGCCAAATGCATAACTACCCACACTCAACAAAATTACATTTAAAACTAGTCACAACACATTACACTGCATCTAGACATATGGTTCTGTTGTTAATATTCCATTCTTGTGTGGTACAATGTCATAGAACCGCACCAGGAATTTACGACCTACCTTGGCTATGCCATAACCATTATCATCACATAACAATCCAAAATGTCAACATAACAGAATATCATCTTTGATGATGAATATCTTTGTTGAAATGTCCATATAACCACTCTAAAGATGGCTCATGTGAGCTGAAAGCTTAGATCAAGGAACTACATAAAAATATCCAAATGTTGAACAATTTTTGTCTTTATTTTCTCCTGAAATTGAAGCAAATATACAAAGTTAGGAACAGCTCATGAGCAAACATAATAGACATTGGTTGTCTGTTATATTTAACAATATATGTTTGATTAACGATCTGCTGCTCCAGTACAAACACACACATATATATATATATATATATATATATATATATATATATATATATATTATGCATTGCTACATTAGAACATACACTTACCCACTACAAAACTGCACATCCGCTTTCAATGTTAAAATTTTTTTAATGTTTCATCAGGTGGGAAGTCATGATGCTAGCATAATGAGTAAATATTTATTGCTTTACTTTTGTATTGAGTCATGTTTTAAAGTAATGTTTTGAACACTGAAGTGTTACTATTCGTTCTTTTACATTTGTATATATATATATATATATATATATACTCACATATATACATACATATATATATAAAAACACACCTATATATACATATATACACACATGTATAAACACACACATATATACATAAACATGTATATATATATATACATATACGCACACAAACACACATATATACATGTACACATATACACACGTATACACATGCACATATACACACATATACACATACAAACATACACATGCACATATACACATACAAACATACACATGCACATATATACATATATATACATGCACAGAAATATATACACACATATACAAACATAAACACACACATATACATATATATACAAACACACATATATACTTATAAACATATACACTCACACACATACAAACAAACGCATACAATACATATATATAATAGCTGGCCATTTGTATTCAAGGATACCTGTCTACTAGGGAGACACTTGCTCAAGCCCATTTATTTTTGCTTGTCAGCCACAGAGCCCACCTGTGGTTTATACTGCAGCTATGCTGAACAGAGCTTAGTTACAACTTCTGGAAGAGAGCATGTTATCTAGCACGATCAACAATTTGAAAAAGGCCAGCACACTCAACCCCTCGGCTACAATGACTTGTGGCTTTGTGCTAGCACAGCTATCAACAGCCCACAAGAGATCTGTTTACCCAATTTCACTCACAAAGCTTGGATCAACTTGTGGTATGGTTTTCAGGCACTTTCCAAAGATGCTGCATGCTGGAAACAACCTTGATCCAGATCCAGTCCGATAACATCAGAAAATCACCTTTCTGACAAATTGACTATGGTGAGATTTGAACCCTGGTCTCATCGTCAGAAAGCAAATGTTCTAACTAATCTGCCACACACAAACATATACACACACATATATACACACACACACAAACATATACACACACACACACACACAAACATATACATACACACACACACATATACATACATATATACACACACATATACATACATATACGCACACACATATATACATACATATATACATACATATATACACACACACATATACATACACATATATACACACACATATACATACATATACGCACGCACATATATACATACATATATACATACATATATACACACACACATATACATATATATACATACATATATCTACACACACATACATATATACACACACATACATACATACATACATACATACATACATACACACACACACACACACACACATATATATATGTTTATAGCTAGGGAATTTGTTAAATTTTTATGTAGTAGAGCTTTATGTTCATAAATACATTTCTTTTAAATTTCTTTAACTTTCACTTATATCATGTGAGGAACAGTTCATTTTATATATGGCTACTTCATATGGCTACTTCATAATTATCTTTATTACAGTCAGTCATTTTCGGCTCTTTTCATATCCAGAATATTGGGTGAAGTTCTAATTAATATTAAGATTAAATATATCATCCTGATTAGTCAATGTTGAGGAATTGGTAGGTAAAGATCTCTTACATAACACACAAGCACACATGTATGATAAAAATATAGTTTTAAGCCATACTATATTTATAGGTAAATGTACTCAATGTCAGGGATAGAGTGTATGTAAATATAAAAGTAAACAGTGATGTCAATAACAAGCACCAACAGTCTTTTCCATGCTTCAACACAATCTTTACGCTATCTATAAATTCACATATATATATATATATACACACACACACACAAAACTAAACATTTTAAAGAATATCTTCTTTCAATATATTCTAATTAAAATATTTACTTACCATCGGGTGCCCCATCACATACAACAAGATCTGCTTGTTCACCTTCAAAATGACTAATAATTTCTTCAGCTGTAGATTTCTAAAAGAAACAATTGTTGTAAATTTAATTTTAGAACAAAATATAATTACACCTATCATAATAAAGTATTTTCTCTACCTAATAAAATCATTGCTACATGGAATGTGTAAATGTCTACAGAGGCTATTTGTTTTTGCCTTAGTGGAACAGGGTTAATCTTGAAGTATTAATTCATAATAACTGCATATACCAGTAAATACAAAGTAAAATAATTGCTTTTTTCATCATTAGGTTGCAGATGACTTTTGAGCAACCAAACTACATAGTGCAATAGAATATCATTTAAGAAATATTGTGTTATTGTTGTGGTAAACCCTCTTACAGTATAATGAACTCTTCCTTCTCTTATAAATACAAACTGCGAAAGTCGGATACGGGTGGAAAAGAGTGTAAAGAGGAGTGGAGTAGTAGACACAGTGCTAATCTACTTATTACTAACACTATTGTTTTGTATATATCTTCAATATACTTTTTCAACTTACCTTCATCTTCCGTGTGTTTCTTTCTGGCCCCTAAACAAGCCACTACAGTTATATAGGAATAAAGTGTCGCTTACGACACTTGAGTTTGAACATAGATCACCAGTGAGCAAACACAAGCGATCCCATTATTGAATTAAGTAGACCACGTGACCATGGAAGAAATGCATATATGGGAGGTAGCGTGTGCCTAATTGATCTGCTATTTCTAGTCTATACTGATCACTACATGGATCACTATTCCTCCTCTATACTCTCTTACTATACAGATCGCTATTCCTCCTCTATACTCTCTTACTATACAGATCGCTATTCCTCCTCTATACTCTCTTACTATACAGATTGCTATTCCTCCTCTATACTCTCTTTTATAGATTGCTATTCCTCCTCTATACTCTCTTACTATACAGATCGCTATTCCTCCTCTATACCCTCTTACTATACAGATCACTATTCCTCCTCTATACTCTCTTACTATACAGATTGCTATTCCTCCTCTATACTCTCTTACGATACAGATCGCTATTCCTCCTCTATACTCTCTTACTATACAGATTGCTATTCTCTTCTCTATACTATTCACTATACTGATTACTATTCGGTGGTTACTTTTCAAGTGAGTATTATCGAGCAAGTACTATTAGTATGAGTGATATTCGAAGGCATCGGACACCAGTATTGTTGAATGGCATTACTATAGTTGTATCTGCAATTACAAAGTCTCTACTACTACAAGCATTATGAAAGTGACAAGTATTCTTTGACATCACAAAAGTGGCAACAAGTGTTCGCTGAGTCACAAAATATTGATAGAAGTAAGTCTTAAAAATATTAATGAAATGACAGTGTTTCATCTGTTACCTTCGTTATATCACCTTGAATCTGTACAACACCTGGAATAGGAGCCATGGCTTGCAAGTCAACAGCCACAATCTTGGCTTCTTCATTCCCATCTTCTGTAGAATTAGCACTGGAATAAAATAATCAGTAAGATCAATTGAAGAAAAATATTTTATCATTACAACTGAAAGATTATTCAAGTGTGATAAATTTGTATATGATCATCATTGTTTATGTATCTTAGATTGACTTTAAATCACACCTTTCTCAATAGATTAATAAAAAGGTAACAGAACAAACACTGAAAAATTATCAATATAAAAAATTCCCACTTTGACTTTTTTCTTATTTAAAAAAAAAGTAGGAATTTACCAGAATAGAAAAGAGAGAAAAAATTTATTTAAAACTGAATAAAAAAGAATTTAATGAAGGCATTTCAATAGTTGTTCAAATGAGTGAATTTATTCTTAAGTGCTGACTCTTAAAAATTATAGCATTATTTTTGTGTTGGTAAAATATTCAATTTTAAATAGATTTTGTATTAAATCAAAGAGGTTTCCATTTCCTAGCAAGTGCAGTATTTAGTCATTTGAAACATTTTATTGGTTGTTAATTTAGATTTAAAAATTTCAATTTCTTATAGATTACTTAGAAATTCTGTTTATATTCTTTTACATGTAATTTTCTTCTTGAATATGAAATATATTTAGAAATATTTCGTTTTTATACTACAGCTATGTAATCTTTAATTACTTTTGTCAGTATGTCTGAAATTGTTAATGTATTCATATTGTGAGAACATCAGAAGCTAAAACATTCTTATTTACACTATTTATATTCAGACTATTGTCCTCATCTTTGTTGTTGTTATTACAACATCTCAGCTATTGTGCCCTCCTGCCTCCAGCAGGTGTATATCAATCTCGGTAACCTACAAGAAATTCTGAACTGAACCCTTTATTTATTCTATGGGAGTAAACTGTTCTCATTCTACTGCCCGTGTCTAGGGATAGTGTCTTGTTTTTATTTATAGTTCAGTTATTGCTCGCCCATTTCCACACTAATCATCTCAGGGATTGAACTCACAATCACTGTCCCCAAATTCACAAACCAACACTTTAATCCACAAGGCCAAGTCCCATGGAGCCTTAAACCTAACCTTAAACTTTCTTCTTGAAATTTTCATTTACACTTACTGAGATAATTTTCATTTGCTAACTTTTGATCTTCAAGTTGTAATAAAAACATTATTCTCTATTAAAAAATATCAAAAGTCTGTTTTTTGTTTTGTTGTTTTAGGAGAAAAAATAGGGTTCAAAAATAAATGTTTCAACTTTTTATTATGCTTGTATTATTGCTATTTATTCAATTTGATATTTCATTAACATTAAATAAATATCATGCTCAAAAAATAAATTTAATGGCAATCTCAAAATCTATTTTAATCAGAAGAATAAAGAACAGATTTACTCATTGAATATCTTGCTTGGTCATTTTATTAAAGGCTATATCGAAGGGAGATAACTCGGAAAAATAGAATATAAAAGATGAGTTTACAAAGAGTCTAATCACAAAAGGTTAAATAAACAGGAAAAAAAGTGAGCCAGAAATATAATTTACAATTAACTTTAAAAAATAATCACAAAACAAAAACACTAAAATTAAATTACAAAATTCACCACATTTATTCATCTATAATGATGCCACTTCTCCGGTAAAAAAGATTGAAACTCATCTCTCCTGAAAAAAATCTCAGCATATATATATATATATATATATATATATATATATATATATATATATATATGTGTGTATGCTAATTTTCCTATTTTAAGTTTCTGAAATATTTTTGAATGCTTAAAGGGATAAAGATGGGAGGTGTGTAACATAAAAAAAATTATCCACCATCTTCTCAAAATTAATATTGTAAGTTATTCTAACCAGACAAATGTAGTGAAACAGGTTTCTCATGGATAATGTGACCCTACCAATTTTGGCTTCTGATGTTGATACAATATTTCTTGGATTATGAAGAATTATCTAACAAAATTGTGATATTCATGCACTTACTGTAGTTTTTTAGATAACACTTGACTCCAACTTCCAGGAGCAGCACAAAGATCCACAACTTTCTTTACTCCTAAAAAACAAATATAATCAATGTACAGATATAATCAAAAATGCTATTTTGTACATTCAGAATCTACAACTTCAATAAGCAACCATTTAATTATCTGTATACAGAGAACACAATGGATAGCTTTGATATGTATGGTGATTTTCTAAGTGTTCAACTAACCAATGAGAAAGTTTTCACAACCAGGATATAAGGCTGCAAGCCAATGAGATAACTCATCCATAATTGATAACCTCCTAAATTC
Organism: Acanthosepion lycidas; assembly: GCA_963932145.1. Taxonomy (NCBI): domain Eukaryota; kingdom Metazoa; phylum Mollusca; class Cephalopoda; order Sepiida; family Sepiidae; genus Acanthosepion; species Acanthosepion lycidas. The sequence goes on from OZ010596.1 coordinate 34,345,012, forward strand.
CATGTGCATTAACAGCAGAAAAATTATTTCAGAATTCTTTCATAATCTCTTGTAACTTCTTTTTATAGAAAACATTCACTTTATTATGAATCCTTTTCATTATATTAACATATTTAATATTAAAAAAATAATTAAATTATAAAGATTCTTCCATGACATTATGTAGCATGTCATAAAACTATCCAGCTACTTAAGAGAAAAAAAAATACACACACACATACACATATATATATGTTTATTTTAATACCTATACTCAACTGGTATAAAAAAACCCGGATAGTACAATTTGCATATAAAAATATATTTAAACAAACTGGTATCTGGGGAAAAAATTTTGAAAAGAAAGAAAAGACCAAAAACACGCAAGTTGGCCGAAAAAAAAAAAAAAAAAAAAAAAAAAAAAAAAAAAAAAAAACAATCAAGTAAAATAAGAGAAGGCATAATGTGCTCAATACACTAAGTAGAGCAGAGTTTAAAAAATCCTAGTGAGCCAGAAACTACCTACCTAGGTTTCACTTAAATAGATCTTCAAGGCAAACTGAAGATCCATTTAGGTAGGTAGTTTCTGGCTCACTAGGATTTTATATATATATATAATGAAACTGTTAGTATTTGACCAAGCTAGGTTGGATATATATATATATATATATTTATATCCATTTCATTATTCTCCAGTATCATATGGAAAAATGACTTTTCTTCCAGTTTAAAATATAACAGATAAGCTATAGAAATATGATTAACACTATACCATATACCTGATTAAATGATCATTCCATTATTCTAAATCTTAACAGCTTAGGGCCATATCATGTTGAAATACCAGTTCTTATACAATCACTGAAGTTAAGCAATGTCAAGCATGGTCAGTACCTAGATGGGTTTTTCAACATCACTTTTATAAGAACAAGTGATAAATTGAAGTAACCTGGTTATATATTAACAACAGGGTGTTCATAGATCATGGCACTTCCAATGCATCTTTGAGTAAATTATTTTCATTTTTTAACAAAATTGTGACCTTCAAGGTTGCAGTAGTATATCGGTGTAGTGAGTGGGGCCTTGAATTTCAAGTGCTTTTTATATTCATATATGCGTTTCTTTAAAATGTGGGATGCCACCAGAAATAGGTGAAATACAATGCCACATGTTTCTTTGAGAGGATCTAATGCATAATTTTTTCTGATATTTTCCACTGAAGCTGTGCACAAATATTTGTCTCTTTTTACAGAGTTTAATGACTCATTCATGGGTTAAGTTTGGTGCCAAAAGACAGGTGAAAAAAATTTGATTATTACTGAAAAGTTGAGATTAGCAGATGATTAGGAAATTCATTTGACCTCAATCCTGCCAAGAATCATGGCGCCATCATGAAGAATTATATTAAAAATGTTCAGCATTTGATATGAGTGCTTGGCAAAATTTTGAATGATATTAAAGTTGAACAAAAAATATTCTGAAACATCATTCACCATTTTAAAACTCAGTTGGACATTTTTCCTTTATACTAATGTTCACTCAATACAAGACCCAAGAGCCACTCAAGGTAGAAGGTAACTGTGTTGTGTTGTATCAGGAAAGATAACAGTTAACCCAAGACTTGAAAAGATCAAGATTGTGGTGATTGGGAAAACTGCCAAGAGTCTGTTCCACAAAGCAGTAGATCTTGAGAAGAAGCTGTCTGAATGGAACTGATTTCTAATGAAATGAATTCGAAAGGAATGGGGATGATTCACTCTTGTGTACATGGCATGTCAGGTCCCTGTTTATGGCCAGGGCTGGTGGAACTAAGAAGTATATCTCATCAGAATACATGCCATGGAAATAGCACTAGAGCAGTGAGAGGCTTCCAATATTTTGTCTGGGGGATAAGGGGTTGTAAAGTGGAAAATAATTCATCACCCACAAAGCCATGTAGATGCTTTTGAACTCTATCAAAACAGGCAAGTGAAAACTGGACAGCTCCAGCCCAAATATGGCAGCAGTATTCCATTTTTAGTTTGATGTGGCTCATGTGAAGATAACATATAATAGGAGGAGCCAGATACTTACTGGAGAGGAACAATGAACTGACTATTTTTCCCGCATTTTCAGTAATAGATCAGATATAAGCATTCCACTTGAGGTCTGGGGAGTGCTTGAGTCCCAATAGACATTCAAGGCAAAGAGCATCCTTGCGAGAAGCTCTTGTAAACATTTTAGTTAGAAATAAACTATGAACTATTCATAGTATATTGATTTGGTATTGCTTACAATAAATGAAAGTCTATTTTATCATAAGATAGCTTTTACTTAGCAGACTTTTAGTAAACCAAAGAAAAATTGACTCCTATTGTCCATCTTTCATAGTAGATGAAAAATTGACCCCTATAGTCAATTGTGGCTGCTGCATAAAGCAATTGTTTTAGTGGCTCCAATAATAAAAATCGAAAAGATTGAGGTTGGGAGAAGTGCAGGCCATGGAACCAGCCCTCTGCTACCTATCCATCTTTCATGGTAGATGAAAAATTGACCCCCTATTGTCACATGATCAACAAAACAACAAATTTCTTATTTTAACTAAAAAGAAAAATAATACATATACTCGCATATCATGTGACCTTTGAAGCTATTTTTGAAGCTAATTTGACTACAGTAAATGGATAGTTTGGTCAATGGTGTAGCCAGGGCCAGCAGGACATACACTAATTTTATATCTCATGCATGATGAGACCCTCTTAAAATTAACTTCAAAATTAGGTCTTTAAGAGTTGTATGATACGCAAGTATATATGGTAATTAAATATTTATTTGTAGATGTGATCTGCTTACAGTTTTATAAATAGATTAAACAATCATGAACAAAATTCTAAATATTTCTGTAATATATGCAACATTTTTTTTGTTCTTTCTCAAAGTTATAATATAGGGAAAGTGGTGATGAATTTCCCTAATAGAGGACTAGATAACTCTTGTTTTCCATGAACATATTTGTATCTTATTGATACTTTAATAAAAAAAAATGTTATAATATAGGGAAAGTGGTGATGAATTTCCCTACTAGAGGACTAGATAACTCTTGTTTTCCATGAACATATTTGTATCTTATTGATACTTTAATAAAAAAAAATGTTATAATATAGGGAAAGTGGTGATGAATTTCCCTACTAGAGGACTAGATAACTCTTGTTTTCCATGAACATATTTGTATCTTATTGATACTTTAATAAAAAAAATGTTATAATATAGGGAAAGTGGTGATGAATTTCCCTACTAGAGGACTAGATAACTCTTGTTTTCCATGAACATATTTGTATCTTATTGATACTTTAATAAAAAAAAATGTTATAATATAGGGAAAGTGGTGATGAATTTCCCTACTAGAGGACTAGATAACTCTTGTTTTCCATGAACATATTTGTATCTTATTGATACTTTAATAAAAAAAAATGTTATAATATAGGGAAAGTGGTGATGAATTTCCCTACTAGAGGACTAGATAACTCTTGTTTTCCATGAACATATTTGTATCTTATTGATACTTTAATAAAAAAAAATGTTATAATATAGGGAAAGTGGTGATGAGCTGTCCTAAGAGTGGGCTGGACATCTCTTGTTTTCCATGAACATATTTGTATCTTATTGGTACTTTAACAAAAACTTCTGGTTACTTGAACCATAACATCTGTCTTCTACTACGTGTCACTCACAATGACTTGACTCACGAAACTGACCACTCCTGATGTCATTCAAACTGCCAACAATTTATACACCCTAGCCCTCAGCCAAACAGATGTGGCAAATGATGCTACAGTAGCCGGGAGTTTTCATTCAACTATCCAACATTAACATAAATTGCAAGAAAACTATTAAAGGTCTGAAAAAGATAGATAGTCCTGTTTTTATTTTTTATTTTTTTTTAACCAAATAGTAATAAAGAGAAAGTAGACTTACCATCAAATATTTTAAAGTCATCATTAATCTGGAGCAACTTAAAGGCACTCCTTGCTCTCCAGCCTTCCTCTTTAGCCAATCGATAATAAACATCCCTTTTATCTTTTGATGACCGACCCATCGTTGATGATAACTGAAAAGGTCAGGAAATAGTAATAATATACAAAATCCATGCAATAATTCCATGAGTATGTAAAAAAGAACATAAAATATATATAAAAAGACTTTGATTCAAGAAGAAATAATAAAACTTAAAGCTGATTAGTAGAAAACATTTCAGCATATTTCATTGTCTATTTTAGTTATAGATACTTTCTGATAAATCACATAAAGTTATCTATTTTGACTATTAACTATAAGAAGACAGAATACATGGTTATCAGCAAAAGAGACAACTAAAGATGTGAGCTGCATATTGGGAACATTATAATCAAACAGATACAGAAATTTAACTACTTGGTTAATGTAGAAATACATGACAGAAAATGTGACACCCAGAGATGATGTAGGGATACAAACGGCAATTATCTCCCTTGCCTTGAGATAGTCACAAGAATCACATGATGGCCAGTGAATGACGTCAAGAGATAAAGTGATGAAGGGCACTTGTGATGTAGAACCCAATGAAGGAGGACATCCCTAGCTCACAGTGGTAGGTCTTACAGAAAAAAAAACAAAACGCATGGCCTAGAGAAACCACTCTAAATCCAGTCTTCCCTTTGGGAAATATTACAAGTAAGGTTCCACTTTTTTACATGCTGTTTGTTGTTACATATATGTTATAATTTCTCTGCATGGGATATGTGTATATATTTTTATATATATATATATATATATATATATATATATATATATATATATAGTTTTGTGTATGTCTTAGTGATATAAAAGTCTCTCTGAGAACAAAGGATGTTTATCATTCCTTTTCCTTTCAGCTATTCTGTTCAATCTGAGAATTACAATGTTATTCTATCACAGATATAATAATACCCATAATGGGGGAAATACAAATGCGAGAATAAATCTTTCTGCCATAGCTCTCTCTCTCTCTCTCCTGTAATATTGGTGACCACAACATGATATTGTTTACCTAGTATGTGATATTATCACCCATTAACTGCTGGACATGATGCTATTTTATTTACCTCCATTAATTTTTTTTTTTTAAATCATTTCCCCCAAGCAAGGTGGGAATGCCACTAGTACACATGCAGTTACAGAGAGTGAAAGTGAGAGACAAGACTGGGTATGGGGGATTGAGGAAAGGGTAAAACATGAACGGTATTCAAGAAGATAGAAGATGGTGATTGACATTACATTTAAATTTTTGAAGATTGTAGCTATTAGGGAAGCAAGTAAACAGAAGAGAGTGCAAGAAAATAAACTGTTGGGGTAGAAGTGGCAGTTACATTTAACTATTTTAACAGTAAAAGGGTGGGACCTAGATGCCAATCTAGTAGCATGCTTAAATTCACATAGTTGGGGCACCAGGGAAAAAAGCTCAGAGCAATTGCCATGAAAATATTTGTAGACATGAAGGAAGCCACACATCATGTCGGTGAAAAAGTGACGGAAGTCAAGATGCTAAGTCAGGATCGATTACATCGCAGATCCTTCTTTGGATTTTGGGAAGAACCTCGAGATGAATAGCAAAATGCATAGAGATAGTGAAAGGTGCCTTTAAGAAACAATGCAAAGTATTAACAGATTGGAAAATTTTGTTAGAAACAAAAAAATATTGCTGAACTGCTATGTAATATTTAGTCTCCTATATGGCAAAAAATGATGGACAATATTTTCACATATTAAGAAATGACTTGCAGTGACAAAGATGTGGTTCTACCAACAAATGTTAAGTATACCATGGAGTAAACATGTGGGCAATGAAGAAGTTTCAAGGAAAATAGGAACTACAAGGACACTTATACTTACAGTCAGAGAGAGAGAGAGAGAGAGAGAGAAAGTTGAAATTTCTGGGACATATAATGAGAAAAGAAGATCTGGAAAATGTAACACTCATAAGACATATTGAAAGCAATAGAAGCAGTGGGGAAACAGCAAGTAACCTACTTAATAAATTTGTGTGAATGGATGCCAGAACAAAAGGACAATGAGAGATGGTAATGAGTCAAAATTTAATTAGAGCAACAAAAGATAGGAAGCTGTGGAGAGCTATGGAAAATCAAGGCACATAAAAGAATGATAGGTTATCATGCTATCACTATTAGCTTTTGAGCAGGTGTGGCAAACACACGTCAGTACAGACACAAAAGAGATCTCATATCGCATGCAGACATGTTTGTCAACACCAGTTATATCCAGGTTTTTTCTGTTAACAGTGGGACAGTTTGGCATGTCTAGATACAGGCCTCTCTGCAACTGGTCAAGATCTGAGCCTTTGTAAGATGCCTCATGTCAATAAAAACAGTGAGAAAACCAGCAGTTGGCAAGACACAGTATCTTGTATAGTTTGTCCTGTAGGCATTTTTGTTCCTCAAGTGGTTTCTGAAGCAGTGTTATTTTTGTTACTGCCCATCTTTTTCCCCTCTCTGCCTATTGCCCCTGTAGTTGTTGGGAGAGCAATTGGTTAGATGTTTCCCCCCAATCTCAACACACTCTTTGCTTACACTACAGCAGCAGGCATCTAAATACTGAGGAAAATTTTCATTCTCCAACTAGGTGCAATTAGTTTTATGTACTTATAAAATTCATGTTCACCTCACATACACAGAAAAAGTAACTAATGTGAACAGCCCTTTGAGTATAGAGTTTATCTAAAAATAGCTTTGATGAATTTTAAAACCTCAGCAATGAAAATAATATTAAAAACATTCATGTAATTTTCCTACTAAAATATGCTAAATAATAGGTCCCATAGATCCACAGTTTTCTTGTTGTTTTCATAATTAATATATTTATAAATACAATAGTAAATCAATAAATTCATAACCTGACACAGTTATTATTAGCTGAATTTTGATTTGAAATTTTCATTACATTAGATAAATTCATATCTTCTTAGCAGCTGTCTAAATTGATGCCTTCTTTTTTTTCCATATATCTATGTTTGTTTTATATGCATTTAATGTGCACCAGAATCCTTCCTCAGAGATGTCTATTCTGAGGCCATAGAAAGTTTGGGGCCTATTTAAACTGATGCCTTCTTTATTTTTAATATATATAAAATATTAACTATTAATTTTGGAAAGTGAAAATTTCACTGAAATATGTTTGAATCTGACTGTTTTATCTGAAATCAAGAAAATACAAGTTTTAGGTAAAACAGTCACAATATATGAAAAAAAGGTATCAGTTTAAACTCATGCAAGTTAAATAAATGTTGTGTTAAATATTTTTTTTCATTAGGCTATATAGATTTATTGAGGTTTTTAGATAATTGTTCTAAACAAAAGAACCTTCATAAAAATATAAATAAATAAAACTGATCGTGTTAAGAAATAATTTCTTCTAGCACTACTTAACCAGACTGGTCAACTCATAAAAAACAAAGCAAATTTGGGGAGGGGATACATTTTTGTAGATTAGCATTAATCAAACCTTTCTTAAGCGATGACATTTATCAGGATCGAAAAATATAGATCTTTTTTTTTATTGATTTAGAAGGTGGTTCCTGTTTATAATATTGATACAGTGTAAAATCAATTACTAACATTTTACAGAGTTATTTGATCAATTGGAGATGCCGGATATACACAACTTTCACAAATTTATAGATTTCCAAAACCATATCTCATAAGTGGTACTATCAAGAGGGTTAAAAATGCAATAATTGCTTGCTTGTCATATGTACTACCTTGATGTTTTAATGGGAGTGAGTTAATAAGTATACTGTACACTCTAAAATACTAAGGACCATATTCAGGTGGATCAGCATTCAGTACACTCATAGACGGAAAAGGAAAGACTACAATTATATTATCTAATGATGTCTAGGTTGCTCATTGATATTGAAGAGAAAATCAATTGATGTTGTAACAAAACTCTAACTTCATAACAACAGTTATCAAAATGTGTATAAATTGTGGCCAAAATGTTTGACAAAACACAAAAATGGTAAATCATGTCCATTTCTCAAGAACTATGCTGCTGATTGATGCTCACTTTCTTCAAAAATATCTTTACTTTTATTACCTTTTTTAATTTCTCCATTTGTCAATCACTTTACTATAAGATACATCATGACATGTTTTGCACTCTACAAAGCCCAGATACTGGCATATATATATTAATATAAAATACAGTGCACAGGATGCGCAAGGAGTAAAAACAATATTAAAGTTGTAACAAATGATTCACAGTATATGCCTGATGATTGCATGAAACTTTAAGTAGCATCTCATGGTAAAGAATAATGATATACTTGTTTATATATGTGTGTAGGCATGTAATTAATACAATCATCTTCATCTGAGTCCTGATGATATGAGAAATCTCAAAAATCCAAGTCAACATCGAACAAGTATTGTGAATTTCAATTACTTGTGTGTGTGTGTGTGTGTGTGTGTGTGTGTAAACAATTAACAGTATATGCCTGATGAATGCCAAGTGTATGAAAGTTGCTTAGTAGCATCCCATGGTAAGGGATGTGTGTGTGTGTGTATGTTTTGTTTTGTTTTTTGTATTTTTGCAAATTTATTATGAATTATAGATTTTAAATAGGAACATTTCTATGAAAAAGAATTAACATATTAAACTTGATGATATTTTTTAACAGCACAGTTACAAAGATTATATTTCTGGTCAAAGAGATAGCTAGAAAGAAGTTATTTCCCTGTTCTCTTTTAATTTGTATGTAAGAAAATTTGTTCAATGTTTGTCGAAACAAATGGCTATAAAAATTATATTTCATTCTGACTGACATTTTCTATGCATTGATTTACAATATTTTACGAACAACTTATTCTTTAAAAGGAAAATTATTCCGATTACAAATCTCTATTTTTAATAACGTTAGATAACATTAATAACATGAATTGTAGCTAATGTTAATGATACACCTACACACCATAGACTTGTGACACAAACGAACCATAGAAACAGGAAAGATTAAAAAGAAACGGATGAAAACGAACAAAAAAATGTTGTTTGGGAGGAAGATTTCTTTTATCATTTCATAAATAACCAAATTTCAGATTATTGAAACGATATAGAATTTCATTTTTTTTAAATACAGTAGGTAGCTTCTTCAAAGATGTCATTTGCTGACGAAATGTTCAGTGAGCTAGAAACCCCCCCCCCTGAAGATGAAATAGTAGCTCGCTATATGATGAACGATTTTACTTTAAAAAAATCAAATATTAAAGATGCAAACAAACTAAAAAGAAATCGATACCAGACGAGCAATTAAAATTTAATGTTTCAATAATTAAGTCAATATTTACGTCAATTTATTAATTCCAATCCAATACAAGCAACAATTTCGTAACAATAATAGCGCAAATATTTTGATTTTAAAGTAAATGTATAATTATTTAGAAATTGTATTTAAATACATTAAAAATAAATAAAAATGTTGATTTTTTAATAAAGTAAAAAAAATGTATATAAATATAACTAAGTTGTTGCCCTTTTTTATTCATCAACTTTCAACTCTGCGTGTATCACTTTCATTCAACGTCGACGATTTATTTTTTATAAAAAAACAAATATTGATGTAAACACTGATATATGACATCATAAGCTCGCAACAATTTATGTTACACAAACATTTTTATTTTAACAAATTAAAAAAAGAAAGAGTGTAATGAATACTTTGATTTGTTCAATGACAAGAATAAGAAGATCATCTCGTCGAGATCGCAACAAAAAAAACAGGGCAATCATAATTAAGGTCATTGTTATTCAAAAAATATATATAATATTACTTCTACCTACATTTAACCGGGGTATTGAAATATAAATTTATAATTAAATATTGAGTCTATATATTACAATGTTATATCCTTATTATGAAACCAAAGTACAGCGGTGTTACCAATAGCGAAGATAGAAATTAGTAGTAGAACTCACCTTTTTCAATGTTCCGCTATGAAATGTAAAAAGAGTTACGATCCTTGTCGGTGTTGATAGAAAATATTTCCTGTTAAAAATGGATCACTTACTACAGACTGATCTTCACTCATTCTTCCGACATAATGTGAAGGAATTCATTATTACTTTTAAAATTATTTGTATTAAAATATATAATTTATCGCATCAGTGTGAATATGTTGCGATGGTGTCCTAACTGTGATGTTCCCTTGTGCATTTTGTTCAACTAACCAATCCAAATAGGAGTAACTCCTCAAAACTGGCGTATCTCCCTTGCACAAGAAGGGTTCTCGGGCGTAAAAGCAACCACAGACCAGTTTCACTCAGAAGTCAAGTTGTTAAACTGTTTGAATGCATCATCCAAGACAAAATCTTACACTTTATAAATGTCAATGAAACTATAAGTTACTATCAACATGGCATTGTGTATAGCTGCATTAGCCAAATGTTGGAATGTTTCAGTGGCTGTACTGAGAACAACGATAACTGAACTGAATGGAAACTGATATCATTTACTTAAACTTTGCCAAAGGTTTTAATACAGTGCCTCATCAAAGACTTCTGTTCAGATTGAAACAAGTGGATATTTGCAGCAAAGTTCTAAATTGGATCGAATCATTTCTCCTTTCACAAAGACAAATAGTATTTCTGCAAGATGGTTTATCTTCTTGGCAGAAAGTCATTAGTGGTGGTCCCCAAGGCTCCATTTTGAGGCCAATTCCATTCTTATATCTATGCATTCCTGATCTGATCAAATCCACTGCTAAATTATTTGCTGAGGACACTAAACTATACTGTTGTATCAATGACAAAGAAGACTATTCAATACTTCAAGATGATTCAAATTCACTTTCAGCTTGGAGTTTGTTATGGCATCTAAAATTCAATGTAGGAAAGTGTGTTGTGGTGAAGATCAGAGACAATCTGAAATATACTTAATCAAGTAAAAGAACAAAGAGATTTTAGTATTCTTCTTACATGTGATTTATCTCCAAGATCACATATTAAAGAAAATTAGCAACTCCCCATGTGAGTTGTGACAGATGAACAAGAAACGACACAATTGAACAGTTTAAAAAGCATACTTTATATAAGTAATATATTGTACAATGAGAATGAGAAGAGAGAATTACAAAACATATTAACTTTAGCAGTTAATGTCAAGGCATTGGGGTCAAAGTCCAAATACATGTATCTGAAATTTATTGAAACACTTATCTGATGTTGATCATATTCTTCTTCCTATGGCTGCTTGTCCTTGCTCATGGTCAGCATTACCTGTTCTTTGGAGGAGGCTAAAACACGTCCATTCACATTGCTGGTCTTGAAGCCTCTTGTTTGGCACATAAAATCCATTTGGTACCTAAATTTGGGTCTTACTCATTATTACCAGATAAATGTACTCATCTCCCTATTGGTAAGGGGTTGTCTTATCAACAATCGTTTCACTTGTCTGCAGGACAAGAAAATTTCAACTAGGGACTTCATGACTCTTGTTTTTTTAAAAATTTATCTTCAATTTACAAATGTTTTTGAAAAATCAACACTGCCCTTATTCCAGTATAAATGCCAACGAAAAATATCTAAACTAACACTTATAGTAAAATTGCATTGCAATATCAAGTTATGCTACATCTTCACAACTCTCAGTACAAATTACAAAAAAAAATGTGTAAAATGTGAAAGGTTTGTATAAAATATTAAGAAATAACATTGCAAATTATGAAGACTTGTAAAATATAAGTATAATATCAAAAGAAAAAATAAATTTCAAAATAAAAGACTACATACTTAATGTATAGTGTTGGAAAATTAATTTACTGTTCACACAAATGACATATTAAAGAAAAATATAAAAGAAGTAGAGCTCTCCAATGTTCAAAAGTGACTTACTATATTTTAGGAGCGAGAGAGATATTTTTAATAGTATATAAAAGGTTGCACAAATTATTCTCTGGGAATGGGTTGATCCATAACAAAGGTTTGTTGAAATATTTGTGTCTTTGTTTTTCAGAAATATTTTCTGGGAAATAGAAGAAAGCTCTGCTGTTCTTGTTGAAACCATGCCTTTGATGAATATTTCTGAAGGTGATTTTGTTGAAGAACAGTGGAGATAAATAGATGAAAAATAGTGGCTTTTTGTGAATGATGATTTGAAGAAGTGATCATCTGTAGTAGTGTTGACAACCCAACATTTAATAGAGTTATTTCTCAAGATGGTTAACTGTTTCTTGCTCTGAAGCATCCTACCTCACACTGCAGCTGAAATGCCTTTATAGGCTAGTATTTTAATGTGTAAGTTCCAAAAAGTTTCCCAGGAATTTCTATGGAAGTTATATTTTTAGTTCAAGAAAGATTTATCAATTAATCAGGTTGAGTTTTATGAAAACTAAATTGTTATTTTTTTAGATAGGCTGATTTCCACTTTATTTTTATCCTTCTTTTGTATAGAGCTTCCCAGAAGGAAATTGTAAATACAAATAGCTATTGTTATTAATTTTTGGTGCAAAAATTTGATGCCTATTTCTTTCTAAGTTGCTTGTGATCTACTTTTATCAGAATATAGAACTAAGAGCCTTTAAATGTTCAATTTAAAAACAGTCTTTCAAATAAAGCTTTTATTTTAATTTTAAAAAATTTTTGCTTAATTTTTACATTTTATTGATGAGAATAAAAACGTTTTGCATGACATTTTTGTTTCAATTTTTCAAACACATGTTTTTTCTTAATAAATTCTTATAAAATGACCAAAATCTTTATTTTATGAAATAAAAAATAGAGTTAAAAGAGTGCCCAAAGAACAAGTGGGATTTGTGCCCTTCTAGCATCTGTAATCCATTAATATTGGAAAGGATGGCTCCAATAAATGTGTAGCCACTATGACTGCTACTTATAAAAGAGGACAATTTCAGGATCTAGTTTACCACATAGCTCCAAGAAGGGATCCTAACTGGACAGTAGTAAGGATTTCAAGTTCAAAGTTGATCTATGAATCGTATTGGGTTAGCACTCTTTAATATTCCTTTCAAATTCTTATAGTATTTTTGCCACACCGTGTATATTTTCTGTCCAATCAGAAGAGATACTAAGAACCATTTTCTGGAAACTTGCCAATCTATCTCCCTGGCTTGTCAATTGTGACAAGGATCATTGTGTTGTCCTCATACTGGAATTACTTAATTGAATTGCAAGTAGTGAACGGGACTAAATTCGAAAGCTCACTGCTACTACATTCTGAATTGATTTTCTTCTTATTAGTTGCTCAAGTTAGCTTTTTTTTAAAATAGCCTCAAAAGTCAGGCAAAGAAAACAAAATTTGCAAAATTCAAAATTTTAGTAGCACTTGACTTTCAAAAGTGGCTCAAAAACCCACCCCCACACCATTTTTACTCATCAAGCATACATCTGTGGGATTACCTCACTTTTCTACCAAGGAACATCTGCTAATGACCTCTAGATGGTATTACTAATATCAGTATATAAAAAAAAAGGCACAAAGTCTCATTCTCTTTTTTTTAGTCACAGAATGCCTTAGAGATACAATGTGTTTTGTTTCCCATTTGGGGGACTTTTCCATATGCCACATTGAACATACAAAAGCCCTAGATTTACTTGGCTACATGCATATTTAATAATTCTACCAAACTAACAAATAAAGAATTCTCAAATGTAAGTCTCTCACAATCTTTCATTTGTACTTTGTATACATGTACGTACAAAAAAATGCCATATCTATACACACATCTTCATCCATCCCTCTTGTATTCTTTCTGTTTTGTTTGCTAAGGCAATAAATTGTTGTTAAATGTACATAATTGTATCATTAATGCTCACAATAAAATCTTGGATGAATTATAGATTTCTACTATAGTTCATTAATTTCCGCCATAAAATCTGGGATGAATTATATAGATTTTTACCTATAGTTCATTAATGCCCATCATAAAATCAGGAATGAATTATAGATTTTTACCTATAGTTCATAAATCCCACCATCCAAAGAATGGGATAGTGAGCATTAATGGCTTAAAAAGAATATGATACTATGGACACCCACATAAAAAAACAGATATGGTTTTATCTCAATCTGAAGTATTTCTGTTTTTATAGCCAGCAAGTGGTTTCTTTAGAAGTCTAATTTTCTAAGTGGCATTTACTGACTGAAGGGGAATGGGAAAGTAAAGAAGTGGGTGAGGGGTATTTGGAGATCAAGTGACAACAAAACTGGAAATAGGATAAATTTGGATGCCGGTCTATATTAACACACATACTTAGGATCAGAATCAGTTCTGGTCCACCTTTGGTAGGAGACAGACTTGTCTGTTTCATGAATCTGATGTTGTCCATTCATATTCCAGCCACATATTGTAGATGAGCAGAGGCTTGGTAGGAGGGATGAGCTGAGCTTTTAGATCAACACAGCAGAAATTGCCCCCAGTATCACCTACCTACCCACCCAGGCAAATTCCTGAATAAAACATCTATATATAATAGTGGAAATAGGGTTATCATTATATTTTTCTTTTTTTGACATTGTATTTTCTTGTTACCTTGTGAGTATGGAGCTAGCCCTTTCCCAGCTTTCAGTGCACAACAATGAGATCAAGAATCAAAATGCGACATGGAGTAATCATTGGCTGGTCAATGGAAAAGTTCAGGCAAGGATCACATTATATGTTCACAAAATAAGTTATATTAAAAAATATAATCTACATAAATTATGAAAATTGCTTACATTTGCTTTTTTTAATTAGTTATATTAAAAAATCATACTTATTATAAAACCCAGGTTGTGTGTGTGTGTCTGTTCGTTTATATATTGGATCGGATTTCCTACATTTTTCAACCGATTTCAACAAAACTTCACAGGACTATGTAAAATTACCTTGCAGTGGTTCTGACAGTGCCAAAAATTGGAAAGAAAAAATTGTTTTTGCATGAAATCAATTTGAAAACACGATTAAGCGGCATCGCTGTTTCAAGAATGAAAGGGGGACAACTCATATCGAGTTATAATTATTATAAAACCCAGGTTGTTTGTGTGTGTTCATTTATATATGGGATCGGATTTCCTACATTTTTCAACCGATTTCAACAAAACTTCACATTTTTTTTGGCAGGTAGTGTTTCTTATTGTCTTGCACACTTTTTTCTTTATTTTTACATTCAGAATGCTTTAAAAATTCCATTTACAAGACAATTGTTTATAATAAAATTGAAAAATTCTATTCAATCGGTAGACTCATAACGATTGAAAACAATGTTTTTGTTTGAGTTTGGGTTTGACCAATTCGTAAAAAAAAAAAAAACTAATTAAAACATGTGTGTCCATCAACCTTAAACAATAATCTTTGTCAAGATCTACTGCTAGTAATTTATAAGATTAAGAAAAAAATGAATAAATACCTCTAACATCTGTCTCTGTTTCTGAGATGAGGTATTAGATTGTTCAAACTATTCTCTCAGCTTTATTGCCATATTCACAACATTGTACACACCAGCCTTCTTTAGGTGATATTTGTTGAGATATCCAAAGGCATGGCACATGGAATTAGAACAATCTACCTCCATGGACTAAAGAAAGGGTTTGGTCCAAATTTTCAACAAATATCACCTGAAGAAGGCCGGAGAATACAGCAGCCTAAATGTTGTGAATATGGCAATAAAGATAAGGACAATAATTCGAACAATGAAAATAGTATAAATACATCTAATTTTAAGCGAAAACAAATTTCATCAAATTATTTAGACTTTGTCTAAGCTACTAGATTACAGTTCAATCTTTAGTAGAAAATCCACAAACTAATAGTAACAGCTTCAAAACATTCCAGGCTACAGAGTACCATATTAGAGAGGTACTGTTTTACAGTAAAAATAAATTACATTCCCTTAAAAAATTGGAACAAAGAAGACGTTTACAGATTAAAGTGGATTTAGAAAACTTAAATATGTCAGTTTAAATTGAGAGAACACATTTGCAAGTGCAGTATAGGTCTCTGAACTAAGCATGTCACCCCAGTCTGTAATAAATTAGTGTAGACATTTTCTATTTTTGAAAAAGTTAAAATTGTTTTAACTTAGCTAGAGGATGTAAGCACATTGGTTCCTTTTTTTTCTTTAGTTTAATTTCCCAATTCTACCCCTATTAAGTGTTATGGTCCAGGTTAGAACCAAGGAAGAACAACACGAACACAAGAGTAGAAATAATAATACAAGATGTGGAAGGTGTTAGTATGACTGTCAGTCTGGTTTGGAGTGAACTACTATCGGCTCGACTCAATTCAACCCTCTCTCTTGAGAGGCATAGTATACAGAGTGTTAGGAAGAGTTCATTCTGTACTTACAGGTAAGGACCCATGACATTAAGTGACAGATTTCAGTTCTGATAGGTGTGGGATTTATCTTACTGATGAAATCCCACTTTTTTTTTTCTTAGTTAACTGTTGTCATAGTTAGAATTGTATGGGTTTCTAATAATAACAGACATTTTATTTGCCTTTGTAAACATTATATCATTGTACATCATCATTGGAGAACATTTTTAAATATTATTCCTTTCACCCTACACAACAAACAAAATTGTACATATCGGAATAATTAGGACTTCATAGTGAAATTGCAGTATTATGGTGTCTGTTGCCTGAAGTTTTAGTGAAAGGAAAAGTATCTGAGCAAATGGTTCAGTAATTGTGTCTAGCTAAGTTAGTGATAGGACAATAGATACCATCCCACCCCTTCACCCCATTGAGGCCACATTTGTACAATTTATGCCTTGTTTTTAGACCTCAGGATGATTAATGAGTATTCAATTGAGCACCTACCAGGAACAATTTAGTTTAGCAAATCCTTTCTATTAGGTTGGTGCAAAAATAATGACATAATAATGTTGTTTTTTGACGTATTTTTTAACGTCAAAAAACAATTATTACGTCATTATTTTTGCACCAACCTAATACCAAATTAGATTTTCACAAGGTTTTTCACCACCGTTGCACTGTGAAAGACTTATCTACTTCATCTTGATAACGAACAATATTTACATCAAGTTCAGTACACTGGAGTTTCTGCAAACAACTAAAACTTTATTGAAGAAAATTAGATCCATAAGCATATTATATTATGAAATATTTTCTGAATTAGTTGGCTGATCCTAAGTTTCAACTTTACTTTAACTTAATTTTCATGATACATACATGGATCATCTTTAGAACTATTTTTAATAATCTAGTAACATTTAATGAACTTAATAATTCAGATTTATTTTGATCTTTCCTTGCTATAATTATTGCATAACATGGCCAAGACTTGATAAGACATAATAGCTCCAACCTGCAATAAGTTCATATTGAACTTGACTCCTGGAAACTGTTTCTATTAAATTATATATTTCAAAGTCAATATTACTCTCATCATTAAAAAAAACAGTCTAATTAAAACTCTTTACAACCAGAGGAAATTGAATATATTTCTTTTTCCATTCATCCTACTTGAGGTTTTGTACCAAAAGTGACAAATGCATTTGATAAGAAATTTTATCCACTTGAAAAAAAAAATGTTTCTCCTCAGTTTGTAACTCGCTGTAATTATCAGTAACAAGATCCAATGTTAAGTACATACAAACAATATAGCTTTCAATTCTTGGAGAGTAAGACTTTTCATGGCTAAATAGAGATGATGGCAACTACTAATACTACTACTATTAATAATAATGATCAATGATGCTGTTGCTACTATCCATTTCTTGAAATCTGACCAAATATCAGTTCGTTTGTTTTTTTTTTATTATTTCAAGGTCTTACTCAGGTCAAGAACTTTTCAGCATCCCACTGTATACTTTTAAGTTTTTCATTTACATTAGTTGGTAAAAGTAACATGAAAGTTCAACAAAAACCGTAATTGATAGAAAACTTTTCTGATGAATTTCTAAACAAAGGAAATTGCATTGACTAGAATCCACCAATAAACCTTTAATTCTTCCATTACAAGATATTTACATCCACAGCTCAAAGTCACTATATGAAACATCTAAATAAATAAATGGCAAATCCTGTCTGTCGATTTGTGTATCTGAAACTCATCTAACTTGGGCTACACTTGCTCTACATAACTTTTTGGAATCAGGATGATCCTGGGATTGAAAATCTGCCCTTTATCTGGTGCTTGAACGTCCAGCATTAGGATTTGTGTCTAAATGAAGAGGAAACTGTTAAAAATTCAAATTTTAAAATAAGTGAAAAAAAAAATTAGTGATTTTAAAAATTTTTAATTTATATTGTGTTTAGTAATACAAAAACTTAGTGGATTTAAAAAATTTTTGTTTTAAATACAGTTTAAAATATCTCCCAAACTTTCTTAAGGAAATCAATTTTATTTCTTCAAAATATCAAAGAATCAGAGTTAAAGGAAGAGGTTTTGTGACACAAGGTTTTTGTTAACTATTATGACACATACCTAGGATTGAACTCAACATCTTTGGCTAACAAATTAGACTCCTACTCCTCAGCTTAATAGATGTGTTTTAAGCAGTGGCAGTAACTTATTTCCCTTCCTGTCAAAGTGGATTTAATCATTAGGCAGCTTTTTTCTTCTTTTTTTTAAAAAAAAAAAAAAAATTATCCCCAGGGAACATTTTTCTGTTTAGTGAAGTGCTGTCATTCTGTTGATTGATCCTGTTTTAACAGTTTTGAAGTTCTGCAGAATGTGATTTGAAGAACTTAATTTTTGACCTGAATTGAAATTTTGGCCTAAATTGGTCTTTTAGCTAGAATTCAGCTCATAGCCTAAATCAGAGTTAAAGTGAGGTTTTGAAGTTCCATGGATTGAATTAAGGAATTCAAAGTTATTTCTTCAAAATTATCATTGCTGTTTTCTATGATAAAGCAGAGGTCCCTTTAGTTTGGGACTGGAGGCCTAAATGGCCCTCCACAGGAGCTAGCTTAAAAGTTCACATGGAGTGCAGCTTTTAAACTAGTCTTTAAAAATTTATATTCATTAGAAATACCTATGAAAATTTTAGTCTTCCTATTGGGATTTTTTGATGGATCCTAATTATTAAGTTAATAATTGAATAAGCTCATGGTGAGTTCTATGACAATAAAATATGTGTACAAATTCTCCTATTGCATTGTTAAATATTTGAGCCTAGGTATATTCAATACTTCACTAAAAAAGAGCATACCCTGATGAGAAAAGCTCCAAAGTCGATTAAACATTTTTATCATCTAAATGTTTATGTTATTATTAAGAGGAAAGACCAAAGTATTTTCTGAATATTTTAAAAAATTTTGTAGCACATCCAAAATTTTAGTTAAAAATTTTTTTTTTTTTGAGTCAACAAAATTTACATAAAATCGATCTTGTCAACCATTTTTGACAACTTTGTAAACAAAAGTGAAATTCTGTTTAAAAATCTTGTAAAATTCAATTATACATTTTGCAAAAGATATTTCAAAAAAATTTAATGTATTTGGAAACAAACATTACTTAATTTTTTAGCAGAAAAAAAGTAGTTGGAAATAAGAGAAGCATGTCTAACCATGGTGATTGGGTTTGGAGGTGTGATTGACGCTTATGCCAATGTATCAACAACTAATGTCAAGGCAATTTATTGGACAGAAGGGCAGAAGTGGTAGTATTTTCAAATTTTAAGTGAATTGGCTTATTTAATTATAAAGTAATTCTTAAAAATTAATACTTCAGAAGTCTAATATTGTATTGATTTTATTTTAGGTACTTTTTTTAATGAAGATATGTCCAAAGCCTGCACTGTTTCCATCCCTAAAATTGAATCTAAAGAAGAAAGAAATGATAATTGCAGTATATCTCTCACTGAAAAAGAAAAAATTGATTATATTTAAAAAAATGAAAAGAAAATACTTCATGAAATATGAAAAAGAAAGAAGATTAAAAATTTTGAAAATGCGACGATGATGGTCAGTCAGTCAGAGAATTTGATACAAAATCAAGGCAGGATCCTCACTATCAGGAAAACAACTCTTAAAACATGTGACATTATTTCTGAGTTGTGCTGGAAACGTTTTTAATACATTTTTTTGGCATATTGAAAAATTATTGTAAAAATAGAAAAACTTCACAGATTGTAATAAGATTTCAAATTTAAGATACGTATAAATAGATCTTTTAATAAGAGCATTTCAAGAGATACACATATTCAAACTTAATTTTTAAATATTTAACAACTTGATCATATTTTGTATTTAAAACTGAAAAAAAGAAAACTTCTAATAAAAAAACATTTTTCATCGGAAAAATATTCTTGGCTTCCTTAATTCATAAAAGCTAATAGAAGTTTTTTTAATTAAATGTCTTAGTTTTATTCGGTTTTGTATTTTATAATTTAAAGCTAAAGTTTGTATTCCTCGAAGTCTTCTACATTTAAAAAAATTAGAAATATATATATTCGAACTCACACTCTTTGGATCCTGTCACTGGATCTAACCAACGCCTTTATCCACTGTGCCACGTGTCCTTGAGTTCAATACCCAGTTAAGGCAGTGGAGAACTTTCAGAGGGAAATTAGCAGGAAATAACTAATAACTGACATCCATCAAACATGGCACGTGGAACTAGAACAGTCTACCCCAGTGAGCGAAATGAAGGGTTCAGTTCGAAATTCCAACCACCTGAAGAAGGCCAGAGCGTACAACAGCCGAAACGTTGTGATAAATATGGCGACAAAGATGAGGACAATAGTCCGAATAATGTAAATAATGTACATAATACCTCATCTCAGAAATATAGACATAACTATTTGTATTTACAATTTCCTTCTGGGAAACTCTATACAAAAGAAGGATAAAAATAAAATGGAAATCAGCCTAACTAAAAAAATAACAATTTAGTTTTCATAAAACTCAACCTGATTAATTGATAAATCTTTCTTGAACTAAAAATATAACTTCCATAGAAATTCCTAGGAAACTTTTTGGAACTTACACATTAAAATACTAGCCTGTAAAGGCATTTCAGCTGCAGTGTGAGGTAGGATGCTTCAGAGTAAGAAACAGTTAACCATCTTGAGAAGTAACTCTATTAAATGTTGGGTTGTCAACACTACTACAGATGATCACTTCTTCAAATCATCATTCACAAAAAGCCACTATTTTTCATCTATTTATCTCCACTGTTCTTCAACAAAATCACCTTCAGAAATATTCATCAAAGGCATAGTTTCAACAAGAACAGCAAAGCTTTCTTCTATTTCCCAGAAAATATTTCTGGAAAACAAAGCGTGTATCACACATGGCACATAATTGACTGAACAATAAATACAAAAAGTTTTGGTTAAAGAGGATTTCAAATTTAACGAGATGGAGGTGCCATTAAAGTTGTTTTCTAGGATAATAGTGAGTCAAGGAAACATTTAATATCCTAGGTTAACATTGACTTTTGACTGAAGTCTGGTCAGTACCTGTGGGTGACTGCTTGAGAATATCGGGTGCTGTACGCTTGGATGTGTGAGTGGTGTAATCGATAATTACTCAGAATTGTTATTCGAAGAGCCGAGTTCAAATTCCTGTTGGGTTCGTTATATTAACTTATGTGCAAATACCCTTGGAAAAGGTATGAATTAACACCCCAGCTATGGGTTAATTAGTAAGACTTATCCCTAAATCATCTAAAATAAATATATATATATATATATATAAAGTCCGGCTATATAGAAAAGTCAGTTTCAAGAGGGGAAAAAAATCCTTTTAATTTTTACTTGAAGTGGTAGGAAACCTGGAAAAGTCAGACTTCTGTTGAAATATTGATGCATAAATTTTTATATATATATATATATATATATATATATATATATATATAGGTACCTCCATGAGATCACTAAAAAAGAGCATAGCATGATGAAAAAGATGACAAACTTGATGAAAACAAAATTTTATCATCTAAATGTTCATGTTTATTAAGAGGAAAGATCAAAGTATATTGGGAGTATGTTTTAACATTTTTTAATCATTCCGAGCACATCCAAAATTTTTGTTAAAAATCTTGCTTTTTTTGAGTCAGCAAAATTGACAGATAATTGATTATGGCATCCATTTTTTAAAAAAGATGAAAATCTCACTTTGTAATCCTTTTAAAATTTAATTATCATCTTTTCAAAACTTATTTTAAGAAAATCAGAAATTGTTTATTTAAAATATTTTGACCCATGGTTGACTTAGCTTCTGCACCGAAAAGATATAATTTGAAAATAAAACAAAGCAGGTCATAACCTTTCGCATCACTTGACAGGTGTTGAATGACGTATTGACGGATTTACATGATCATAATTTGTTCTACAGAAGGCGAAAAGTGAAGTTATTTAGATTTAAGTGAACAAATTATTTACCTCGTTATTTTTAAGGAAAACTTTCAGCGCTCTAATTTCTTTTTTTGTACTTAGCTTTCACCTTTACGATGCTTTATGGGAAATATAAAGAAATTAACATAAGCCCTAGTGAGATTAAATTTCATAAGAAAGGTATCTAATTTATAGGCTTTGTCTTATGAAATTTTATCAGAAGTGTACATAAAATACTATAATTTTATGTACATTTATTACATTTTACTGTGATATTTGTATTTCCATTCATTTTTTTTTTTATTAATTTTTTTGTTTGATATTTCATTTATGGAAAAATGTCATAACTGAGATTAATATAAAAATAAGATCATATAAATTTCATAAGATGATACTGATAGGTACCCTTTTCAGTTGAAATTGAAAAATCAAATTAATTTCTCCATACGTGTTTCGCAAAAGTAAAAAGGCCTTAACATCTGAGAACAATACTTAACTCAAATAACACAACTTAATTGTATTCTGGTTGGTCTTCCGTACGTTATAATTACAGCTTGATTATAAACACAAAATTACCTTTCTTAATTACTGCGGATCTTCTGATTAATCAAAACAAAATGATATACAATTTACAACGCGCTAAAAAAAAAGATCTATCTCATAAGGACACTGAGGAAACCCGATGCGGCTTAACTAATTTTATATTTTAACAACTTAAATGTAAAAATCATAAAATAATTAAAGAAATAATAGTATTAAAAATTCATTTTTCACCGAAAAATTTTTTTGCTTTCAGAAAATATTGTCCATATTCATAAAAACAACTAAAAGCAATTGAAATTAAATAATATCTGTTTTGTTTTGAGTTTTACTTTTATGTTACAATTTATTCAGAGCTGATTTTCAGGTAGTGGGGGGGATCCAAATAAAAACAAAAAAGAAAAAAAAACATGATTTGTGCTTTTATTGTAATCACTAAACGTCTAAACCCGATGCGATCGAATTTCTAGCGTTTTCATAAAATTACTTAGGGGGGGGGTAATAAATATGAATAAAATATTTCTGGCATGAAGAAACATTTATAATAATTTCGATCATCTATCAATAGTTTCTGAAAGTTTCATTAACATCCGACAATTATTTTTATTTTTTGCATATTTTCATTGTCATACAAAAAAAAAAAACGTGCTAAAAGTAAAACTGTGTTAAAGAGAAACAAGATTTTTTTTTTTTTTAAAGAAAAAAAAAAAAAAAAAAAAAATCAAAATTTAGAATGTTCTAAGGAAAAAAAAAAAATAATTAAAAAAACTTTGATCTTTCCTCTTCTTAAATAATAACATAAGCATTTAGACGATAAAATTGTGTTTTCGTCAAGTTTGGCGTTTTTTTCATCATGCTATGCTCTGTTTTTAGCGATCTCATACCTATTGGTTTTTGAAATAACTTAAATTAAAAAATAAAAATTGTTTAACAGTCAAAATGCCTAACAGTTTTTAAAAAATGAAAACTTTTATAAGTTTACACATTTTCTTGAAACTTCCGGATTCATTGTCCAAAAACAAAAAAAACAAAAAAATTTGTTAAATGCTAATTTCAATTTTTGTCCAGAATCCAATGTTGTGAAATTTTCCTCAAACTAGTTTGCCGTCATTCAGTAACTGAATTTACAACAGCACATAAAATTTAAAAACAATCTAGAAACAAAAGAAGCAGTTTATCTATTTTTTATAGGACTCACTAAATAAAAGTAAAACTAAATAATAAAACAATATACTAATTTCGTAGAAAGCAAGAATTTCTGCAGAAGTCTATTTTTATAAATAAAACTTTTTCATATATGGAAGTTTTCAACTTAAAACAAAAAAAAAATTACATTTAAAATCTTAAATTTTGCTATAAAAAAAAAAAAAAAAAAAAAAAAAAAATCTCGTCTACACTACACACCATGCATAATTAATATTTGAAAGTGAGTATGTTAGAAAATGTCATGAGTTGCAAAAAAAAAAAAAATAAATAAAAACACCTGCGCCTTTAGAGAAAATTTAACATTTTATTTTCTCTAAAGAAAGGGTAATTTTTTTTTTTTTTAGAAATCCAACACAATGGCAAACGATTTTTAAAGCTTTTGCTTGGGAATTTTAGAGATTGTTTGTAAAATTATTCACCAATATAAAGCATTCAATTTTTTTATTTTTATTTCTTTTAATTAAAAAAAATAAATAAATAAAATAAAATTTATAGTATCCACTTAAATTGCGAAAAAAAATAATTACATAAAGTTAACTTAAGTTACTTAGTTATTGTAGAGGACACTAAAAAAAAAAAAAAAAAAAAAAAGTATTAATTTACAAGGAAAATAATTACAAAGTTACTTAACTTACGTAATTATTTTTATTTAGAAGTTAAATTATTTTTATTTAGAAGTTAAATTATTTTTATTTAGAAGTTAAATTATTTTTATTTAGAAGTTAAATTATTTTTATTTAGAAGTTAAATTATTTTTATTTAGAAGTTAAATTATTTTTATTTAGAAGTTAAATTATTTTTATTTAGAAGTTAAATTATTTTTATTTAGAAGTTAAATTATTTTTATTTAGAAGTTAAATTATTTTTATTTAGAAGTTAAATTATTTTTATTTAGAAGTTAAATTATTTTTATTTAGAAGTTAAATTATTTTTATTTAGAAGTTAAATTATTTTTATTTAGAAGTTAAATTATTTTTATTTAGAAGTTAAATTATTTTTATTTAGAAGTTAAATTATTTTTATTTAGAAGTTAAATTATTTTTATTTAGAAGTTAAATTATTTTTATTTAGAAGTTAAATTATTTTTATTTAGAAGTTAAATTATTTTTATTTAGAAGTTAAATTATTTTTATTTAGAAGTTAAATTATTTTTATTTAGAAGTTAAATTATTTTTATTTAGAAGTTAAATTATTTTTATTTAGAAGTTAAATTATTTTTATTTAGAAGTTAAATTATTTTTATTTAGAAGTTAAATTATTTTTATTTAGAAGTTAAATTATTTTTATTTAGAAGTTAAATTATTTTTATTTAGAAGTTAAATTATTTTTATTTAGAAGTTAAATTATTTTTATTTAGAAGTTAAA
The DNA here is from genome assembly GCA_963932145.1 of Acanthosepion lycidas. Lineage (NCBI taxonomy): Eukaryota > Metazoa > Mollusca > Cephalopoda > Sepiida > Sepiidae > Acanthosepion > Acanthosepion lycidas. The sequence continues at coordinate 34,370,414 of OZ010596.1, forward strand.
TTATTTTTATTTAGAAGTTAAATTATTTTTATTTAGAAGTTAAATTATTTTTATTTAGAAGTTAAATTATTTTTATTTAGAAGTTAAATTATTTTTATTTAGAAGTTAAATTATTTTTATTTAGAAGTTAAATTATTTTTATTTAGAAGTTAAATTATTTTTATTTAGTTAAATGTTCTCTACAATAACTAATTAATTTCATTAACTCCATTCCTTTAAAAAAAAAAAAAAAAAAAAAAAAAAAAACTAAGTTGTTTAAATAAAAATTCCTGTGCCTAATTTTAGCATTCTTAATCTTAAAGACTTTCTTTATAAAAATTCATAGTTAAATAAGGTAAGGACGTTATTTAGAAGTTAACAGCACAAATAAATTTTAACTGGAATTAATTAATTATTTATTAATATTTGAATTCTTACTGAAAATGGAGCATAGAATAATTATCAATAAAGTAATTTTCTGGATTTTATGTTTCATCACTTTAAAAAATTAATAAACTTGACATCTAAACAAAGATAATTATGAAAGTGTAGTAAGAATATGATAACTTATTTTCTGGTATTCAAACAATAAAACAAAAATCTAAGACAGAAGAAATGTGAATCAGTTGATACATTTTTTTTTTTTTTGCATTTAAAGAAAAAATTTAAAAAAAAAAAAAAAAAAAAAAAAAAAAAAGAATGGAGAGGGGAAAAAAATCAACACAATTTGCCTTTAAATTATTTACGATGGTGTCAGTAACCGAGAAAAAAAATGAATAAAAATAAACGTCAAAAAAAGTCAATCTCATTTAACAATTCAACACGCCTTTGTATTTAAATAGTTTTAATGAATATCAAAATAATGGGAAAATAACGTTTCAAATTCCGCCATGATGGTTTGTATTTTTAAATAGGGCAGAAAAATCAGGTTTCAGCATTGAATAAGTCTATTTTTATAAGAATTCATTTCTTTACCACAAAGAAAAAAAAAAAAAAAAAAAAAAAAAAAAAAAAGAAAATATTTATAACTTTATGACGAGTTGTTCTGCCCTCCAAGTGTTTTTGAAACAAATTCAAAATTTTTAAAAAATAAATAAAATTAATTTGTAAATTAAATGTAAATGATGAGAATGGCGTGAATGAAAATTATTATTAGTCATAAAAAAATGTATTAAAAAATTTAATGTTAAATAAATGAAACTCCGAATAATTTGATAGTGTCATCACAATGGTTTGAAAGACTGTGAGATTATTTTTCGATTTAAATCCGCTAATATAGCATAAAATTTCATTGCTTTTTCAAAAGACATAGATGAATACATATCCTTCTCGCCTCCAGGATCCTTCTGATTATTAGAATTATTATTGTTGTTGTAAATACTATTATTACTACTAGTGTTATTGTTATTGAGTGCATGGCTATTCAATTCACTGCTGACCTGATTTCTAATATTAATTGTATTGTTAGTCATTGTATTTGAATTTAAATGACCATTGGTACTTGAGTTTTGGTTATTACTACTAATAGTAATGTCTTTGCCATGTGAACCAGAGTTGCTATTAGCACCATCACTACTAGAAGAGTAATTAGAACTATTTCCTTGAATTCCAATATGATGTTTTGTAACATTACAGTTTGAAAGGTTCGGTGTACAACAACGATTTGGTGCGGCGCAGATGCTGACCGTGACATTAGCAAGGGGCTTGTCACAACCGTAACTCAGACTCGAAGAAATAGAATTTTTTGTGTCTGTAAAACCGAGTTCTTCTTTTTTTATCTGAAGACCATGAGATGGTTGGCTGCTAGGATAGTGATCTGACAGTTTCTTGGTCTTCGATCGAGTCCGTGTTCCCGATGTAGAAGATCCAGATCCACGAGGTCGACCACGCTTTTTCTTCTTGGGTGTGTTGTCATTGTCTGGCCCAGACGGGCCCGCTCTATTTCGTTCCCTTTGTCGAGCTTTCTTTTTCACATGACGATTTAATTCTGTCGTAATCACGTAATAATTTGGCCTTTCCCTAGTCAATCGCCGAGGTCTACGACGGCTTTCCGACGAAGAATTATCATCTCCTTTTGTATCCGAAGCAGATCCGTCTAAAAGACCCATGGCTTCCTCTGCTTCCTCTTTGAGCAGAATCTTGTTTCTGGTAGCGAATGGATGCCCACACGTACAAAACTTACAGGCAACAGGTACATGCTCCTCACACTGGGGACATCTTTTGACTACAGTGCGATCAAACTTTTTACGAACCATAATCGTGGCTCGTCGTTTTTTGGCTCGTTTATTATTCAGCTTGACGGTTTCTTTTAACCCCCTTTATATTTTTTTCTATTTAAGATGAAACAAATACTTTCCCCAATTCGACTTCAAAGCTTTCAGTTTTCTTTTAACATAAAAAACAAACTTGCTTTATTTTCGCAGGTTTGTTGAGGATATACTCCTTTCAGTGATTGAATATCAATGTCCACTTTAAGAATGTATTATTTCAAAATTCTACAGAACAAAATAATTTTAAGGTGAAGAAATGGAACATTTTTTAGTATATCGAAGAAGCTGAATTGTCGATATTAGACTTAACTTTGGAATGCCGGAAGTTGGAATAAATGAATTATGGGTAAAAATGGCACATAAAGTTGCTAAGAAACAAAAATGAACCAATCAACACTTCTGATGACAAGTCAATGGTGCAGCATTAGAAATAATAAAAGAAATTAAAACTGCTGCTACATCACTTGCTTTTTTACCTACTACAATTAAAAGTAGTAGCAGCAGTTTATAGTAGTAGTACTATTACTATTAAGCAGCTGCTGGAGCACTCGCCATAAAGTGAGGGTTATGTAGGTAGTCTGAAAAGTAGACCGTTTATATTGGTTTGTTTATTCCTCATTGTGTATATGAAGTTGGCTTTTTGCCAAAGTTAGATTTAGTCAGACAATGTTTCCTTAGTTTGTATTAGCTGTTGTAAATAGTCTCAGTAGTGCAGGGAAAAGCTCAAATGTTGACTTATTTTTGGAACTTGGTTTTAGAGACTAGCTTAGATGTGCCTCACGTTGTCAGAAAAAAACAAACAAGGTACAAAAAGAGTAAGACTCATTACCACTTATAATTCTTTTCTTTTTATAGTCTTAAAAAATATTCACAGTGAAACCGCTAAAAATGGTATGGAATATTAAGTAGATGTTTTAATTATTTAAAAAAACGACAGCTCTGGTTCTAATTTAAAATTAAATGTTGGACACCTGTCATTTTAGTCAGTGTGTGTATTTTTGTTTTTTATCAAAGCAATCAAGTTACTTTCGCGAACCATTACTGAGTTTTAGTCCTCACTGGGTGCCTCACTATTTTGACCTTGTGACACCAATTACAAAGTCAAAGTATTAAAAATCAATATAATTGAAATTGCAGCGGCTTCTTATCGGATAAAACGTAAAAACTAAATAAACATTGATTCATTAATCAGGGCAGAACTCTAGTCGAGTATTTTTTTGACATATCTCTCATGGCAAACCTTTCTTCATTAAATTTCAATTGAGTTTTTTTGTTTTTTTTTTCAATCATCTCTATTCTATTTAAAAAGTTTGTACTTAAATTTTGAAATTCAATGAAAAGTGAATAAAGTAAATAAAATCTTCACTTGGTTGAATTTAGAATTCTCAGAGTTTGAACAATTATTCAATTATTTAAAAAAAAATCAATTTTTTTCTTATGAAACAAAAATATTTTTGCCTTTTTGTGATAAAATCCAAAACTTAGAGCGAAATTGAATTTATTGATTTGATTTATCATTTCATTTTTTAAACTCCTTAGGAATGTGCTTGTATTTTATTTTTATCTGTTTCTGAAAGCTTTGGAAAAAAAATGATCGTCTCTACGTGTTAGTCACTACACACGAGTGTAAAATTCTTTTCAACACTAAAAAAATAAAAACTCCTAACACTAGTGTGCAGAAAGAATAAAGGGGTTTTATTTTATTTTATTTTTTTAACGCACTTTACCCGTTCTTTGGTTTAATTCATATAAAAAAGATTTTTCTGTTTTACAAATTCATTATTAATTTTTATTTTTTAAGATACACACAAATTATTGCAGATTTAAAATTCCAATCATCTGTGAAAAAAAACTGAAAAGGTCTATTACGAAGTATTTTTCTAATTTTTAAAAAACCTACTTTTTGTTTTTGATTTTCATGTAAGATCCACTTGATGAGGATATATTATTCATTTTTTTTATTAATAAATTCGTTTACTTAATCAAACAAAAATAAAAAATGAATGTGGTACAGGCCGGGCACTTGCACTTTAGGAGACGCCAGGTTGTGCTAAAAACGCTAACCCCCACCTGAGGGAGTCGACCTCTTGGCGTTTGAGCACATTATTAAACTTTTTAATGAGTATTAATTTGTATTACAATACAAGTATTTGCAAAGTTGTCGGTTAAATTTTCAAAATTCTGTTTTTATGCTTGATTTACACTTTTCTAATTTAATTTTCAATACAATGATAATGAAAATTCATTTATACCATTTTTTTAAAAAAGTTGAACAAGAATTTAAACGAGTTTTTAACAATGTACAAAAAGGGAATCTTTTTAACAAACGTACTAACAACAGAATATAAGAAAATTAATCAAATCACATAAATTCTTAAGTATTGCAATTTGCAACTGATTGATTTTTGACTTTGAGAATACAAACCAATTTCATTTAAAGGGAATCGTTTTTGGACAGTGGGAGTTTGGAGTTTTAAAAGTAAGAAAATAAGATTAACAAAATTTAAAATGGATCAAGTTTCTCGCTGGGTTCAAATAAAAAATAATTAGCATTGCATATTGGAAAAATCAAGTTTATTTATTAATTTTTATAATAATTTTTTTTTTTAGATATTTTTTCACTTTGTCATGGGGGAATATTTAGGAATCGTGTAAAGTTTATAAGATTTTCACTAAAAAACAAAAAAAAAAAATGTTTCATCACTTTTTTTTACTACACGTTCTTTAAAAAATGATCTCAAACCTAAAAAGAAGAATTTATTTTTCAGTGTGCCCACGTTGCTACCAAATGTGACACAAAGTTTAAAAAGAAAATAAAAAAAAAAGAAGAAGAAAATAAAAGTGGGTCTTAAACGACAATACCGTGGCAAAATTGCCCAAGTCCTTTCGACACTTCCCCTTTTTGGGGATGCCTCAGACGTCGGGTAATAATCCCAGCCCCATCCCGGAAGAGAGGCACTTTGACTTGGGTACGGTAATATTATTTTTGAAACTTTACCGGCAAAAGTGCCAGGTAAAAAAAATATAAAATGATTTTCTAGGCATAGCTTAGATATGGCACAAGGCCGAAAGTGTGAAGCACCCAGTGAGGATCGAACTCACTAACTCAGTCATCGTCGTAATTGATCTAGCGAATCAAGCTTGCTAACCATTTATTATTTACACCACGTCGAAGTGCCCTGGATTTTCTAAGCGTACCTTGTGGCACAGGGACAAAAAAAAGTATAGAGTAGTACTCAGTGAGGATCGAACTCACGACTTAGTCGTAATAGATCTCTAGTGAAACAAGCTTGTTTGCTAACCATTTTTTACACCAAGTCAAAAGTGCTCATCTCATAGAACGTAGGAAAGAAAAAGGATCGTATTACTTTTTTCTAGGATGATTTTTATTAACGTTTCTCTGACCCAGGCTGTTGATACGTGAAAAATTAAGAAATAAAGACATCTGTTCAGGGTGTAAAAAAAGAAAGTTTCAGTATTTTCTGTTATTGTTATTGTATGTTTGTTCTCAAATCTAGAAAACTGGTGTAGTGGTCTTAAAGCCCTTCAGGGTTGGAAATAAATAATAATAATTACATGCAGTCAAATGAAAAAGTGTTTAGAAATTTTCTTCTCATCAAATCAAAAGATTATGTATGTACCTAATTAAATTAATCCAAGTAACAAAAAAAATGTAGTTAAGTACATTTGCACTAAAAAACAAACAAACTTTTACTTTTAACTTTACTCTTATAGTGCCATGAATAAAATTCAAAAAGGAATGATTGATTCAATCTGAAATATCATTTATTCTTTTAGTTCGGATACAACCTCACTGGGGAAAAAAGGATAAAAAAATTAGAAAATCTTGCACGCTCACAACACATGTGCCTGTATGTTTTCGCGTGCATGCAAACTAAAACTAACACACACACACACACACGTGTATATCAAAAATAAGTATTGCTAATAAATTTATTTATATTTTTCTTTTCACGTTTTATTATTTTGTTATATGACGTGAAAAAGAATATGTCAAGTTTTAATTCATGGCGCTTTTTTATCATTTAGAACCACATTTTCAAACTGACAAAGTAAAAGAAAGAAAAAAAGAAAGAAGGTAAGCAGAATCTGTTATCTTTAAAGTTGCAGGGGAAATAACTAATTTTAATGTTAGCAGCAAGTGACACCGAACTCTTCTTTGTTTATCAAAATGTACACAGTTATTAGAATAGGACAAATGTGCGGGCAACATGCACGTGGTTACGAATAGACTCCAGCTGACACTGGCCATACTGAAACCGGATTGTATGGCCTGTCCACATATTATATCTGTAAGAAACATTTCTTTTTTGTTATATCTTATTTTGAAGCTTTCTTGCGTTTTGCAAATGAAACTAAAACACGGTAATATACATTTGACTTGAGTTTATTTAACTTTTTAGCATTTTCTGACACTTGGCAATCTACCCAATTTTCATTTCTTATTGACTAAAAAAATGTTTGGAAACTAGCATTACAGATTTTTTTTCTACAAGAAATATAAATTTAATGAAATATTAACATCAATTTCAGATCTCGCTATTATTAAAAAGTTGAGTGACTTGATGTTACAGACACTGAACTCCCTAAAAACAAGGTCACTATTTATTTATTTTGCAAAAATGTTGAGAATGAAGAAAGCCGATGAATGTTAGAAGCGAATTAACAATTTTTATGTTTTAAGAAAAATTGGTAGAAATAGATTTTGTCTTTGTTTAATAATGTGTAAAGTTTAGCTTTTTTTTTTTCTTTTACCTTTCTTAGAACTCAAAACTTTACCGTAACACGGTAACACACAAAAATAATTACAATTCTACAAAGACAAATACTGTTTGATGGGGATGTTCGTGTAATTTTATTATTTCAATGACCTTTTCAAACGTTATTGATAAGAAATAGGCGTGCGATTCCCGATCATTGTCAAGTTTTTTGATAGAAAAAAGGTTAAACTCAAAATTGAGAGTAATCGTACATTTTTGCATCTAAATAAATTTAGAAACTGAAATGTAACAATCAGAAAATGTCTTTATTTGACAATTCATTCATTCTCTCCTTTCTTTTTCTACGCTAACAGTACGTTTTATTGTATTTAGGTGGGGTATAATAGGTCTTTCGCTTTGATAGTGTTGTATGATTATAAATTGTTTTTAATTTTAATATTTTCTGCTTATTTTACTTTCAATCTGGCCAATCTGTTGTAATTAAAATAAGAATAAAAAGAATTTGATCAACTTTTTTTCCCTACCACTAACTACAATAACAAAAAAAAACAGTTTACTTTAAAATAAATACTTTGTTATTAGTTTTTTTTTGTTTGTTTGTTTTGTTTTTTTTGTTAAGTGAATGAAGTTTTTATTTTTAGGAGAGATCCCATATTGACTTTTAGTTGCAAGTGATTAGAAGAAATTGTTTTACGGTACAGTTTTTCTTTTTTTGTTACTTTTACTACTGTTGCAATAATAGTTTTAAAAATAAAATAAATATTTAAGTGAATCACTGAATGTCAAATTATGAATGAATAATTTAGTTCAAGTATCTTTTTAATTTAATTTTTTCCCTGAATTGAATATTAAAAAAAAAAGTCTTAGAAATGAGCAAAGTAGAAAAAGTAAATAATGCTGCTTGATGGTCGACATATTTTTTAAAAGAAAGTTATAATTTCGTTTATTTCAGATAAAAATTTAATTTTTTTAAACTAACAAAGAATGAAGTTTCACATTTTAAGGAACTCACTGTCACTTGTAGAAAAACTGTACCCAGAAAACATTTTTAAAATACCAATTCATTAACTTTTTTAGACTAAAAAAACGTCTTGATGTAGAAATTCTGTATATACTCCAATATTTTTATTAAAAAAAAAATAAATAAAATGGTATCCCTTATGCTCACTATAATAGTGTAAATCATTAAAAAAATTCTTTCACTCTCTATCTGATCATCCTCAAATGAACACTTCAGTTTTGTTTGACCAACCATTTCCTGTCATTCAGCACTGTATCCAATTCTTCTTTTTTGATTCTAGTGTTATCTAATTAGTTGATTGATTCCTTTTTTTTAATTTTGGAAAGGATTCTATAAATTGAGCCACAACTTGCTGTTTACTTCTACAGCAATAACCATTAAAGTTTAACTGTACTTGTTTTTTTATAATTTAGTTTAATTAAAAATCAAATGGAAAAACTTAATAATAAATTATACACAAAATACATGTTTAGTTGTCGGTACCCACTAGCATCCAGAGCATCATGATCATCATCCTCTCTCCTTATTCCCTTTCTCCTTCTGGTGGTGGTGGTGGCAGAAATGTCTGTGAAGGCCCAGCCTACTTCTGAAGAGTTGTGAGCAGGAGTCACAGAGGAGTGTGGGTGGCAGATATGGCTGGGCCCTCCTGACAGCACATCACAGATCCTATTTATGTTGACAGTTGGACTTGAAAGTTTTGGTCCTATGCCAAGAAGACTAATTTGCAGCAACAGTTTCCCAGGTTTCAGGGTCAATGTTGGCCTGTGTCAGAGATGTTTTCAACTGATCCGTGAAGTGCCGTTTTGGGCCTCCGCATAGCCTCTTGCCACTGGCAAGTTCTCCAAACAGTCGGACGCATTCTGGAAATGGGACCCATCCAGCAGAAGGGATGTTGAAGGATGGTAGCCTCAATGCTGGGGAGAGATGTCTGAGAGGAGACCTTGTTGTTAGTGATGCAGTTCTCCTAATTGATGCAAAGAATTTTTCAGCAACACAAAGTCCAGGCCTCGCAATGAAAATATACGTTTACACAATCATTGTTTCAATTTCAGTAAACATGTATGTACCCTGTTCTTGATTCTAGTTTTAAACAATATTAATTTCAACACAGTATGACAATGAAAAAAGTATATTAATTCTAACTTTAGTAGCCACTCAAGCATAAACGTTTGTGTACTTTAAATTTTTTTGTTCATGTATCATTAGAATAAAATTCATATTACTACTTATAATGAAAAGACACGATACAGAGAAACCTTATTTAGGTTTTATTCATCAAATATGAATAGTTTGTATATACAGGACTACTTATAAGCAAGAGCAGTCCATTTTACAATGAGAGGCAGGGAGGAAAATGAATGTTCGCCACAATCTCCCCTGCTACTAGAAATAGTGACAGTCTATCCGGGGATGGGGGATTACTCGTCTTGTCTGTCGATGAAGAGCACAGCCAGCTGCAAGAACTGATGTGAATTTCAGGACTCCGTGAACATCGACACCTGGAATGCACATTGCGACCTTGAGATCCTGGGTCCTGGGGGCCCCATATTGTAATGAAAAGACATGATTCAGAGAAACCTTATTTAGGCTTTATTCAGCAAATATGAATAGTTAATGTAGACAGGACTACTTATAAGCAGGTGCAGTCCATTTTACAATGAAAGGTGGTGGGGGGAAGGAATGTTCACCACACTACTTATTGCAGTAATAAACAACTAATATAATATTTTTTTTCTATATTGTTTTATTATCTTTCCTCTTTACCTTATTCTTATAATCTTAATTCCTTACTATGTTCTTTTCTATTCCTGTCACACACCTCATTTGACATTACCATTTTGTTGACTGTAACCCTTTTTACCTTAAGTGGCTCTTGAGCCTTTTCTTGGATGAACTTTAGAATAAAAAAAAAATAATGAATTTTAAAATCTTTCTTTTTGCATAGTAATTTTTTTTGGTATAAGAATAATCATTAGGACACAAAACTAATTTATTCATTGAGGATTGAATTTATTAGCACTCTTAGACGAGCTTGTAAAATATTGCTCTACAGAAGGCGTCCTAATGTGTTTATCATTCTCATTTTTAGATCTTAATCTTTAAACAGCAAGAAACGGTTACATGAATGTGCATGCCAAATGAACAGAAAAACAAAACAATATTCATTTTAAAAAGAGTTGTTTTATGTTCATTTTCACTTTATATCAGTAAGTTATGTGCCATGTATGATACACAGGCGATCATGCATCTTTTGCAGACTGATGAGGCAGACTTTTTCCTGCAGTAGGTTGTCATTTCTTTCTGCAGTAGACCAGTTATCATTCAAGGCTATAGAATCTTGTTTGTCCTGCTAATAACCCATGGGTGGAGGGAGAAGAGGATTCATACCTTTTCCACAGTTTTTTAGCACATAAGTAAATGCAATAGATTTTGACTGGAATTCGAACTCAGCTCTCTGATTCCTCAATCCGAGCTGATATCCATTAAAAACTATAAAAAAATTATACTTAGATTTATTTTAGATTATAAAAATAGAGTAAAAAGTGAGATAAAAAGGTTCCTAAATTTAATATTTTTTTTAACAGTATGATACTTGAAGCATTCCATACACAATTCTTTGCAGCAAGTTGTCCACATTTTTTTTTCTTCTTCTTTTCTCTTCTGAAAGTATGCATGCAAGCATAGCACCATCTTTGGTTTGTTCTTTCAGTTTTATTTACAGGCAATCGTGGTCAGAATTTAGTAAACAAATATGTCAAATATTAGTCTCTTTAATAGATTATAGCACCCAAACAAATTCTATTATACAGATCAGAAATGATCATGATTTCTAGAGTTGTCATTTAGATTCAAATTATGAATTTATAATGCTTGTATTGTTGGAAGACATTTAAATCATGAATTGATGATATATTCTTGTCTCCAACAAAATATCAGTTAATGATGCCAGCCATTTAAGAATTAACTAGTAATATCCTACCAGTTCAACATAAGAAAAATAAATAATCAAATATGAAAGTAAATCTGATTGATTGATTTGGTTATTACAGCTTAACAACTTTTTGTAGGTTATTTAAAGTTAAAACACATTTTTGGATTGTATGAATCATTCATTGTTTTTTGGGTTTTTTTTTGCCAGTGAATATTGTATTAACACTTTTTTAGAGATAATAATGATTTACTAGTCCTAATATTTAATCCATAGCTTGGTGGGAGAGGAGGTAGATTCATACTTTTCCCAAAGGTATTTGTATTAAGTGAATGTAATAAACCTGACTGGAATTTGAACAGCTCTCCAATTTCTCATTCAAAGCTGTTATCCATTATAACACCTTCACTGACCAGGCTCGACATTGCTTAACTTCATTGATTAGATGAGAATCGCTGGTTCAACAAGTTCAGCAAGTAAATTTGAAGGCCATGTTGGTTATCAGTTTTTGATTAATAAACAAGAAAGTGGGGCTCATTTTACTAATAATTTTGTTATATTCAGAATATTATGATATGAAATTAGAATGTTGCCAAATATATGATAATATTTTAATATTTCACTCAAAGACAATAAGGACAATATTCAAATGAGTTAGCAATCTATGTTCCCATGGATGCAAAGAGCTCAATTACACAATCTAATGTTGTCTTTGAAGTTTCAATGGTATATATATTTTGGATTTCTCTGGGGTAGATTGTTCTAGTTCCATGTGCCATGTCTAATGGATGTCAGTTATCTTCTGTTAATTCCCCTCTCTAAGTTCTCCACCACCTTAACCAGATATTGAACTCACACTCTTTGGGTCCTGTCACAGGATCTAACGCCTTTATCCACTGTGCCATGTGTCCTTGAGGACATCTGTGTATGAATTTCTGAGTATTATAAACCTAATGTCTTCAGCAACCATTTTTACCAGTGCTCATATTGCAATTTTTTGTTGCTATTATCGCTTTTCTCTGGCACTCCTTATTACTGGTTCCCATATTGTATTCATTTCTATGCTTGGTTGGCTCAGGAGATTTTTGTGGCCTAGCATATGTGCTGATTCCTTAAGTTTACGAATTTTCCAATGATGTTCTTTGTCTATGATCTCAACCTGATCCCACAGAGGGCAGTGATCTCCCTTTTCTCTCTATATGTGGTCAGCCATGCCTGATTTTTCCACTTCCCCTTGAAAGATAACGGTTTGGTATGGCCAAAGTTGTTCTTCGATGTGCACTTGTAGATAGATTAATCAGAGATTTAGCAGTGCAATGTTCAATCTTTTGCATCTCCATTCTCTTAGTTTGCTGGCATGAACCTCAGCATCTGCAGTGTACGCATTGACATGACATTACCTGTTAACTGCACAACAGCCATCAGCAGAAGTATCCCTTTTGGGGGGTTCAAGCTTCTGCTTGTTATATTGAATAAACCAACCCTTCTCAATCCATTGTCGCAACTCCCTCTCATACAAACCTGATTTTCATTGGGACAGATTACTCTGTGACACAGTTTTGTAACTTGCCTGATGTTTTGCCTTCTACCCATTATCAAATTCCACCCGTAAATCAGGTTCTTCAATCAAGAGTACTGACACCACAGCACACACAGAAACTGGCTCTTGTGTGAATCAAACCTCTCCTGATTTAGAAATAGACATTCCACAAAGGGCCTTGATTGCATCTATTCCAATTAGGAGATCAAATCCAAGGGAATCCCTTAGCTCTACCAGGACATCCATCGCAACAGCCCTTCTATTTCCCACATGAAAGCTGATGAACCCAACTCTGCACATGCACGTTCTGTCACCGATGGTTACGATGTCAATGCTTTGTTTCTTCTATGTTTGGCACACCTTGCTCACTATAGTGTGCAATGTACTTCCTTTCACACACATTAACTTCTATTGTTGGCAGCACTGAGTTTTCATTTTGACTGGGGAGTAAACCGGCACTGAGATGCTGTTCCTTAGCCCCTTTTTCCCAGACAATCTTGGGATACGTGGCCTATTTTATGTAGGTATAATAACAGACACAAGGCTTACTGCCTCCACTGAGCAGGCTTTTACAATCTTTGGCAATGTGATTAAGGCCATTGCATTGACAACAAATTATGTCATTAGAACCCCTAAGAGAAGGTTGCATAGTCCTTTGGAGTATCTCTCACACTGCTGCTACTGCCAAGTCTTCGTCTGGGTTCTTGTCTTTCATTATTGCTTGACCACAAGCGAGCATCTGTTCAATGGTCAATACTTCCATCCAAGAAGCGTGAAGAAGCTGTTTCACACAATTTGGCAACCCGCATGACAAAAGCGCATGCCAAGTCACAGTCACTGATGCCCCACAAAAAACAGCCAGTCTATGTCGTTCTGCCCATTACACATCAACGAATTCCACTGGTCAATGGTGCTGCTCAGAGAATTGTTTATACACAACAAACTTGTCTATCACGAATGCTGTGTAAAGGGCCAATTTTATGTGTTCAATGCCTGCCTTTTTGTCTTCACTTAATTGCTGATATACAGTAAATGTCCCACCAGACAGTCTTGGAGGAATCACATGTTCTGGCTGCTTCACTTCAAACATTAGGCAAACCAGTTCTGCCTTTTCTATCCATTCAACTATGTTTGGCCAGGACGCTGAGCTGTCAAATTTTCCTTGCAACATAGTTTGCAATACAGCTGAAATAGCTTGTAGCTGAATTATCACAATTTGCTCCTGTTGCACCAGCAGTGTCCCTTCAAGTGCATCCCCAGTGTTAACAAATGCTAGCTTTTATGGCATCTAGAAAAGCTGCTACAAAGATTTTCAGTCACATAAGACACCACCCATTCTGCACAGATTGAGTCTCCTGTGCACAGCACAGGAAATCTTATGTCGCTTATGCCAGGAGAACAGGCCGTGTCCACTACATAACTACAATGTAATATTTATTATCATTTTATAAATAACTATAAAACAACTTTTTTTATTCAGTCTAATAAATAAATTGTGCTTAATATTTTTGTTGTCAAGTCCCAAGAATAAAGAATATGTATAAGTCCATTTTCATATGATTGGGTTTTATTAAAATTCTAATCATTGCTTTTTAAAAACGATAAACATTTCAGTGATTCAAAAGTGTATACAGTAGTAGCAGTGTCAAAGGAATAACTATCCTTTTGACTCTATTTTTTTTTTGCCAGCATGAAGGTTAAATTTTGCCCTTTTCTTTCCTGATTTTTTATCCAAATTAACTTGCTGAAATCAGTTTTAAAAATTTAGTGTTTATCAATTTGTTTACCTTATCACTAAAAATATTTAGCTTGTTAATACATAAAATAACGATAGCCAAATGGTGGAATGACAGTAAAGTAAGTAGATAAACTGAAATCGGGAATCTTTAACTTTCATGCCTGAAAAAAATGGTGTGTGAAAAAGGATGGTTTTTCCCTTGACACCACTATTATTTTAACTACTTTCATTACTCCGCAATGTTTACTGTTTTAAAAAGTGATGATCAGAATGTTAATAAAACCAAAAAACGACGAAAATTAATTTGTAAATTATTTTTGTTCTAGAGAATTTACAACAAAAATATTAAACTATTTATTTATTAGATTGTTTATTTACAAGAATAATTTCATATTTGCAAAATTCTAAAATCTAATACAATTGTATTAAATTAATACAATGCAATATTTATCATTTAGCAATTTATAAAGAAATAAATATGAAAACTATTTTTTATTCATAAATTTATAAACATTTAATAAATTATTAAAATATGTGAACTAATAAGGAAATCTTTATTATTTACCATTTTATAAAGTATGAATCGATTGACAATTAGCTAATGATTTTCCAACCATTCCAATAAACAATCTAATAAATAAACAGTGTTTATTAAGTTTGTTGTAAATTCTCAAGAACAAACAAAAATATATAAATTCACTTTCATCATATTTAAATTTCATTACAATTGTAATCATCACATGAAACAATAAACATTGCCGAGGAGTGAACATAGTTAAAGTAACATTGGTGTCAATAGAAAAAAATGTTATTTTGACACATCATTTTTTTGTGGTTCAAATTTGCCTAATTTTAGTATTTGCTGTACTATTACCGTGTAATCCGGATATAAGAGAGATTTTCTCTGGTCCCAAATTAGAGCCATACTTACCTAAACAAAATAGACCAAACCCGGATATAAGAGACTTCTTCTCCGGTCCCGACAACTCTCTTATATCCAGGTTACACTGTATATATAAACAGTTACTGATAAATAAAATAAAGACTATAAAAAGACAATGGTTAGATATATAAAATATAAATAAAGTGCAAAAAGATAATGGATAGTAATAATCTATGAAATTTTAAGTGATGTTTTGCCATTATAATAATTTTTGATGAGTTTCTCTTTCATCTTATTTTCTCTTGCTTTTTATTATAACTCTCACATTGTTATTCTGTAACGGTTAACCCAGCAAGGATTAGAAATAGCAAGCTTCTGGTGAAATTTGAACTCATATTCCTTGTACATATGATCCTGATTTTCCAATGATGAGTATTGTCATCAGTTTGGTTATCAAGGCTTTACTAATAGGGGCCCCTTTGAATCATAACAGGGGTAGCCAAAACACAACTTGTGAGCCATGTGCAACCCTTTATTTCAGGTATTGCTCAGTGAAATATCTTGACTGAGCTCCTTTTTCTATCACAGTTAAAAGATAAATAAAAAATAAAATTCCAGCTTGCTGTTTCAAACATTATAGTTATTAGAACAATAAAAGCAGATATGTTAAAAGACCATTCATAACAAAAAAGAGGGGTAGCATATTGATATGTCCCGGAAAGGGATATATTTGAACAAAGTAGCTAAGTGGTTTTGGCTACAATAACCAAGTAGAATACAGTAGCAATAATCAACTGGTACACATCGTAGTCACAGGTAAGAAGTGTAGATCAATGGTGTAGTCCAATGGGTATCATTATAGACTTAGCTCTCAGACTAAGGCTCTTGACTCTCCTACACGCCTGTCGGTATTTATGACGGACACCAGCCAATCATATTCCAGTGAGGGGGAACACAGGTGTATGCATATTCCATTATATCACATATATATATATAACTGTAAATTGATAATACTGAAATATAACAAAAACAGTTAAATTGGTTTAACAGTCTTCTCTGATCAGAGCAAAAATCAAGGACAAATAAATGTGTACAGTGACTAAAAAAATATACAATTCCAGACTAATATGCATACAAAAACATCTAACATTAAAGGTTAATTACCTTTAAGCCAAACAGCCCCTCCTGCTTATAGAGAGATGGTTGGTAGGACTTAATATATACTCATTCCAAAACATTCAAATGATAATCAGTATCATCCTTACTCAGCACTGAGAACATGTCTGGGCTATAAAACTGGATACACTGCTGATTTTTAATCAAATGTTCAGCTATCACTGAACTTGATACATTAACAAACTTATGTAAATTGTCCACCCTTCCCTTGTGAATATTGGATCTGTGCATCCAACCTTTGACCAATTCTACTTACCTAATCAGCATCATATGGACATCAGAATTTGTAAATTACAGAACTTTATAATTAATTGCCAGGTATGAATTGCACCCCTAATGGATGAAAAAAAATAAATGTAATTTTCTTGGTTCATATTGATATTTAAGAATTTAAATCCTAATTGTAATGCTGGATTTGTGTAAAGCATTGTTGTTGTTTTTTTTTTCAGTATTGAAGAAAAGAATGGTAGGGAGCAGAAGGATTTAAAAAAAAAACAAAAAACTAGACCACCTGTGTCCCATTGGGTCAACCTTGTGTTTACTGTTTACATTTAGTTTCATGAAGAGTTTGTGAAAGTAGAGATATTTTAAAAATACATTTATTTGCAGTTATTGAAGTTGTTTTTAACAT
Source organism: Acanthosepion lycidas (assembly GCA_963932145.1). NCBI lineage: Eukaryota > Metazoa > Mollusca > Cephalopoda > Sepiida > Sepiidae > Acanthosepion > Acanthosepion lycidas. The sequence continues at coordinate 34,387,323 of OZ010596.1, forward strand.
TAAAAAATAGCTTGTTTGAAGAAAGTTGTACAATAAGAGCTTGGAATGTCAAAATTTGGAGTGTTGGGATTTGATACAATAACATAAAATATTGTTGCAGGACTGCGTGTAATTCGGCTGTTTAGAATAATCAAACAATTTTCATTGAAAGAATAAAATTCTGTAGAAAAAGGCGTAGTTTCAATGAATGAACATTAATTTAATGACTAGAATACAAGCAATTGGTCATAGATTGGAAAGTAATGTCTTTTTGTTTGGTTTAATAAAATTCTGAAATAAAATATAAATTCTCTTTGTGTACGTATGTGAGAAACAACGAAATGTTGTTATATGTGTGTTTGTGTGAAAAAGTCAACACGTGTGTGCATGGTTCATTGTAAAGTGGATACAAGAGATAGAATTTGTTTCTTACTGTGGCCAGTGTTGCTGTAGTCTGAAGCAGTTTTATTGAAGTTTGCCAGTGCTGTCACTTCTAGCATGAGGTTGTGAAGTTCATAAGCAAGAGTGATATGGACCTTGATGACAGCTGTGTGTATCCTGTTTGGGGCCAGATTTTGTGTGTTTTATACACTTGTAAGAAAATCAGTTCCAGCCCCCATTTCCTACGCAATAATAAATTTACATCTTTCTTTTCCCAATTCTCTATATATGACTTGTTTATATCTTTCTTTTCCCCACTCTATATATATATGACTTCTGGCAAACATACAAGTTCACAGAGTTTTATATCGTAATAAGATTCAACTCAGCAAGAGTTTTCTTGCTATAAAATGTTTATATGTGTGTATCCATCAATTTTTATTTTATATTTTTATTAAAGTGCTCTAGATACGTAGCAGATAATTATATTTGATGGTATATAAAAGTAGTGACCAAACCACAGCTTGTGCACTACTTAAAGCTCTGACATTTCATGTGTAGCTCATTGAAATACTTTGGACATGTTCCTTCTCATGTAACAGTTAATATAAAAGGCAAATTAAGAAAACAGTCCAAGTGTTATAATTATTTATATTTATTATATTTTATTCTTGAATAATCTAATTTTATTTTATTGAAATGCAAATTTGTATATTTTTCCTTATTGTCACCAAATTCCCAAACCAACATCCATTAAGATATTATCACATATGACAATTCTCTGTGGTGAACTGGGAGCCACAGAGAATTGTTGTACAAGGCAATATCCTAGTGGATGGTCCATGAATTTGTAATTGTGAGTTCAATTCCTGGGCCGGGTAGTGCATAATTAGACTCACTGGAAGCAGGTAAGCAATAACTAAGCAGTACTAAAAATAAGAACTATATGAGATATCTCTTGACATGGGCAGTGGAACAAGAACAGTCTATCCGCAGAGATTAAATAAAGAGTTCAGTTTGGAATTCTCTGTAGGTTACCCAGATCGAAAGCTAGAAGGCACAATGGTTGAAATGTGATGACAATAACAGAGATAAGGACAATAGTTCAAATGTAAACAGTGGCGGTTTTAGTTCTTTTGTTTTTTAAATAAAATTTAAAGCTCTACATAAATAATTGAAACAAAATTCATGCTTTTGTAAAGATAACTTCTGTATTCTTAAGACAAGTTGGAGAACTAGTCAGAAGAATACAAGGAAGAAACTCTTGGAAGTGAGACTTGAGAAATATAAGAAAAACATATCCAAAGGAAAAGAAGTAAAACCTGATATGTCAAACTGAAGAGAGAATAGATTATACTACCCAGCTTTAGGATAATGTCCAAGTACTAGATAGAAAGCATCACAGGAAGGTAAGAAAATTGAAAGAAGTTGCATATATTAGTTTTGGAAATGAATTTGAAAATCAAGCAATGTAAATTTCAGCATGATGAGGATTACTTTGTTTCAACAAAATAATTGGTGAACAACCCTGGATATAAAATATATAGATTTACTAAGCATAGCTTATATGTGATACAAGGCTGCAAGTATGGAGCACCCAATAAGGATTGAACTCTCATTCACCATTGATCTAGCAAGACAAGCTTGCTAACCATTATACCATTTCAAAGTGCCCTAATATATATAAGATAAATAGAATTAACAGTGTTACATCCATTGCTGTAAGATTTGGTATAATACAGGGGTCCTCATCCAAGAGGGAATTTCCCCTCGGGGTGTGGGGTCAGGGTCTCAGGATAGGAATCTTTTACATTTTCTTGTTTTTTATTTACAGAATTTGTAGCCCATCATGAATGTAAAAAAAATCCTCTTTAAGAATAATCCATGTAAATGTGTATTAATATAGAAAAAAATGAAGATTTTCAATAATATGCATATTATTTGGAATGTACATTTTGAGTTGAACAATCTTGGAAAGTTGGGGAAAGACATTCTGACATATGAAAAGGGCACATTGGGTAAAAAAATGTTGAGAACCACTGGTATAATTGGTTTGTTGGATGAGTATATTTGCCGCCATTGTCTGGTTTATACTACCAGGAAAAGGGGACATTTCTCCCACATGTTTTACATGCAGATTGTACTCTTGAGAAGGCCATAGAATGAATTGGCTGATATATTGGAATAACAACAAAAGCAATAAAAACATGTAATCAGTAATCTAAACCATTCCTAAAATACATACTTTTCTACTGCAACATATGAATACTGTTTTAGGTTATTTAAATCAGGTCTTATTTTTGAGCATGAGTTTTGTTATATTGTTGTTTTGTTTTTTTGTGTGTGTTTTTTTTTCAGGAAATCCGAAGATTAATAATGAACAATGGATTTCTCTTTGTCCAAACTAAAGTGGTCAAACTAAGCCGACCAGACGCTGAAGAATTCTATCGAATCCACGAAGGTGAGATATATATTTGTGATATGGGATTTTTTCTATGAAATAAAATTTGATAAACTATTCCTTATTTAATTCATTGTTTCTTGGAAGTTTATTAATTGCAATTAATTATAAAAATATATATCCTAACATTATACATCTTTCTGGATGAGGATCCACATATAAAATGCAATGTACCTGTATGTGTGTGTTCATGTATGTATGATGGTATAGAATCCTTTGAATATAGCCATATTCAGTATGCCACTTTCAAACGATCCATTCATAAGGGTGAACAAGGTCCAGCATCAGGTCCACAAGGTCACCACATCAACTGTGACATATGCAGAAAACTCTGTCTCTTGTCTTTGTGTACAAAATGATACCTAAAGTGTTAAAGGAATTTGACTGCAAGAAAAAGTTATTTGCCTTAATGCTTTCTGCACTGTTTCCTTCAAAGTACAAATACTAAAGAGATGATGAAAACCAGATGCAAGTATCATGTAAGAGTAATGGCAATAGTCCAGATGATATTAAGTTCACACTTAAACAAATTCCTTGAACTTTTATTTAACACCTTATAGATATGATAAGCAAATGTTAAGTGTTGGGCCTTCATTTGATATTAACAAATTGAAAATACGTGAAATATTATTGTTGCTAATAATAGTCAAATGTTGATTGTTATTAACAACATTAATATTTATTACAAACTTAAAAGGTTGCTATTATCTTTGAGCTATTTTGTTTCGGATGACTTTTCAATTTTAAGTTCATATAGTTTATCTAAAATTTTGTAAATGATTATAAACTTTTAGTGTAATTTAAAAATAAAAATATTCTCTTCATCAGCTGAAGTTATCTTTTTGTTGTAACTGAGTGAATGTTACTGAATAGAATAATCAAACAAAGGTTGGTAATGAATGATAATACTTAGAACAAGAATAATAGATATAAGATTCATCAGTGGTGTGTAGAAGTAGTAGTCAACTGCTAAAAGTGAGTCAATTGAATTTCACAATGAATCTCCAACTGCAGACCAACACATACAGTATTCACTACTGTATTTATAGGAATGGGAACATACCCATTATCATCCATTAGGATGCTACAATACTTCTATATAAAAGAAAACTTAAATAATTCAAATTCAAATAACTTTAAATACTTTTTCATATGTAAGATATTAATTCCATAAGATTTACATAAGCCATGCTTTTATTTAAAAAAACAATGTGTATTTAGATTTAATGCTTTCTGATAATGAAAAAAACAAAAATGAGGATAATGGGCCAAATGGAAATAATTGTAACACAGGAGAAAATTGCTTGCCTCCTGGATGAAAATAGATTTGGACATGTCTTGCGTGTAAAATATTCCCAAAAAGAAAATGGTGACTTTACGAGTTATATATTTGTATATTTAAAAAAGATAGATCTGGAAGTCGGATACTTTGGTAAGAAACTCTTTCCATCTATGTAAATTTGAACTGTCACTCAATCTATAAGAAGTGTTTAAAGAGAAAACAGAAAAAAGTTCATCTGCGGTAGTGAACAGGAGATATGTTTTGTTAAATTGTTTGACTAACACTACTCTTTTGGTTGAAGATTGGAGGAAACAAATTAAGGAATCTTATTACAGGCCAGAAGAAACTGACTACTATAATGATAACTCTTCAGCCTAGAAATTTAGACAGAAATTCTGAAATTTCATAGCAAATTTTATACTATAGACTCGGGACATATTAAAAAGTTAAGAAAATGTCTTCTTTTGCTTCATAAAATATTTAAAATGTTTTTAACAATTCAAAAAATGCCAAGTGTTACTGAAATAATCAAAGAATTTGTACAGACCAATTTAATTGTTAACCTCTCAGGTTATTTTTTTATTTTTTATTTTTTTTTTTTTACAGTACATGTAGCTACATCTCACAATGCGCCAATTTGCAGTGGTGTTTAGTTTGGGAACCACCACTTTATTTGATAAACTATATCTCGTATACAGGAAGAGAATTATATGTGATTGATTCATTATTAAAAGAAAACCATTAGATACTGTATTTCCCAGATGGTAAAACACACTCTATTTTTAGCTAGGTATTTAAAAAAAATATATTTGAGGATTTATAATTTCTAGCAAGTTCAAATTCTACAATGTCATTTTTCTTTCTGCCACAACAAATGATCATATTTTTGACCTATTATTAAATATTTTTGGTTATTATTAATTAGATTTTCAATAGTTTAGCACAATGTTATATCTATTCACATCAGAAACAATTTGTACTCGCCACCATAAACCACACAACATGTTTACATCCAACTCCTAGCTGATGATTCAGGGCTGCTTTCAAGAATGCAAACAGTGTGTTAGTCTGCTATTACTGTATGAATATATTATCAACTATCCATTTGTATTATTACAGTAATTAACATTACCTAATTTAGTAAAACAGCAAGTACAATAAATACAGTAAATGTGGTGTCAGCTGTTTTTATTTTCAAACAACTGTACCTTTATCTTGTAGAAATGGCTTGCCATGAAAAAGATAAATATGTTTTTTTTTTAATATTATTTAATTTATGGCAACATTTTATAATTATTTGCTAAATTCTAGATAAAACTATGAATTCAAAATTGAAGAGTTGTCCAAAATACAATAGTTCCTAGATAAAAGTAACATTTTAAGTTTATAATGGATATTTATTTATTTTTTCTGTGTCATGTCTCTTCAGAATGTAGGCAATTGTGGTCCTCCACAAATTTCTTTTCTTTATTATCTGTGGATTATCATTACTTCCTTAATAAACATAATATCAGCAGCAACTCTTGGGTATAAAAACATGTGAACCCTTAAAGTAACTCTTCCAGATTTTCCTCTTTTGAAATATGTGACATGAACTTTTCACACTGAAGCTAAAAGGGCTGTGGACACCTCGCACTAAAACATACCAACACAGTAAGTGCCACTCAAATATATTCATGAATATTTTGTTGTGTATGCAATTTACTTCTGGGAAAAGAAACTTGTCTTAAGCTTTCCTTTTATTAATTTTGTTTAATAAATGTTATCTTGCACTGCAAATCAATCAGTCTTGTGTACCCTTTCACCACCATTAATTCATGTATTATAAAAAATTTTCTTAAGAAATCTTACACATTTATTTTTGAAGTAACCAAGACACTAAACTAGGAAAGATAGTGTAGTGTTTTCCTACTGACTTTTGAATTCAGAGTTTTCCTTCTCTTAGAGTAGTTACTACTCAAGATTAGAAAGCCTAGTCCACCCTACTATTTAACCCATAAGGAATATTATTTTATTAATAAATGTCAGCTTTTGACTATTGTTAGTAACAGTAATATTTCACATATTTTCAATCTGATACAATCTTAGTTGTTAATATCAAATGAAACTGCAACACTTAACATTTGCTTATCATATCTACAAGGTGCTAAATAAAAGTTCAAGGAATTTGTTTAGCTTGTGTGAACTTAATATCATCCAGACTCTTGCCATTACTCTTTTTGGACATGATCCTTGCATCAGGTTTTCATCATCACTTTAGTAGTTGCATATTGAAGGTGACAGTGGGGGAAGTGTTAGGGTAAATAAGTTTTTCTTGTGGTCAAATTCCTTGAACATTCTAAATATCACTTTGTATATAGAGCCAAGATTAAAAAAAATATGCCATCTTTTAATTTACTACTAGCATTACAATAACATTTTTTGAATATAGTTCCCTTTACAGTCAGTGAACAATATTAGGTTCATGCTCAACTTATTACTCAGTGATCTATCTATATTGATCTCTGTATTATAGCTTAGCTTGTACTTGCCTTGCCAATCACTGCTCTGCAGTAGGCACCCAAACAGCAAGTTTAATTATAATGACAAAAAAGAAAAAAAAACATTTACAAACAAGCTACTTAACTGTACCAACCTTACATTATAAATTATAATACAAAATAAATTTTAAATATTTATATGACTTTTATATATTTATTTTAAATTAAAATCTATTATCAAACAACATCACCAGTAAAATAATTATAAGCCAATTCATGGCTAACCTTACAACCAGTAATTTATGAATACTAACCTATTTAATACCTTAATCTAGAATAAACCACTAAGGGTAACAATAAAATGTTTATATAAAAGTAATATAACATAAGAGTAGTGATTATTTAGTTATAAAGTTTAGCAAGATTGTAAGGTTAATTCCTTAATATGCCTGCAATTTACTCTGATCTAATAATTGATCTCTATTCAAGATTTTAATTGTCTGCATTTTCTCCTGTAGACAAAGGAAACACGGTTCCATCATGGATCTACAGGTTCTGGCTTGTTTGAGAATTTTCCATTTAATTTTAGGTGTTTTGTTTTCCTCTTTCAATTTCCAAAAATATTTAGAAAGTGAAGTCATGTTTTGCTTGTCAGCATTAGTAAAGGATGAGAGATGATTATACAAACGTATTTTAAAAGTATTCATTGTGCTACCAATATATATTTTAACAATTCTGGGATTTGCAATTGATGAAATAAAACATATACATAAGGGATTTCGTTAAGTACTTGTTAGATAAAGGACATTGGTTAGGATTCCTACAATTACATAGGTTAGTTATACAAGACAAATTAGAATCAGTAGTAGCATTACAGTTATTACTGTTATATAATTTCAATGTTTTATTGTTGTGTGATTTAATTATTTTCTCTAGATTATTAGTACAACTATAGCTAAGTTTTAGAGTATTCTGATTGAAGATTTTACTTAATAAATTACTTTTAGGAAATGTTTATTAATCAAGTTAAGAAACTTGTGTCCCAATTTAGTACAAACTAATTGATTGAATGGAGGTGTATACTATATGATCATTCTGTTTCTTTTTTTTCTTTCTGGAACACCCATAATCCTATAGGACAATAGCCAAGTGGATTAAAGTACTGATTTTAGAATTTGGTGACATAGTAATTGTGAGTTCAATTCAATGTTAACTTGGACTCAGTGGAAATACATGAGCTATAACTGAGCAGTACTAAAAATAAGAACTAGAAGATATCCCTTGTTGAACGAGAACAGTCTTCAGTTCAGAATTCCCTATAGATTACCCAGATTAATATACGCTAGGTAAAGACCAGAGGACACAATGGCCAAAACGTTATGATAACAACAACAAAAATGAAGATAATAGTCCAAATATAAATAGTGTAAATAAATCTTTATCCTTTTCAATTTTGGAAATAACCAAATATCAGAGGAGACTAACACTGGTGAATAAGGTGGATGGCTCATTTTTGTAACGGATTTCTTAGCCAGGAACTTATAAATTCTTGTAATGTATCATCCACAGGAACATTATCAATGGAGAATCCACTTGTCTAGGCTAGAGTTTGAGTCTTTTCCTTTGAACATATTCTTATAACACCTTCAGCACATTCAAATAAACATGTTGATTGCACTTGTGCTAAGAATTTAAAGTAAACTATTCATTTATGATAAGTATTTTTTTAGCATCTTTAGCAATGGATCCTCATACTGTGTCTTCCCCAGAATAAAACAAGAAAAAAAAGAAACCTGATGAAAATTGCCTCTCACAGATTCAGTCTGTTGATGCAGCACTGAGATCCTTACTGAGGAATTGCAGACAGACCACCACAACCCAGAGATGGCATGCAATGCAATAAGTAACTGTAAGCTGTTTTGAGGTAGAGAAAATGTAAGCGGTTATGTACTTATCAAATATAAATCCCGTCTGAAGCAACTAATTAGAAAAGAATTAACAGTAATTGAATTTCAGTACAGGATATTGATTTTTATATAATAAGTCCTTTAAATCAAATTAATGATCAGTTATTTTGTTTGTTGACAGTTTTCCTTAGCTAATTATTTCTGCTTTTATTTTTCTAACCTATTGTCCCTAAGGACTGCCCTTGAGCTCACTTCTAAATAAGATTACAATCCTGTCAGTAAAAACCTTCTATAGTGTATTGTTTCTAAGCAGACATTGTTTCTGTTAAACCATAAAGCCTATAATGTTTTGTTTTTACAATTTAGTATTTTTAAATGAAAGATGTCTCAGTAGTGTAATAGATATCATTGTAGAAAATGGAATCAGCAAACCGAGATCCAAATTCCATGCTTGTCTGTTGCATTTACTTTCACACTAATGCTCTTGGGGAAGGCATGAATCCATTTCTTCTCACCCCTCAAATATGGGTTAAATAGAAGAATAGACTGCACTTTCTAGCTGTCGGTGGCAACTGGTATAAGAGAAGAGCAATGGGAAACCACTCCCCTATCTTTTCTAGGAAGTAATGGCAATTTTAATGAAACATTCTGTAGAGAGCCGTGATTGTCTATGGATAATTGTTAAATGTTCCACTGATTTATATTTCTGCTTTATTTTTATTTATTTTATTAACCCACATGCTTAAAATGCAATGTATATCCATAAATACATTTATATATGTGTGTGTATGTGCATCTGTAAGACTTTTCTACATCACCAGAAAAATACACTGCATAAAGATAGGTGAACTGCTCATCTCTATATAGTGCACTCTTCTGGGGACATACAAATAGAATTTTATATCATGTTAGATTTAATAAAGAAATACTTTGCAACTCTCCTGAGATAATATACTAGAAATAAAATATTCTGTCATTCTATTTATTTTAATCAATTCACCTCAAGCAAGGCAATAAAGCCACTAAAATGCACACAGTTACTAAGTGTGAAAGAATATGAGAAAAAGTAAAACATTACCAAGGGGAGAGAACAATAATATAACAGTAATTAAAAAGACGGAAGATAATGATTGACATTGTATTTAAATTTTTGACAATCAAATTTGACTGTAACACAAGAGGCTGGAAGAGAGTGCTATATGCAAGAAATGTTAGCCATTTCAACTATAAAATAATGAAACCTAGCCATCGATCTAGTACTATACTTAAATTCATAAAGTTGAAGTAACAAAGAGAAAAGCTCACCAGAATAATTACTATGAAAATATTTATAGAAAAGGCTACGTTAATATCCATTGTCCATAGGCATATATGGACAGTATATTTTTTAAACACTTATAAGAAGTAAATTAACATTGCAAGTCACTCTACTCGAGCAAAAGTTCTTGTATATGTAGACTGGCCATTTATAAAAGTGGCTGTTTTAGAGTGGAACTGTAGAACTATGTAATGAAATCATTTTCATTGATACGTTTAAATTTTTGAAAATTAAAGTTGACAAGAGAGCAAGAGTATGGAAGAAAGTTTCACGAGAAGTGTGAGAGAAGAAACTGTTAGCATAAGACTCATGATTACATCTAGCCATTTCAACTGTCAAATGATGAGACCTAACTGACAATCTAGTACTGCACTTAAATTTATAAAATCAAGGTACCAAAGAGGAAAGCTCGTCAGAACAATTACCATGAAAATATTTATATAAGTCACAGTGAAGCTACATTATGACATTAGGAAAGTGATTGAAGCTGAGATGCCAGGTCAGGATCAATAACATTATAGATTCTTTTTTTGGATTTTATTAAGAATCTGTAAATACATCAAAGAACCAGAACAGATGTGAAAGCAATATTCAATGCATATACAAATGGTAGATTTATAAATGTGTAAGATACATTTTGATGAGAAAAGTTGTCTAGCACAACGCACTGAACCAACATTCTGAGCAACAGACTTAGCAATTGATTCAATATACTCTTTCTACTTCATGTCACTGGAAAACGTTATCCTGAGAAGGTGCAATGAGTAGTGTTAAAATTAACAAGTCATTTCTTGCTCCAGTTAACAACAGATTGTAGGTCATTTTTTTAGATCAGATGCTAATTTTTAATTTCTTTTAAAATAAGTTTTTTTTTGTTTTTATTTAAGTTGAAAATTAAAGCTAGTACAGTGTAACCCGGATATAAGAGAGTTGTCAGGACCGGAGAAGAAGTCTCTTATATCCGGGTTTCTCTTGTATCCGGGTTTGGTCTATTTTGTTTAGGTAAGTATGGCTCTAATTTGGGACCAGAGAAAATCTCTCTTATATCCGGGTTACACTGTAAGTGCTCTGGTATTTTATTGAGTATTGAATATAAGTAAAAAGAGATGCAGAGCAGCATAAAGTTTTTGATGTTTTATAAATATGATGTAATTGTGAAATAATTTAGATATTACTATTTTTGATGGTGTGGGTAAAGAAGTTGGAAAATTCCATTTCTTGTATTCCATAAATTTGTTTACCAATGCGAAAAGTAAACGTTTCATGATAACCTGCTATTCCAAATGAAAATGTAATAATGCATAATTTGAATATTTATTAGGTTGGTGCAAAAATAATGTCGTTTTCTCACATATGTTACTATGTGAGAAAACGACATTGTTTTTGCACCAAACTAATATAAGGAAATTAATATAAATATAGAATAATAATATGAAGAACATATTATTGAAAATGTAAAAGCTTCTTAAGTCATTAATGCGCACTGACCCACTTTTGGGGGAGTGAGTATTAATTGGTTGTAAGTAGAAATTATAATTAATAGATTTTTTTTTTTTTTTTTTTTTTAGACATATAATTAATACCTATAATTAATACTCCATTTTTTTTACGAAAATATAATTAATACTAGATTTTTAGAAACCTATAATCAATACTAAATTATTATTATTATTATTATTGACCTATAATTAATAGCAGATTTTTATTTAAATTTTTGCAATCAATACCAAATTTTATGGTGTATATTAATGAGGTAAATGACTGTTTTAACTGTATTTGCTTATATCTGTTTTTGATTTTGATTTTTGTTAGTTATTTAAAAAATATCTTTGATTTAAATAAGAATAATTTATTTTTTACTTGATATTTCGAAAATAAACAGTGTGAAATATCAGAATAATTTTTATAGACCTTCCAACCTCTTACCTTTTGTTATGAAAATTATTGATTAAAAGACTGATGCCTTGAAATGAATATTTAACATTATTTCATGTGTCAAAAGTGAAAAATATGACACTAAAAATGTTTTTTTTTTTTTTTTTTTTTTTGTTTTTTTTTTTTTGACAGTTTCCACATTCTTTAATTGGAATCACCTGTTGTTGTTGAAAGGTTATGAGTAATATTGGTATTGTGACTTACAAAGTTAAACATACTAAATGTCAGTTGATTAAAAGTAACAACAATATTGGCACTTTAGTACTTATACATTCCTGTGAGTTCATCTAGATATTTAAATATTAACCTAACATTTAAAGTAAAAAGTATTTTTTATTTTAATTTCAGATAAGTTTTTCTACAACAGACTTGTGACATTTATGTCCAGGTAAGATAATTTATGCATGTTTTTTTTTGTTTTGTTTTTTTGTCTGTGTGTGTGTGTGTGTGTGTGTGTGAAAGACAATGCTAACCATATAATCTATCAATTACTTCCAATTTTCATTGTATATTCAGTTGACAATAGTACTAACATTTCCCTTAGCCAGTTCCTTGTCAACCTAGTTATTCAGTTGACAGCTTCTCTCCACTGACCCAGCTCTTTCAGCTTTGTGTGTGTGGGGGGGGAGACTGGCTTGTAACCTTCAATACCTCCAAAACAAATATTTCATCACAGATCCTAAATTTGCTCCAATCCTGATGATTGGTCATACTCTCAATGAGGCACCTTTCCTTGAACATTTACTGGAATTAAAGTTTCTCTCTGATATCAAATAGAACTTGTATATACAATGCTGGAGAAATCTAAACTCTATAATCTAAATCTATAATTAATCTAAATTATCCTCTGCTTCCAATATTGGTTTCAAGCTAAAGAAACGGTATCCATAAAGATGTTTGCCATTATTCATTTCAATATGTAATTAAATCTCCCTCCTATGACTTAACTCTCACAGCTGAAGGAAGTGGGGAGACTGGCTTGTAACATTCAATACCGCCAAAACAAAGCTAGTAATAATTTATCACCACTGAGCAGACCCAGTTTACTCCAGTCCTGATGAGTATTTATACTCTCAATGAGACTCCTTGCCTTGATCATCTATTGGGTCTCCAGAAAATACCTAACTCCTATTACTGTGCTCTATCTTTACAAGATCAGACCAAGAATGGAGTATCACTTTCAAAGCTAGACAGGTACTGCTTAGTACTCACTATTTTCCACCCTTTGTGTTCCTCTTGATAAGGATATTAGCTGCATATAGTATGTGCTATATGCATATAATAGATGCTAAATAAGGTTTTTTGAATTTAGTGATATTCTTCTAGACTGGTTGCCAACCAAGGCTAAAGAGCCAAGTATGTTTTATTTAACCCATAGCTGGGGGGGGGAATGGATTCATACCCTTTCCCAGTGGTATTAGCATAAGTGAATATAACAAACTCAACTGGAATTCAAATATGGCTAATTTCTCATTCATAGATGCTATCCAAAATCCATAATGAATCTAAATTATCTTCTGCTTCCAATATTGGTTTCAAGATAAAGATGCTTGCCATGATTCATTTCAATATGTAATTAAATCTCCCTCCTAACTTAACTCTCACAGCTGAAGGGGGGGGGGGCAAACTGGCTTGTAACCTTCAATATCTCCAAAACAAAGTAAGCAATAATTCATTACCACCAAGCAAGCCCTAAATTTACTCCAGTCCTAATGAGCAGTTGTATTCTCAATGTAGCTCCTTGCCTTGAATGGTTATTGGGACTAAAGGTCACTCCAAATCTTAACTGGAACTAGTATATTCATACCATCACTAAAGATGCTGGAAAAATTCTTGTTTTTTTTTTTATATATACAGTTCCAGAGAGTACCTAATTCCTACTGCTATGCTTTATCTTGACAGTGGTGAGATCAGACCAAAAATGGAGTATCGCTACCATATCTGGCCTGGTACTGCCTAATCCTCACTGTCCAACCTCGACAGAGTTCAAAAGTGATTGTGGATGACAAATTATTTTCACCCTGCAAACCCTTTCTCACAAAGCATTTCTACTATTGTTATTTCCATCACAAATGAGCTACATTCCTTAGTTCTACCAGTTCAGACCTTCACAGCTAGGACCCACCATGCCATGTACCCAGCATCAATTCATCCTCATTCTCTTTATATTACATTGGTAAGGAAGAAGTTCCACTTAGCTTCTTCCTCAGAACTGTCACTTTATGGAACTGATTCCTGAGGAGGTGCTTACCTGAACACTACAATCGTAACTTCTTCAAGTCTAGGTTCAACTGTTATCTATCCTACATATCCTAATAATATGCACATTTTAGCGCCTCCCTTTATGCCATTGTAATAACTTTATTCAGTAACTTTAAGTGGCTCTTAGGTCTTGTATTGGGTGAGCAATGGTATATAAAAAAAAACATTGCATCTTGAGAATAGCAAGGTTTCCACTTGCCAAGCTTTTTTAGGTTGGTATGTGGAAACCTTGCTATTCTCAAGAAAGTTTGTAAACAGTTTATATAGACCATTATCCTCATATCAGAGAAATGCCATTTGCTGTGGAAGCTACAAATCTAATTATGGGAAATCACCTGTTCATGACTACTTTTGATTTATATGGAAATTCTTAACAAGAATTAAAAACTTAATCTTGCTAACCCATCAGTATTAAGAAAAACAATAAAAAAAATTCTTTTAAAATGACAGCTTTTTGTTTCATTTACTAGCAACCTCTTCTTCAATATCTGTGCAATTATCTACATCATTTTTATCCCAGTAAGAATCCAAATTGGTCACCACATTTAAACCAGTTGCTCCTTTTACAGAATTTTTTTTTTTTTTTGTTTCCATGTAGATTTTGGTGAGATTGCAGGGCTACCATTTGCTTCATGACTCCATTTCTACAACGATCTCTCTTCACTTGATACTAGAATAAACATTTACAAGCTACATGTAATACATAATAGTTAGTACATGAAACAGGTTTGTTTATATACTTATAAGTTATTTTCAGACTAAGAACTGTAAGAACAAGTATTTTGTAATGATATATGCCCAGCAGAAAAACTGATAACATGTGTGTATCCATATATACACAAATGAAGTCAACCTGGTGTATGAGTTGACCACAAGACTTTTAGTGCCAAAAAATCAGTTAGGCCTATATTTATTGTATAGGTTGCCCCCCACCCCAACACACACACCCCGTGACCTAAAAAGATATTTTTAGGCTTGAAAACTTGACGTATGCCACAATTTATGGTAATATATATATAAAAAGTTAATGGACTTTATTTTTTAATCCATCACAGTTTTATTACTTCTAAAGCTTATTTTTAGTGTCTACCCATATTTGAGTAGACATTCTGTTTATTTTAAACAGTATTCATTTCCACCTACTGGCCTGCTTACCCGAGAAAACGTAGGCAAAAATAGGACCTTACTTGCTTGTGAAGTTCTTTGTAGTCAAGCAGTCAAAGCATGCTGGATCAGACAATGGTCTCTCCTGCAAAGGGGGATGCATTTTCGATTCCTACTGGAGGGTGCATTTTCTTTATTGAGTTTTCACAAATATGCAGGCTAGTAGATGAAATAGATACTGTTTAAAATAAAGAGTCTACTCAAATATGGATATCTTTTCATTTATTGATTAAAAACCAATTAAATTTACTTGATGATTATTTTTTGTTATTTAATTTTTGGAATGCAGCCAATCATATTTCTGACTTTTGGTTTGAAATTCAATGTTTAAAAAAATTAAACTGGTGACACACCAAACAAGTCTTTGAAAATGGCTTGTGTTAGCCAAAAGTCTTTGAAAATGACTAGTGTTAGCCAAAAGTCTTTGAAAATGGCTAGTGTTAGCCAAAAGTCTTTGAAAATGACTAGTGTTAGCCAAAAGTCTTTGAAAATGACTAGTGTTAGCCAAAAGTCTTTGAAAATGGCTTGTGTTAGCCAAAAGTCTTTGAAAATGGCTAGTGTTAGCCAAAAGTCTTTGAAAATGACTAGTGTTAGACATTGGAAGATATATTTACAAATCTGAACCAGACAGAAAAAAAATGATTAGAAGCACTGAATAAGTCATATCCAAACATAAACAAGATAATATTCTAAAATGATGGATTTTTATTTATCAATCCGTCAGATTTTTATCATTTTAAACATTATTTTTAGTGAATACTCATATCTGAGTAGACACTCCATTTATTTATTAAATTGTATATTTATTTATTTTTGTCCACTGGCCTGAAGCCCTGATAAATCTTATTAAAGAAAAATATATGCTCTCCGGCAGGCTTCAAACTTGCATTCTCCTGTGCAGATTGAAACTGTTGTTAGATCTGAAGTCCTTTAACCATCTCAGCTATGAAAAAACTTTGTCGATCAAGCAAGGTCTGAACAGGGCCATAAGTAAAATCTGTCTTGTCATAGATTCTTCAAAATTATCATATCTGCCCATTGTCATATCTAAATGTAAACAAAGTAATATTCTAAACAAGTAATTGATTTTTTATTGATCACTCTGACAGATTTTTATCACTTCAAATGTTATTTTTAGTGGATACTCATATTTGAGTAAATACTCCTTTTATTTATTAAACAGTATATTTATTTATTTTCATCTACTAGCTTGAATATTTGAGAAATCTTATAAAAGAAAAATATGTGCTCTCTGGCAGGGTTCAAACCTGCGTCCCTCTGAGTAGAGGGAAACTGTTAGATCTGACATGCAAAGTTCAAACAGTGCCTTTAAGCAAAATCCTTCTCTATTACCCTAGCCATAATCCTGTTTCAGGTTTCATGACAGTTTCCATATGGGATATAGGTTCAGTTCCTGTTGGGGAGCATATATTTTCTACAAAATTTCTTGAACATTTAGGCCAGTAAATGTAATTAATATTCAACAGAGCATTTACTCAAATAAGTTTCACAATGAATAGAGCACTCTGGCAGCTGATAATATTCATAACGTATATATAATGCATTAAAAATTCTCTTTCTCCATGCGTGCGCTGATAGTCTTAGAGTAAGTGTCTTTGATGTTAAATCAGTCATGTTTCAATCCTAGCTTGAAGCGATCAAGTGTCTAGCCACAATTAAGAGCTGTGATACAGCAAAACAGTCTGTCTGTGGATAACTCATATATATATATATATATATATATATATATATAATATAATAATAATACCTGGTCACTCATATTCAAGGACATTCGTCTCTTATGGTGGCTAGCCAATTCTTATTGCAGACTTTCGCACAAGCACATTTGTGTTTGTTCAACACCCACAGAGCCAACCTGTGGTTTATACTGCAACTATGTTGAGCAGACATTGGTTACAGTTTTGGGGAGAGAGCATGTTATCTAGAATGATTAACAATCTGAACAACACCAGCACACTCAAAATCTCGGTCATGATGACTTATGACTTTGTACTAGCACAGTTATCAATGGCCCCAAGTGTTCCATTTACCCAATTTCACTCACAAGGCTTGGGTCAACCTGTGGCATGGTTCTTAGGCACTTTTCAAAGGTGCTGCATACTCGGATTGTCCCCCTTCCAGACCGATAACATCAGGAAGTCTCGTTCCTGACAAATCGACCATGGTGAGATTCGAACCCAGTTCTCATGGTCAGAAAGCAAAGGTTGTAACCACTCGGCCATGCACACACACACACACACACGCACACATATATATGCACAGATAAAAAATAATCCTATAAAATTCATTTTGTTTTGTCAATGTATGCATATGTGCATGTATGCATATTTTATATAAAGTGTAAAAGCTTTTAGATGATGCATTTTACTAATATGACGTGTGTTGGGTCTGCCTTCTTTATGTTAGAATGAAAGATCAAACTGTGTAAGGAAAATGTGTTGGGATTTTTTTAGGATACTTGGGACAATATATTAAGTTACTTTATCAGATTCAATGGCCAGAGACCAGAAAGTCTTTGTTTATTTGTTTAAAATCAGAGTGATCTGATTTAAAATCCAACTGACACCAACAGTTGTAAAATATATATATATATATATATATATATATATATATATATATATATATATATGTAAAGACATGCTTCATTAAGTAGTTTAAACATATTTTGCCTACTTATTTTTAATATGATCCTCTTATATTCATGGACAGGCATCTTAGTAACCATATTAAAGAAAAAAAGGTTACCATATTGATGCATATTCATTTATTCTGAATACTTTCAACATTAGCAAAATGTCATCTTCAGGGTCTTGTTTTATCTAAGACAAATTTGTTGTGTTTATCTGAAAATTAATTATTTGTGAAGTGAAAAATGCTAAACTTATGTACTGTACGATTTTTAAATTTTATGTAAGCTTACTCATACAGTAACGTCAAGGGAGGTAACTAAGTTATTAAGATGTCTATTTTTTTAAAAACTTAATTTAAAATTTAACAGACACCAACAACCTTTATATATGTATATATTAGAGTCACTGATGTCTATTGTATTTTAAATTAGTCCACTCTGAGTAGATGTTTTTTTCTCTTTTAATTTTATTCTTCTTTTAACCATACAGAAATAAAATCAGGCAAAATTAAAAAGATAATTAACAAAAAAAAAAAACTTTCCTTTATGCACATTTTCAGTGGTCCAATTGGTGTTCATATTCTTGCTCGTGATGATGCAATCAATAAATGGAGGAAACTTCTTGGCCCTACAAGAGTCTTAAGGTGAGTCGGTCATTTGTTATTTTGAATATATTGTTTCTTTTATAATTATCCATCATATTAACTTGAAAAGGTTTTATAATTTTGAAACAGAAAACATTCATAATGATTTTTTTTCTATGTAGAAGAAATATACTTCTTTTATTTTCAAATGAATAAATTAGAAATATATCACATGCAGTGACACATCTTAATCACACTGTCATCGTCAATAATAAGACTTCAATTTTTTAATTATCAAAAAATCTTTTCTCTTATTTTTAAGATGTATGCTTATGCATATGGTGTTTTGTAGTGAAAATAGCTGAGGTACCTACTACAAAAAATTACCTTGAATCTTTTTAGTCATGCAGTTCACCTTGTGCTTGAAAAAATTTGCCAATGCCTGATTTAGATGCTGAACCATTTGGAAACACCTGGTACTGTAAGCAATAGCAGAGATCACATCATTGTGATATAATGCTTGCATTAATGACACTACCTGTGTTTTACCATTAGTCTACTCAAATCAGTATGAGGTACAGGCAGTCTTCAATTATCTTGACTGGTTTCTTGTCATTGGATCAAGGCTGCCTGGTGAGAGATGGTGAAGGACTGCAGAATGTTGCACAAGGTGGACCGCATGACTAAAAACATTCAAAGTAATTTTGTACCAATTTTCAAGCTGGAAAGGTATGTTAAAATAAACTTTGCAATGTATGGTTTTTTTTTTAATACACCAACTGTATTCTATGAAAGATAAAATTAATGATTTCTTTTCATTATTGTAAAATAAATTAAGATGATTTCCGTTTGAATTTCTGGGATGAGGAGTTATTTTTGATTATTTACATTTGGACTAATATCCTCATCTTTGCTATCACAAGATTTTGGCTGCTGTGTCCTCTGCTTGTTGATATAGGTAACTTTCAGGGAATTTTTAACTGAATTCTGTAACCTATAAGGGTAGGTTCTTGTTCCACAGTCAATGTATAAGGATATCTCGTCTTGTTCCTACTTAGTAATACTTAGTTATTGCTTGCCCTATTTCCCCTGGGTCTAAATCTGTACTTTATTTTTGTCTTTATTCTGCTGCAGTGATGAAATATACAATGTTTACAATAGAAACACATAAAAATATTAAACTTTAATCGTTATCTTTTGACAAGCATTATTTCCTGTAATGGGGTTAATATGATCACCGAAGGAGTTTTTATATTGGTAGTGTAATGGAGATTTTCTTTGGACAAAACTCAAAGCAGTTGATAGGATGATTCAAATGCTGTTGAAGTCAGCAATTCAGCTTACTATATCACAGGTTAAAATGTTCACCTAAAGTCTCAAGTGGTGATCTAAGTTGCTGAACCAGCTGTCTTGAATATATTGAAGACCAAGGCAATTAATTACAAAGCCACAACTTTGGTCATCTGGTTTCTACTCTTCTGGAAAGCTAGGATCAAATAACAAGCCTTCAAGCAGATCCATTTTGGTAATTAATTTCAACCTTATCTAACTCTTCCTACAAACATCTTGCTCTTTTTGGCATTACAGACTGAGAAATGAAAAAAATAGTTAATGCTTTTCCTAGAGTTCACTGGGGAAATATTTTGTACCTGCAGTCAGATTGAACAGGTCTTTCTCAGCATAGAGAACCATTCTGTTTCTGCAGATTCAACAAATCTTGCTCAGTGTCTTTACTTTTCATTTTGCTTGTATAATCCAGCCTTATCTCAAATGTATTTCCTTACAAATTCAGCATAATTAAAGTAAACAATTTATTCCAAATTCACATGGCTTGCATTTGAAGTGCTGGGCCATTTATTAACCTTCTTCAAACATATGAGATGCTTACATTAAAATGCAGCACAAGTAATAAAAGTAAAACTTTGAACTTGTACTATATCAGAAAAAGATATTCATTGGGCAATTGAGTACATTAGAAATTCAGTAACTAAAACAGTAACATTTTTAAAAAAATGGATAAAATTTTAGGGTTTATCTAATAAAATGTATACACAATTATAGAAATAATATTAAAATGTCTATTGCAGAACAAAGCAATACTAGTCATATCTTAAAATGGAAATTTTGCAAAGTTTATTTATTTGTATATTCAAGGACTATCTTTGATGAGCCAGATTCTATTCGTGGGCGTTTCGGTCTAACAGATACAAGAAATTGTGCACATGGTTCAGGTTTGTATGCAAATTATATTCAGTTATTATCAGCTATTCATATTTGCTTCTTAAAGTTTTTCAACTTATTTAAATATTTATATGTTTTAATTTAAAAAAATAAATAAATGGATTTCCTTTGTTGTTTTAGCAATTAGAATTTGTAACTGTCCTCATCAGGTACTTATGTTCATTTTCATTTATAACCTGCAATGGAGGAAGTAAAAAATGTGGGGACATGAGACCGGAGTCCAAAAATAGTTCAGTTTTTAAGAAGTTAATATGCCTTCAAGGATCATTATCTTTTTAGTGTTATGTAATATTTTATCACTTAAATGTTATTTTTAGTGGATACCCATATTTGAGTGGATGCATTGTTTACTTATTAAATAGTATATTATTTTTGTCTATCAGCCTGAAAAAAAAAAAAAAAAACAATAAAAAAAATAATGTTTAAACGATTAAAATCTAATGGATTAATAAATAAAAAATCCACTACTTTATAAATTGTTTTGTTATGTAATATATAATCTTATAAACTAATTCTTACAGTGAAATTATATTACAACAGGTGCAAAAAGTAGCCAATATATTGCAACAAGTTTATTTTAACAGAGCTTTAAAATTGACAGAATTTGGATCAAAGATTTCTGTAAATAACTTTTCATCGATCTTGCTTTAGTTTTGTATTTTGTCATTAATATTAACCTTTGGTTCAAACTGTGTCAATTTTTAAGCTGTTAAGTATGTTAAACTAAACTTTGCAATGCATTGGCTATTTTTTGCACCTGTATTCTATTAAAGGTAAAATTAATTTTAAAAATATAAAGAATTTTCTTTCTTCATCAAGCAGTTGTGTTCATCTTTATTTAAAACCAGATTATAGGAAGCCTAGAATTAAGCATAGATTAATGGTTTATCTAGAGTTGACAAAATGATCTGCTGGTGCAACTGTAATCAAAATGTAAAATTCATTGCCTACTTAGTTCCTTTCAACATACAAGCAACATACTTACCTGGCCCTGCTAGAATCAATGGGCCTTTGCTCAATTGGTTCAAACATCCACTCAGGCAAGTAGACTGCAAATGAGTTTATCTGGGACTGGAGTGACTGGCAGTGTTATGACTACCAACTCTAAAGAGTTTCAAAGCAACCATTCACTGTTCATGAGGGAAAAAATGTGTAATTAAACAAATAAAAACTTTTGGGACATTGCACTGAGAGTAGTCCTTAATGTCTGAGTCCTCCTTAGCAGAAATGCCAAGACAACTATACAACTTTTATCCCTACCCCCATATACGCATATGGTTGGCCTTGTGCTATAAATAAGCAGCATAAGAAAATTTAAAACAGTATTTACTGTAAATATTAATTTTCTTGTATATATTAGATTTTTATTGTATTATGACACCCACCGGTGGTTGTGGTCACAGTCCAGTGCCAATATATGACATCCACTGGTCGCGACATCAATGTGACACTGCGCCGTCGACCCGTGGTCAACTCCCAGTTGCGACGCGAAGCTGTAAGGTTTCTTCCACCAGCATTTTGGGGTTGACTCCTTGTCGCTGCCACCAGCCTGTGTCCCGGTCAATCTGGTTGTTTCCGGTTTGATACCAGCTTTATCGTTCTCAGCTCGCCTCCAACGCCTGGTCACCGAAGTAACTGCTTTGATCTCAAGTCTAACTTACCCACGTTGTGACTTTGATCTTAGGTAGACGAAATCAATCAGGCATCGGGCTGTAGTGCAAGCTGAATCCGGTGTAAAGGTGATACCACACAAGTGTAAGTAAAAGAAAAATAATAAAACTCACAAGGTTCAAATATGTTGAGAAATAACAATTATCTTTATCTGTTGAATACAGGAGTGTGTTTCTCTTCCAGCCCGTTTCTATGGATTCGTGACACTTTTTGCATTTCTTAAGCGTGTTATGATATCTTAAGTCATTCATCAATAAAAACTTGCTTTTGGTAGGAAGACTAAGTCGAAAAGGACGTGGAAATCTTTCGGTCAGCTTCTGCGAGGCAACACTCTGACTCTGTAACTCCAACCGTGTCTCTCTCAACTCTGCTGAAAAACTCTCCGAAGCTGCCTCGAGACATTTGTTTATATGGACACCGACCAACTCCAGGGTGGGGCCTGACGTGGTTTGGGTTCTTTGACAATTCCCAACAAGAATTCTCTTTGTTCTTAGGCCAGGAAAATTAATTACTTCCCATTTTTGGAAGACTAATCACTTTGTTTCGAGGGTTTCTCCCTCATCCATGAGGGAGGGTTAGAGGAGAGTTATTCTCCTAGACTCTTCCTCTCTCATATTGGTATCTCATTGGGTGTTAACCTCTCCGTCTTTCTCATACATTCACCTCCGCCTATCACCCATGCTACCAGTTAGCCAATGATCTCTCAGCAGTGTGGGTATGGCTAGACTGGCCCTCTTAGAATTATCGAAAATTTTGTTTACAAAATCCTTTTTATTCTTTTCTTTTTCCTTTGGCCAAAACATTTACAATTCCCAGATTGCCAATTAATTCTTTATCATATCCCAAATCCACTTTAGGTCAGACATCTACTGACTAATTAATCATTTGGCTTCTCCGCTGGTCAACTTTCAACTGGGTGGCCATGCCCACCCGATAATTAAATTCTTTATTTTTCTCATGTCTTGAAATTCTTATCACCAGATGCCTATTTTCGACAACACTGTGTCTGACGTCAACAGTTTGAAAAAGTAATAACACTTTCATCCGCGATTTCCTTTCTCATGCCAAGATTCATACATACACCAGATGGGTCTCTTCACTGGACCCAAGAACCAAAATTAAATGATATCTCTGAAAGATAATTAATGGCTATTCTCCAGGGTGGCCCCAAGCCAAATTTTATCCACAGTTGCATGCATTGGCCGGCTTTGTTTATCTTTTAGAATTTTGTTTCACTTCCTTATTGTGACATTGATTAATTTGACAGAATCAGTCTCACTTTTTCTTACTGATTTTCTGTCTTTTGTGAAAAGTATCTTCCTTTTGTAAATAAAATAAATTCTTCTTTTTAATGTCGCTCAGTCTATCTTTCAGTATAGCCCTTTCTCACCTTTATTTCCTGTTTTTAATTTCTATGGTTAATTAGTTAGCCAATTACCATAGCTAAATAGTGTCACAACATGTTTCATTGTTTAATCAATCTACTAAGTGACAAATGCAATGCTACAATCTACAATATTCCAAGCCATATTCTATACTTAAGCTATAAGCCAATGGGACAAGTTTGTTTATCACATAGAGCAGGGATTGGCAACCTTTCACTATGTGTTGACTTAGGGTTTTAAAATCATTGCCATATTTATACATCAAGGTCAATATATCTCTTTTACAATATATTTTATATGGTAATATATACAATATGTAAACCACATTAATAGAAATAAACTTTTAAAAAGTTTTTTTTTTTTTAATTTTTATTATTAATGGGAGTCTAACAAGTGAGTAGTTTTGAAACCGCTAAATATCTTTGCATTATAGAAGTTATTGGTTTGGACTTTGTGATGTCATTTGCAGTTGCATGCTACATGTGGCATGCATGGCGTAGGTTGCTGACCCCTGACATAAAGCATGGGTTTGAAATATGTCAAATGCATTTTCTATGAAAATTAAATTTTTTTTCTTTTTTTTTTTATGAGGAATCATGACTGATTTACTTACACTGGTATTCTCATTTTGAGTATTAGTCATGTTTCAGCTGTTGTACCCTCTGGCCTTCTGCAGGTGTTCATCATAGTAATTATGAAATTCAGAATAGTAGTAAAAAAAAATAATCTTTAACTTAGTATATACTATGATTTTCTATGTCCTGTTTTTCTAATTAATTGGATCTTTGAATCTTAAAACAGTTAATGGGTTTTTTAATCTGACGATTTTTTTTTTATTATTACAAATATTGTTCGAGTAGACATCTGTTTTTTAAAATGTTGAAATTAATGTCACTAGCCTAGAGATCTGAAGTCTTAATAAAGAAAATATGCCTCTTGTTTTTGCTGTAATGACTTCACATACGTTAATGGTAATGCACACTTGGATTGAATTAGTTTCCCAAATTAAAAACGGAATACAGTTTCAATTCCTGTCAAGAACTACATTTTCTTTAGTAAAGCATTGTATTTCTAGTTTTCACTGTTAAAAAAAAGAAAGAAAAGTGGGTGTCTACTCAGATACATGTACCCATTAAAAGATAATATTTAATGGTAATATTAGCTGTTTCCTTATAAGGAAATGCTCAGCATTCATTAACTGAGCAGCCAGTACTACTGTTGGCTGGAATTTAAAAATGTTTCTCTTAAAACAATTTTTCAGGAAAATAGTTTCCTCAAGTTCAGTAACTGTTATCGCTTTTTCCAGTATTGATAAGGGTTTCTTTCCTAACCTTTTGTTTGAAGTAGTGTGGAAAATCAACATATTGGTTATGTCTATTTTCTCTTTGAGTTACATGTTATCCCTTTTAGTTGTTGAAAGTCCTCACATGATGTGGTTTCTCTGATTTGGTATAGTTCTTTATGGTTTGTAAACTGTACATACACCAACCCCTGTGAAAATTATGTGAACTAGTTTCAGTGTGTAAATTCTTACTTAAAGCAAAACAGTTCGATGAAACTATTGCAGTGAGTTAGAACAAATATATCTCCTCTAATTGGCGATAACAGTGAAATTTCCATCACCATGTGAAAAAAAAAATATAATGGATTCTTTGTTCTTTTGTGATTTACAACTAATTTCCCATGCTAAATTTCTCATTTGCATCATTTTTTTTTTCTTTTATCCAGATTCAGAAGAAACAGCAAAGAAAGAAATAGAATTTTTCTTTCCTGGTTTCAACATTAACAAGTGGAAAGATGATGTTGGCCAGTTCTTGAGGGAAAATGGAAAAGTTACCTTTGATGAAAAACGGTGTGAGCATGTACCAGAAAGATAGTCAATTAGTAATGAGCAAACATCTCTTAGCAGTTTTTTTTCTCCAATTACTCAAGTATTCAGTGTTAGATGAGGTCTAAATATCTTCAATGCTGCAATAAAAACCAAACCATTATTTTTTCCATCTTTGTAGGGATTTAATAGAATTTAAATTTTAAAATGATTGTCTTTAAAGAGAAACTTGAATTAGAATATGATTTGTTTAAAAACTACTAATATTCAGAAATATAATCACAGGAGAAAGACAAATTTTGTGACTGCTAGCTTGATTCATATTTTCTTCAAAATTTTTCAGGTATTGCTTGTCTTAATTCTTAAATATTTATCCCAGAATTCAGTGTTTCGATTCCTGTAAAGTAAGAGTTGCAAACAAAACAAATAAGGGTAACACTTAAACTATCAGTTCCATTCAGGTATGTTTATCAAAAATGTGCTACTAAAGTGAAATTTGTACTAAGCAATTCTTAAATGTTCAAATTGATTTCTACTGTTGAGAGTTAGAAACTTACAAATTTTATTATTCAAATTTCAAAATATATTTTGATGGAAATAGCACCTTACTTGTATTTTGCTTGAAATCTTATATACATTATGCAGCTGAGAATTTTTTTTCTGAAACAGAAATCAAGATGCCTTTTTTCTAGCCCAAATACTGAGTAGTTCTTTGAAAATGTGTGGCTATCTCACCATGCAGGATTATGGATTTTTGTATTTAACATTCACACAAAATATCTTTGGTGACTGTGTTGAGTGAAGTTGTCAAAGCAAATAATTTTGTCCTCATCAAGCCAGTGAATTATAACATCAGGAGTTTAACTGAAATGAATTATCAGGCAACTCACAGTTAAACTCATCATGTTAGAGAAAATTTCCTGATGTTCTGATGCAGTAAAATGCATCAATGCAATTGTTTGATAATATAAGAAATTAACCCAACAATTTGATTACACAGAAGAAATCAGTCTGCAAATTGTCTTTTTGGGGGGGAGAGGGGGGTGATGTTGTTACATCCTTTCGTAAAATTGAGTAACAATTTTATCTGTTATAAATTTATCAGGATTTGCAATTTTATTGAAACTCTGAACTTGAGTCTTTGACATATCAAGTAGATGAAAAATTTTGAATTAATGACTTTCAAAATTCATTGCAGTATTATTTGTGTAATAATTTATAAAAATATAAGTTTTTGTTTTCTAAATGCAAGAAAAAAAAAATCGTAATAGACCAAACTTTTGGTAAATTAATTTTACTGTTTTATAATAATGCAATATATTTGTTACTATTTTAAAAGTTTATGAAACATTTTTATTTGCAAAATATTTTTGATGTTAATATAATTTAGACATTTATCTCTTTATGTGGAAAGGCGTGTAAACAATTTCCTTTGACTTATTTTATAAAGCATATTTATAGTGATTTTTTTTAAGTGTAGCTTAGATGTGGTACATGGCCACAGGTATGGCATACTCAGCAAGGATTGAACTTGCTTCTTGGTTGTAATAAATCTGTAAAATAAGCTTGTTAACCATTACACCATGTTGAAGTGCCCAATAAGCATATTTATAAATTATTAACTTGGAAAATTTAATCTTTTTCAAAACATTCAACAAATATAACTTGGATTTATACAAAAATTAATGTAGAATTCAAAGAGGCTTTTAGACATTTCTTTTTGTGTATGTGATATTTGTTATTCTCACAAGATTTCAGCTGATCCATTCTTCAGCCTTACTACCCATTATGAAAAGAGATGAAGACTTAGTAGTGAAACATAAAATTTAAATATTAACTTATTTTACAAATGTTGCTATTATGTATGCAGTACAATTTGTCTTATAATTTGTAAATCCATTTCTTACATATAGTACTCTATCCATAGCTATATAGTTGGGATCTCTGGGGTTCATCTTATTTCTTATCTTCAAAACAATATCAGACAGATAATTATTGTGGATATTACATCAGAGTAGTTATTGACAGTACAACTCTTTATAACTTGAGTTGACCTCTCTCAAAAGAATTTGATGTAAAACAGCATTTAAAATGCGTGACCATGTGAAAATAGCTGCAAGGCAAAAACTGGCAGTCCCCTTAAAGTCAGAATTGAAGTACATGGAAAGACCATATCCAAAGAAGGGAGAGGGGAATTTAGATTGACCAATCATATCCAGACGGAGAAGGGTGCCCATTAGTCCTTCTGAATAATGTCAATGAGAAAACATCAAGTCATTGCATAGATACAGAAGTTAGACCAGTTCAGTTTTCAGTATAGTGTGAGCACTATTAGTAATATAAGTTTATAAGGATGGAATTTTTTAAGAAAGAAAGGAATTGAGATCATCTCCATATTAAAAATTATGGAACAAAACATGCTGCATACATTATTGAAAATATAACTGGTATATTCTTAATGATTAAATTTTGATTTGCCCTACCAAGGAAAATAGTCTTTTCTTAAAGGTAGTTCTGCTGAAGAAGGCAATAAAATGAATCTCCCAAAATATTAAGAGAAAAGAAAAAAAAGTTAGAGTTAAATTTTCTGAAAATAATAAACAATGCTGATTTTTTTTTTTTTTTTTATTATTATTATTCTACTAAACAGAAATTGTTGTATTCCAAGTACAATAAAGTTGTTTCAAGAATTAAAATTTTATAAACATTAATTTGTTTAAGACTGTGGTAAAGTGTCTAAAAATTATTCTACTGTTGATCTTGGATCATTAATGAAGATCAAGCACTTGTTTCTCTACTTATTCATCATTATTGAAATTTGTAGTGCTGCTGTTGCTTGATCATAAACCAATTTAAGATTGTCTTGAGGTTTCTGGGATTTGAAAGATTCCTCTATTTCTCATCTCAGTTTCTTCATGCAAATATTCATTTTCACTGTTCCTTCATAACAGAAGGATAATTACATTTTTGATCTTTCTTCACCGGTGGTGCTAATTTTTATAATCATATTTTGGTTAAATCATTGTTTAGACAATAAAATTCAACATTTACAACAGCTTAAAATAGTGTTGCATGGGTGAAGCATGTCTTTTATAAAAATGTTAGAAATATCCAATACAATCAGCACTAAATGTTCTACTCTTGCTTCTTTCCATATCTAGATGTTAGCTATACTTTTAGTTTAAACTAAAAGTTTTCATTTCAGCTGATTTGCTTGTTTTAAAAAAGACAAAAAAAACATTGAATTCACTGCCTTTTTCTCTAACAACTCTGTACTGTGATTAAAGGAAAGAAAAAGTGATAATTTGAGGATTTTTTTTTTCAAGTTTAATGAATCAATTTTATTAAAATAAAATATTTTGTTACAATCAATTTTTGCTTTTTTTTTCTTTTTAAACTTGCTTAAATGCTTTTTTTCTGCAGCTTGCCTTTTCCATTTAATATCACTTCATATTTATAGAATTTTCCTTGTTTTTTTTTTTCCTCTTAAGAAAACTCAAAGAAAAAAAAATGACTAATTAACAGTTAATGAATTTGGAATTGCCTCCCTTACATTAGGGTGGGGTTATAATTAAAAGTAACTCAGAAACTAGTTGCCCAATTGGACTGGAAATTTCTTTATTTTCAAAGCTATTATTAAAATCCTCTGATATGCAGCTTGTGTTGTTACAGTAAAAAAAAAAAAAAGAAATTGGTTAGGAATACAGATAGCTAATTAACCTGTCTAATAATACAGTTTAGACTAAGTTTTTGTATCAGGCAAAATACTGACAAATTTTAAGCATTTTTAAATTGATAATTACATGGATTTTATTTTTGTCAGTATTTCAAGTGAATTAATTTGATAATTTCCCAGATGAGAAATTATCATACACTGATTTATTCCAACTGGTATTCTCATCTGTTATAACCATTGTATCCTTTATTAGATATATGTTATATTTGGTAATTCAAACTAAATCTTATTTAATCCATGTGGGTAGATTGCTTTGATTTCACTGTCTATGATGGAGGATATTACATTAATTCTTGTACTTTAGCCTGACAATAATTATTGCCTTCTGCTCATCTAAATAAATTTCAATGCTCGCTCTATTGATTGAAATGTGGCTATAAGAACAAAGATGAGGTATCTGGTTTGAATAAATCGGTGTCATATTGAGTAGATATTTAACTAAATTTATTCATTTGATTGAAACCTCATACTTAGTGTAATGTCACACACCAATATAATAATAGTACATAAGTTGTGCAATAGCCATACATTTTTTTGTTGTAATAGGTGAAACAAATGCACAATACAACTTGCTTTTCTGTAGTTGAAAGCTTTTGCTTTATTAAAATAAGAGGGAAAAAAAAAAAGGAGAATGGTTGAATAAAAGAATGGGGCTTATTGCAAATATCTGCCCACTACCAGCAGTAAGTGTTGCAGCATTGAAAAGAGTCTTTGCACAAAAATACTCTTTCCTCTCTTTGTAAAGGCTTGATGGCTATTCCCTGGCCAAATCCACATCAATGCATACTGTACATAATTGGTCCCCTGCCTTCCTTTTAAATTATCAAACTAAAGCCGAGCTTTATAAAAACTCAGATGATTGCAAATTCAGAAAATTATTAGGAAATATATTATGACATGTATTAGTGGCATTTTTTAAATTCAAGATGGTTGGTATTTTTTTTTTTTTGTTAATCTTGTTGGGTTTTATATCAAGAAAAAAAAAAGTTACAGCACTTTTAAGATTACCCCGACATGGAAAATATTTCATTCTACACTTGATCCCCTCAAGAATATCTATGAGAGTAATTAATTCTTTCCCTCTTCTCTATTACTGTTATGGGATAATGATTGGCCCATTTACTGAGTGACACTTTCATATCAGCCATTGGTTGAGTGCTGAGAGATTTTGTCAAAAATAGTTGATAAAACAAAAGAGAAGTGCCCGAGTAAAAAAGGATTACAAGCAGCCTCAACTAATTTCAAATTTCACTAATTTCCAGGCAGACCCTTCACTAAATATATTTTTTCATTTCTGCCATTTATTAATTATGGAATTTTGTATACAAAATTTAGAAAAAAAAAAAAAAAAAAAAAAATTTTTTTACCCATTAATAGTCTGTATCATGCTGCATGATTTTCAAAATGGGCATTTCTCTTTGATGCAGCAAAGGACTTAGTTCTTTCGCATGATTTTTAAAAGGGAATGTGTCATGCTGACAGTTTGAAATAATTCCTCTTGTTTATTAAGCCATTCTCATTCTTGAATTTTATGATTTTTTGGTTTCTCCTGCATGCATGAGGTAAATAAAAGAAATTACAAATGCTAAATTTGCTTTCTCTGAGAGAGCTATAAAATCAGTGTTACAGCTGCAATTAACAAATCTGCTTTATATCTGATAGAATTTGGATTCTGTATTACAGTATTTAGCATTTACCCATTATTCTTCATAATACTATAATTAAAAAAAGAAAAAAAAAAAAAAAAAAAAGACACCTTGCAGTTATACAAGAATCAACTTAGATTTTATTAATCTGACATATTTACCATAGCTACAGAACTATTATTTGATTACAAATTGCTTAATAAGAAACAGGAAAAAAAAAAAAAAAAAAAAAAAAAAAACACAGCCTCAACAGAGAGGCTAATAACATGATTCCATTATCATGCAAGTTTACAGTGTTGAGTGTCAGAGATGTTGCCATATTGTAGGTCAGTTCACATTGTGATTTGCTGCTGATGAGCCTGAACATGTGACTTAACATTATCAATAGATGTGCGTATTTACTAGCTATAGGCTAGGAAAAAAATGTTGAAGATTCAGTAAAGAATTGCATTGGAGGTGGGGTAATAGGCATTTACAGCAATAGAAATGAATATCAATAGCTATTAAGTATAAATTCTGAACAAATCATTTTGCATAAGCTCAAGGTTATTAAAACATTCTCAGAAACTAGCCCAAGAATATTTTAATGATAGTGACCTTATACTAGAGAAAATGACTTAAATACAAAAAGTTCAGTATACACATCCAAGGGGTATTTATGAAGCTTTATGTAGTCTAGCACAAGGCCATAAGTCTTGAGCTCTCACTGGTTTGCAAGACTAGCATGTTAACCAGTGCTCTATGGCAAGCATCCTAACACACACACACACATATATATATATATATATATATATATACACACACATACATACATACAGTAAGTTATTGTTTAAAGAAACTCATTTAACAGTGAATTGGATATGTATAATTTTTTTTTTCTTAGTTTTGTTTCAGTGGTAAGCATATAAGTTTAAGTTATGCCAGTAGTTATATTTAAAAGTTTACCCATTTGGGCTTCAGTTGTTACAATTGGGTGCTGCAAGATAAACATAAAAGTCACATTTTCTCAGAATGCTGCCTCTGTTAACAAGTGCTAAGTAATTAATGTTAGTAATGAAACATTTTAGTTGACACAGGACTGAAATGCAGTCCATATAGAAAGAAACAGAATTTTGAAATAAGAATAAAAAGCTTCAAAATATTTGCAAGTAATTTAAAAATGCACATACCCATTTACTTTGATATTTATAATAAAGCCTAGAAAGTCCTTTTCAATGCAAGACAAATCTTGCAGCTAGAAAGGCTTAGATGCAAGAAACCTACACCAAAGCTGTTAAATTAACAAAACCAATTCCATTTGGCTCCTATTGTTTGGAACTGCTGTGGAAACTAGCACAACAGACATAACTCAGAGAATTTTTTACTTGGGAAGAAAAATTTAATAAAATTACAATTTAGAAACCTTACTTTTTAATGTTTAATAAAACAAAACATACTAATATTTTCTTAAAATGTGAGTCAGTTTAATTTCAATTAGAAAAAGAACTAAATATATGCATTATGCCTTGAATATCATAGGGCATCACTTAAGCTTAAATGTTTAATATAAAATAACAAGAAATCAATTACATGTAATGAGGTATACATCTGTCTAATGAATGCACAGCATCACTGACATTTCATGTCAAAACTCTAATGATCTGGAATTAATCCAGTAAATAAGGTAGATTTAGACTACTTTCTATTTACTTCAATGCGAGTTTCCATAAACAATTTTCAAGAGGCATAAGAACAAAACTAATGACATCTGACTTGTATATATAAGAGCTGAGCCTTTATAAAGTTTACTTATATTACCAAACTGATTCATTCATAGTAACAGCTTATTTGTTTGAAATACTTTTCAGTAAGTATTTCACATTTGGTCATAAACAATTTTCTTAATGGTTTAGGAATTTAAATTTCAAAGTATTCTTATTTTTGTGTCCTGTTTAGGACATCAAAAACATTACTTAAAAGGAGATTGTTATAAGACAGCCCAATTAAAAACATTTATATAGCTGAAGTGATTCAAATTTAAAATGTATTTTCTATACCATGTAAAAAAAAAAAAAAAAAAAAAAAATTTTTTTGCCAATTTCAATTATTGGAAGTAGAAAAGACATGTGAACAATTCAGTATGCAACATATGTAAGAAATTAACAATATAATCATTTCAGGAAATCTTGCCTTTAAAA
The DNA here is from genome assembly GCA_963932145.1 of Acanthosepion lycidas. Taxonomy (NCBI): domain Eukaryota; kingdom Metazoa; phylum Mollusca; class Cephalopoda; order Sepiida; family Sepiidae; genus Acanthosepion; species Acanthosepion lycidas. Next base: position 34,420,410 of record OZ010596.1, read on the forward strand.
TGACACCATAAATTTAGTATCCTAAAAGTACTGGTTAAATAATTGATAAATGCAAATCAGGATTTTATTTTTAATCAACTGAGAGGGTGGGTCGTAACCAGAATAAAATATCAAAATTAAAATCTCCCTTGTTTCCACATACAATTAGACACAAGTTAAGATGACATTGTTTGCCTCTTGATTGTTCATGTGCAAAAGTATTTAAAAGGCACACACTAAAAGCTTATTAGTTAACAGTCATTAATTGTCAGTATGTGACAATATACATGACAACATCAGAACAGGAAGAAATACAATATTCTTAGAATTTTGCTTTCTGCTTCATTAAGAAGTCAAGATAATTTATCAACATAAAAGAATCATGTGTTCCCTGCATAAAGCAATTGATAAGTGATGCAGAGAACAGAAAATATGTTGACAAGACATTTAAATGTCTAGGAAGCAATGTTTTGCTTTCATATAAATATTGACAGCATCATCAAATAACTTTTTTCTAGATTGTGCCAACAAATTAATGCATAAGTGTATACAAGAGAGAAAGAGAGCGAGAGATTCCTTATATTTAATTCAAACATTAAAAGCAAGTATAAATAATTTCATCCTCACCATCTAATTGAAATTAGATGGTTTTTGCCTAAATAGTATAGTTTTCCTACAAAATAAGGGTAGGATAATACTGAAAAGTGTAAAAGCAATAAATCCATTACATTTATTGGTTAGAGGCAAAGCAAAAGTTTATTTCCAATTTAATGACTAGTCAATTTATTTTCTTGCAAGATAATATGGGATATTTAAAAAAAAAAAAAAAAAAAAAAGAGGACACCAAATTTTGATTGACTCTACCATATCATACAGTACCCAAAGAAGCAAACTTTACATTGTAATTTAAGGCACTTTCAATCGCCTCTGCAAAAATCTATAAACCCAAAACGTTTCCCTTTAACTTCTCTGCTACATTTTATTAACTTGTATGCTGAATGTAAAGAGGGGATTTTATAACAAAAAATTTGATATCTTCGAATACAAACTTGAAGGAAGAAAGAAACATTGTATATGATTTAATATCTCAACCTCAGTTCTAAAAGTGATTTACAAGGTTAATGGAATTGCAATTTTTCATTTTTACTTAGTCATTCCCTATGGTTAGTCCCAAATTTTACAACTTTTTCTGTATCAACTTTAAATTCATGTAGATTACCAAATACCTCTATCTCATTGTTCAACAATTGCATCAATGAAAAAAAAAGATAAATGTTTGCTTTAGTTATTTACAACCAGACCCTATGTCAGTTAACAAAAATAAGCTAGGAAATAAAAATAAAAAAAAAAATAAAAAAATCATGAAACCATACCTAATTTTTGAAAGCAATTCAGTTGAAAATGGAAACAAAAATTGGAACAAAGTACTAAAATTGAACCTATGATCATGCTTACTTTTTTTTTTTTTTTTTTTTTAAAACTCTAACCCACAAGGTTTACTAGTATACATTGAAAACAAATTGGCCCCAAAACAAAGATGTGCTTCAAGGAATACTTAAGGACAAAATAGCTTGCCAGCAATCATTATAAAAAAAAATTTCAATTAGTTATTTTTGTCCACAAATGAAACAAGAGAAATACAAAATCAAATTGTAATTTTCATGTATTTACATTTTGAGATTATTGACAAGAATGACAAAGACCACTAATCAAAGATTAAGCCACAAAAAAAAAAAAAAAAAAAAAAAAAAAAAAAAAAAGCATTTTGTACAGCTTCAAATTAGACTAATAAAATGGGTATTTACAAATTATTAATCTATAAAGAAAATATGATAAAGTAGACAAGAAGTTTGTGTTACCTAGAAACACAAGTGATGCAGATAATGGTTTGTTAAATGAGGGGAAGGAAGTGCAAGTACACTTGCTCCTCACTAAATATGTCAATCTTGAAGACAAGAAAATATTTAAGTTCCCAGCATTAAGTAATGATTTTTTTTATTCTTTTAAATTGCAGTTGCAACAATTAGCTTGACAAAACTACAACCTGCTGGAAAGTTGGTAAAATAATTTTTTTTTTTTAATTTTTTATTTTACAAATATCATTAATATGGGTGTGCACGTGTGTATGCATATGTAGATATTAAAAAAATAGATAAACTTGCAATTAAGAAAACAAATTTTCAAAGTGATCTTAAAATTATAACTAAAAAGAATATATATATATATATATATATATATATATGCAGTATGATCATTTAAGCTTTTGGATACCCCAGTTCTAAAGCCTTTCCATCATGATGTGGCTCATGGTTTAGTCCTTTTGGAGCTAATATTTGGAATGTCATTTCAATAACCAAAAGCATTTACTAAATTCAAAAAGTAATGCTAATAAAAAATAAAATTAATTTTGAACTGTTTTGAATAACATTACAAATAGCATGAATTAAAAAAGAAAAAAAATAAGAAAAAACAAAAAAAAAAAAATACAAAAACAAAACCTAAATATTTTTAAAATGAAAAGGAAGATGAAAATGCAGCTGATGTATCAAACTACAACCAACACCAGGCAAGTGCTTATACAAAACTACAAGAACATTAAAGGGAGAGGAAAGAAAAAAAAAAAAAAAAAAAAAGTATTTACAGTAGTAGTTAAATGATAATATAGGATGGCAGTGTTCTTAGGGTTCTTCAAATTTAATGACAACATCTCCCATCTTTCTGGTAATGCTTCCAGTTCGATCCATTTCAACAGTTGATTCCATTAAATGATGCTCCATGCCTAGCAGGGATTCAACATGAGCATTGTAATCTTCTCTGTACTTGCTCACCCAGTCATTACAGTTGGCACACTCAAAGACAATTCCACCTTCATGAGCCACATTGTGGAAAAGAAAGTTTTTGTAGTTCAAATCACTATAGATGCAATCTTGAAAATCACACAGATAGAGCTGTGATGGTTTCTGTAAATCAAAGGCGACACAATCCCGAACAACCATACACTCATTTGGGTGCTGTTGTAAGTAATGGATTTTCATGTCTTCTAATGCTGTTGCAATAGTGTTGTTGCATGAAAGACACTTATAAGCTTGGGCATAGCATAGACTTGCCCTTTTCCCACCTTCTGTAATATCTTCCACATTGTGACTCTCAATCTTGTGCCTTTCCATTTCATTTCTGTGAGGACTTGTGAATAAGCATTCTGCTTGAGGGCAAAAATGCATTGTACGTAAACTACCATTTTTGCAACTGAAGGCTGTAAGGTTGCATTTTGGATGTACAGTTGTTAAATGAAGTTTTATCTTATCTAAATTGACAGTACAAAACTCACATCTGTAGCAGCGGTAACTCAAATCTTCATTGTCATCAATAGCTTTCTCGGTCACCACTTTTATTCCTTGATCTCTGTCTTCGTTCATTTTATGAGCTTCAGCACTGTTAGCCGATACCATGAGTTTCTTGTCTGGGATACGATGTTCTCTATCCATGTGGTTCTTTAATTTGCTATAGTCTCTGCTATACCAAGCACAAAATTTGCAAAGGTACAGAAAAGACATAAGGCTGTCAACTGCTTTTAGGTCACGGACTACAAAACTGTTTTTCGAATGTGAAGACGCCAAGTGACTTTTCACAGCAATTAAGGAATCGGTTTCAAATTTACAATAGTGACAGCCATAGTCATCTTCAACTTTATTAGATTTTTTATTACCCTTTTTGGCATCATTTTTCGAGAGTTTACGTAAGCATTTTTTACCGAATTGTACAGTCATTTGCAGACCTGTTGGCTTGCTGGACTTCTTAGAGTTAGCAGTCATAACAGGCAGAGGTGTACAGCGATCAACATGTTGAATATAAGTGATTGGATCTGTAGACTGGAAGGGACATTTATTTTTGCAGCAGAAGAAAATGTAACGTTTTGCTTTATTCTTTTTAATTCTTCGATCAATGCAGTAGAACTTGCCACCAGGATGGATTCTGAAAACATGTTCCCGAACCTTTTGCATTTCCTTAGTCTTGAATTCACAAGAATTGCACTCGTAAATTTCCATTAGGTTCTTGACTGGCTCAGAATCACTGCTGTTAGAATCAGAGTCAGAGTCAGCTGAGGCTTTCTTTGATTTATCAATTTTCTTTCGTTTAGAAGAGTTGGAATCAGTATCATCCACATCACTTTCATCACTGATCTCCATACTGTCTCGTTGTCTCCGTTTTCTAAATTTATAGCTCCCCTTGCCACCATCAGCTTCATTGTTTTTCTGTGCAGATGTTGATGGCTCAAGAGAAGTTTTAGGGCTTGCAACTGATTGATTAGTTTCACCATTTTCAGAATGACCAGAATGTTTTATGGTCTTTGTATTCCAATTTTCTCCATCAACAGAAACTAAGTAGTTGTCATGGTTCTTACTATATTTGATGTCACTTTCTGTATCATCTCCAGATTGTATCATATTGACTTGCAAGTAATCAGGAAGCAAAGCACAATATTTGAGGGAACCTGAAGTTTCTTGAAATTCTTGATGGACATCTGATGAATGCTTGATTACATCTGCACGAGAAAATGATTGATAGTTGCAGTGGTGGCAATGGAAGCGATGTGATATGACATGTTGCATTAATTCGGTTTTCACTTCTGTCTTGTACGGGCAGAAGTTACACCAAAAATAAGTCATATCAATATTGGAAACGAAGACACCACTTTTCGAACGAAACAGTACAGGAGCACCAACAGCACAAACGACTTCATGCTTTTGTACTTTAAGAACTTTTGAAGCTGCCTTTTCTTTGACATTCATTTCTATCAAAGCACTTGTAAAGTGCTTTATATCTTTCTCGGGAAGCTTACAGTTCCGTGTGGGTGACTTGGGTCGTAAAATGGTACCACCAATATTATGACCTTTGTAATTTGTTTGTGTATTACTTTTTTCAGGAGCCTTAGTGACTTTGGCTGTAGTGCCAGCAGCAAGAGAAAATAAAGCCTCATCATTATTTGTGGGAAATATCTTATTTGCAGACTTGCTGGATTCTGAGATGGCTTTGGATATAAGTAATTGTGGTTGAAGAAGTTTTAATTTGTTTTCATCTGACAAAGACAAAGCTGTCTCCTCAGAGTCAGCAGGAGAATCACCTTGACGTAAAGTCCGTGAATTTGGTTTAAACAATAGGGCATCAGTATTGGAAAGTATTATTTCATTCTTTTCAATGAACTGTTCCAATAAAGTCTTCATTTCTTCCCGTCCTTTTGTCTCAAGCCATGACTGAATAACACTTTTTTGTATTTTGTCAACTTTCTCATTCTCTACTACATTTGGTTTTGTTGATGTGGAAGTCGCTGGCATCTCAGCTGATCCACTATTATCTACAAATAAGTTGGGAGAATCAGACAAACCTGGCAAATCATTATTCTTGGGTAGAGCTAAGGCTTCTGGAGCTGCTGTTATCAACTCCTCTTCTTCCTCTGGAAAATTTAAAAAAAAAGAAAAAAAAAAAGAAAATATATATAAAAATTTAGTTTTGAGCAAGTAGATTGTGATATATCAAAACCAGGTATTAGCTAGAATGTTTTATAAACAAAATCTGTTGTCTATGAAACAATATATGAAAAAACTCGTTCAAAACTTATGAAAAAAAAAAAAAAAAAAAAAAAAAAAACTTATAAAAAGTAAATAAGTATTTCCTAAACAATTTTATGCATGCTTATCTAAGGTATTACTGAAAATTATTTGCCCCTGTGATAAGTAGAAAATAACTATTTAACCAATCGTTTCAAATTCAGGCAAGTTGAGGAAAAAGACAAAAAGAAATTTGCAAGCCTATGTGAAATTTTCTTTGGACCAATGAAAACCTTGTTTTCACAGGAACTACCCATTGAGCCTAGAAAAAAGAACAGAAAATAACAAACCTATGCAAAATCCTTTTTAATAATAATAATAATAATAAAATTAAAATCAACAAGAGAAGACTACCTTAACCGGGTATTGAACTCACACACTTTGGGTTTGTCACTGGATCTAACCAACACCTGGGTATTATAAACCTAATGTTTTCAGCAACCATTTTTACCAGTGCTCATATTGCATGTTTTTTACCAGAGCTCATATTGCAACTTTTTGGCATGTTTTTACCAGAGCTCATATTGCAACTTTGTTATCATTGCTTTTCTCTGGCACTCCTTATTACTGGTTCCCATATTGTATTTATTTCTATGCTTGGTCGGCTCAGGAGATTTTTGCGGCCTAGCATATGTGCCGATTCCTTAAGTTTACGAATTTTCCAATGGTGTTCCTATCTATGATCTCAACATGATCCCACAGGGGACAGTGATCTCCCGTCTCTCTCCATATGTGGTCAGCCACGCCTGATTTTTCTACTTCTCCTCGCGTTACAGCTTTCTGGTGTTCTTGAAGCCTTACCTTGAGGGGGCGGCCTCTCTCCCCTTTATATTCCTTTCCGCAGCTGCACGGGATAGTGTACACACAGTCTTTAGTCATGTTCTCCTGTATGGGGGGGGGGGGGTCTCACTCGAGAGAGATATCTGCGTAGTGTTGTCAAGCTCTTGAAGGTTGTCTTGATGTTATATGGACCGCAGATCCTTTGTATCTTCTCTGATAACCCCTTCACATAAGGCAGGCAGACTGTTTTCTGGGTGTTGTTGTTCTCCTCCTCCTCTTGTACCCGCCTATCCCAGTTTTGGGGGGCAGCTGCCATGTACCCAGGGTAGCTGTTATGTTGTAGGGTACTACTTATACTGACCAATTCTTTATCTAACATCTCTGGGTCACCACTTATGACTTTTGCTCAGTGTTGTAAGCAACGGACGATCCCTTTCTTTACGCTGTATGGATGGTGGGAGTTGAAATTGAGGTACTGTCCGGTGAATGTTGGTTTACAGTATACGGATGTCTTGAACCCATGCTCTGTTCGAGATATTAGTACATCCAGGAATGGGAGTGTGTTGTTACTCTCTTTCTCCATTGTGAACTGTATCGAAGGTCTTATCGAGTTCACATGGTCCAGTAGAACCTGGACATCTTCCTGGTGTGGCCAGAGTATGAAGGTGTCATCTACGTACCTTAACCATATAGTAGCCTTTAGTGATATAGATTCTAATGCCATTTCTTCAAAGTATTCCATGTATATAGTCGCCATTGCTGGTGATAATGGCAAGCCCATTGCTAAGCCCTCATCCTATCGATATATGTGTGATCCCATTCCGAAGTGTGTTGTTTGTGTACAGAAAGTCAACATCTCCATCAGATTATCTATTGGAATACTGGTCCATTCTTCTAGGGAAGAATCAGTGGTCAATTTGTCTGACTACAGAGAGTGCCTCCTCCGTGGGTACCTTGGTGAAAAAACTCACCACGTCCAAGCTCACCATCTGGTTGGATAGGATGGGAGCATCTTCGATTATTTCCACGAAGTGGGCGGAGTTTCGGACATATGAAGGAGACTTTACGATCAATGGGTCAATTATATCTACAAGGAAGCGACTCAGAGGGTGGCACACAGAGCCTTGGCAACTAACAATCGGCCTGAGTGGAATACCGTCTTTGTGAATCTTAGAGAGACATCGACTACAAGCTCATATCTCCCAGACGCTCGAGGATTTCTTCAACAGAATTACTAATGAAGAAGACCAGAGAAGCATTTGCTGCCATATAGAAAGACTGATATTACATAACAGTTCAGTACCGTTTTGTTTCTAATGAAATTTTCCAAACAACCGTACATTGTCTTGCAAGTAATGTTTTCGTCATTCCTTTCCTTCACTAGTCAAGCTTGTTTACTTTGCACTGTTAAAAAGGTATGAAACCATTTATTTTAGTTTTGGGGGTCAAATAGCAAGAGACTGCATTCTCTAGTTTAGAAGGAAAAATAAAATTAAATGAGAAGGAACATCACCCCCATCCACCCCAAAAAATTAGGGTAATGCACATTTTACAAATATTAAAAAGAAAATTTAGAGCTATTATTGTCCTAAAGGAATAAGGTACAAAAAAGTAACAGAAGCAAATATGCAAAAATCTACAGAGAAATTTCACTTACTGTTGTTGCTGCTGACACTGCTGTTGTTGTTATTATCATTATTATTATTATTATTATTATTATTATTATTGACGTTGTTATTGTTATTTGTGTCCTCATAAACTTCATAACCATCAAGTAATAATTCTGGTGCTGTAGCTTCAGTCATTCCTTCTGAAAAAGAAAAAAATTATTAAAAATGACAAAATGCATATGTTAGATAAATTTAGGAAAAAAATTTTTTTTTTTTTTTAAATATTCAAATTTCACATCTTTCATAAAGTAATGGTATACCTCATTTTAATTCATTCTGCATATACATCAATAGCACCATATAAATGTATTTAAATAAACTATAAAGCCTTACTCTAAACAATGGAGCAATTTTATAGATAGGATATTATGAACAACTATAGAGGTCCATGTTAGTCAGCACCTCCAAATATACTTGTAAACTAATCAACTTATAGGCCAACAAATATATTTTTTGTTTAACTACAGAATACCCTATCTTTAAAAGTAGAATTTTTTGGAGCTGTAAACTTATTATTTGCGACTAGTGCACCTGTGCAGTCCAAAATGATTGCTTATTTTTTTATCTTCCAGAGTTATGTTATTGGTAATTGGCTTCAGTGAACAGAAAATTTACTCTATGAACTCTTGTGCATTTCTCATGGTGCCAATATTCCCATTCTTTCTCTTGTTGAAGACATTATTCCATTTGCATTCTAAGGTTTTCTTTTTGTATTAAATTATCTTTGAATCCTTTCAGTTACATATTCTCTCATAGCAGTTCTTGCATTAACTTCTTCCTCAGTTTCATTTTGTCTTTGCACGGCTCTATCTCACAGGTCTGCTCTCCTCCTATTACTCACCCAAGCCCAGTGTCTCTTGAATTGTACTCTTATTGCTTCAGAGCATTCCTGTGAATATCTTTGCCTATCAGCCTCCTGCTAAACCTGTATCTGATCCCAAGATAGACATAATCACTGACTTAGTTTTCACTCTCATTCTAATCTTTCTTTAAGGGAATTTTCCATTTCATGATGTTCACTGGATAAAATTTTCTTAAATGTGCAAAAATTTAGATTTGATTCTACATTTATAGAGCAAATTTGTGTTGAATCTTGGATACCAATGCAAAACTGAAATATATCTAAATATGAAAGCTTGTAATTACACCTACAATATTAACACTAAATTGATCTCTTAATAGTTATTCAATTATATATTAGAGAGCAAGTGTGATGATACTACAATGCCAAATTTTGTCCATTTGCAAGAAGTTGCTACTAGTTACCTGCAGAAAAAAAAAAAAAAAAAAAAAATGGTTTAATCCCAAGGACATTCATGCTGACATGGTTGCTACATTAGATGTTGCTCCAGCTTTGCCAAAAGTGTAAAAGTGGGCAAAAAGCATTGCGAGTATTCACCACATGGTGATAGATGACAGTCGATAGACTATAAATAGCTAATGCTATTAGCATATCCAGTGAAAGAGTTGAGAACGAGTTTGGCATGATGAAGGTTCCTGCTCAGTGGATGCAACATCTGACCTGATCAAAAGAACACTAGCTGATCACATCATAGGAAAATCTGATCTTGTGTGAGGCAGATCCATTTCCTAATCCAGAATGAGTGTTTGAGCCAGAGAAAAAGAGACACCCCGCTTTATCTGCTCCAATGAAGGCCAAGGCTCCAGTTTTTTGGGATGCAAAACACATTGTGCTTATCTTCAAAAGGACCTCACCATCAACAGAGAGTACAATACCAACTTGCTGAAACAGTTACAAAAGGCTATCAAGACCAAACACCCATGAAACTGACAAAAAGGATTGTGCCATCAAGACCAATGCTCCAACACACAAGTCCTTGGTTTCAATGGCTGCCATGCATGACTAGCTTTAAATTGGTTGATCACTCCCTATTCTCCCAATTTGACTATCATCAGTTCCCCAACAGCATCACAATGATTATGTTGTACCTTCTATTCATTACTTTTTCGACCAAGAGGATTAACAGTCTTCTTTCAACAGTCAGATGCAGTTATTAAGAAGGGTTGAAATTAATGCATCCAAAATTTCATAGCTCCAACATCACTCCTTCATAGTCAGCCTATGAACTTTTTTGCCCAACATCAAACTGAGAAAAAAAAAAAAAAAAAAGTGTTTGTTCAACGTTTAAGGACTAAAATGTTCAAATATTAGTCAAAATGAAAACCATAATAGCAATACCCACTCTTAAGCTACAGATGAGCAGGAAAGAAATCAATTTTATTTGAGGTACGACACTGCTTAGGTTTTAATTCATCTTAATCCCTTTCTCTTCTCCTACAAACCTCTATAAACAGGCATTTTTCTCAATAACCTTCCTCCTGTTTTTTTTAGGGAAAACACATACATACATACATACATACATACACACATTATATACATATAATTTCTGGGCACTGATGTGAAAATTGACTATAGAGTATCCTAAAGTTTTCTTTCAACTCCTTGGAAAGGAGTCTTATTTTGCTTTGGTTTGTGTCAATCTGCCACAATATTTTCTCTTTTTGGGGATGTGTGGAAGTGTCTTAACAAAAAAATAAAAAGGTAGTTAAACTAGAAGGAATTGCCAATCCATCTCATTCAGATGCAAGTAGGTTTATTATAACAGTTTTGTTTCTGCAATTAACATTTATTCCAAAAGCTTATTATGAGATGAGTAATTTTCAGTCTAAGATATTTGATTTTACATTGGTAGAATATGATAAAGTCAGGAAATTTCAAATAACCAGCAATTATATGCTTGTAGAAGTTTAATTTATACACAATCATCCTTAATACCCTTGTAGACAAAGCATGCATGCAAAACAAAAAAGGTGACCCAATTTTATCTGGCCTGTCATCATTAAATCACTGACCTACAGCTTATAACTGGTTATTATCCATATTTCCAAGAAACTCAACTGGCCCAGAAATTTTTTTCCTATTTTCAGCTAGGTGTATACAACTGTTAACCAAAATTAACATTTTTTTTACCATAATCATAATGCATAGTCTCAAACACTTTAGCAGCTGTGTGTAAATAAACACATAGCTCCTCTCATATGTGCAAACTTATTTATCAACTATAGAGATCAACATAGGATGAGTAACAGTTGCTACTTGAGGATGATACTAGTAAATAGATAGTTCTAAATTGGAATCACTAGTTCTATTTTTTGCTTTTTATTTTTCCATATTAGTCAACAAGGTTTACTCTATCATAGGGAAACATCACACTGTGGTGAAAACCTAAACATTGATGTAATATCCTAGAAAATTACCTATACAAAAAACAATGTGTTCAACAATTACCTACAGAACATTTAGATAACCCTATATAGCTAATATTAATGAAAAACTTTTCTGTACGATTTTGTAAACAGAATCTACAGATATAAGATTCTGCTTTCCATTTACTTATATTAAAAGATGAAGTAGACAACGACTTAGCGAATTAAATCTCTGCCATGATATAATTGCTCAAAATAAAATGAAAAATAAAAAGTTTCATTGACATTTTGCATGGAAAAGGTGCATATGAGATTAAGTTTTACTCAAAATTTCATTTGGTCCCAATCTAAATAAAATCCAAGATCTTTTTACAATAAAAAATAAAATTTTAATTCCAATTTTACCAGTAAGATTTAGTTGTATTCAAAGTTAAAAACTAGATTTCTCTCTAAATTAAAAAAAAATAATCTACAAATCAAACGGTAACTCTCAAATAAGTACAAAGCATATAAAAGACTAAAATGTAAATAATTCAGACATACTAGAGATTACAGCCATAGTAGGAGACAAACAGATGTTGTTGCTTGAATGTCTAAAATAATATCAAGATAAAAAATCTGCTACAAATCAAATCACTTCTAACTCCTGATAGCAAAGTCAGTTGTATTAAAATTGAGACATGGACACAAACACATTACATTCGCAATACTAAAAATTGGTGCTTAAAAGCTGATAAATGTGGTAAACTATGCCAATTAATTTCCTACTTATAAAATTTATATATTTTCAAAAAAAAAAAAAAAAAAAAAAAAAAAAAAAGAACCACTCTTCAATTATCAAACTCCAACTACATTTAAAATTTAAAGTCAGCTTTACTTGTACTCCAACTATTTCCCAATCAACAGGTGTCTAGTATAAAGGATTTTTTAGAACAATTACTTGCTAAAATAGTTTTTTTGTAATAGTACGGAAATGTCCATAAATTTAAAAATAAAAGATTAATTTCTGCATTAAATAACACTTTATTTTGTAATTTTTTTTTTTTTTTTTATTTGTATATATTTAAAAAAAGAATTTATTTTATGCTGTACTCAGCAATCTTTAATTTTTTCTTTCAATGCTGATCACATTTTCTTTTCTGATTTTGTAACAAAAACTGGATATTATAATCATCATCATTAAGGTGAGCACAAAGACACACCACCACATTAAGATGCAAATGTAATTGAAAGTTGCTTCATTCAAGTTAGAGTATGCTAATACTATTACCATAACAAAAATGGCACAACGATGTGTCATTTTTACTGTGTTAAACCAATCCACAGATATCATAATATTTATCCAATCACAAAAGTTCAAGTGGCATTTTTGAAGCAATCAAAACAAAGAAATCAATTTTTAAACAGCAATTTTCTTAGAACCTATTTTAAATGTCAACATGTAGAAACCCAAAACTCCAATATGTACCAGTTGCCTTTTAAATTTCTGACATTAACTCTTCTTCAGTCTTCATAATCCAAAACTTATTTTTTCAGACATCTCAACAAGCAAGATTATGAAATATTTTCATATTTAAGGAAATCTTCAACTCAAAACTTGAACCTCCTTCCTCTTGCAAAAAAATAGGGGTCAAACACCACAACTTTTCTCGAATATCTAAAGACATTAACTGCCTTTGTTTGAATTGTAATTGGGGGGGGGGGGAGCTGAAGGATTCCAAACTCATTCATTTCTTTCAGGAAAATTTAAATTTCAAAATAAAAACTAATTTGTTCATACAATATTTAAAATTTTATGTTATGCAAGTTAAACTATATAAAGTTTGTTTACTCCTTTTTAAAGTTCTCCCACTGTGTCATAATGGTTTTCTTCATTGCTACTGCTTGCCAAATGTACAAGTTTAAACTACAGCTGAGTACTATATACAATATAAAAAAATTTAAAGCCTCAAAAAAGTAGCCGACATTTTTAAGTAAAGAATAGGGAGTTTTTTGTTTTAAAAAACACAACTAAGACGTTTGTTTATTCTAAACTTTTAGATTGCGTACGTCACAATTTTTAGAAGAATTAAATAGTCAATAAAAATACTTTTGAATGATTTTATTTTCAGCCTTAAATTTTTAGGTGTTATTTAAAATACAGTTAAATTTTCAATAAATTTAAAAAATGTTATTGTTAAAGATTTTAAAATCAACAAGTTTTTTTCTTTTTACCGAAACTATTGCAATATTTTTTTTTTTTTTATATATATATACGTTTGAACTGAAGAGATTTTCCAGAAAGTTGTTCGGACCGGACTACTGATCATTTTTGCTTTGTATAATTAAAAAAGAAAAAAAGAAAAAAGAAAAAAAGAAAAAAAAAAAAAAAAAGAGCGTAAAAGGATCAAGAAGACGCCGTATAAAAAAAATAAATAAAAAAAATAAAAATAAAAAATAAAATAAAAAAATTAAACTTATTCGATTGGTTATATAGCCATAATTTAGAAAAGTCAAATTAAAAATATTTTAATTTTGAACTTAAGGAAGAAAAAAAAAAAAATAATAGAAACTCCACTTTTATCGATTAAAATTAAATTTTCTTAAAAAAAAAAAAAAAAAAAAAAAAAAAAAAGTGGAATAAAATCAGCATTTTTTTCTTTTCAATATTCACATATTCCTAACTCAAAGATTTGAATTTTTACAAAATGTCCTTTTTTTATAGTGGTTGCTTTTTTTCTGATTATTTTACTATTGAAAGGAAAGTATTTGTAAAAAAATAAATTGGGGAAAAAAAAAAATATATATATATATATAGACTGCATACATTTCCACGGCGTATGGGCTAAAAATTTCTAAAAAATCTTCATTCATTCTCCCACTCTAAAAAAGGAAAGAAAAAAGAAAAAGCATAATGAAATAAAATGGTACATATATAAACCAAACTACTTCATATACGAAATGAAGACTACAATCATACAAAGTTAAATAGCTAGCTTGAACGCAAGATGGAAATTGTTTTTTATGCGTATTAGAATCTAATTAAGTCTATTAATAAAATATTTTGAGTCAAGCATTATAAAATTTATTATAAAGACGATAAAACGTGTCACAAGGTGCGATGACCATAGGAATTTGTAGAACTACGAGTAGTAGCCGCCATTTTAGGGATATGGCTTTTTTTATAATCTATTTTTCTCTCCTTCTTCCTATACCAAGGTCCACATTTTCTAGGTTGAAGAGACGGAGCAACTCTCTACAACTGTTAGTTATCATCTGGAGTTAACATGGTCATCAGCAACGGAGAGAGAGAGAGAAGGAAGAACGTCTGAGAAGAACAAGCAGTTAGAATAAAAATAAAAAAATAATAAAAAAAACGACTATTCAAGTCGACAATTAGGAAGTAGATCACAAAACTTTGAGAAATCTTTGAATTTAAAGAACATATCAAAACAAAATTAGAGAAAAGCCCATAAAACATTTAAAGAAAAGAAATAAAATATTGGTCTTTTTTATCATTTCGGATTTCCAGTTCATTAATTTTTTATTGTTTGTCTCTTCAAGAACCCAAAAGAAGTTTAATAAAAATTTTAAAATCAAATAAATATTCAAACTAAAAAGATTAAGACTTTAAAGAAAAAAAAAGAAAAAAAAAATGACTGGGCCTCGTATTTGTTTTAAAATAAAATTGGACAGCAAAATAATATTTACTGGGATAAAATAACAATTATTAAAGGGGGGGAGGAACTTTAGAAACAGAACTTGGCGAGAAAGAAAATTGTGAGTGAGTCAGCCACGAAGAGTACGTTTAAAATGACAGTATTCACAAAAAAAAAAGAATTAAACTGAACCATGTGTCCGGAACTTCTGTTTTCCGAATGAGAAAAGCATAAATTTATAATTACAAAAATAACAAACTAAGCCGATTTATTAAATCTAAAACACGAATCACTCTTAAAAAGCGACAAGCCCGGTCGCGATCACAATGAAATGGATACAGCATAAACCACCATGATTGCATGCGCGCATAAAGGGAAGTACAAACTAGTACATCCGTGGAAATAAGACTTAAATTTTTTCTTTTTAAAAAAAGTAATTAATCCATCCCGAATTAAAAAGGTGGCACAAAATATGGTTTGTAAGAAATATTTTTTAAATAATCATTCTGAAAGAGAATAAACGATACTACTCACTATTATTTTCCTTCAAACAAAATGTTAACTGACTGCCTTTGTGTGTTGGTTGATGTTGCTGATGTTCTGGAGCTGCGGCGTAAGAGCAACGTAAAGAGAGTAGTAAAGCTACTCTGTAGCGTTGCACCAGTCTTTGTTATATTACAATAGATAACCAGTAAAAATATAGAAAGAGGGCTGAAAACGAAGTATAAATAAGCAGAATGAGCTCAGGCCACTTTTTTTCCTCCTCGACTTACTAGGCTCGCTATGGCTAGACTTTCCCGCTTCTCAAGCTCAACATGGGAGGAAGGATTTTTGATTTTTGTGATTACTTACATCAAGAGGAGACAACTCTTTGACAGAGCACTGATTTTAATCTGATGGGCAATCATTTCGATATCACGTAATAAAAAGGCAAATATATCTTGATAGAAACATTTTTAACATCTACTCACCACTAGTTTCCATTATATGTTCTTCTTTTAATCTTCTTTCGGTTTATTTATTTTCTTTTGGTCGTTTACTTTTAGCTTTTGTTCAGGTATTTATCTCTTGTGTGAGTGCAACTTACTGTCAGAAACAACAATAACAACACTGAAATATAATCCAGCATTAAACAACTTTATAGTTCTTTTAAATTTTTAATTACAGATTGTTTTCAACTTTTATCTACTATTGTTATTTTTTGTTGTTTTTTGTTTTTTTTGTTTTTTTGTTTTTTTTTTCTGCTATTAATGATAGTTAAATAATTTTACGCAAAAAAAAAAATTAAAATATTTTAGACAAGGTTACTCACAGCACGCAGTATAGCCACAAAGGGAGATAATTCTCTGAAAGGGCGACGTACACCTATGAATCGTTTTATTACGTGTTAGAAATTTTAAACAACCAATCCTTTTTCTAGTTATTAACGGCTACACTTTTACAAGACTTTCAGTTTTGACACCTTTCTAAATAAGATGTGTTTGTTTATTATTTTATTTTTATTATGAATTTTTAACTTTAAATAACCTTTTTAGATAATCAAATAATTAGCATAAATTATTTATGTGCGTATAACTGAATATTCTTTGAATCTTTAACTGGGTCATTAATAATACAAATATTTTTTCAGAACTAGTATGTCGGAACTTATTCCATCTTTAATCAGCGTTTTTGTTATTGCAACAATAACGATAATCAATTTTATGTAATGAAATGAGTTAGTCTATATTTATTACGTACGGCCATTTTGTATCTAGCTAATGTAAAAATAAAGTAATAATCAATCTAATTGGCTAGTTATTATTTAAAATTTATGTTTTATGGGTTTATCGTGACGCAGTAAATAATAATGCAATAATTGCAATAAAACAATGTTGAGGACAGAGGTATTTTTGAAAATTATATAAACTGCTCATATTGATAACATTTTAATAACATTTTTTTTCGGGCAATTTTTTATTTTATTTTAATTATTTTATAATTAAAATTTGTAATTTTATTCGCATATTCCTGGCAGACAATTAAAAAAAAAAAAAAAACTAATATCAACTGTGAGATAATTGTTTATTTTTAATTAAAGTGAGCAACAAAAAAATTATGGACAATTTTCTAGGTGATTTCCTTTTTAAATGCAACACATAATTTGAAATAAGGAGGAGATAGGTTCGCCTATCGTCTGGTTTACGCTTCACTTCACCGGTCTTTTGAACAGGAGTAGATGTTTATCCTTTGTTTCTTATTTAGAATTAGGTTGCCGGTTCCTTCTAAAGTCTTCTCACTCTTTCACATCCAGTAGCCCCTTGCGTCTTAATGCTAATATTGCTTTGCTTGGGGTGAATTGATTAAAAATAAAATATATTTGATTAGAGATTCAAAAGCCATAACTTAGAATTTCCCCTGGAAATCTTTTGTTATGAATTTTATTTTTCAAAATGTTTTAAAGAAACATTTTTATTAAAATGTAAAAAAAAAATTTTTTACAAATATTTTTTGTTCCAAGTTATCAATGCTATTCATGAGTTAAAGAATTAAATTTAAACCCTACAAAAATTATAATGCAATAAACGGGCTTCATACTAGAACAACTTCTAAATCACCTACCTCTCTTAAAATGAGAAGGGTATTTTTTTTTTTTTTTTTTTCGTGCAAAAAATATAAGTTTATATTGTAATTTTCATTCCTAAGATGGTTGCAGTAAAAATATTATTGAAATGCTTGTTAATCAGAATATCCGAGATGAATAAAGTGAATTTTAATTATATTTATTATAGTTTATCTTTGTGTACAACAAACTTGTACTCTTTACCTGCGTAACTACTGTATTTCCCGTGTGCTAAGACGCTACAGGTGGTAAGATGCACCATATAATTAGCTAGGTATTTTTTGGAAAAATATTTGAGTATTTTTAATAGCTTTCATATTTTTAAAAATACTTGAGGATTATTCTCCTACTCAAAAAATTGAGGAATTAATTAGCACTCATGCTCAAATTGTTTCGTTCCATACAAGTAAAACAGTAGCACAAAGACGAGGATTCAGTTAAGTTTAAAAAGTAAATTCATTTGCCGGTATATATTCTTCTCTTTGCCTCGCACATTATCATCTTTGTTAAGACAGTATGTATCCCGTACTACTATGATGATGATCAACTGCCCATGTTGTTGTTTTTTGTTTTTTGGGGATTTTTTTATTACTTTCTCTAGTTGTGGAAATTTTGATAATTATGTATGTAGTAACATACTCTATTTTCGCTTTCTTATTTTTTTTTTAATTCTTTCTCTTGCTTCATCCATTTCCGAATCATTTTTTTTTTTTTTTTTTAGATGGGTGGCGACTGGCGACCTATATTGACTCTAAGTTAGTTGCCCTTCTTGGCTTTTTTTGCCATATTTTTTTTTTAGCAAACAAACTCTATTTTAGTACTTGTAACTTGAAATGAACAGCGTGTGCCTGTCTTCTCTGCTTTGATACCATTCTGTTTATTTGTGGAAGGGTATGTTCTGCTGAATAACTGTGCCGACAAGATTGTTGACGTCGTCTGCTTCGATGACGGTAGTTTGCCTGCAGATGTTATCGGTGAGGCACTATCACCATAAACAAACATGGCGGATAGTAGATACTGACTAAGAATTGACAGTACATTTGAAATTAACGGTAGGCCTATTGAGCTAACAGTTTCTTTCAATAAAGTGCAGTAATAAGTCTGGTATTCTTGGTGTACATATGAAACATAAATGTCAGCTGGGGTTGAGATTTGTGAAGATACCGTTCGTCTTTTAGACATCGTATGGTGTACTGTACGATATGCTTTTTTTATTTTATTTTATTATTTATTTATTTTTTTTTTTTGAATTATGAACGAAAAACTTACGGTACCAGTAGGAAGCTACCTATCATCAATACTCGAATATATATATATATATGGTAAACTAGATATATAGTATTTATTATATATACTATGAATAATAATTGAAGGTTTATGTCAGGGGTTCATTAATTGTTTGTGACTGCAGTTCGTGTCAGTTGGCAAACTCCTCTACAACTTGGCCTTTTAGAGTGCTAAGACTTTAAGACGCAGCGGGATTTTTTATGACATTTTTCATGAAAAAATGAGTTTTATCACTCTTATCATACGAAAAATACAGTATGTAATATAGTTATTATTAAACATGAAAATAAAAATCCAACCCTATGAGTGTGAATTTACAAGAGTTCTGTTTTTTAGTTTTTATTATTATTTTTTTTTACCATTGAGAGTTATCCCACTTTATCTACGAGGACGCTCACGAGGTGACGTTCTCTTTAGGACTATATAATGAAAGCACATAACCACTCTCACTCTCTTTTCACATTGAAGTGGAATTCGTGGAATTTCTACCCTCTGGCAAACCGACCAGTTAATTTCAAAGAAACCACATGAACACACACACACACACACACACACTACAGTTAAATATATAAACGTTTTCTTTCTTTTTTTTAATTATTTGTATACATTGATAAAATTGTTTTTCACAAAACTTATTTTGTGCAAAATTATAAGAATTTATTTGTAGGGATAGAATGGGAAAAGAGAACATGTCACCTCTCTTATCCTGAATGTTAAACAAGGCACACACAAGACTCAACCACTTTGAAAAATTTAAAAGAACAAAGATTTATTACAATACATATTTAAAAAAAAAAAAAAAAAAAAAAATGAATACAATATTTTAAAAACAAGAGCATGCATAAAAATTTCCTTTTGTGTACCTTATTCAAAAAATAAGACTGGATAGCATTTCAAGCAATATACAAAACTTAAAGAAAGATTACAATACAATTTTTGAAAATGAAAAAAAACTTTGAGAAGGCAAAGCAGTCACTTATGTGTCATGCATGATACATGCTTAGGTGATCATGTATCTTTCAATACATAACTGATAGGGCAGATTTTTTTCGCAGTAGGTTGCCATTTCTTTCTGCAGTAGACCAGTTGCCATCCAAGGCTATAGACCCCAGTCTGTCCTGCTATTTACCCATAGGTGGGGGGAAGAAGACGATTCATACCTTTCCTAAGGGTATTAGCACAAAAGTAAATGTAATAAATTTGAATGGAATTTGAAATTTTTTATAAGTCAGAAAATACAAAAGGGGCACCCACCTAATTGTAAGATGAAAAAGAATGTCTCCACATGAAAGGAGCTTAAATAAATTTGGAAAGACTGATATCATAGGGAATTGATTTTTTTTCTTTTATGGAAAAGATCTGTTTAACAGGTTTCAGTTCTTTCAAAAATTCTTCTCAGGAAACAGACAAAATTGATTTCCCTCCTGCCTTTAGGATGAAATTTTGATGTCTGTTTTGGCTGAAATTTAGAAGATTTGAAACTTTCTTTTGCAGTCAGCAGACTCCATCCCCAAAGAGTGACTTCATCTTTGAATCTTCTTTCTGCCTTGAAATCTGATTACATTTTGATTTTATCAATTGGCCTGACTCTTTCCATAGGAGAACAGGAGGCTCCAGGGACAGACCTTGCTTTCAATTACAGGAGCTCACATCTCTGACTGCTTAATAAATAAAATATTTTTTTGAATTCAAAAAATGAATCGGCAACAGTCCACATGGAAGAAATAATTTTGATGGTTCTTTAACCACTAATTCTAAAAATAGAAATTTTCACAGACAAATTAGCAATGTTTTACAAATTGTCTGACTTTCTTTTAGATACACTTCTCTAAAAAGTATGTATAAACGACAAATCTCGATGGTTATATTATTTTTACACCTTTAAATTTATTTTAATTATTTTACATTGCTAAAATATAATATTTTTTATAAAATGTAAATATAATTTTCTTCTTTTGTAAGTTGTTTTATATATAATATATATATATATATATATAAAACTCCTCCATGTGATGAATTTTTGAAATGTTAAATTCATTTACTTTAAGTGATCATCCTAATCAGCCATAATAAATTACAATTCCTCTTGCTACAGACTAGTGACCAACAGCAACTTTATCCAACAAATATTGTAGTACTATTTGCTACAAAACCTCCTCATTACACTTTTGCTTTTTGCCCAATAACTAAAAAAAAACTATTTTCTAAATAATTTCATGAGACCTTTCAATAAGTACTACTCTTTCAATGTAATGTGTAATTAAATACAAAATAAATTTTTTAAGGGTGGACAGAAATTATGTGGACAGTATTATGTGTAGCAGCCACCATACCCTGTTTGGACATATACAGATGTTAAAAATCCTATTAGCAGCAGCCACTCTTTTCAGTTTTTTGAACAGGCATAAATAAAGCAGTGTGAATTTCAAGAGACTAGCTTTCTTTCCAGACAGCACCACAAATGAGGCAGGATGCCAATCTCCATGCTCCCAGGACATATGATTGGCCTAGACACTATATTTGCTCACTCCTTTACTCAGCAACAAAGTAAGTCTGACCATATTCATATCTTTTTACAGGTATTATCATAAGAAAATTTAGTCTGAATTTCTGGGACAAGAACCTCTTATTATTTACACTATTTACATTTGGTCTATTGACCTCATCTTTGTTGTCATCACAGCATTTCACCCATTGTACCTTCCAGCCTTCATCAGGTGTATATTGATCCAGGTAACAAATAAGACATCTACCTGAAATGAGTTAATTTCAAATCCAACAGTCATTAACAGCTTTAATACAAAAAAAATGTTTTTTCTTTGATTCCAACTGGAAGACAACAATGTAGCAAGTACACTAACAGCTTTAATACAAAAGAAACACAGTTTTGTCTTTTATTTTGACCTGAAAACACCAACTTAGCACACAAAAACTGATGTAATTGAATAACCTGTCACCACCATGAGTGACTACACTATAGGTAGTAACTACCTATAAGTATCTGTAAGTCAACGGACTACAGAGACTAGCTGGGATCTATTGAGTACGACTCAGACTTACGCAAGAACTACTGACCTTCCAATAGTAGCACTCACTACTGCATTGACTTGCGACGACCTTGTGCATAACTGTTACCTTTATTCTTATTGTACTGGTTTTTTACAATAAACCTTTATTTATTTTATCCACCTTGTTTTTCAAGTACATATTCCTATTAGCACGGAATATAACAAAAACGAAATGCATTGTCATTAAAAAGCTTTTCTATTCATTATCTCATTTCTCTAATTCTATTTGGATTCTATATCCTACTGACAAGCTTATATTTATATATAATTTCAAAATGTCCATTATTAAACATTAATGTTCTTTAAATAGAAGTCCATAACTATTATTGACCAACAATAAATGTAGACAATATTTCAAGTAAAATTTGTAAAGTTTAAATTCTTTCACAAATTTTAATCTGTACAGTATTATTCTTTATGTTCTTTTTCAAATATTTTTCATTTTTTTTTCTTCAATGCCATGTACCTTCAGAAGTGCAAATGCATTTAGTTATTCATAACAAGAAAGGTATAAAATTGTGTAATGGCTTATGGTTCTATTATGTTAACAGAGAGGTAGTTACTATATTACAGGATTATATTTTAGAAAGAGCACTCTACAAAAGATTTCCTGTTGTTAATGGAGTTAATTCTAGAATCTTTTATTTTTGTAAATGCCATATTCTTTCATGGCTCTCTACTATTTCCTTTTCTTTATTATCTGCAAATTGCCATGCATTCTTAGGGAAGATAGTGGATTTATGTTGCCTTTGCCATGGTTTGGAATTCAGAATTTTTCCTCTCTTAGACTGGCTACCAATTGAGGCTAGGGAGTCCAGTCTGTTCTGCTATTTAACCTATAGCTGGGGAGAGAGAATAGATGGATTCATGCCTTGTCTAATGGTACTAGTACAAAAGTGAATACAACAAACTGGCTAGTTCCACTTTCTATGTCAATATCTATTACACTACCTGAGCAGCCTAGTAAATTTTGTAATGTTAAATATTCTGAAATAATAATAAAATAAAGGATCAAAGACAGTTTCCAAATAATGGTATACTATACATTTTGGTTAATATACCATGTGTAGGAGAATAAACACACACACACACACACACACACACACACACACACACGTGTGTGTGTGTATTTGGGTAGCAATCCATCTTTAATATTTCATTAAAAACAACTGACAAGTTACTGCGAATATGCTTTTTATTTAATTTTTCTTGTGTACATTTAAGTGTTTTTTTTTTTATATAAAATGTCAAAATTGTCCAAACGTGCTGCATGTCTGAGCTGTTCTTTTAGCCATTAACAAGGATGATTTTTATTTTTATTTTTTAACTGAATGTATGGACTTTTTATATGTATCCTGAGTTATAGGAATGAGTTTTTTATTTTATTTTATTTTATTTTTTTTTTCCAAAAACAGTCAGCACATTGTAGCCAAGTTCATAGTTGATGTTATTGAGTGTTGGTTTTTTCTTTTTTATTATTAGTGCTTCCATTATTTTTAGCCTTTTTTTACATGTAGATGAGGCTATTATACTTTTATTTTCTACATGTTGTGGATGGAGTTTGGTAGGTCTCTGTTTGTGTCTAAATGGATCCTAAATGAGCTTTGGTAAGTGAGGTGTAAGGTGAGCCTTCTTGATAGGCATGTATTGGTATATCCAATCTTATTATTCATGAATTTGGTTTGACTAAGAATGCATTTCCTTAAGAGGCATGTGAATTCATAAATAATATTGGTTCTCTTTAATTTAGATCTTGCAAGTGTATTATTGTTGATAAGTTTAGCTATTTAAATTTTTATAGTAGATAATTTTCTTGTTCTGGTTGAATGGGGTTGTGCATTTCTTTATAATGTTTCTAAGAAAAATTAATCTTGCTTATAGTTAATGTGTATTTGGCTTTTATAGAAAATGTTAATGTTATTGGTTTTATCTGTATATTCAATATTGCTATTAGTTACTTTAGAAAGAAATAGTCTAATCTAGTGATCAATATGGTAGTTCAGAAAACCATTGTTAACAAGCATCTTGTAGCTAAAAGGTTGTAAACTTTTCATTTCTTTTCTTCAAAACAATTCCCAAAATCTACTTCCTCTCAAATACTCTACTGATCGCAGCAAGTAATTTTGTTTCTGTTGCTTCGTTCTGCCCATTTTTATCTCTTCATTCACAGCCCAAATTTACATATGTGAAAAGATAATCTTTTGAGAGAGTATCTGACTCCAGGGTCTATCTATTTTAAATCTGTAACCCATGTAATCACATTTCTTTCCTTTTTGGGCAGTTTCCATGAGCAGCATGTTTGAAGCTGTGTTCACCCTAGAGGTAAGTCATTTTCTTCTAGCATTACAAAAAATGCATGTAACCCTGGGCCTCTTTGCTCTCTGTGGTAGTTCACTACACATTTGTTTCACATTGAGTTCTTTAAAGAAAGGGGGATGATAGGATGAATTCTTGTACACTCTCTTGAGGAAATTTTTTATAACACTCATTTTATATCTAAGTGGACATTTACTCACAAAATTAAGGTAGCAAGAATTTCTACTAGTGTTTTTTTTTGTATAACAAAGTAGTGAATGTGTTACTACTGAATTCTACAAGAACATCTAAGAATGAGAATTTATTTTTTGTTCATATGTAAATTTAAGGAAAGTTTTTTTTTTTCAAATCTGATTGGGATTATCAATTTCTTTTTTATTTTCAGCTAAAATAAAAATCATCTTTATAACGGGCATATATTTTGGGTTTAGTAACTTTTTTAAATATCTTGTTTTCTATTTGGGACATATAATAGTTAGAAAAGCACAGACTGGATTCATTCTGGTCTTTCTTGCTGGCCTAGAGGTGTTAAGTTTCTATACTTTTGAACATGCTTGAGAATTAGTTGTGAACTTGGCTAATGATAACTCAAAAGTCTCTGTGTCAATTTTTTTGATTGCCCAAATTATTTTTATTTTCCAGCATTCTTTTCTTTTTCATTTTTTTACAATGGAAGTTATGCAAAGTTTTAAAAGAAAGTGCAAATGCCTTATTTTAATTTGAATTATTTTTATTTTTGTTTATGTACAGTAAAATCCTTGACAACTGGACTAAGAAGGCCTTCCAGATATGAGGAATTGGTTACAAAGTCCAGATATGAGGGATCATATTTAGATTAAAATAAAAGAACTGAAATCATGTTTAACATTTATTTTCAATGTTTTATAGTAAACAAAATAAGAGTGAAATATAGCAGAATTGACTTTAAGGAAAAGAAATGAATTATGTAATGTTAACAAAAATTCATTAAATTAAGTATGCCACATATGCAAAACAAATAATGTAATGAGGATTTTTTAATCGCTGTTGCATGATGATTCTTTCCTTTCTAATGTCATTCCCAACTTTTTCCACATATTGTTTTGCTTTTGTTCTTGAAATTTTTTAAATGAAAGTCACTTTTTAACTCTGTATGAATTATTGCAATTGTTATAGCTGAATTCTGGCTTTCTTTCCATAAAACTAGCAACCTTTTCCATAGCTTTTTCAATTTCAGTGCAGGTTTCATCACGAACATGTTTTTTATTTACTTGTTGATTATGACAGTGTGAATGCTGGAGAATAGTTTCCTTTTAAGATTTTATATCATACAATGTTGACTTTCCTATGTTGAACTCAGCCATTAGTTACAATGAATTTTCACCAGCATCTAGTTTGTTTAAAATTTCCACTTTTTGCAATAACTCTAAAATTGTTATTTTCCTCTTATTCCCATCATCTTTTTCACCAATACAAGCCATTAGGGTGAAATAAGCATAAGCAATTATCCAAAGTAAATTTCCTGAAAAACAGAAATTTCAAATCAGTTACATATCACCCATATAGTTCAAATATACACATCACAATCATGTCCAGATGTGAGGGATTTTGGATATGGATAATTCCAGATATGATCAATTCTACTGTATTTTATTAAAACCCTTTTTAATGCTGCCTACATCCAGTGGTGTAACTACATTTAGTAGTCTGGTCTTCAGGGTTTTAAGACAATGTTTTAACCTCAGGGCTACCTCTGTGCTGGTCAGTGCTGACACTGGTCCAAGCTGGTTGTTGGTCGCTGGCTGCTTTGATCCACACCAATTTTGCCCATGTTGTGTTCTTGATCTCAGAGCAATAGAAAGTTGAATGTCATAATAATCACAGTCCTGGTTCAAGCCATGGCAGTTTCCACATTAAGGGAAGAATGAAAAAATAAAAACAAAAGATTCATTGGGTTAATCTTCAGTTGTTTTATATAAATCTTGGTACTACAAAAATTAACCCTTCCCACATCAATCTCTATAGTGACACTGTACCTCACCTAAGGTCTTCAGAATCAAGAAATCTGGTGGCATCTGACATGGATTCCAGAAGCACTTGATATGGGATTTACATCCCAAATCTTTGAACTCTCAAAGCTATCTGCTTATATGCACTTAAGCCCAAAACTGGTGTGGGGCCAAAGGGTTCTAAGGATTTGTTGATTCTTCAGCCCTCACATTAATCCCAATTAGGGTTCTTTGTTCTCTAGTTCTGCTTTCTTAATCAACTTTCCAAATTTGGTGAATTATCCACTTTCTCGAGAGTAGTTACAGAGATTGCTGTCCCCTAAACTTCAACCTGCTTCACTTTAAATTCCACACCACTACTACACACAGGTGTGCCAAATTCTCTCTCTTCCTCCTCCATTCTTATTATTCAACCTCAGCCTACCTTCCAGAGCAGGCATAACTGTCTTTGTGACAAATCTAATTTTTTTTTTGTGGGGTGGGGGCAAAAGAGTGTAGTTTCATTCTAGACATTTTAATTCTCTTGATTCCTCAAAGAAGAGATAAAATTATTTCTCCATTCTTGAGCTAGTAAAAATATAAACCTGATCACCTGCTTATCAATGATAGGATCTGTTTTCATAACTTCAACCCTCAAAAAGGGTTTGTTCCTTGTTTACTTGTCCCCAAGTTCCCAATTCATTTTTGTCAGCAACAATATAATCCAAACCTCTCTCTCCTGCCAACAATATTTGCTTGCTTAAAATCTCAAGGAAGAGGTAAAATTATTTTTTCATTCCTGGGCTAATCTCTGTCCAGTGAAAATATAAACCAGATCACCTGTTCGTCAATGACCAGATCTATCATAACTTCAGCCCTCAAAAAGAGTTTTTTCTTTGTTTAAATTTCCCAATTCATTTTCATCAACGAAAATATAAGCCCCATCTGTCTTTCTTCTCATTAATGATATGTGTTTTCTTAATTCCCCAAGGAAGAGATAAAACTATTTCTCCAACTCTGTTTTTGTTCACATGCCAGACTCTTGATAGATAAAAAAAAAAAAAAAACTTTGGGAGAAAAATCCAGACAGTCCCCTTTTCACCAAAGAAAATATCTCCGCTCTCTCTATCGCTCTGTATATATATATATATATATATATATATATCTTCTAGCTTATATTCCATTTTAAGCTTAACCCTTTGTTGCTCATAATTAACATTTAACTACTTCATGGCCTCAGCATCACATTATTTTTATATTTTATTTTTATCAGGACTCACTACAAAAGATTTACAAACTGACATGTTTGATATTCAAGTTATCAGGCTTCCCCTTAGTAAAAAATAATATTGTTTCCATTCCTTCCCCATCTTTTGAACAGGAGTAGAGGTTTATCCCTTGTTTCCTGTTTAGGATTGGTTTTCTGATTCCTTCTAAAGTCTTCTCATTCTCTTTCAATCACAATAACTCCTTGCATCTTAGTGGCATTATGCCTTACTTGGGGAGAAATGATAAAAAAAAAAACTTTAAAATCTTAGGTTATGAAACATTATTCCTGTTTTATTGGCTTTTTTCCCCTATTTCTTTTAATTTCTGTCTGAATTTCTGAGATGAGTTATCATTAATAACACTATTGTCCTCATATTTGTTGTTATCACAACGTTTCAGCTGTTGTATCCTTTATCTTTCATCAAGTATATATCAATCCAGGTAACCTTCAGAGATTTCTGAACTAAACCCTTTGTTGAATTTATTAGTGTAGACTGTTCTCATTCCACTTCCCATGTCTAGGGGTGTCTCATGTCATTCTTATTTTTAGTATGGTTCAATTATTGCTTGCCCTGTTTCCAGTGAGTCAAAGTACACACTGCCTATCTCAGGGATTGTCACCAAATTCCTGAACCAACGTTTAATCAATAGGTTATTCAGATCAATATACACGTTGAAGGCCATAGAGTACTGTGTGAGAATTGGCCGGAAGTACACACACACACACACACACACAAACTATCAGTTCAATGGGCAAAACAGTAGTACACAGTCTAATAGGCAAATCAATTCCACAAATGCTGACTATCACTGTTCCTCAATCTCAGGTAATCAACTTCTCTCGCTAAAAATGAGTCAAGATTTATTGCATATTGTTATGGGACCTTACCCATAATAACATAATGGACTACTCCATATGTAATAAATACTGCGCCTCAAGAGGAAGCAGTGAGTTCAGTCTGGAGTGAGGTCCATCTGAAGTTTGTCAGTCAGTCAGGGTGAGCGAGTCAGTCAGTCGAGTCAGAGGCAGTCCGAACAGAGTCGCGTTCAGACAAATACTACTAAACCTGATTGTTCATACTAACACTTTCTACTTCTCTGTATATATTCCTGTTTGTAATATATCTGTGCTATTCCATATTCGTGTTCGAGTTCTTCGTTATTGGTTCTACCTTGGATTATCACCGTGGTACAAGGAACCGGACCATAACACATATAAAAATACAATTTTGGCACAAGGCTGAAAATGGGAAGGGGGGATGGTCTGAGGCTGGTCATCACTATCTTATACCTAACTAATCAGATTCACAAGCCAGTTACTTATTACAATTTGCACATTCACCACAAGTACTCATCCATCATCAATCAATCCTCCATATATCACAATACCGCATACTCTCAGGGAACCTACAAAAATGACCTTATGGTATTAAAATTTAATCAACATAAAATTTTATATCTAAAAATCAATAAATGATACACTATGAAGAGGAGAGGATGAACCCCAAAAACTAAAATATCAAAACAAATGCACAAAATAAAGATAACTGATGTTAGTTGAACCTGTCAAACCCTCAAAAAAAGTAAGAGAGGCCACTCTATACTGTCTTTATACTACTAAACCTGATTGTTCATACTAACACTTTCTACTTCTCTGTATATATTCCTGTTTGTAATATATCTGTGCTATTCCATATTCGTGTTCGAGTTCTTCGTTATTGGTTCTACCTTGGATTATCACCGTGGTACAAGGAACCGGACCATAACACATATAAAAATACAATTTTGGCACAAGGCTGAAAATGGGAAGGGGGGATGGTCTGAGGCTGGTCATCACTATCTTATACCTAACTAATCAGATTCACAAGCCAGTTACTTATTACAATTTGCACATTCACCACAAGTACTCATCCATCATCAATCAATCCTCCATATATCACAATACCGCATACTCTCAGGGAACCTACAAAAATGACCTTATGGTATTAAAATTTAATCAACATAAAATTTTATATCTAAAAATCAATAAATGATACACTATGAAGAGGAGAGGATGAACCCCAAAAACTAAAATATCAAAACAAATGCACAAAATAAAGATAACTGATGTTAGTTGAACCTGTCAAACCCTCAAAAAAAGTAAGAGAGGCCACTCTATACTGTCTTTAGACAAAATCAAGAGTCTCTCTTGCTATGAGAGAGGGAAGGATAAAATAAATATGGTTATGGGGAAAGAAAAATTCTTACCCAGTCAAGATGGAAAAGGGGGCCAAAAAACAAACTGGGGAAGTTGGGAATCTCAACTTGGATCATAAACAAAGAAGGAGCCGGGAACAACACTTACACGCATTATCTAGGTACACAACTAGGGTCTATCCTAACCAGGGGAGGGCTCAAAAGGAAACAACTCAATGTGGCAGGGAGACCTAAAAAAGAAAATCAAGGCTAGCTCTGTTCGCACGAACCAGGCTCACCTAAGTCACCCACCTTTCACTGAAATCTCTCAAAAACCAATCACTTTCTATCAGTTTTAGTCTTCATCTTGAGGTGATGCACAAAAAATTGGATAAGATCCTGATGAGAATAACAGTGACTATGTGAAACTTCCTCCAATTGTGTCATTCAAATCACCATTTGGGCCAGGGCCAGCAGAGATAGAATCGACATCTGTTTCACCACAGAATACGGTTATTTTTGTTCTTCTTGTGACTAAATATTCGGTTTGTAGATGAACAGACTTCATGGCCAGGGTGCTTCCCACCAATTTCTTCACCTTTTCGCTCGTAGCCAACGGGATATCTCATAAACATCAACAGTGGACTAATCACTCGGTTACACAACCCGTTTTGAATTTGGTCATGCATCTACCATGTGGAGTCTTTACCCAGACAACATCCCCTTCTTTGTATGACCCTTGAATGTTTTGTGGTTCAAGTAAGAGTATGACATTGATGTTTCATACCTGGATGTGGTACCTATGCAGCACATCAGCCAGTGCTGTGGAAGATGAAAGGCTGTCCTTGGGAATGATATTGTGCAAATAGACTGCCTCTGGCATTGAACATTGCTTTCTGGCTGCAATGGTCTTAATGCTTCTATAACTGTGTTTGACAATCTCATTCCTGGTTGTTGCATAGATGCATTGGAATCTCAAGTGCACCCCCCCTAGCTACTTAAAAAATTCTTGAAGTACTTACAAGTGAATGCAGTGTTGTTATCAGTAAATATTTCAGTTGGCGAGCCCCGTTTATAGAATATTAATTCCAGCTGATGAATGACACTAGCTGAGTCCTGTTGACACAGCAGCTGCCATATTATGAAGTGAGGGGGACTGCAATCAATGAGCATTAGAAAATGACTGTCTCTGTAATGGGCTATGTCCATCACTAACCTGCTCCAGGTTAGCTTTACCCCCAGTGTTCCTTTCTTCCAATGCACTGCTGCTGGATCAATTGACTGGCAGGCTTCACAGGCTTTGACAAAAGATTCGATAATCTTTTTAGGCACTAATGGGTAAAGAGACCTAGCAAAGTATAAGGTCCTCTTCACATGCAAGTTGGTCACTTGATTCTTGTTCGATCTTCTCCCCACAGTGGTGCAGCTTTCTGGCACTGGCTCTTCTCCTTTCCTATGTAAATCCAACCACTCCGTGGCACTCAGGTAAGGCAGTCTACACGGTTTAGACAGAATTTTACCGGCATCACATCTATCATCAAGGCGTATTCCTCTGTCAGTGATCACAATGTCTCTAAGCACTGCCTTACCAGCATCTCACTGGCTGCCTTTGTGTTCACCTGTACCTTCCCAGTAAGTGTATGAGATATCCATTGATGCATGCATGCCAAATCCATAACCAAATGTAACACTGATACCCATGATTGGAGGGCTAGATTTACACCTTTTATTGCTGCATTGAGCTCAGCCAAACTGATATACTTGGCATATTCAGTTGGATGCAACCAACAAGCATCTTCCACAATGCTTCCATTCACTTCTAGTGCCACTCCTGTGGCCACAGAACTTACAACTACCCAGATCTTCATCTCACTGCCATCTATGCACCAGTCTCCTCTCATGGAATCCATCTTGTTTGCTATGGCAACTGTTTCCATTAGCATGCAATGGAGGGAGATATTCTTGACCTCATCATCCATTGGTCACTGTGCTTACCTGCAGAACTTCACCTCCCCGTTTCCATTGGAGGATGCCATTCTCCCCCCACCCCAGATCTGCAGGCCCAGGACTTTAGCTTCAGCTTCTAATCACTCTGGATCCTTACAGACAAGACTCTAATCAGATAAGTGCTGCTGCATGTGTGCTGCAGAAACCAGTTTTTCATTGATGAAAATGTTGTTGATATATGTTGACATGGCACTCTTAACTGTCTGATCTTGATTCATCACTGCATCAAGGACAGCTCTGATGATGAGTAACACCACATTTAATCTGAAACCCAATCGTCTAAGACAAAAATCGCTGACCCTTGAAAAACACACTCTGAAAGAGCCATAATGCCTTATCAACATGGATTTGCAAGTAGATCTTTCTTAGGTCCAAGAGCGATACATCGGCTCCTTGTACAATCACCATGAAGAGAATCAAACTCTTGAGTGGGCCAAGCTCTTTTTCAGTATATGCCTGCAGCCATCCATTATGCTGCCACAATAAAAGTTCTGTGTTGTACACATCCCAAACATGGAAAGCACTGTGTATTCTGGCACTTTATTTTTCATCTCACCAGATGTGTGACCACTCACCTATTTCCACGAGGCAGTGCACGCCTTATTATTTTGGTCAAATGTCACACTGAAGTTGGGCTCATCGACAGAAATGGCAGAACACCAGTTTAGGTTTCTGTCAGGAAACCGCACTTCACCTGATCTGGTTAGATGCACGCTTCCGAGCTCCCTGATTGTGTCAATCCTGGGATCAAATTCCAATGCCCAACTTGAATTTGCCATACCCACAGCACTTCAAGGTCCGCCCATCAACTATTAACACTTCTACTTCCTTCTGCTTCCAAAAAAAACTATATATCAGTCCATTGTGCAAATCAGTAGTACACAGACCAATAGACAAATCAATTCCATGAATGCTGACTATTACCATTTCTCAATCTCAGATAAGCAACTCCTCTCACCAAAAACAAGTCTCCTCTTTGAATGAGCATACTGTGCTTTTATGCAACTGATCAGCCATCGCTTGGCCAATGAGCACCCAGAACCAGTCAATAAAAATGGCTACAAGCAACTCCACCATTTCTGTCCACATGAAGTGCTGCCTGATTCACCTTCAGTCCGAAGCATGCCAACACACCATCTCCACACTTCATAGCAAAACATACACACAACTTTGACCATTTTGGATTGCTGAGGTAAGTCATCACTACAGGTACAATGGTCAAAATGTTGTGATAACAACAAAGTTGAGGACAATATTCTGAAAGTAAATAGTGTAAAGGTACATGGCCAGATAGTTAGAATATTTGCTTTCCCACCATGAGACCAAAGTTCAAATCTCACTATGGTCTATTTGTCAGGAAGGTAACTTCTTGATGTTATCTTTTTAGGGAAGTGATCCCAGCATGCAGCACCTTTGGAAAGTGTCTGAAAACCATACCACTGAAATTGGGTAGACAGGACTATTTGGGAGACATCAATAGTTTTGCTAACATGAACTCACAATAACTTGTGACTTCATGCTAGTGTATTTGAGTGTATTGTTGATCATGCCAGATAATATACTCTCTCCTAGAAACTATAACAAAGGTCTGCTCA